>OW026310.1:5112500-6361205 GCA_932273695.1 Apotomis betuletana
ATGCACTATTTTCCTGGCTATTGTTCGTGTAGTAAACACGTGTACACTTTATTTATAATATTACGTTCACGACTGTGAATGTTTTCGGCATTTTCTTTGGATATTTTTTAATATATTTTGGCTTTTAAAGAAAACACCACGAATGACATTGACATTGTTGACAAACCATCATAAAATCATTGCCAGTGTAAGAAATTAGTTCCAGTGAAATTCCGCAATATGGCGCATCCTCATATATTTCTGGTCAGGCTTTAACAAGTGATATAATGATTTAAGGCTATAATTATATTTAGAATAATATACACTTACTATATTTATCGTGTTTATCATAATGACTTACTTGACATCATTCTTCAATGCTATAAACTTCAGAAGATATAAGTTGATTTTAAAACAACCATAAAAGGTGGTTACAAGATATATATTAGGCTGACACCCTTGGCGCTCCGACTTGGCTTAGGTTAGGTACGACGACGAGCGAAGCGACGAGGAGAGTTAGGTTAGGTTAGGTTAGGTTAGCGAGCGAAGCGAGCGAGCAATGCCATAGTTAATTGTGTATGCCAAATTTCACCTGAAGGCAGGTCCGACTTGGCGTAGGTTAGGTACGATGACGAGCGAAGCGAGGAGGAGTGTTTGGTTGAACTGCGACCCTAACGAACGAGCGAAGCGGATGAAAACACTTTTTAAGGAACCTCCTTACTTAGGTAGTTTTTTTGTTATATGAAAACGATATTATTCTAAATAATATGTATGTTCAACATATTTATGTTATAAATGCGTTATACGAAAATACAATTATGCATATTGTAAAATATGTCATTTTGCCTATTATATCAATCGATAATTACAGTAAAGCAAAATATAGCAAAAAACCGTTATATGAAACGTTATATTATATGAAATAACTTTATATTAATTGATTGTATATCAAGTGTATGTTAGTTTTTCTGACATAATATGAAACATTACTGACCCATTCTGTATAGAGCGTTTTTAGTGCTCTGTAGGAATGTTGAACTTTGACGGTAATTTCTGACTTTTAGAGCAGTCTAAGTGTAGGTAGTCCCATATAGACATTTGATCTGAATAAAAAATAGAATCGATTGACATCCTCAAAATAATTTTCCGCACGCCTATTGCACATCATAAGATATTTTAAGATCACATTCGGTAAAACTTATTTTTACCTACACTGTTTCTAGGGTCATTTTGTGCTCATCATCTTCTGCCGAGAGTCGCATCGTAATAACTGTACCCCTACCACGAGTTAACGTGGCCTTACTTGCTAGCGACTGCGGAAACTATTTGTATAGATAATTTACTTTGTAGAACTGGTTCGGGTTACCCTCATCTGGCAGAATAATATTGGTCAGAAATACACTTCGCATAACACGTTTCGCAGAAACACTTTCGGTCGAATGGTAAGATGGCATAAAGGTATAGTTGGCATTACTTCTACCTCGCATACGACACATTTTGCAGCACATTGTTTTGTAGAATATCTCTTTGGCCGACTTTTGTTTAGCATAATTTTATGTACCATAATAATCCTATAGCATACGAATACAATGCCATAATTTATTTTCTACTAGCAGAAAAGTGAGTGCAAATTTGCTTTGGCATAATTTGATTCGCTATCAAAAAGGAAATATAGTCCCAGAGTCACCGTTACGTACGACGACGAACGAATCGAGGAGCAGTGTTAGGTATCTTGCTGCCGCGGGGCAACAGCCACTAAATTTTTTATAACAACAATTGTAATGCATAAATTAGGTCCTGATTCCACCTTAGGGCAGGTCCGACTTGGATTAGGTTAGGTATGACGACGAGCAAAGCAAGGAGGAGTGTTAGGTTGAACTGAGACCCTAACGAGCGAGCCAAGCGAGCGAGCCGCGCGGCAACGGCCGGCTACCATACCACTCCATGCACAAAATGTGTAGTCACAACAATTTATTTATTTTATGCTGTCTAAATATTATGCAAAAAAAATATCTACGAAAGTATATAGTATAGTGAAGTATATAGGATAGTGAACCAGTGGTTCACTATTATTGTCTTGCAGAAACTTTTTGGACATATATTTGTTTTGCATAATGATACTTGGCAGAAGTAACATTTGGCAGAAACATCTTACGCAGAGTATGCTTTGGCATAAATCATTTCGCAGATTTTTATAATACCGAATCTTATATTGGCATAATGTTGATGAGCATAACAGCCTTCTAAACGAATAGTACTTTCGCAGATATTTTTTTGCATAATATGTAGGCGGCATAAAGTTATCAAGCCTAATTTATGCATTACAAATTGTTGTGACTACACAATTTGTACATGGAGTGGTATGGTAGCCGGCCGTTGCCGCGCGGCTCGCTCGCTTTGCTCGCTCGTTAGGGTCTCAGTTCAACCTAACACCCGTCCTCGCTTCGCTCGTCGTCGTACCTAACCTAATCCAAGTCGGACCTGCCCTAAGGTGGAATCACTATTATGCCATAGCAAATTTGGTGGGACTTACATTCTACTACGTAAAATTTACCTAACCCACTTTTCTGCTAGTAGAAAATAATTATGCTATTGTAGTCGTATGCTACAGGATTATTATGGTAGATACAATTATGGTAAACCAATGTCGGCCAAAGAGATATTCTACAAAACAATCTGCTGCAAAATGTGTCGTATGCGAGGTAGCAGTAATGCCAACTATACCTTTATGCCGTCATACCATTCGACTGAAAGTGTTTCTGCGAAACGTGTTATGCGAAGTGCATTTCTGACCAATATAATTCTGCCAGATGAAGGTAACCCGTAGAACTACAATTCGACGTACAAATCATTTACGCAGTCGCTAGCAAGTACGGTCATGTTAACTCTGTGGTAAAAGTACAGTTGTGTTGCGAATCTCGGCAAATGATGGTGATTTCGTAGGTACTCAATTGTCCCTGGGAACAGTCGTTTAAAATACTGATTGTTTTAGACATTTTTTTCTGTGATCGAACATGTTTCTTAACATAATATATTGTCAATGTTACTACAGAACAAAACAGGGCCAATGCGATTTATTGATATATATATTAGGAACCTAACAGTTTGAATTTTTCATTGATAATTTTTGTTTCAAAAACTGCTCGAAATTGAAAAAATTCACGCAGAAAACTGTGAACTATCAATTTATTTTCAACTGCACGTACCTAATGAAAGCATGGAATAGCTATATTACTTTCTAGAACTTCGGGATAAGTAGGTATATTTGATTGAAATTATCAATATATTTGTCATGATATAAAAATAATTTTAAAAGGAATAACGCATCTTAAGAGTTTTACCGATTGTGAACTTATCTTATGATGTGCACATGTATGATGTAGTTATCTCAAGTACTTGTTCTTAAACCTACCGCGTTATTCGTACAACCTCAGTTCTTGTAGTGTCTACACAAATTACTTTGTTGCAGATCCTTTTGCGTAAATGCAAAGGACACCTCATCAGGATAACTCATTAGAGTTATTTGGATTTAACTGCAATGTTTTCTGGTATATTGTGAAGTGGTCAAACTTACAGAAGACACCGTGTTCAAAGCTAATAATGTGTGTTACTAGTCCACTAAAATAGTCTTCTATATTTCCCACAATGATTGCGTTGAATGCAGCAGAGTAAAATATATTCGTTGCTATCATTGGTATAACCATGAATAAGAAAGATCGATCTGATGATGTCAATCTGGAAGAGGACGATGCTAACGCTGGCATTGATCTGGACAGGATTCTGGTGGATGAGATTGGACAATTTGGTTGGTTCCAGTTCAAAACTGTGGCTCTAGCGGCAATTGTTGTCATCTTTGATGGCATGGCGACTAGCGAGTATGTTTTCACAGCTGCTAGGATTAACACAAGGTTAGTACTAACACTATAGATACACTGGGGACTGACTAATAAATGAAACCTAGAATTTTATTATTATTTATTAAACATACGACCAATTGACATTATTTCATGTTTTTAAGAGGCCTCATTCCTTGTAAAAAATATTTTATATTATGATAATTTCAACCAATTTTTAAGTGAATAATACTTTTCCCCGAGTTCTAGGTCTCCATTGTGTGCAATCGAAAATAAGTTGAAAAAACTAATTTTCCGCGTGAATTTTGTCAATTTCCAGTAGTTTTTGAAACATTTTTTTTGTCAGAACCTAACCTAATCCAACAGTTCCGTTCAGTTGTGGTCGCAGTTCTAACCTAACCTAACCCAGCCAGGGACCTAATTCGAGACTGACATTTGAGTGATCGCCAAACGTCAAATCTCTATTAGATAACAGTTATATCGCCATTGAACTGTCATTTAAATGCGATGAGCTTAAAAGTGACATATCTCATCTCAATACGAAGGCGATAATGATTGTCAAAAATGTTATTCTTGTATATAAATTTCTGTTTGGAACGAAACGTAACGGACTAATTTCAAGTACTACGCGGTCAATTTAAAGTATGCGCCTGTTATTTATGCCGTCACATACAAAGGAAGCGAAAATTTTGCGCGCCCGAATTGGCGAAGTTGCGATGTTCTAGGGATATCGCCACTTGTCAAGTAGGCACACGTCAAAAGTGACGGATGGCGATGAAAAGGAGAGATCTCCATTATATCTCTAAAATTGGTCGAATAGTCCCAGGTCAGTTTTGGCTCTTTGCCGGCCGCGGCACGTTAGCTTCGCTCGCTCGAATCGCGCGCTGTTGTGGTCGCAGTTCTTATGCAATGCCAAAAATATCATTGGGTAAATGAAAACTGAGGTTGGTACCTATTAAACAAAATACGTAACAATTCATAGGGCAAGTGGATGAGACGGGAAAAGTTAAAAGGAAAACTGAAAATTTCTAAAAATTTATGCAGTGCTAAAAGTATCATTGGGTAGATAAAACCATAGATCAAACTCTATGATAAGTAAAACCTAACAAAATACGTAACAATTCATAGGGCAAGTGAATGTGACAGGAAAAGTTTTTTGGACAAACGATACTTTTACTGACTGTGAAACGGTAAAAAGAAAAATGTACGAAACTTGTCATCGGACAAACGATAATAATTCGGATAGTTTTCGGACAAATGAATTTCGTTCAATGAGTTTTAGTCATTAGATAGGTTACCAGGATTCAAATATCTTCTGTACATATTATAAGTACAATTTATAATTTAAGTGCTAAGCTTCAACAAAGTAGATCCTGAGGCTCTCGAGAGGGATGCTAAGAACATTGACTGGACCCCTGTACTAGATGCTCCAACAACTGACTCCAAGATTTCCCTATTTAATGCCGCCATTTTATCACTTTTCGATACGCATGCTCCCTTGCATGCCGTTAGAGTCCGGCGCCCCCCTGCTCCTTGGATCACTGAGGGCGTACGCATGGCCATGAGAAGGAGGGACCGTGCTTTCAGGATCTTTAAACGTGATCGGATTGACGAGAACTGGACACTTTTTAAGACAGCCCGCAACCGATGCAATCAGATGGTGCGAACAGCGAAGCGGCGATTCATTCACCAAAACGTATCCTCTTCATCTATGGCTGATGTCTGGAAATTCCTTAAGTTGCTTGGCCTAGGTAAACCTACTAACGGTTTCGATGGCATTTTCTTTTCTCTCAACGATTTAAACAGACATTTTTCTTCTGCCTTATCTATTAATAACCATGTTAAGATCAGCACTCTCTCTGATATTTCGTCGCTTCCTCTTTCCGTCTCAGAAAGCTTCTCATTTTCGCCCACTTCTGAAGCAACTGTCAAGACCATCATTAATAAAATAAAATCTAAAGCCGTCGGATGTGATGATGTCGGTCGTTATATGATAGTATCTGTTCTAGACTGTGTGCTTCCTATAATAACTGACATCATTAACTCCTCGCTGTTTAATGGCGACTTCCCTTCTCTTTGGCGTAGTGCTTTTGTTATACCATTACCTAAAATTAGTAACCCCACATCACTTAATAACTTTAGGCCTATTTCAATTCTCCCTTTTCTGTCAAAAATTGCTGAAGCGGTGGTTCACAAACAACTATCTAACTTTATATACTCTCATAATCTGCTGAGCCCCTTTCAGTCTGGTTTTCGACCCAGCCATAGTACATGCACCGCGCTCCTCAAAGTTACTGAAGATTTCAGACGGGGCATGGAGGATCAACTGGTCACAGTACTTATTCTGATTGATTTCTCCAACGCATTCAATACTGTTGATCAAGACATCCTTCTTGCCTTGCTCGAACATCTAAATGTGTCCCCCTCTGCCCTAAGTTGGTTTTCCAGTTATCTTCGTGGTCGCTGGCAGGCAGTCCGTGTAGACCAATCTTTGTCCGACTGGTGTGACTTAGCCACTGGCGTTCCTCAAGGAGGCATTCTTTCTCCACTGCTATTTTCCACCTTCGTCAACTTCATCACTCCCGATCTTCGCTGTTCTTACCATCTGTATGCTGACGACCTACAGATCTATGATCAATGTAAAGTGGCTGACGTTACCGCTGCCATTGACAAATTAAACTTAGACCTGTTACACATTCAACAATGGTCGGAGAAATTTGGCCTGTTTGTGAACCCTTCTAAGTGTCAGGCTATTGTCATTGGTAGCTCTCGCCAGCTTGCCAAACTTGATCTGGATTCTCTCACACCACCTAATTTCAATGGTATGCCTATTATATTTAGTCCCAGTGTCAAGAATTTAGGAGTTCACTTGGATAGCACACTGAGCTGGAAGGTACAGGTGAGCGAAATCAGCAGGAAAGTCATTGGCTTGCTTCATGCTCTGAACAAACTAAAGAACTTCTTGCCCATTAAAACCAAGGTGTTACTAGTAAATACCCTAATCCTGCCGATAATTGACTATGGTGATGTGTGTTATCCGGACTTAAATGAAGATCTTCTTGATAAGTTGGATCGACTTCTTAAAAATTGTATTCGTTTCATTTTCTGTCTCCGTAAATATGATCACGTGTCCTCATTTCGCTCTCAACTTGGCTGGTTTCCCATCCGTCAACGACGCAACATTCGTATGCTTTGCATTCTCTATTCGATTCTTAACGATCCACAATCTCCTGAATACCTCAAGACTTTCTTCTGTTATATCGAATCCACTCGTAACCGTCATTTTCGCTCTTCTGGCAATCTCGCCCTTTCTATCCCTCTTCACCGCACTGGTTTCATGTCCAATTCATTCTCAATTCAAGTGGCTCGCCTCTGGAACGGTCTTCCTCTCTCAATTAAACAGGCACCGAGTAAGCTAGCGTTTAAAAAGTCCGTGTGCAGCTTCTTTGCTGGCAGAAATGATGTCTCGTAGTCTATCTGCTTAGTATGTTTCATCGCTGTATATATTTATGTATATATTTATTTATATTATATATGTTTATATTATATTAGATGTATGTATATATATTTACATGTATAGCAAATTATGTATAAGTATTATAATTATGTTTTGTTACTTATGTGTAAGTTAGTTGCACCGCCTACAATTTTTCCGCTTTGCCCTAAGGTTGACTGGTAGAGAATGCCTCATGGCATTAAGTCCGCCTTTTGTACGATAAGTTTTCTTTTGTGCAATAAAGATTAAATAAATAAATAAATGTAAATATAAAATGTATTGTGTGTTGGCGTCATTTTTATTATTTTATATTTGTTAAGAGTAGTTCAGCTCAGTTCTTTTAATTTGACAACATTGTTAACGGCTAAATTGTGTTTTTATCCTTTGATAGTTCTAAGATTCTTATTATTCTGGTATTTTATAACTTTTTCACGACACTGCTCGAAAATGTGGTTATAGATTACCTGAATCCAGTACACAAAACTGCTTATATATGTTCATTTGTAAACTGTATATCTATGTTAGCTCCCAACACGACAACAATGTTGGACACATAAACAGTTTTCAATAAATAAACACTTTTAATTACCTATATAAATATTGAGTTCATATTTTTTTTTATTCGGCTGAAAAGCTATGACTCCATTGCGATGAGATGCGCAGCGCGCAGGCGCTAAGGGGCAGCCGGCCATATAAAAAAAAAACAAAATGTATTGTTTAGTAAATATTAAAATTGGTTTTGTAATGTGATTTAATAATAATCACATTGACTCACGAAATATTATGTAATATTAGGAACGTATGTTAATATTGCGTACCGATACAATGACCCTTCAGTGTATAATGTATCTTAGGGTTGTTTACCTGACTGTAACCTAGACAAATGTTTAATTGTCTAATTAAGTTGAAAGTGAGGTAGGTCTGAATATTTTTGTTATTTCTTCATAACTGGGTTGAAAATCGTCTTTATGTCGTTTGAATCTGGGGGCACGATCAGCTTTATGTTTATAGTAGCCCTGATTTTTACACCAATGAGGCTGCAACAAGGCGCCGAGTTTAATGACCAATATGAAAAACTCGTATTATAATATATTCCCTCGTGTCGTGAAAAGCACTATGTTTAGTCTCGGCTGAAAGTGCAATAGATTAACTCGTACTATCGAAGGCCTCCCCTGCGGGTCGGCCTTCGAAATTTACTCGTTAATCTATTGCTTACTTTACAGCCTCTACAACAATGTACTATTCTTGTTTTCTTGTCTGTCTGTGTAATGTAATTATTTCTGTGTTATCCGGAGCTGCGCGCGCGTTTGTCGCATTTTTGTAGGTTATGCCTCTTAACTTGACAGGGACAGCGCTATTGTCTGCTTTCAGGTTAACGCATCCTAGATGCGATCTGCGCTCGTGCGTGCAGTTCTCCGTGGCGCCACCTATGGTCCCACCGGAAGATCAGCGCTGGCTCTCGAGCTAGCATCTTGCTGAGGTGGGACCTTTTCGTGGCACGGCCAAAATGTTTTTGTTTTTTATTGTTATCTATTGTGTTAATTATGTAGTATGGTCCCGCCATGAATAAATGTATTTCTTTCTCTTTCTTTCTTTCTTTCTTTCTTTCTTTCTTTCTTTCTTTCTTTCTTTCTTTCTTTCTTTCTTTCTTTCTTTCTTTCTTTCTTTCTTTCTTTCTTTCTTTCTTTCTTTCTTTCTTTCTTTCTTTCTTTCTTTCTTTCTTTCTTTCTTTCTTTCTTTCTTTCTTTCTTTCTTTCTTTCTTTCTTTCTTTCTTTCTTTCTTTCTTTCTTTCTTTCTTTCTTTCTTTCTTTCTTTCTTTCTTTCTTTCTTTCTTTCTTTCTTTCTTTCTTTCTTTCTTTCTTTCTTTCTTTCTTTCTTTCTTTCTTTCTTTCTTTCTTTCTTTCTTTCTTTCTTTCTTTCTTTCTTTCTTTCTTTCTTTCTTTCTTTCTTTCTTTCTTTCTTTCTTTCTTTCTTTCTTTCTTTCTTTTTTTCGACGGAAAAGTCCTGAGTGACTGACGGACTGACTCATCAACGCGAAGCCGAAACTACTGAACCTAGGATAGGAACTTCAAATTTCTAGAATAGATCAAGGAAAGATAATAATGGAGGCAAGGAATAAGAAGGGATATTTAAAAATTCATCCCCTAAGGGAGTCCGATCGGGGTTGAAATTTGTATGAAAATCATTTTGAAATTTATGAGCAAGAGATGTAAAAGTTAGTGTACAGATTTTTCACCTTAAAACGCGAAAACTAATTTCAGGATTTTGAAAAAACCATCCTTAGGAGTAATAGTAGTAATATTTCGTGTATAGGTTTATCATTACAAAGTAAGAAAATTAAAAATCCCCTAAACAAGTAAAAACTAAGGCGATAAAACGGTAGAAATTTACACAGACACGTTTCCAGACCTGTGCAAGCGAAGCCGCGGGCAAAAGCTAGTATACCAATAAGTCCCAATATTCCTGTTCTAGGTAGTAACATCAATAATATGTTAAGAAACATGTTTGATCATAGAGAAAAATGTCTAAAACAATCAGCATTTTAATTTCATTTATTACTTTTCGTATTCCGCTTAGAATGAGGATGTAACAGAACTGTTTTTAGGGTTCCGTACCCAAAGGGTAAAAACGGGACCCTATTACTGAGACTTCGCTGTCCGTCCGTCCGTCCGTCCGTCCGTCGGTCTGTAGGTAGTATCTCAAGAACGGTGATAGCTAGACAGTTGAAATTTTCACAGATGATGTATTTCTATTGCCGCTATAACAACAAATACTAAAAATAAAATAAAATAAATATTTAAGGGGGGCTCCCATACAACAAACGGGTTGGTTGCGTTAACTTTGCACCTCATTTGTATGGGGCGCTATACATATCAGGTGCAAACTTAACTTAACCACTTAAGGATGAAAAATGTTTGTACGGAACCCTCGGTGCGCGAGTCCGACTCGCACTTGCCCAATTTTTATATTTTTGCCGAGATTACTAATTACTTTATTATTCATTTATCAAAATGCACTCATTCTAAAATGTAGTAACTCCAAAACTTGGAATCACAATGGAATACTTTAGTCTAGTTGTTGTCAATTACACATACTAATATTGTTCTAAGTATTATTTACGAAAAAATGACTTACTGTTGAGTTTCTTTCGGCTTTCTTCTCAACAGCGGTCTCCTCTTGCGAAATGCCGGTAGATTCACAATCTGACTTGTAAAAGTGCCCTTGTGGCCTACTTACTGAATAAATTATTTCATTTCATACAAGTTGTGTACGCTCATCTTCCTCTATCAATACTGACATAAGGATAGCTTGCGACCCAAAAAAGGATATCCGGCACATCGTCATTATGAGGCCATACCAACTATCTTGAACCGGGGCCTCCCTCACCCAAATTCTTCAACGAAACTTCACAACGTCCATCTAGATAGACGAACGTTGTTAACCCTGCTAGATAGCAGGTTGGAAACCTACCAACAGCGTGTTGTGTATCACATTTGCAGACAAAGACCGGTGGTGTTCTTAAAATTCTTAATTCTCGAGTATTAAGCATTCGCGCTTTGGGCGCGAGTCTACCAAGCAACCCACCGAATTTTCCCCTTTCTAAATCTTGAATGCGATTCCAGCTTCCGATAAATTAAATAATAATTTAAAAAGTAACAATGGTGATAAGATAGCGAACATTATGGCCATTTTATTCCTTCTATTCAGATGCCTCATCCCGGAATGCGAGTCTGCCGAGCAGCCTGCAGAGTTCTCCCCCTCCTGGATCTTGAATGCGGTCCCTTCGTCTGGCTCCTCCTTTGATAGCTGCCAGCGCTTTACCAATGAGTCCTCTGCGTTGTTTCTTGGTTCATGCCCTACTAGTCTCTTCGACAACAGCAATGTCGTTAACTGTGAGAACTACGTCTATGAAACGAGGGACTCTGTTGTTTATGATGTAAGTATTGGAAGATTTAGTTATATATAATAACTGAAAATCATTATTCATATTTTTTTCTCTAATTTTATTCTCCTTCTATTTAGCCTTCTATTAAACAAAGTATTTTTATTTCATAAAAAATTGAGGTTAAGTTTAGTCTTGCTATTTCAGTTTGATCTAGCGTGCCAGGAGTGGCGAAGATCGTTCATTGGTACTGCCTTCACGGTGGGTACGCTTTTCTCACACGGTATTACAGGTAAAAACCTTTCTCTTGATCTACTAGGGGCGTCTGAAAAGTTCTAAGCCTAAGATAGAAAAAAACAATTTACAAAAATGCACTTATGTTTATTTTTCAATATAATCTCTTACTAAGTCAATGCATTAAAAAAAAATGTGCGTTTAGGCCATCAAAAAAATATTCTTTCTTGCCCTTCAAATTGCTCCTGTACGAAAAGTTCGTCACTTCGAAATCGCTTTCGAAAATCGGGGCTAGATCTGAGCTGTAGGGTGGGTGGTTAATTTCGTCAAAACCAACTTCCTTCAGAGCACACCTCGCAACATTAGCGGTGTGAAGTGAACGGTTGCGTTGTCTTGCAAAAACAAAATGCCTTTCGTTAGTTTACCCCGCCTTTTCTTAAGTATGGCTTGTCGCACCTGTCTTATTAGATTCGCATAATTAGTTGAGTTTATCGTAGAGCCTTTTTCTAAATAATCGATTAATAGAATGCCATCACAGTCCCAGAACACCGTAGCCATTAACTTAGCGACCGACTTTTGCACTTTAAATTTCGGCCATTCACCCCTTTTAATCCACTGCATCGATTCAGAAGTACACTCCAGATCATACTGTCAGATTCATGTTTCATAAAAAAAATGAATTGTTTCATTCGGGGAGAAACTTCATCTAAATCATCTTCGCAAAATTATAAAAACGCTCGAGAAGTTTCAACACGGCGTTCTTTATCGAAGGCCGTCAGAATTTTCGGTACCCAACGAGCACTGACCGTACTCATTTACAAATGTTAATGTAAAATTTCTCTGACTCTTTCTTTACTTAAACCTACGACATTAGCTATTTGCCAAACCTTAATTCTTCTGTCTTCTAATACCAGCTTTTTGACTTTTGCTACGTTTTCTCCGGTCACTGCCGATATTGGCCGTCCTGAGCGGAGGTCGTCTTCGGTCGATTCCCGTCCGGGTTTAAATAAGCGACTCCACTTTTTGACCGTGGCATAAGAAGGCACAGAAGCACCGAAAATAATAGCCATTTCCTCAAAAATATGCTGCGGTGATTTGTCACTTTTTGTAAGGAACTTAATTACAGCACGGTGCTAAATTTTCGTAATACTCGTTGGTAATTCGCACATGATGTAATGTTATTTTCCGTTGAATATCTCGAAAAAGAATAATTAAAATGTGACATGTTTTTTAAATAATGCTCTTTCTAGTGGCCAGTATCATAAACGCATATTATATAACTTCGAAATACCTTAGGCTTAGAACTTTTCAGACGCCCCTCGTAGGTATACCTATTTATATACTCGTATAAAAGTATAAAAAGTTCAGACGTTTGGTTTCGTAGTACCTAAACAAAATAAAATGTGTTTCTCATTTTATAACTTTCAAACACTTGACTTCTTGGTTTACTATAGGGTTGGTCTCAGACCGATGGGGACGTCGTAAGGCACTAGTCATCAACGGGTTCTTTCGCGCCTTATTTGGGTTGACCCGATCCTGGATAAACTCTTACGTGGGCTTCACTATCCTGGAGTTCCTTGAAGCCTTCTTCGGCTCTGGCATGTTTCATTGTGCTTACATATTAGGTAAGTGCATTTAGAGTACCTAATAGTAAATTTACTTCTTGGTCATGGTCATGGTCACTATTGACGACCGAAGTTCGAACTTACTTGCCGATATAAACTAACAAGATGCTCGTTTCTCAAGATGCTGCCACGTACAATTAGAATTGAATGAAATGCAGGCACCCAACAGTGTTAAATTAATCTTTGCTTATATTGAGAAAGAAATATGAAGGTAGGGCGTTCTAGACTCGGTCCATATATCAGCAGCAGACAATGGCTCAGTTACATTCACATAAAGTAAGTTTAATTACATTTGTTTAATTCAATTATTGACCTGATTCCTGTATTTATTTTGGCAGTGCTAGAGCTGATGGGACCACGCCTACGCGTGACAGGCGGTGCGTTGATGCAAATATTTTTCTCGGTGGGTAATATCAACGCTGGGCTTTTTGCCTGGATCGCCAACAACTGGCGCCAACTCACTCAGATCATATACGGTCCAATGTTCATCCTATCGTTCTATTACTGGATCATGCCAGAATCAGTCCGCTGGTACATTAGCAAGGGACGCTACAAAGAGTCTGAAGATATTCTTAAAGCGGCTGCCAGACTGAATAAAACAACCATCTCCAATAATTCACTCAAAGCCTTTAAACAACTAGCGGAAGATAGGGAAAAGAAAGCTGTTAAAGAAATGAAAAAGGTTAAAGATCCCTGGCTGATCGTGCAGGTGTTCAGGCACAAGCAAATGTTGATTCGCTGCATCGTGGCACCCATGTGGTGGGTGACGGTTACCTTCGTGTACTACGGCCTATCGATTAACTCAGTCAATATGTCCGGGAACCAATATCTAAACTACATGCTTGTAGCCGCCGTGGAGATCCCTGGGTATTTGACGGCGATGATTCTGATGGACGTCCTTGGAAGAAAGCCTGTGCTTATTTGTGCCTTTTGGTTGTGTGCTGCTAGTCAAGCAGCGTACATCTTCATGCCAGGTGGTACGTTTACTATTGTCATTCCGTTACTAAATTTAACACTTTTCCAGATTCATGTGCATTTTTGCCAATTTCAGATCATTACGGACTGTCCCTAACGGTGTACCTGATTGGTAAATCAGCTATTTCAATGTCGATGGCAACGGTGTACTCATACACATCTGAGCTGTACCCCACCAGATACCGCCACAGTCTGCTTGCATTTTGTTCTGTTGTCGGAAGGATCGGCAGCATTCTGGCTCCACTTACTCCAGCTCTGGTAAATATATTGGCATCCGGATATTTTACAACCTGAAATCGAATGGCAGGTATCCATTCAATATTTATTATTATAATTAATAAAAATCAACTGGTAATAATACCTTCTAAAATGAACCGCCACAATCCCCTGACAGTGTCAATGACAGAGAAGAACTGGAGCAAAATTTTATTTCTTACTTAATTTCTTTACCACATCTATAACTACTGCAACATTACGGTGTACATTTAAGTACGTAAATCACAATCTATATAGCGATCTAGAATCCTCATCAGCTACAGTTCATTTCATATACCAAGGCCCGATTCCACTTGAGAACGCCATTAGGCAGTAACAAAAGATAAAGATAAGGATAAGAACTTTACTGTTAGGTTATACGAATAACGACACATACTCGGGAGTCGGGAGTAAAGAGAGAGTCTCAAGGTGAACAGGGCCTTTGTATGACTTAGTCACTTGCTGATGAAAGGTTTCCCCGAGGATATTTACAGCAACCGATTACATGGTGTCCTCGGCCAACGAACGGCTACTTAACACCAAGGACATACGCAACACTAAGCAGCACGCAGTCAAAAAAGTGACCTAGTTGTTTAGTTACCTTTTTATTTTATTATGCATGTTAGTCTGCAAGGTCAATGGGCAATGTAGCCGGAATCAAAAATTTAGATTTTAATATTAAATCCCTATTTTTACAGGGTGCCTCAACATTCGAGGCGCTGCCATTTCTGCTGTTCGGAGGTTTCGCACTGCTGTCAGGCGGTCTAGTGTTCGTGACGCCGGAGACGCTTGGTGCCAAGTTTCCTGACTCCATGCGGGAAGCTTCTGACTTGGGAAGAAGAAAGTAGTTTTTAAATATATAGATAGAACTCGAGAGAAAATATCACTGCGTTTTTTTATATTCAAATCGAGGTTTTATTCCTCCTCTTAAACGTAATCATTCTTTACGAATTTTAGGAACTGAATGGGAAAAAAACTTTCTGTGTCGGCTGATATTTGTGTACTGTAGGGGATGCAGTCAGATGGACTAGTAAAAGAGCAGAGGTACGTTGCTATAACTGTTTATTGCCCGAAGGCTAGATAAAGAATGAATAACATTTTTACAATTTCTACAATTATTCACGGACGTCATTCGTCCATTCCTAATTTCAAACAATCTTTATTTCTTAAATCAGTGGCCAACCACCTACAGTGAAGCACAACCTTCACAGTACCTATACATCTGTTTTTGGGCAAAGTTCCGCCGCAAACGAACGCTTAGTACACAAATTTTATAATACTTAGATTTTCTTTCCATTAGAACATTTACTAAAATCTTGTAAAGATTATTAAATTTCTGGAGGAGAAAACAGACGAGAACGAATCCGTGAGCAAGTTAGAGCGAGGTTATAAAATTTTTGCAAGGCCTCGTAAGTGCACAAGCGAAAACTATTTTTCGTCCCCAATTTGGTAGTTATTTAACTTAACGTAATCATCATAGGCAATTTTTTTTTAAATAAGCAGTTTTTATAGTTTAACATTCAGTACTACTTGGAAGAAGAAGAATAATAATTATTAGTACAAATAAATAACATATTTTTATATTTATTTATTATTTATTTATTTATACTTGCTAAATTTTATTCATAATAAGATAAACAACTATATATTACAACTTTCATTTGGTTCTTATCCTTGGGTATCTTCGAATTATCAGATATCGGCAGATATAATTAGCATTATCAAGCAGATAAAAGCTAGTTAAATGAAGGAGAAAGTAATGATCTGGTCTATTAAATATATTCACGGTACACAACAAACCGACAAAGAGGATGTTGGATCATGCATGGCCCATAGGCTGCAGAACCCTATGGAGAACGCACACGAACTATAGGGGACAGCAATAGAAATGTAAATTTCAAGTATCGATAAAGTGAAAGATTCTGATAGGAAGTTGTCAGCACTTACGTTGTTCACGCTCATAACTATACTGAACAGATTTTTCTACAGGCTTTAGGGTACAATATATATATGATTAGACTTTTGTATCATGAAAATGAAGTCTTCATGCTCATAGCATTTGGAAATTGTTACGTATCATTTAAATTATGTACTGGCAGCAAAAATAATAAAACAGCTTCGCAGAGTCTCCCAAAGAGGTTCAAATTTATCTGCAAACTGAAACAGTGGAAATAGATGAGTTTTTTTAAAGAGTTTTGCAGTCTTGATATCTTGTTGAAGGGGAATGAGTGGATGGGGGGCACTGTAATGTTTATAATGGGCCGTGGCTGTGGGCCCTATGATGGTTGCGTATTATCACGCGATAAATAAGTGACAAAGCATCCGTCACGTTTCGACAAAATGCGGTGTGAGTGGTACATTGTCACTTATTTATCACGTGATAAACGCAGCCATCACAGGACCCTTTGTTGATTGATAGTTAGATTTAGTTCCCCCACGCACTAGGCAGCCAGTCGACATAGAATGATTTGGGCAGCCACGAACTATTGAGTGGCTGCCGCAGCCTAACTGGATAGTACGCGGGGCCTTTATTGGGCATTGCATTTTCGAATGTCATTTATTTGTATTATGTCAACAAATTGTGTCAACTTACGACTTTTTCACGGAATAGGAAAGCAGTTATTGTCTACTAATTTAATAATTCAAATATGACGTCAGTTGGATTAGTTACGATATATTCAAATCAGTAAATTGGAGCTATATCTGTTGGCGACAAGTCTCCGTTATGCTTGAGGGACTTTTAAACCGATTAGCTTATGTTTATCAGCTATCAAAGTGTATTTATTGAAATATGTACTTTTTGAATTGCTGTCTGTGTTCGTCGAGCTTAAAGGCCGGTGGGGCTTCACCGCTTCATTGGCATTTTGAGGCGAAGAAGTCTTGAAATCTATGTAGAGAAGAGAATAAGACCAAGTGGTTAATCAATAAAACAAAAGAGAGCCCAGAGGACAGCAATGGACAAAGAAGCACATAAAAATGAAGAAAGCGTGCCCAAGAGGAGCATTGATGCTATTTTGTTTGAAGAGTTGGGAGAATTTGGGAGGTACCAACTACGGGTGTTAGCGTTAGCAGCTTTCATAGTCATATGGGCCGGAATCGCTGCCAGTGACTTCGTCTTTACCACAGCCAGGATCAATACAAGGTGCGTGAAGCATTTAAATCATTAAATAAGTATACCATTTGATCTGTTTGTCTGATAATCCCGAGTGTGTACCTAAATATTAAGTAGATACCGTCTACACTCCATAGTTAATTCCTCCCTATCAGTCTTGAGCTTCGCGCTTGATTTTGCTCTAAGGACCTGGCTATGACTTTGCGCGACCAGCAGCAGCCATAGGAAAGAGAGAAAGGTCCGAGTGTGGTGTCTCGCTCACTCTTAGTGCCGCCGCTCACCGCTCTGCTGGTAGCGCAAAGTCGTGGTCGGGCCATTAGACTTCGACTACTAATGCCGATAAGGCTTCATTCCAAAAAGGCATAATTAAGTATGATACAATTAATTTTATTAGATCCATGTAATGCATTTAATTAATGTGTGTTTTGTAATAAAAACCGTTTGAAATGTTTTATTAATCATAGCTAGGACAGGTTTTTTCTTGTCAACCCAGGCTTTTATATATACTTACTAGATTTGATATACATTTATTTTCATCTATTTGAATTTGAATACATGGGTAGAGGTCGCTTCTAATTACTATAAATATTCAATTGGAAATAGCTTGAAACCGATAAAAATCACTTATAAAAAGACCCATCAGTTTTTCTTTTACACAATTTAAATATTCAAATGGAGTGCGTAAGATTAATGTTATCTTTTCACCTGTTATATTATCTAACTCGGATTCCGATAACTAATCTTTATAATCCAACAAAATCGTGATGACCAGTGCACGTGTTTTATTATTAACATACATTTATTAAGAGTAGCTCAAAGCTATATTGAAAGCTAGCTATGTCATACAATATTAAGGAGTTTCAAAGTATTATCTTTCTTCTTCCAGATGCCTGATCCCAGAATGTGAGTCACCCAACCAGCCAGCCCCGTATGCACCGGAGTGGATCCTGGACGCGGTTCCACCAGTTGGAGACGGCTTCGACCAATGTAGCAGATTTGCCAATAACAACTACACCGTAGCCCCCGGTACCTGTCCCGCTAGCCTATTCGACAGAGACAACATTGTCGAGTGTGAGGACTATGTCTATGAGAATACCAACACTATCGTCTATGATGTGAGTCATGAGTTTAAATCTAGTACGGTTATGTTATGCACGGCAAATATTGCCGCAATAAGAAGGTTTATTGTCTTTAAGTCAGTTATAACATTATCTACGACAAAAAAACCTTTATAAATATAAATTAAACATCCACTCTGTTTTTATTGGGCGCATTATTTGGGTGTTTCACTTATCTTATAATTCTTATAATAATAATAATAATAATAAGGGCAGCTTGTGGCGAGCTGTTGGGGAGTGACGACCCCACGGACCCGAGATCTCCAGAGAGTCGGTCAGAGTCCTCGTCTCCGGTGTGCCTTCATCGGCCGGAGTGGAAACCCAAGAGGACCCGTAGGACTCTCAGCTCTGGCTTGCCTTCATTGGCCGTCCAGAGAGGAGCGTTAGAGCTATATGCTCCAGGGGTGGAAGTGTTAAAGGGCATCACGCCGCGAGTAACTTCGGAGAAAGCGCAGCACACCTCTCGACACCCCTGAGCCCTCACGCTCGTGTTGCTTCCGGCCGTTTGCACGATGGCATTACGGGGCCCACCTAGTGAGGGGCGAGTCACCACCCGCCAGAGGTAACAGTCGCATAGATGGTTACGGCGGGTGACATTTTTCTACTGCAATAGCCCACATAAATTAAATAGTCCATCCAAACTTCATTTTAATAGCCCGGTTTCTTTTCCATATTAATGCAATAGTTCAATCACCTGCTGGGACCAGTTCATGGATGTATCATCTTATTGATATGATCAGGAACGGGTCCCAGCAGGGCAACAGCCACAGTAAATTTCTCCAAGGGGCCTCTACGTGTTGGATCCAAGCAACCCTTCCAAAAGACCGGGACGTATGAGCCCGAGACCCAAAAAATGAGAAACAAATAATAATAATAATAATATGTTTATTTGCAGAAAATGGGTACAATTTAGATGGTAAACATATTCATACATCTCCAAATTCGGCTTAATTAAGCATGCAAACAATAAGTTTCAGCCAAGTTCAGATATTTAAAAATGTAACAAAATATAGCGTTATCTTTCTTAACCTAATAATTTTTACACTTAAAAAGAGAGCTATGTACAATTATGCGTTTCCATGTTTAAAAACTCTTTTATGGAGTAAACACACAGTTCGCTGAGCCAAACATATAGTTTTTTTCTAAAAAATTGTATAGGAAGTTCTTTTATGTCTTTCGGAAGTTTATTAAAAATCTTAATGCACATGAAATAAGGGCTGCGAGTTGTGTTGGACTTATATTTATTTAATTAATAACATGTTGGTTATTTTAAAGGACTCCGGCTAGTAATCAAAATCTTGTATAAATATCGTCATTTAAGGCAACGTTACCACAATCATCATTTAATACTAGGCCGACAGTAGGCGTCAAATCATTTGTGTACCGAAAACCCCGGGATATGATCATCAGAACTGTCACTAGAATTTTTAAAGTCGGTATATAGCTTGTATTGAGATGTGTTAACCTTTGCAGTTCGGATTGGCGTGTCAGGAATGGCTGCGATCTCTCGTCGGTTCCTTGCATATCTTTGGCACACTGACCGCTATGCCAATTACAGGTTAGCTTTTTCCCTACATACCTATTTCGTAGTCACCTTACAGTAACTGTACAAAATATAATTTAAAAATAACGCATAACATTTTTTGTTTATCCCGGAATGCTGTACCTTGAATCGTTGCATCATAGACTACCACGTCTGTGGTACTGTACTGTTCGCCGAGTAAATGTCAGGATATACTTCTCTTTTGATGGTTTTATAAGCTTCATGTCCATTCCAACAGATTTATTAAGTTACGTGGTAACCGCAGAGTGATGTCAAACTGTTTCCTTCACATATATATTTTTTTACTCTTGCAGGATTTGTCTCCGACCGCTGGGGACGGAGCGCTGCTCTAGCCATTGCCGCCTTCGTTCGTGGCTGCATCGGCCTGGTTCGTTCCTGGACCAATACTTACATCAGCTTCACCATCTTACACTTTCTCCAGGCCACCTTGGGTTTTGGAGCCTTTTCTTGTGCTTATATATTAGGTAAGAAGCTAAAATACAATTAAAAAAGTAAAAAACGACATCATTTTTCATAATGTCTCCGAACTTTTTGAGAGCCGCCGTAAAGCTAGCTATCGATAAAAATCTAATTCAAGATAGTGTAAATATAGAACAAAATATTAAAATAAACGCACAACTCTGAATATATGTTTACATCACTATAAATATTAAAAAACTAAACTTTTTTGCAGTAATGGAGTTAGTGGGCCCAAAGTACCGCGTCGCATCCGGGGCAGTCATCAACACATCCTTCGCTGTGGGCAAGATTATCGCTGGGTTCTTGGCATGGGGTGTACCGCAGTGGCGTTGGTTTCACCGCGTCATCTACGGACCGATGCTTCTCACCATCGTCTACTTCTGGATAATGCCAGAATCCATCCGCTGGTTCATGAGTAAAGGACGCTACGAAGAATCCGAAACCGTCTTGGAAAAAGCCGTACAAGCAAATGGAAAGACGCTCACAGACGAAACGAGGACAGAGTTGAGGAAATCCGCAGAAGAAGAGAAGAAAAATAAGATATTACTAGCGGAGCAAAGATTGAATGCGCCGTGGTTGATAGTCCAAGTGTTTAGAAATAAACCAATCTTGCTTCGCTGTCTGGTGTCACCGGTGTGGTGGGTGACGTACACCTTCGTGTATTACGGGTTGGCAGTTAACGCGATCATAATGTCGGGGAATCGGTACCTGAACTATGTGACTGTTGCAGCGATGGAGATTCCAGGCTATTGGACTGCGGTGCTGCTAGTACCCAGGGTTGGGAGAAAGCCTGTGCTCATTGGAGGATTTTGGTTGTGCGCTGCGTGCCAAATTGCGTATATATTCATGCCTGATGGTAATTTGGACTTTATTTCTACTGTGTAATATCTGTTGCTTGCATCACATCAATAGATATATAATTAATCACCAACATAATTTCCATCATGATATTCTTAAGTTAGATTCGTATCACAGTTGTTTTCCTGTATCATAATAAATTACATAATACATTACAAATATTTTACGTGATTTAAAAATGGCAATGTGTTTCTTGCGGTGGTGGTCTCTGAGGCCTACTTACAGAACTTGCAGAATATTTTTTTTTATTTGTAAGTTGACCATGTTACTGTTGTCGGACATTGGAAGATTGGAACATACGACTATTGTTTTTTTTTCAGGGTACGACGGACTGTCACTGGCAGTATACTTGATCGGCAACTACTGCATCGCTGGAGTGGTGACCGCGGTATACGTGTATACCTCGGAGCTGTACCCTACCAAACACCGCCACAGTCTCTTTGCTTTCTCATCTATGATTGGTCGGCTGGGCTCCGTTGTGTCTCCTCTTACTCCTGCTATGGTAAGGAATCTTATGGGATGGTCAAACTCTTAAATCAGTGAATAGAATATATATCGGCTCGAACCCTTAAACAGCTAGAAATACTAATCCGTACTCAGGAGATCACACGTTTTCCTTATCTGTGAAATTCCGGTATCCTTCATTGTCTTAAGACAAGACGATAGCTAATCTTGTAGCGGTCTTTACGTTTTATCGGTCATCGATTCTTTGATAAACGTTAATCGGTCTTTTATATACTGCTTCCATATAGACCTTAAATGTAAAAAACTTCAGTTTCCTGATTCACTGCTGTATTTTTTTTACAGTGATGATGACACATATCTTGTAGCCTTTATGACTGAATTCTATAACAGAATTGCACTAGGATGTGTTTTTAACCCTTCAAGATTGGTATATCTTGAAATGAAGGCGTCTTACAGCAAATTTTGATTAAGATTAAGCTAATATTTTACATTAACTTTTTTTTTACCTATAGTCGGGATATTTGCGCCAGCGGGACAAGCAGTAAGTGTGCATACCGAAATATCGAAATGTACAAATGTTATACTACCAACGCCATATTCCTTTTGCCAACTTGCATTAGTTCCGACTGACCGTAATGACGACAAATAAGTTTTAATCACTGTTTTAATTCTGTTATAGGGTGCCTCGAGTGGCTGGGACGATTTACCCTTCGCACTATTTGCTGGCTTTGCCCTGCTCTCTGGAGCTCTGGCATTCTTGACACCAGAGACGTTGGGATCCAAACTTCCCGACACTATGGAGGAAGCGGCAGAAATCGGCAGAAAGGAGACTAAGTGATCTTGATGGTGTAACGATCTGTTCTAGAGAAATTGTGAATAGGTATAAATATTAATTTAGGGGAAGGACTTTGTACATTATTTATTAACAATGGTTAATAGAGATCTCCGCATTGTCTACTATCTCTGAATAAGAAGCTACGATGACGTGGTTGGCGCGGTTGTAGTGCACCTGCTTATTGAGCCGGCGGTCCTGGGTTCGAATCCTAGCCAGGGCAAATATTTGTGTGATGTTGTTCCTGGGTCATGGATGTTATCTATATATGTATTTATATATTTATGTATATCGTAATCTAGTATCTATAGTACATAGCTTTGCTTAGACTGGAAATCGGTCGGTTTGTGTAAGATTGTCCCTAATATTTATTTATTATCTTTATTTTTGCCCGATGTGAGCCAACGTCAAAAAACGGACGAGGTTCTCAGTTCGTCGGGATGGTTTTGTAACGAAGGAATGAGGCCTTTTCAACCGACTTCAGAAAATGAGGTATATTTGTATGTTTTATTGTATGTATAATGTTACGCGATTATTTCTCCAATAGCGGACCGTTTCTCAAAATTATTTTTTAGTTGAAAGAGTATATTCCTGAGGTGGTCCTATTGTCACCATGTCGGGATCTGAAGATGGGATCTCAGATAAATCAAGGGCAACCCTCAAATATTACAAGCATTAACAATGTTTTCATATATATTATAAAGTTATTCAGGTATTTATGTCTGGTAGTCATCATCTTACTATGCTGAGCTGCTGATGAACAGTACAACTCCTTTGATTGCTGATTATAAATCAGCAGTATTGCTCCGAGATGATTGCTGATTATATATCCCATAGCAATAAAAATAATCACTGCCATTTATGTTTCGTATTTATTACCTTCTAAACACGTTTTCCTTAATACGCAGTAAATATCTTAATAAATAATTATAATTATTAAATAAAAACAACAAATCATTTAATAATTAACAATAAATAAATAATTATAAGATCAATTAAACGAACTTCTAAAACGTTTTATGGATGTAGTATGGATATAGGTATTATTTACAATGCAAACTATGTATGTAGGTATATTTCCGTGTTTACGAATTACGATATGGGGCTGTTATTATTAAGGTCCTTAGTCTAGGAATAATTAACACTACCTTCCTTATAATTACATTAGCATGCAGACGAGTTCTAGAGTGGAGACCACGAACGACACGCCCTGTAGGACGGCCTCCCGCCAGGGTGGACCGACGACCTAAAAAGAATGGCGGGAAGCGGTTGGATGCGGAAAGCTGAGGACCGGGTATGGAGGCGCGAACTGGGGAAGGCCTATGTCCAGCAGTGGATGACTCCGGGCTGATGATGATGATGATGATGATGATGATGACGATAATTACATTATGAAGACGAGGACTCCATACGAGTTCGAAATAATAATCGGGCAATATTCGATATTATTACAGTTCTTCGCTTGGTGTTGTGTACGATCTCATAAAAAAACCGGCCAAGAGAATGTCGGGCCACGGTCAGTGTAGGGTTCCGTAGTTGCTCATCCTTCACAATAAACTGCTGTTTTAAGCCCGAGGTTTACGTTAAGAAAGATTTTAAGCTCTATAAAATGGTCGTAAACGCCCTAGAAATAGTAAGTGTAATTACTTCTGGAAGTCAACTTACGACCTTTTAAAGAAAAAATATGAAATTTGGCGATAACTCAAAAACCCTCAAGGCCTCATTTACATGAATTTTTCCGATTTTTTTTTGACCCGTGGTTGAAAAGTTAGAGGGGGGACACAATTTTTTTGTTTTTGGAGCGAATATTTACAAAACTGCTGACTTTATCAAAAAATAATGTTAGAAGACCCCTATTATTTTTACAAGACCTATTCAACGACACCCCACACACGTGTTGAAAAAAAAAATTCACCCCCACTTTAGGTGTTCGAGAGGTACCGGAAATAAATATTTTTTTTTTAATTTTTTTTTACCGTTCTTTCGGCGTTATACATACACATACTCATACCAAATTTAAGCTTTCTAGTACTAATGATCACGGAGCTAAGCCGCGGACGGACGGACGGACAGACGGACATGGCGAAACTATAAGGGTTCCTAGTTGACTACGGAACCCTAAAAAACAGTACGCTTCTCTTTTATGACGGACGACAATGACGACAAAACCATACAATAGTACTGTTTTCTTTAATGAGATCAAATCATACACAACGCCAACCAAAGGACTGTGCTCGATGTTTGTTTGTTTCACCAAGACAGCGGTGTCTCAGACATTTGGGAGGCCTTTCTTTGTCGTTTTCACTCTTGGCAGAGTGGTCGTGGTCATCATTTCAGATGTTGGTGGCAAGCTTCACAACACGCCGCCATTGTTCTCTGATAGCCGCCTTCCTCGTACATTCTGATCTGATCTGTCCATCTCATAGGCGATCTGCCTCGTGGCCTGGTACCCTCAACCTAACCCTGGACCACAAGTCGCTCAATAGCCACCTCCCTTCGGCGGCATACGTGACCAAAGAAGCTAAGAATACGGGACGTACTAAAGATGATAAACGCTGCTCGATGAAGAGTTGGGGGCCTACACGGAGCCAAAGCCAAGGTGTTAGAGTTGTACCTGCTCTTTCACCGAACGGATCGCTCTCATCTAGTACAATCTAACAAAATGTACTAACTCGGTTTTTTAGTACTGTAGTAAGTAAATGGCTCTCGTCCGGTCCGTACGATTTGTAAGTTAGAAAAGTTCAAAATTCGACATCTCGCTTACTCCCGCGTAGTTGCTATTGGCATGAGTGTTATTTCGTTCCTTTTTACTTATGCTCCGGAGCGGGGTGTCTAAGTGTCAGTGTCACTGCTCGCTCACGCTTGACGCTGGCTCGGCGTTCAGTATCCTCACCATGAGTAAACGTGATCGTGCTCGCTCACGCGACAGCTTAAACGATTTGTATGGAGAATAGTACAACGCCCCTAGCGGTTACTTTGTAGAACTACAATTCTCCATACAAATTGTTTACGCAGTCGCTAGAGAGAACTGTCACTGTAAACTCATGGTAAGGGTATTCACCGCTCTGCATTTACTAAACGTACTAAAGAGAGATAACGTTACGGAATAGTTTGATGTAGTACAGTAACGGGAATTGCGTCCTTCTAGTTCTTAGTACACGTACTACAATTCAATTTCAACGCGTATTTCGTTAACTCGACTAGAACTTTCGATCCCCCCGGATTTTCGGGAACCTCCACCATACAATAAATCCTGGGATTAGAAGCCTTAGACTCGACTGACACTGCACAGTGCGCTGAGTCCACGACTGCTAGCAGTTAGTACTAGCATTAACGCAGTTAATACTCAAATACACTTCATTTCACTATCCACCTTGTTTTTCCACTTCTCTCTGTTCCTCTTCCGGTGCTCACTTTAATACTATCCTGTGCCAGAAACTTGGCCCGCTCATGTACCAATAAATCGAAGGTTCTAGGAGTTTTAAGTTTCAAATAGCCTATTTGTTTCTAGTGACATGTAGAGGTAAGATTTGATCGTATTACAAGACTTCCTTCTTCTTCCCAATGTCAGAAGCCTCCTCCATGGTGTCAGGAAACTTGGCGCCCAGCGTCTCCGGGGTGACGAACACCAGACAGCCTGACACTAACGCGAAGCCTCCGAACAGCACGAACGGCAGCTCTTCGAACGTTGACGCGCCCTGAAAACGCAGAATATGAGTTCTGGTTGCTAGAGAATATCCAAATCAAATGAGGGTCGGGGCAAGGATATTTATACTATTCGATATTTTTAGGGTTCCGTGCCCAAACGGTAAAAACGGGAGCCTATTACTAAGCCACCGCTGGCCGTCCGTCTGTCCGTCTGTCACTAGGCTGAATCTTATGAACCGTGATAGCTAGACAGTTAAAATCTTCACAGACAATGTATTTCTGTTACAGCTATAACAATAAATACTGAAAAACAATAAAATAAATATTTAAGGGGCTCATACGACAGACGAGATCGGTAGCGTTAACTTTGCACCTTATTTATATCCGGCGCCATACATACAGGTGCAAACTTAACTTAAACTGGCCCGTTAAGATGGGATAATTGTTTCTACGGAACCCTCGGTGCGCGAGTCTGACTCGCACTTGGCAGGGGTTTCTTTATGTAGCGTAACGGTATACGTTACCTTGTTGGCGCTCTTGCCTGACTGACATTACCAGTTAGAGACAAAACGCTTTAAGGGCCTCTTTGCTATGCATAAGGCGTTTTACGTGACTGTCTGAGCTTTATCAACAACCTTGGTTCTCTTGCGTATCTCTCTCATCATTTCGGACTCATTCCCGCCAGGAAACTTCGAGCATAGTTCGCTCCATTGCCCTTTGAGTAACTTTGAACCTTCTTCTCCACTTAATTATGCTAACAAGAGATGAGAAATAAAACTTTACTACAACAAAGCGTCATGTAAATTTTATGAAGGTAGTTAGGTACTTACCATAGCAGGCGTAAGAGGGGCCAAAATCGAGCCAATCCTGCCGACCATAGATGAAAAGGCGAACAGGCTATGACGGTATTTGGTAGGGTATAGCTCTGTCGTATACACGTACACCGCTGTCATCACCATCGCAATGGCGAACTTGCCAATCAGGTACACCGTCAGAGACAGGCCGTAGAGATCTGAAAGTATCAATAATAAGCATCAATTATCAAATTGAGTTGACGTCAGAGATCAACAAAACAATGTTATCAATGTAACCGTATTCATGAATGACACTAGAACTACGAACGTTTCAAAAACCTCTTATAATAATGAACAAAAGAGGAATCATAATAAAAAAAACTAATATGAGAAAGCACCTCTTGCTCAAGGCAATATAGAAGAAAAGATCGAGGGATAATGTGGTAGGCAAAAAGGATTAGATTAACTGGATAGTTTAAGATCATGCCATACAAAAAATAGGAGAAATTGGTGTAAAACAAGAAAACCTTGCATTTCACTCTGATAAAAGTGTAGCTATTTATTAATTAAATAATAACGAAGAAATTAGGAGATATATAGCTTACCGTTAGGCATAAAGATATACGCTGCTTGACAGGCTGCACACAACCAGAACGCGCAAATAAGCACAGGCTTCCTCCCGATTACTCCCATTAAAAACATTGATGTCCAATAGCCAGGGATCTCTACGGCAGCCACAGCAATATAGTTCAAATAACGGTTGCCAGACATATTCACTGAGTTGATTGACAGACCGTAGTACACGAAGGTGTTGGTTACCCACCAAACTGGTGACACAATGCAGCGGATTAGTATCTGCTTATGTCTGAACACCTGCACTATCAACCAGGGTTCGTTCGCCTTTTCTATTTCTTCCAACGCTTTCTTCCTCTTTTCTTCTTCTGCTGATTCCCTCAAGGCTTCCAACGATTTGTCGGATAAGGTTTTTCCATTCACGCGGGCTGCCGTTTTAAGGACAGCCTCAGAATCTTCGTAGCGTCCCTTGCTCATGTACCAGCGGACGGATTCTGGCAAGAGCCAGAAGTAGAAGATCGTGATGAACATAGGGGCGTATATGACTTGGGTGAGACGTCGCCAGTCGTTGACAGCCCAGGCTAGGAGTCCAGCGCAGATGTTGCCAACTGAGAAGAAGGTATTCATGGACGCACCACCAGCTACGCGGACTTTAGGTCCCACCAGCTCCATCACTAATAATAAAAAAAAAAAACAGTTGATTAAATTACCATACATTTGAAATACGTAATCTATGCAATTCCGTAAAAAAAACGTTTTGCTTGTTTGAGACAATAGATTCTGTTTACATACACAACCCGCCACCATCACACTCCGTGCAAAATTTCAACGCGTGTATCGCTTTCGTACAAAAATCATAATCAGGAGATGGTGGAAATGTCGATGGTTTATTCACTTCTCGGGTGAACTCTGTACTATTATAAAAATCAAACAACATCAAACAGTCCAGACTCATGACTTGCACACAGTATTTTATAATCTTATCTCATTTCGCTTCCAGACAGACAAAATGAGTAATAAATAAAAATAAAATAGGTGGAAAACTTAATCCAGATATCTATTGCTAGATTATTAATTGTTAGATTTGAACACGAGTTTGTCACATGCAAACTGTTAATCCATGTGAGAAATTGCAACTCATTGTTTAATCCGTATGGAAAATAACCTTAAATGGTCTCTACAAGAGCATAACGACAAAGAATTTATAACCCGGTTTTAACACTTATCTGGATAACCACAACTTTGGAATTCTATTCGGCTCAGCTGAATCCTATAGGCACCAAGCTAACCCAAGTAACGATATTGGATGAAGCAAATTGAAAACTGACTGGTAATTAGTTTTATGGAGTCACATTTTCTCATGAATATGAAACTCCTAAAATAGGTTTTAAAAATACCCCTAATTTAAGTCGGAAAAATTAAGTCCAAAGTCAGCTTAGTCATATTTACAAAATGCATTTGGCTTCTTACCCAAAATATAAGCGCACGAAAAGGCGCCGGAACCTAGCGAAGCTTCTAGGAACTGCAAGAAGGTGAAGCCTACGTAAGTTTGGACCCAGGAGCGAATTATCCCGAGGAAGCCGCGACTGACTGCGTTGATTGCCAATGCTGTTCGTCGACCCCATCGATCTGACACGTACCCTGTGAAATAAGAAAAATCCTTCATCTCTGGCTTAGTAGGCACTGGCTACCCTCACTGGCACGCCATGCCATAGCGATGTCGTCAGCTGTCGCATCCAAATAATCCATTAGTGGAATCTATGGAAGCTATTCACTTGGCGATCTTTGTAGGTTGGTGACCACATTTTTGTAGATGGGAACGCCGTCATTGGATCACTCTGGGTACCTCCATAATTCTTACATCAATTTGTTCATACTTTGCAGATTCATAGCAGATATTATTTCTCTTCAAATTCACGCATTCTTCAAGAGGTTCTTCAAAGTAAGCACAATTTATACGATCTTGGGGATTTCTAAATATTTATAATTCTGAGGCAAATATTTTTATGTATTTATTTGGGCAATTCTGAACGTTGGTAACCCATATGGGTGGCTTCTAGTTTATTGTTGGGATTAATAAACATGTTTATACCTATTTTAAACTAAGTTTTCACAATTGAGTGACATTCACTTTTCTTTTATTTTTTTATTGGATAATGGGACAATTTATACCTATTACCTGTGATGGGCAATGCAACAAGTGTGCCGAACGTATGCGCAGACCCGATGAACGATCTTTCCCATTCCTTGCATGCTAACTCGAACTGAAACACCGCAATATCTCGTAAGGATAGTACCAAAAATTCTATATTATAAAATGATAGTCAAAAGGAAAATGGCGTAACGTAAAGTAGCCCTATACTCTGCAATGAACGGAATTAAGGGGTTAAAAAGAAAAAGAAGAAGTCTGGCCTTTGTGTACGATATCGATCTAAATAATAACAATTGATGATATAAATTCAAAACATACATGCAGCATGACGCAGTTGAAATTGGATGGAAGATAAAGGTTTTTATTTTATAATACCTAAATGAAAATCCTTCATAATACCACGATACTTCATCGAATTGTAAAACAATAAGTTATTGTCATTAATTTTTCTATCATGCATTGTTTTCTTTATCAAATGTTTATAAATAACTCATAGAAATAATGTATTTATTTATTTAAACTGTATTGAACAAAACAAAAGTCAGTACAAATGGCAAACTTAATGCCAAATGGAATTCTCTACTAGTCAGGGCAAAAACAAAGATCCTTCAAGTGAAGTGAATAATATTTACTAAAAACTAATAGAAGTTTATAGATACTCTAAGAACGTCAATTATTTTTTTGAAGAAATACTTACATCATAGACGATAGTGTCAGTATTTTCATAGACATACTCCTCACAATTGACGGTAATGCTGTTATCGAAGAGACTGGCAGGACATGTGTTGGAGGCTGTAGTAGAGGAGATATTGGCAAACCGCTGGCAGTTGTCAAAAGAAGAGCCAGACGCAGGGACCGCGTTCAGGATCCAAGAGGGAGAGAATTCTGCGGGTTGGTCGGCTGACTCACATTCGGGGATGAGGCATCTGAACAGAAGGACCAAGATGATGATGTACCTAAACCATTGTTAAGTTCGTCGGTTTAGATTAGTTAGTCGGTTCAAAGCGCGTCGGCCCCACATGGCATAAGATACTAGTTTAAGATCCGGTCAAGTTCTAAATATATTTGAGTGAAAAAGGATTATGATCATGACATCCTCATATTATTACTTTAAAAATCTAAACAATGAACCTTAAATTTTTGAATTTGTAAGAATATGAGTATATAATAATTTTTGCACTGCGATTGCAGCATTATTTTAGCAGAAAAGATTTTATATAAATTATCTGAATCAATCTAAAGAAATGTATCTTGTATTTGTGACTACGATAAAATATGCACAAAACCTAAATAAACAATCATTCGTAGTCACGTTTAACATTATTAATATGGGTATTTATACAAACCTGGTATTTATCCTGCCCGTCGTGAACACATACTCGCTTGAAGCAATACCACTGAATATAACAGCAATTGCTGCAAGCACTACAGTCCTAAACTGGAACCAACCGAACTGTCCAATCTCCTCCACCAAAATCTTGTCCAGATCTACAGCAGTCTTTGTTTCATCACCTTCTTCTATTTTAACGTCACCAGGAAGACCATTAAATTTTTCCTCCATTGTATCTTCAAGAACAACTTCTTTATCAATATTTTGGATTACCAGTATTCTGACTGAGGCTTCTTCTTATGTCTAAAGATTCCAATTTATCCTCCTCTTTGGTTAGATTTGTTTTTTTTTGTTTTGATGTCCTCGAGCGCAAAGTAAGATTTTTTACTGTCTTTTTTTTCTTTCTTTATCTCTTCCTGCAGCAGACTGCGACGCATCACTTCACCACCGTGAATAGCCCATAATCAACGCGGCTCTTTTTTTAATACAAAGTCGCCATTGATAAAGTGATAGTGATTGGTATGTGGAGCAATAATTATTTATGTGGATCGGCTATCTTTATGGCGTCTGGCTATGTTTTAGGGTTGCTAAATATGTTTTCATATATAGGTTCCTTACACGACTCAACCTGAGCGGTGTGCAAAATTTGATTTCATCATTAGAAATTATCTATGGGATGTGTTGGGATAAGTCGTTTTTATCCACAAATATATACAAACATTGCTTAAAATATTAATGCTCGTCATGCCCTAAGAATTGAACGAGCCTAAACTCGACCCCATCGAGGGTTCCGTCGGTTTATTATAATGTTCCAATATGACTACCTTCCAGCACCCAATCAAATCAGCTCCATGTGATAAAACTATTGCACTGCCTAATTTTAATACATCAACAAGGTTTGATTACAGGCTAACTGATAGTCATAAACAAACTACAACTAATTTAACATTTATAAAAAACCTTTTCTATCACGTAGCCAGATAAAAAGAACCAAACCTACACAAACATATTGATTTGCTTTTAATATAAATAGTTATGTTTATAATTTTTAGATAACCGGTTTAACGATGATATAAGATATTGCAGAATTCTTAATAGCCTAAATCTCTATTAAATCGGCAGCCGTAAGTTTTGGAGTTTAACCCAGATAAGTGTTTGCTCAACATTGGGACACTCTAACGGACTTATTAAAAAAACCGGCCAAGAGCATGTCGGGCCACGCTCAGTGTAGGCACTGAAGTACCCAGTCCAGCGACACTGCATACAAAACTGAATTATGAAAGCCTTTCCTACCAACATTGAAATATAAAAATTATTCTACTAAATTAAAACGACAACCGATTCCTTCGCGTAACAAGTCTCATAACGTCTATTTGATTAAGGGGGCGTTCAAGTATTACGTAACGCTATTTAGGGTGTGGGGAGGGGGGTCTCGTATAACGTTACGATGCGTTACAGGGGCGGGAGGGGTCTTTCTTACAACACGTTACGTAACATTGTTTCTAAAAAAAATAGGGATTTAAAACGCCCAAGTTGGCAACCCTTGTCGTTTATGTTACGGGGAATCCCTCGATTGTATTGCTCTGGTCGTCATTTTAGTAATTTTAACATATTATCTTTTGTGACTTTTGGGTAAAAATGGTCACTTTTTGTGTCACTTATGGTGTTACGTAACGTTAGAGAGCGGGAGGGGGGGGGGGTACAGAAAAACGTTACGGCGCGTTACAAGGGCGGGAGAGGGTCTTCAAAAATTGCGTTACGTAATACTTGAACGCTCCCTAAGACGCAATAACAAATGTCATACAACCCTCAATTTGACGCAAGTTGTAACTTGTAAAAATCTATGGTGGAATAAAATTTTCTTGTTGTTTGGTTTGTTGTTACAAAATTATTATTATGTTATAGTAGTGTGTCAGTGTTTTATAAGAATAATGCCAGGGAAATGTACAAGAAAGTGTGAAGTTTGTGGCATTAGTGTCAGGAAAAAAGATTCCGGCATATTTTAGCAAGATTTCCGCTTGACCCGATCAGGTAAAACTTGGTGTATTTCAGTGCCAATTTACTTTATATATATATCGTATTTGTTAGCTGTTTTACTCGGATTGTAGTAGTTTTCAGGTAAATACGTAAAATAATGTATTTTCTCAAAAATCAAATCATACTTTAAGCAAACAATAACATAGTGATGTGAACAAATTATCGATAACATTTGTTGTTTTATTTTTAGGTGCCGTTTATGCGTGAAGTTAACAGGCAATGAGGACTTGGCGTATTTTACCGATTAGAAAGTTAAATGAAAATGTGAAAATCTCATAAAGCGTTTCTTTTACAGGTCCTAGGTCAACTGACTTTTTGTTTACTAATATGTTGCTTGAAAACAAAAACCAATGATAAACTGTTCATATACCTAGGTTATGTCAAATAAATAAACAATTTTTAAGGCGTAGGTATATTTATTTTCGGTAAACCAGCACTAAAATTTACCAAAGTTATGTAGGAAGCGACCAGCATATTTATTTGTCAAAGTGACTTGTATTTTAATCAATTAATCATGTTGGTCGTTTTTTGCATTACAAAAAAAAACTGCTTTCAAACCTACGCAACTACGAATATCGAATATATATCGATATCGATAAAAAAGTATGATTCGCATTTGTCAAGCCCTAACAACATTGGTACCAACATACTCGTAGTAGAATTGGATTTTACTATGTTGGTACTACTGTTTTAAGTTGTTAGGTTGGTACAAAAGGCTTTCATAATTCCGATTAGCGGCTTGTATGAAAGTGCCGACTCTTAAGGCTCCGTCCACACTTGTATCATTTCGCCGATCCGATCCCCGTCGCGTATCCTCACCGCGTATCATGAACGGTAAGTGTGGACGTCGCGCCGTCGCGATCATGCAACGCTCGCGCGAAATCCATGTTGATACGCGTATCTTCAGTACCCCGCACACTCGCGATCACGAAAGCATTGCATGATCGCGACGGCGTGACGTCCACACTTTCGTTCATGATACGCGGTGAGGATACGGGGTGAGGATCGGCCGTGATCCATCTCGAGTGGGTTTTTGCCCGATCATCAAAGGCGCTATTTGAGTCATCGATCCACGCTGCGGTCATTGGTTCTTAATCCTTAATCTTTACGATAATTAAAAAATACCATACCACTGATGGACTGTCTACTTTGTTAGGCCTTTCCATGCGGCGTCTTCCGGCACGCGGTTTCCACTCGAGAACCTTTCTGCCGCATGCCATAAAACAAACACAGTCATACGAAGGCCATGTCTCCGTGAGCGGGTGCCTTAATCGAAGGCCTCCCCACGCGGCGTCTTCCAGCACGCGGTTTCCACTCGAGAATCTTTCTGCCGCATTATGTATTATAAAATAAAACGAGCACAGTCATGTGCTAAATCTCCATGAGCAGATGACAAAAATGAAGGCCTTCCTCGCTGCGACTTCCGGTACACGGCCCCCACTCAAGAATATTTCTGTCCCAAGGTTCAGTGAGCGATCTCAGCGGGCGACATTTTTAAATGGGACGCAACTCCGCACAGAACAACGATCACAAACGAAATGAAATGTTCGGCGAAAACAAAATGCCAAAATGATCGGGGCGGTGATACGGTGCTACGATACGGATAGCGTCCAACTACTGCACGCCGAAATGATCGCTGCGGCGATAGTACGCAACGAGGATACGAATACGATACGGCAAGTGTGGACGCGTTTCTTCGCGCGACGGCGCAAATGATACGGAGTGCCCGCAGTGAGCGTCCAAACAGCACGATACGCGGTGGAGATACGCAACGGGGATCGGATCGGAGAAATGATACAAGTGTGGACGCACCTGTAGTGATTATATGCTCTTTGGAAGTACGGATTCGGCATATGCATGCGTATACCCGAAAGGGACAGCAGCAAAGTACATGACTAACACAGGGTTAATAATAATAGCCTTTTATTCCTAAACATAGGGTTACAAGAAGTCCCTAAGTTCGGTGTGCCTTTTGGCATAGGCCTCCTCCAATTCCTTCCAATGGGACCTATCCCTTGCTACTCTCATCCAGAATGGTCCCGCTGTTTGTTTCAAGTCATCTTCCCATCTCCTCACTTGACGGCCCCTGCTTCTTTTACCGACTCTTGGTTGCCAGAGGGTGACTTGCTTGCTCCATTTGTTAATGGGGTGGCGTAGCATATGTCCAGTCCATCTCCATTTTTGAACATCTATCCGGGTAAGAATGTCTGTGAGTTTTGTTCTTGTTCTTATGTCCGCGTTCCTGACTCTGTCTTTGATTTTTAACCCTAGCATGCTTCTTTCCATGGCACGTTGGCATTTTGCTAGCCTTTCCCTGTGATGAAGTGTTGTTGACCAAGTTTCACAGCCATAAGTTAGAACTGGTAGAATACAGGTCTCGAATGTTTTCTTTTTTATGTGATTGTCTAGATCCTTACTTTTCACTATTTCCTTCATTGACCAGTATTTTCTCCATCCTTGGGCTATTCGCCTGTTTATTTCTTTTGTCGTTTCATCTGAAGGGGATATTATCTGTCCTAAGTAACTATATTCTTTGACATATTCGATCTTGTTGCCGTCTATCATAACGTCTGTGTCCCTTGAGTTTGTCATCAGTTTTGTTTTACTGGCATTGATTTCCAGACCAACTTCTCTACTTTTATTTGCTAGGCTCTGCATCATTTGTTCTATTACTGCTGGATCCTCTTCAAGAAGCACCAGATCATCGGCAAACCTTAGGTGGTTTAGGCGAGCTCCATTTATGTTCAGACCTAAGTGGTCCCAGTTTAGCTGTCTAAAGATGTGCTCGAGTACGGCGTTAAATAGCGTAGGGGAGAGAGGATCGCCTTGGCGTACGCCCTTTTTGATAGGAAATGATTCTCCTGTTGATTCTAGTTTAATACTGGCCTTACTAGATTTGTATATACTCTTAATTATTTCTATATAGTTGCTGTGGACCCCTTGTTGTTCGAGGCTCCGCCATATGTATTGATGTCTGAGGCTGTCGAATGCCTTTGAATAATCTATAAATGCCAAGTAGATTTGTTTATTGTATTCGTTATACTTCTGGATCAACTGTTTAATTGTGTGAATGTGATCTATTGTGCTGAAGTCTTTTCTGAATCCTGCCTGCTCTACGGGTTGGCTTTCGTTTAGTGTTAATGATATTCTTTCCAGGATCACTTTAGCAAATACTTTATATATGTTTGATATTAGAGAAATTGGCCTATAGTTCCCAATCTCGTCTCTGGGGCCTTTTTTATGTAGTAAAATTATGTGGCACTCGGTCCATTCTTCTGGAATTTGCCTTGTTTGTAAGATTTCATTGAAAAGTTTTGCCAGCACAGGACTGATTTCCTCTAACGTTCCCTTGAGCATTTCATTTGGTATCTTGTCCGGCCCTGGGGCTTTCTCGAGTTTTTGGGATTTTATTGCCTTGATTACCTCTGAGGCAAGAATTTCTGGCACTTCGTCTACTTTGTTTTCTTTAACACAGGGTTACCAGGTTCCAAATAATTCTCCCGTGTTTCCAGTGCTAGTTGTTAGCGGTGTGAATTAGTTTTAAATGTATTATTATATTGTATGGGACAAATTATAAAATAATTACAATAAAACTTTACAAAAAAATGGCAAAATGTAATGGTAAAATATACCTATTTATTTACATAAATTTAAATTTCGAGAGAGCAGCAAGATAGCCCATAGGAGGCATGAGGCAAGATGTTTACTGTCCTTTAAACAAAATTGTCGTGAACATATATAAGCATTTTTGGTTGGTTCCCAATTCGATCGTCCTGTTGCACGTATCCAACATTGGAGTAAAGCAGGATCATGTTTTGGAAATCTAAAACAAAAAAATATATTTGTAAAACTCCATGAGTTAAGGGTAATTTACCAATTCTTATACTGGTATCCCTTAAATCGAATAAAGCAGACAAATTAAAAAGCAGTAAAAAAAACGCGGCGGAACGTCAAGTAAAGGTGAAGACAAAGAGTAAAGACTACTGACACTGACAAGACGTAAAGACTATTGAATTTGTAGGGGTAATACCTAAAAACAAGATATTACAAAATTAGATTTTAAGCAGATTTCTGATGTTTTAATTTTTAAATATATATTTGCAGAAATCAAGCAAAAGCAAAGTCGAAACATCGCACTTACCTATGAAAGCTTATATTTTCACTTTTTAGGCCAGTGTCGCTTTTACAGCCAATTATGGAGCATCGCACCGTTGTTTTACAAATCTATAGCTAATAGCACTCACTATTATTCATATATAAACTTTCGAAATGTAAAATTATCCACAATATTCGTTGTTTTATAGTAGGCTACAACGCACATTTGAATTGCCCGGCAGTATTTAGCGGAGCTCTGTCAATTTGACAATCATCCGCTAAACAAAAAAAAGCGGAACTCTGATAAGGACAAAACCAAATTTGCCGTCTTTTTCTTATATACACCGTGCGAAGAGTACGGTATGAATCATGCAGAGTGTCACCGGCCTTACTTTACCGGTTTTACTGAATCGTAAACAAAAAGTCGTCGGCCCATCCCTACATTTTCACTCTATATGTCAATTGTCAAATATTCTTTACCTGCTGTCAAAATTTTTAGTGATTCAAAATTTTTAGTGAGTTTTTTTTTTATATTTTAAATAATAATGGGTATAATAGGCTCCCACGTCCCGACAATTGAAATAGGTGAGTGGAGATTTTTGTAGTGATAGCGATTTACAAAAAAAACCGGCCAAGTGCGAGTCGGACTCGGACCGAGGGTTTAAGTTTCTCGCAACAAATCGTGGCAAAATTGACGTCTATTTGTTATTTCAGTATTCATACAACCCGAGGTACCACCCATGCTGTCAGGAGATCGGGGAGAACCTGACGCTGGCCATGATCATAGACACGTTCGAGATCTACGGGCACGACCCCACCGACAAGCTGGACCACCTGGCGCACTACCAGATCGAGATGATGAAGATCAAACGAGCGCCCGACCAGGTACTTCTATCAAGACTTTGGTTTAAATTACCAAATCTCTATTAAAAGAAGGCCGGCCAGTAATTTTATCGAATGTTTTATGTTTTAACGTAACACTAATTTATAGGAATTGATAGATAATGAATGGTATTGATGAAATGGTTGATACTTTTTTCCCGACTACGCTTAAGAGAGAAGACAAACGAAATTGCGAGCATCTTCCAAAACTGATATGTATAATGTAGGTATATTTATAAATAATGTTATTATTGTTTATAGTTTATTATTAATGAGCACGTCAACATCGCGGTGGACCACCTGGGCCGGTTCATCCAACTGCACATTAAGGAGCTGAAGGTGAGATATTTTCTGTTGCCCATACACTACTACTACTACTACTACTAGGGTACTGACCCTTACCATGAGTTTACAGTGACTGCAATCGCTAGCGACTGCTGCGTACACGATTTGTATGGAGAATTGTAGTTCTACAAAGTAACCGGTACTGTCACTAATTTTCCATACAAATCGTTTCCGCTGTCACTGGCGAGTACGGTCATGTTCCATCTCCATCTCATCTCCATCTCCTCTGGCGCAGTGGCCCGAAGTGAGTCTTGGCCTCCAATACGAGTTCCCGCCAGCGGTCTCGGTCTTGTGCGGTTTCACGCCAGTCGACGGCTTTTAGCTCGCGCAGATCATCTTCTACCACCTGCCCACCGATATCTGGGGCGGCCTACCGGACGAACGACCTGTCGGTTTTCCATGGAACGCTCTACTAACTGCCCGGTCCTCTCCCATGCGCTCCAGATGTCCAAGCCAGCGAAGCCTATGTGCTTTCGTCACTCCTATTATGTTAGGTTCCGCAACCAGCTCTTCGATTTCGGCGTTTTTTTGGATTCTCCAAGTTCCTCCTTTCGGCCACCAAAAGCTTATTCTCCTCCCTAAGTGTTAGTGTCCAGGCTTCACAGCCATACATACGTTCATGTTAACTCATGGTAAAGGTTCAGGCACCGAAAAGAAGGACTGACTACGCACAGCGCGTGGCGCTAATAGCCTATGCACCGGTGCACCTGCACACCTGACCTCGGCTTTGCACTCTGTTTGTTAGTTCAAAATCAGCGCCCGTTCGCACCTAGTCACAGTCACAGCAACACTCACGCGCCGGTCAATCTCATCAACGCCTCACGACCAATTAAATACTTCGTACTTTACACCAAAAACCAATACTGCCGTGCTACAGTAAAAGGCGACCTATTGCTATGGAGCTTCTTACAAAAAGATCGCACGGCAGAATATACGACCTTTATTACGATATTAATACAACTAACTATAATCCAGTGAATTAAGGGGTTTGACCTTACAAACGGTCCGGTAGTTTTGAATTTTTGATATGTTGTCTAAATAAAGGATGGTTAGTGAGTGTTTAAAATGCAAAATGCATGACGTCTGTGTTCGTAAACTGGCTAAACAGCTGAATTATATTTATTTTGAGTGGTGTATTTTTTTATTTCATTGCATATGTTTGAGAAAAGCATTATACATGCATTAGCTATGAAAAGGGCTTGCCGGCTTCGTGTCACTATCCGCGGTCTATGCCTACTCAGCCGGCAAGTCTTTCCGTGCCGCGTCTGCGGTAATGTGATCTGACCAATTGTCGTCTAGGCATTTTTAGAATGAAGAACGTTTTAAATGGTTTTTTTAATCATAATTTGGGATTATTAAGTTTACACCCTGACAGGGTCCTTGTACCTAGTTATAAGTATGTACTTGGTGGCAATAAATATATTTATTTATTATTTATTTAAACTTTATTGCACAAAAGAAAAACTTAACGTACAAAAGGCGGACTTAATGCCATGAGGCATTCTCTACCAGTCAACCTTAGGGCAAAGCAGAGAAATTGTAGGCGGTGCATAAGACAACATAATTACATATAATTAAAATACTCATATTATGTACATACATATATATAATATACATAGGTATATATAAATAGATACATACATAAATATATACGACGATGAAACAAACCAAGCAGATATACTATGAGACTTCAGTTCTGCCAGCAAAGAAACTTCGCACGGCCCTTTTAAATGCCAACTTACTCGGAGCCTGTTTGATTGTGAGAGGAAGACCGTTCCAGAGGCGAGCCACTTGCAAGGAGAAAGAATTAGACATGAAACCAGTACGGTGAAGAGGAATAGAAAGGGCAAGATTGCCGGAAGAGCGAAAATTACGGTTACGAGTGGATTCAACATAGCAGAAAAAGGTTTTCAGGTATTCAGGAGCTTGTGGATCATTGAGTATTGAAAAGAGAGTGCAGAGCATACGAATATTGCGTCGTTGACGGATGGGAAACCAGCCAAGCTGAGAGCGGTAAGAAGAAACGTGATCATATTTACGGAGACAGAAAATAAAGCGAATACAATTATTAAGAAGTCGATCCAACTTATCAAGAAGATCCTCATTTAAGTCCGGATAACAAACATCACCATAATCAATTATGGGTAGTAATTAAATAGTGCATTTACAAGCAATACCTTAGTTTTGATAGGCAAGAAATTTTTCAGTTTGTTGAGAGCATGAAGCGAGCCAATGACTTTCCGGCTAATTTCACCTACCTATATATTATTATTATTAGTCCAGCTGACTGCGTGTAAAAAAGTGACACATACAAACTATCGCTTTTAATATATTAGTGTATCCAATTGTGTCTAATTGCAGGGTCTGTACTGGTATCCGCAATGGATGGGTGCGCCGCCGGAGCACCCTTACCGGACATCGGGCGAATCGCCGAAGCACCAGCCGGTTGGCGATACATACTATCCGCACCAGCAGGGGCCACAGCCGCCGCCGCTCATCGTGCCCCGGCCTAACGGCAACTAATACAGCTTTATCAATCACTGGCTTTAGTTTTATTTTTCTTTTGACTCTGAAACAGGTATTAAAAAAATAAAGAACTTCGAGAAAGAGGCTAATAAAAGAATACTGCTGGGCTGGGCAGCATGTGGCAAACTTCGTCGGGTCTTCACATCGCCAATTTCACAATGTCTGAAGACGAAAGTTTTCAATCAGTGCGTCCTACCTAGAGATGGGCGCTCATGGGTAAATACCCGATAAATACCGGGTAAATACCCAATCTACCGGGCAGTAGTAGTAGTAGATTGGGTATTTACCCGGCCTTCATCGGGTATTTACCCATGAGCACCCATCTCTTACCCGTAATGACATACGGTGCCGAGACGTGGACACTCACGGTTGGGCTGGTCCACAAATAAAAGTCACTCAGAGAGCTTTGAAAAGGGCGATGCTCGGAGTTTCGAATCGAATTCGGAACGAAGTGATCCGTCAGAGAACCAAAGTTACCGACATAGCTCACCGTATTAGCAATTTGAAGTGGCAGTGGGCTGGCCATATTAGCCGAAGAACCGAACCGGTGGTGTAAACGTGTTCTTGAGTGGAGACCGCGGATGTTGGTTGTTATTATCAATCCGTTTCTGTGTTGCCAGTAGTATCGTAATATTTCCAGATGCCTTTGTTACCTGTATGAATATTATAAAATTGTGTTTTATCAAATGATTACGACAAGATAAAACTTACTCGCACAGTATAAAAAAAAAGCAATAATATATCTTCAAATCTTGACGACTGTACCTAATCTTGTGCAGTTTATTTTCTCCAAGTATGTAAGCATTTTATTAGTTTATCTGGTATTTTAAAGGGGACATCAAGGTTTTGCACAAAGATGCAAAACTCGTTTTCATGACAATTTGCTGTCAAGATAATTCTAATTAAGCAGATTTATATTTAGAAGAAAATTAAAATGCACAATTCGTTACCTGTTTTCTTGACACTACAATATTTGATAGATTATGTTTGATTTGATAATGATAATCTTCCCTAGAGACGGTTTCACTTAAGTTGAGAGTGGCATAACGTGACTGTATTCCCTAGTGACAGTGATTTGTATGGAGAATAGAGCATCGCACTCCGGGCAGGTGCGGCCGGCTAGCCCCGCCCCCTGCCGCTTACTGACCTTCGGATGCAGCCATACTAGGCTTCCGGCTTCCCAAAGTACTGAAAAAAAAAAAAAGCCCCTAGCGGTGACTTTGTAGAACTACAATTCTCCATACAAGTCGTGTACGCAGTCGCTAGCGAGTACGGTCACTGTAAACTAATGGTAAGGAAGGGTACCTACAGGAACGGCCCGACATGTTTCGAAGTATGAAGTTCTTCTTCATCATCCTCTATACATAATAATATACATATGGAACGGGTTTCCTCGCACTTTATACTGTCGCAGTTTATACACACAATTGAAACTTATTGAACCGGGTCTATCGCGACATCTCCAGTAACAACTCGCTGTTTCGTCAGTAAATCTGAGACCACGGCACGTGAAACCGTGTCGAAACGTCAGGAATGAAGGTAAACTTAAAATATCGCGATTGACCCGGTTCGATAAGGTTTAATTATGGGTTTACTCACCTTGTTTAAGTCCAATATCGCTCGACAATTCGACATTTGATTCGAATCGGTTTGCGGTTTATCATCACGATATATCAAAAAAAACGACCCGACAGAGAATGTGACACATTCTCATTGGCAGGAACTTCCCGACATATTTCGAAATCGTGTGAAGTTCTTCTTCAGGTACATCGTAGCGCTCCGTAGGCTCCGTAGCGATCGGCGGTCGGCCCACTGCTACCCTCCGCGGCAGGGCTTCTAACCGGTTAATCTTATTTTTTAAATAGCTCCTTGAATACATAAATTTTGCGGTTTCTACTTTGTGTTATTGGACCAGATCTACGAAATAAAAGTATTGAAGCACAAAAAATCGTCGTTAACCACGAGTAACCGAAATCTTTAACCGGTAATTAGTATAAATATAGGTTAACGGTTAGATACAAGTCCTGCAACGCAGCACGTTTGCTTCTAATATTTATTTATTTAAACTTTATTGCATAAAAGAAAAGTCAATACAAATGGCGAATGGCAAATGACAGTCTCTACTAATCAACCATATAGGGCCAAATAGAGATATCGTCTAACGATAAAATTTACCAACAGTAGTATCGCCCAACGCACGCTGATTAGTTACCAATTCCTGAGCAAAAAAAACAGAAAGTAACATTTGACAGCTGTCACATTATATTCAAATTCCACAGCTCAAGCATTTCCTAACCATGCTGCACAAGAACCGTGTTAAACACATCATTTATATTCGTCTAAATGATGAAAGTTGCCCAATTCATCCTCCATCAATAAACGACAGATTTCCATAGACACTGTTTGTCGTGCTAGCGACATATCATCATGCAGCTACCACAGCAAAATGTTAGAATATGAAGGTAATTTCTTAATATCGCGACAGACCCATTATAATTTCTGTTAATTATATGTACAGAAATGGTGTAATTATTAATATAATTTATTTTCATACACAACTATACATTACAATTCCACTATTACATTTGGCAAAGACCGATTCGGTAACAATTTATATGTTTACTAGCGGCCGCCCGCGACTTCGTCCGCGTAGATTTTTGATGATGACAGATATTAAAATAGGTAAGTCAATTTTATTCTTAGTTAAAATGGTCTATACAATGCAATTGTTCAAGAACTTTTGAAGATTTTCCAATTAGATTACAGGAACTGTTTGCAGGATGCTTAATATTTATTCCGTCAGTTACCTGATGCTTTTAATCTTTGGCAAAAATGACTGCAAGATATAGAGCGACGCATGGATTTGGAGTTAGAAAATGGGGATCTTGGTTATTATGAGTGAGATTAAAAAAAATGTTAAATATCGTAAGGCTGTTAAAACAATCTTAAACTCAGCACTGAAAATCGAGAGATGGAGGCAGTTTAATGAAGAGTATCTCTTTCAATAATAATAAATAATAAACTTTATTTCATAACAATAATAAATAATGACCTCTTTTCATAAGAAGGCAGCACTGGTATTTGTACACGCCGGCCTGCCTATTAAACGAAAAGAGTGGTGTGGCGGAGTTCCCGAGGCTGGCCAAAATGTTTCTAAATGGTCTAGCAGATACCCCAGTTATTAAAAAGGCTAGTGTTTAAAGATAATGCTGAAATGTGACCATTAAAAACTAAATGCACATAAGCGAATTTAATGATGCGATTACTATTTTTGTCTACATGCTAATAGTATTGTTTGAAGAGTGATTCAATATATTCTTGTGCTACAGTTCTCTATATTTCTCAAGAAGCTAAATAAAGTGAGAATAGGTATATAAAGTATAAATTATTCATGTGCTCATAGACAACTCACTAAATATAGGAACACATAAAGTTTGGAACACAATAAATCAGAGACAGCACTAAGAAAATATTGTTGACAGTCAACCATAGAAAAAGGGGTGCAAGTTCGTTTTAAAAAAAGGACGTAGGCACTGGGTAGTAGACAGGAAATAAAAAATATATAAACTGATAACGTTAGCGTAACACTTCTTTATAAACAACATTAGCGGTGTTCCCCATACAAACTTTGCACCCCTTTTTAACCCCCTTAGAGGTGAAATTTTTCAAAACGCTGAAATTACTTTTTTTGTATTTGATTAAGTAAGCTATCTACAAAGTTTCAAGTCTCTAGTTCAAAAAATAAAGTTTCTCCCATATAAACATTTCACCCCTTTTTAACCCCCTTAGGGGTGAAATTTTCTAAAACGCTGAAAGTACTTTTTGTGTTTATAAATAAGTAATCATTTTACAAAGTTTCAAGTCTCTAACTCCAAAAAAAAAGTTTACCCCATACAAACTTTGCACCCCTATTTAACCCTCTTAGGGGAGGTATTTCCAAAAATCCCTTCTTATCCCTAGCCCACGTTATAAAAGTAACCTACTGTGCAAAAATCAACTCTCTAACATTAGTAGTTTCGGCTGTGCGTTGATGAGTCAGTCAGGACTTCTTCTTTTATATATATAGATTAGAAGTAGACTTTCATGCAGGTCAACTAGTGCAACCTAAAAGAGTAGAAATAAAAAAAATACAATACTCTAATGTCGTCCCTTTTATTGCCACTTTTTAATTTCTACACTTTGTCGAACTGTATGTAACACAATTTCGTAAAACATGTCTTTCAGTAGATAACATTTGTTGCCAGGGTCGCTACGGCAAAGTGTGGCGCGGCCTGTGGTACGCGGTCAGCGTCGCGGTGAAGATATCCTTCTCTCGCGACGAGGCGTCGTGGCAGAGAGAGACGGAGATACAGCACGGTGTTGCTACGGCATACAAACATATTGACGTACATTGGCAGCGATATGGCCAGCAGAAACAGTTGTACACAGGTACCTACATTAGTGCGATATGTATTTCACTATGATTTGTATGGATACTTTGGATACGCTAGCTAGCCACGGCGGAGTGGCGTCCAGGTGTGGGGAATTCTTTAAGATAATATTATTTCTCGGGACGAAGCGGCGTGGCATGAATCAAGAATTCTATGAAATATTTTCTTCATTAAAAATTATCATTAATCGGTTGAAGCTGATTTAGTAACATCATACTAATATTTTAAAGGCGAAAGTTTGTTTTTATGTTTGTCACTTCTTCGCGCTCAAACACCTGGACCAATTTTGATATAAAGGTACCTGAGACCCATAGGCTAGATTAACGCATAGGCTACTTTTAATCCCGAAAAAAAATTGCGTTCCCGTGGGATGAATATAAAAATTAGAGTAGAAGGACGCGTTTAATTTATACCTTTGTGACATGATTGTAAATGCCTCGTATGTTTCCAGTTATGGCTGATAACGCACTACCATCCCCTGGGCTCGCTGTACGAGCGCTGCAGCGGCGACGCTCACGCGGCACCAGATGATGCTGATCCGTCTGTCCACCGTCAACGGGCTGCTACACCTACACACAGACATACACGGCACACAGGTACATTCACTCACTTATTTTATAATGTATAAATCTTGGACAAATCTATCTAAATCTAATCTATAACATCTAACCTAATCTAAAAATTTACTTCCGACGAATTTGCCTATGAAATTAACTTTTTACTAAATAAAAAAGTGTCTTTCCATAAAATAAGTTTGTCCCCTAATTAATACATACTTACTCGTAGATACGTAGAAAGCGTCGATGACCTAGGAACAAATATTCGAATTCATCACACAAACACATTCTACAAACACAACCTATTGAGATGATATTACTAAAACTATCGTGAGACATCTTTAATAAGTAAAAAAAAAAAATTCAAGCTCACAAAATTTCCAGGAACTGCCCGACATGTTTTGAACTCATGTAGCGCGGCGGGAGGAAGGAAAGGCTCTTGCGCTGTCACTACTGGACTGTCACTGTATTTTCATTCCACTGATACTACGCACACTTGACTTATTGTATCTACGACCTTGCCTGAACGTGTGATGTATTTAACGCCGGAATCACAGGCTTCCATGCTAGAGGCAGAGTCCTACTACACTACCTTTCACAACCTTTCGGTTAACAATAACCATTGATGTATTTTCCAGGGTAAACGAGCCATAGCGCACCGAGACATCAAATCCAAGAACATCCTAGTGAAAGTGAACGGCGAATGTTGTATCGCAGACTTCGGACTCGCGGTTACCGCGCAACACGTGGCCAAAGGGATCCCGAGCGCGAGGCAGGGGACCGTGCGATACATGAGCCCGGAGATACTCGACAACAGGTAAGACATTCGAGCTAGTCCCAAGATTAGTCGCTAGATGGCTCTGTACCGTCCTCACGTATCAAAGGTAAGAAACACGTGAACGGCGTGGGCAGAATAGCTGGCTTTAGGTTCTCGTTAAAATCAACGGAACAAGGGGATACCGAGCGCCAGTCAGGGGACCGTGCGATACATGAGCCCGGAGATACTCGATAACAGGTAAGACATTCGAGCTAGTATAGTTCGAATCACATTTGTTAAGCGAATCCCATTAGCTTTGTACCCGATGAACAATACCATTATCTGTATTGTTAGCTGCGGCCACAACTGCCACTTCAAAATGTAAGGCGTTATAAGTGCAAATTACTTTTACACTAAATTAGTCTTTAAGTCAAACGAAATAAGGTTTACTCTTAAACAAAGAGAACACAGATGTTGGTCACTTCGTAAGTGAAAGAGCAGTGAAGCTCGTTTTGATGCTTATAATGACAATGAAGTGACCAACATCTCTGTTCTCTTTGTTTAAGAGTAAACCTTATTTCGTTTGACTTAAATACTAATTTAGTGTAAAATTAATTTGCACTTATAACGCCTTACATTTGAAGTGGCAGTTGTGGCCACAGCCAACAATACAGATAATGGTATTGTTCATTGGGTACAAAGCTAATGGGATTCGCTCAACCAAAATAATTATTTCTATACCAAGATTAGTCGCTAGATGGCTCTGTACCGTCCTCACGTATCAAAGGTAAGAAACACGCATATGGTGAAAGTGAACGGCGTGGGCAGAATAGCTGGCTTTAGGTTCTCGTTAAAATCAAAGTAACAAAGGGATACCGAGCTCGAGTCAGGGGACCGTGCGCTACATGAGCCTGGAGATACTCGACGGTGAGACACTCAGTCTAGTCCGCTGTAATATCCGATCGTATCAAAGGCAAGCAACACGTACAAAATTGATTTATTTAAACTTTATTGCACAAAACAAAAGTCAGTACAAATAGCGAACTTAATGCCTAATGGCATTCTTTACCAGTAAACCTTAGGGCCAAACAGGGATGCTTCAAATGGTGCTGAGTAGAAAATTAGACGAGAGCATCTAAGATACAAGTGAATTTATTTGTAATTTTGCTTTAAGCTTTGATCTTTGTCTCAATTATTTAAGTATGAGACATACATACAACACTATTGAGTCCAGCGCTATACCGTTCACTCGATACAAAGGTAAGAATAGTTTAGCCAAGCCAATATTACTAATACATACTAATATATTAAGAAGGCTAAGAACAGAAAGGACTTCGCAAAGACGGTCCCTTTAGTTAAGTTTTTCACCTATAACTATAGTGATTTTATAAGGTTATAAGTTTTTATCTTCTCGACAACGGTAAAAAAAGAGTTACGCGAAGGAATAAAGTTTTTCAATACTATTAACATTTCCATTCCAGTTTGAACCTCCAATGCTTCGAGTCGTACCGCGAATGCGCCACGTACCTACGCCCTCGTGTTCTGGGAGGTGTGTCCGCACACCTGGTGAGAGGAGGCGCGGGAGCCGAGCCAGGAGCTCGCGAGGAAGATCAGCCCGAGCTGCCCACCACCTTCACACACCCTGTAAGTTCCTACGCCCTCGTGTGCTGGGAGGTGTGTCTGCACACCTGGTGAGAGGAGGCGCGGGGGCCGAGCCAGGAGCTCGCGAGGGAGATCGTGCGCCCGGCCCGAGCTGCCCACCACCTTCACACACCCTGTAAGTTCCTACGCCCTCGTGTGCTGGGAGGTGTGTCCGCACACCTGGTGAGAGGAGGCGCGGGGGCCGAGCCAGGAGCTCGCGAGGAAGATCGTGCGCCCGGCCCGAGCTGCCCACCACCTTCACACACCCTGTAAGTTCCTACGCCCTCGTGTGCTGGGAGGTGTGTCCGCACACCTGGTGAGAGGAGGCGCGGGGGCCGAGCCAGGAGCTCGCGAGGAAGATCGTGCGCCCGGCCCGAGCTGCCCACCACCTTCACACACCCTGTAAGTTCCTACGCCCTCGTGTGCTGGGAGGTGTGTCCGCACACCTGGTGAGAGGAGGCGCGGGGGCCGAGCCAGGAGCTCGCGAGGAAGATCGTGCGCCCGGCCCGAGCTGCCCACCACCTTCACACACCCTGTAAGTTCCTACGCCCTCGTGTGCTGGGAGGTGTGTCCGCACACCTGGTGAGAGGAGGCGCGGGGGCCGAGCCAGGAGCTCGCGAGGGAGATCGTGCGCCCGGCCCGAGCTGCCCACCACCTTCACACACCCTGTAAGTTCCTACGCCCTCGTGTGCTGGGAGGTGTGTCTGCACACCTCCCAGCACACCCTGTAAGTTCTTTTCCATAGATTTTATGAGCTAATGAGCAAGGTCATGGAACCAGATTCTAGCATACTATGTTATGTACATACTCAATCTTCGGTATGATATGGAAATATGGTGTGGGGTAGTCTTGTAACTCTTCTGAATTCTAACATAAACCCTCACACACTCTGTCAGTTCCTAAAAATGGCAAAAACTGTATAAATATGACGGTCAGATAGTTTATTCTAGCATTAAATATACATTTATTCACTCCTCAGTGCGATATGGAAGTTTAGGGTAGTCTTAATTCTAATATTGACATGCACACGCCCTGTATTGTGCAATTAAGAGATATGACTGCCCAGGACGTCTTTTTTAGAGTTTTTTATTAATTTAGTCTATTTATGTGTGTCCCACGATTGTCAGATAATAATTTCCCAGCTGATTAGTGATTTATCAATTACGTCAGTGTAATACTACGCATCACACAACCCGATCTAGTCCTAAATTAAGCTCGAGAAGACTTGTGTTATGGGTACTAGACGGCGATATACATAATTACATAGATAAATATATACTTAAATACATAGACTACAACCATCGACCAAGCACAAATATTCGAGTTCATCACACTAATATTTGCCCTGGCCAGGATTCGAACCCGGGACCGCCGGTTCAGTTGGCAGGTACTTACAAACTGCGCCAACCGCGTCTTCAAATATAATATCTTATCTATACTCTTATAAAATTCTAGATTTGTATTGAAAATCAGTTTTCTATGACGACGCGTTTGGCTCGGTTTGTAGACACCTGCCTACTGAGCCGGCGGTCCCGGGTTAGAGTCCCGGCCAGGGCAAATATTTGTGTGATGAACTCGAATATTTGTGCTTGGGTCATGGTTGTTCTATGTATTTAAGTATATATTTATCTATAGGTATGTATATCGTCGTCTAGTACCTATAACACAAGCCTTTTTGAGCTTAATTTGGGACTAGATTTGTATGAGGTTGTCCGATATTTATTTTATTATTATTATTTATTTATGGAAAGGGGTCATGGTTTCAGGAAAAATCTCGATAGTGTGATGCAGGATCGTCTTTTGTTTTGTGTGGGCGCGCGGCGCCATGGCAGTGGCGCCATCTATTGGTCATAATTTCCTTTGTCCTCGCTTCACGCCGAAATGGCTGGACAGATTTTAACCAAGTTAGGTGCAGGGATAGCTGGACATCCAAAGATGGTTATAGGATACTTTTACCCGACTTTTTTTTCAATAACCTATAATTGTGTCCCACTGCCGGACAGAGGCCTCCCCTCTCGTGCGCCACTCATCTCTATTGGCCGAATGCTCCCTCCACTCGTAACTAAATGCATCAATCAATGGTTATGTGTGAGATTTATAAAAAAATTAATGCAGTTCGTATTAAATCTAAAATCGACGCCATGGTTCCTAAGAACAGATTTCCCTGTTATGGTTTTCGTTTTCTCCCTACTGTACTGACCCATCCGGATCGATCCCTGTATAACATGTAATGTGACGTATATCCTCAGACGGGTGGCTGACGCTCCTCAAGCTCGCCGCCGTCCGCCTCCGTTGTTACTTACTCTCGTTAGTAGTTGTTACTTATTCTATTACTGCCGTGTAATAATTAACACGTAATTACAATAAAACACAGTCAGTATAGAAAAATATACACTAAAATACCACGCTAGTTCTATGTTACCAAATACTTCTTCTTACTGATAAGTTAAGCATGCTATTATTAATATTATGAAATTTGCGAGCATAAACCATAAACCCTAACTGGTATTTAGTTTAAAAGTGATGATTTTTATCATGTTGTTTTTTGGCAAGGCACACAGGGTAAAATATTGTTTTGGACTGCTACACGAGTATATAGGGGGTGGGTAAACAGCGCTGATTTATTTACAAACAACAAGTAGACATGCCTCACTTACATTCACTTATTATCCTTTACACTGAATATACCTTTGTGAAGAGCAGATCTTGGCATATCATAAATTATATTCTGTAGTTTATATTGTACTAAACATTATTATCACTACCTTGTACACACAAATTTAACTCGGGTTTTTGGTAACACAACACAGGATGGAGCGGAACGGGCAATAATTCAGTATAAAGAAAAACACCTACATCGCATTAGCATTTAGATATGGCTGGCGTTTAATTACTTCCAATAAATTCTTAATACTTGCCAAAACGGATGAATGCTCACCAAATAGTGTATCACAAACTATTGTATAAATAAAGCTAATATTTCTTTTTCTTATATGCTATAAAAATATGTGAACACCGTTAAAGGTAATTTCAGACCAAATAATCTATATTATTGGTAAATGGATGTCACCAATATTTTATATTATTACTTCCATTTTAGTCATTTTTGCTGAGGCAAGAAACTAACTGTTGACCGTGAATTTTTTTGTTATACCAAACATATTACTACTCACCCCAAACACAAGTAACTTGTTTATCGCGTTAGGCATTCAATTAATACATATATGATATAGTACTTAAATTAATATTCGCTACTATTTAAATGCTCACCAAAATGGCTTTTATACCCTAAAACTAATAAATATTAATAATAAATTGTGTATTGCAGAGACACTGTCCTTGAGTGCCGTAAATAAAAATTTAAAGTCAGCCTGCCGCTTCGCTCGCTCGTTAGGGTCGCAGTTCAACCTAACACTCCTCCTCGCTTCGCTCGTCGTCGTACCTAACCTAAGCCAAGTCGGACCTGCGCGGCTCGCCTGGCCTGTGCGTCGCTTGGTGGGGGCGGGGGCGGGTTGCGGGTAAAGAAATAAAGGGAAGCTATTGTAATAATAATATATTTTGACTAAAGGTTAGACAATTTGATTACACTAAAGCAAATTAGACTGCAGTTTTTGGTATTAATGTTGATGTTTTATGAAAACAATATTTGGTGAGCAAAAAATCCATTTTGGGAAGCAAAAAGATATACGGACTCAACGTAAAATTATTCTGGTGTATGTATATTGATTTTGGAATACAAAATGATTTAGTTCTCTGTATAGAGTGGGTTTAATTTATATGGAGGTAATTCATTTTACTTAAATAGTAATATTTGTGTGATGAACTCGAATATTTGTACTTGGGTCATGGATGTTATCTATATATGTATTTATATATTAGGTATATCGTCGTCTAGTACCCATAGTACAAGCTCTGCTTAGTTTGGGACTAGGTCGATTTGAGTAAGATTGTTCCTTAATATTTATTAATTTACTTGGAATTCAGTTTTAGGGTATAAAAGCCATTTTGGTGAGCGTTTAAATAGTAGCGTTTAGATATGGCTTTGGGTTATGATTTGAATTAGCAATAATTTGTTTAATTTTATGCAGTAAGTGGTATGCAAGCTTCAAATCTCCCAAGTGTATAGAGTCCAATTTACTTTGTATGCATACTAATTAAAAGATACATTATATTTAACATTATTGTTTTACTTTTCAGAGAATGTGGCCTTTGACCATGACTATGACAGACATTGCCGGCAGCACGTAGATCACACATATGAGATCACACATATGCTAAACCCAGTACATCAAGACTACGGAACCCTAAAAATTAGAAAAAATGAAATATGTTGACGAAAGACGTGGTGAAGTATCTGTGCCGTCACTCAAAAATTATATAGTGACTCTTAAAAGTTTTACAAGATTGTGGCAATTTTTTAAAACAATGAATATCAAAGTTTTTTGGGCAGGTACGGGCGTGTAACTTTAGGAACAACGATCCGCCACACTTAAAAGCACTTTTAAATCATTGTTGATTACAAGGTTTATAAAATTTCACTCAGAGGGATTTAATTGTGAGGTGGATGCTAGTGCACAATTAATAAATATAAAAAAAAATTATTTGAAGCTTCTTCGACAGATGGACGAGCCGAGACAAGCACACCTCCTCACAATCCAACAGTAACCTCGGACAGACTATGAAAATATTGAAAGTGACGCTCGCCGTGAACGGCTAAATATTCACGCTCAGGCATATACTGCGGGGTGGTTGGTCAGGGAAATTAATAAAAAACTGAAGTGTGACAACTGTTTGGCTGATCTGACAACGACAGTCTGCTACGCACAGTTGGATCAGCCAAAGAGAGTACAATTTGATAACTCAAAGGAGACTGACCTACCCCTCAGAACATGCCGTTCGAATGTTTGGTGTAGTAATTAAGGAAACAAACAAATAGTTGGAGAGGCAGCCACATTTAAATAATATTACCAAACAAATCAAACGCCACATCCTCTAAATATTTGTTTGATTTCTTTAACTGTGAGAGCCACAAAAACGATGCACATGAATATTTTCTAGTCGTAAGTATTAAATTTGCAATGTTTAATTGGTGCAATTCAATAAATAAAATTTTGAGAGGCACAGATATTTCCCGATTAGGCGCCAAGGCGTTAATTAAATATAGAAAAAAATTGAGGAATAAAAAGAAATAATTTTAATGTGTTGTGCTTATTGTTTATACACATAAAAGCATAACCAGAAATATTTAAACCGCGCTCGGCTTAGTACAGAGCCGGGTGGGTATAATACATTTCTGGTTATGCTTGAAAACCCTAATTCCCATTATTTTACCAAGCAAACGGTAGCAGTGAGCTGTCACTGTAAAGCTGTTTGCCGTTATCTCCTTAAGCAAGTTCGAAATCAATCAATACAATACACTTAGACGGAGAGCTAGCGACCAAATCGGTCATGTGGCTTCAGCTGTATTGAAACTCCGTTAGCTACTTCTCTGAACAACCTTTTCCTATAATCTTCGTGCTGGCAGGCCGCGGGCGGTGGGTGCGGGTGTAGTGGGGTGGGGAAAATAAAGAAAAAAAATGTGGGCTCAGCGACTTTAATTTTTTTTTCAAACAGTTGCTCTGTACTCCCTGTGCATCCAAAATAGTTATTTGTTATGCAAGGCTGCAAAGTTGTTATTTGGCGCGAGTGTTGAAATTGAAAGCTGAGCGAGCGAAGTAATCTAAGATTGAACCATGAGCGAAGTGAATGGTTCAAAAATAGATATTCCTGAGCGTAGCGAAGCTTTCAAGACACGAGAAGCTAAATAATTTTGCAGCCATGCGGAACACACAACTTTTCACCTCACTACAGCGAGGAAAATGGAAATTCAAGAAAAACAATTAAAACATGAAAATAATCATATTTAATTTTGCCTTCTATTTAACACATCAAATTTAAAACATTTAAACACTTAAATCCAAACCAAATAAATAAATAAATACGAGAGAAGCGTACATTAAAAATTAAAAGTAATATGGCCGTAATTTGTATTATCGTAGTGTATATTTTATCGTTGCGTTTTTCTTAAGCACATATTATATTTGTATTTGAAACTACTTGACACATTCGTTGTGAATGTGGGAGAATGGCATTCTGGGAAGAATTAGTTGGCCACTCGGAAGTATTTAACCGACTTCAAAAAAGGAGGAGGTTATCAATTCGAACTAATTTTTATTTTTTATTTTTTGTGTGTATGTTACTCGATATCTCCGAGAACCGTGAACCGATTTTCAATTTTTTTTTTTAATCGAAAGGGTATAACTCCGAGTTGGTCCCGTTGGCACTAAGTCGGGATCTGATGATGGAATCTTGGAGAAATCGAGGGAACTCTTCAAATGTTATAGGGACATGTACGGCGCTTTCGGTAATTTATTGATAAAGTCAAGAATTTACATTCAGTAAATAGGATTTGGCCACTACAACTTTTATATGAATCACTAAAAAGCAAAAAAAAAAAAATTTTTAACAAAAAAAAGAACCGACTTCAGTAAAACTAAAAAACCAAAAATAACCCGTTCAAGTACAGATTACATTTGACTCACCCTTCGAAGTCGGTGCCAAACCTCGCATAAACTATAATATAACTATAAATATAAGAACTGAGTGGTTTGGGATCGACTTCGAAGGGTGAGTCAAATGTAATCTGTACTTGAACGGGTTATTTTTGGTTTTTTAGTTTTACTGAAGTCGGTTCTTTTTTTTGTTAAAATTTTTTTTCCATAACACTTGCTTTGAAAGTTATTGGACGATGGGGTCCGAACAAGATTATTTCGGCTTTAAATCTTCTTTAAAAACGCCAATAGTTTCGGTAAATTACTTATCGTCTCCAAATATTTATAAAAAATCCTTTTTGCAGTCTTTTAGCATTGAATAAATACTCCAAATTGGGCTTAACTTTCTTGTTTTCGTATAAAGTAAGACAACAGTATGTATTCTCCACAGAACAACTTTACTTGAGTTTGTAGTTTGTACATATTTGTTTGTGAAAACTTCCATTTTTTTTTTTTTTTAAGATTCGTCCTTCCGGACAGGCTAAGACCATAGGCCATACTGCCTCTTCATTAGTTTATTTTATCTTCCAATGAAAACTTCCAACTTGTTAATTATTTATTTTTTCTCGGATGCGTTCAGAAATTAAACTCTTATGTTCCAACTTTTATAAGTTTTATAACAAATAAATATTAAAATTTTTGTTGTATTTAATATATTTACTAGTCAAAATATGTAAATGAAACTGAAATACTTATTATTAATATAATTATATAATCATATTCAACATAAAATAAAGTGTAGAAAAATTAAAACTTAAAAATCTGTAACCACAAACAAGGTTTCTGGACGTGATATTGTAGGTGTATTTTTTTTTTAAGAGAAGTACTCAAACGTACATATGATTTTAGCCGGCCTGACCAGATCGCCCTTTATTAGCGTGCGTTGATTGGTTATTCGAAGATTTATCGACTGATGAAATCAGTCGCGCGTTGAAGGAGTCTTAAATATAAAAAAATTACATGCACCACAGAGAATCAAAATCGTCCGTGTGGGCTCAGCTGTATTGGCTTTATTTCTGACGCGAGATTAATCAATATGTAAGCCCCAAAAAAATTGCTATGCAAAAATATCGGTGGGAAGGTAACTAATCTACGATCAAAATAAATACGACGGCGTAATAATAGCGTTCAAATCATCATCATCAAGTATATTTAATCATCAATCAATAAATTGCATCAATATACATTTACAAAACTGACGATTAGTCGTTTTTATAAATATTTCCAATTGTTTACTAGGAATTTGAGAAATAAATTCAATAAATGTGACGTTTTCAGTAAAAAGGGCCCACTTTGTCGCTTGTTTTAGAGTCGAAATTTGTTTGCATCTTTATACCAATAACCCGTCAATACGTCCTTATAGTGAGCGACCAAGAGTGGGCCCTTTTGATTGAAAACGTCACAAATATATTGTTTATTTTGCATGAAACGGAACGTAAGATACATCCTGTAACCATGGACGAAGTATCTCTGCACATGAGAAGGGAATAATAATACCAGGAGGGAACGGGACAACTATAGAAACCGTTAAGAGCGACAGAGACATAAACAAGATATTTTGTCCTTATCAGTTCCACTTTTTTTCGATTAGCGGATGATTGTCAAATCAAATGTACAGAGCTCCGCTGCCGCCGACCCCTCCAAATTCAGTAGTCGCTTTACTTCTTGTCAGTGTGAGTAGTCTTGACTACTTTTTAATTTGGCTGCTTTATAGGCGATTGTAAGGGATACCAGCACAATAATTGGTAAATTACCCTTAACTCAGGGAGTTATGGTAATAATAGATTTTTGTTTTAGAGTTCCAAAACAAGATTCTGCAGTACATCAATTCAATTATGGATACGTGCAACAGGATGACTGGGCAGGGCCAAGAATGAAGTAAAATGAATAATATATTTTTTTAAATGGCATTAGTATTTAGCGATTTTGTTTTATTTTATGAATATTGGTAATATTGCTATTTACTATGTGTTCGTATTAAAAGAGCTGAATCGTAATTATGTAAAGACAAAGTGTGTACATATTTTGTTACCGCAAATAAGTAAATACATTTTTTCATTACATTTTGTCAGTTTTTTTTCGTATAGTTTTATTGTAGTTATTTTATTATTTGTCCCATTAAAGTTTTACTGAAGTTATTTTATTATTGGTCCCATACAATATAACATGCATTTAAAACGAATGCCTCAATTAGCACTGGAAAAACGGGAGAATTATTTAGAACCTGGTAACCCAGTGTTATTTGCCCCCTGTAACGCTTTTTTCTTTTGATAAACTTTTTTGAAGAAGGACTGCTTTGGGAAATAGGCAGGAATCGAAATTTGAAATTAAAACGTTCTAGAGATTTCGGAGAGAAATGTCAGTAGAAAATCTTAAAAAATTGCTCTTCAAAATAGGCGTTCACCTAAGCTTGAAAATCTCTGTCCGCCGAGCCAAGTTTTAAGTCTGGGAAATAAGAAAAGTAGCTGGCAGCCAAATCTGGTGAATATGGTGGTGGAAGCTCCTTAATTTTGGCCAGGCCGCTGCTGACTTGTGAGATGGTGCGTTGTCTTGTGTAAATGTGCCAAGAAATACACATTCCTAGACAGATCTGCGCAATTTTTGAATGCTGGAATTTGTGGTCGTGTGTCTCCTTTTTCATTACCATAACCTTGATTATTTATTTAATTACCTTTGGGAGCAATGTGGCAGTTTGCATCACTGGCTGAAATAGTGGAATGAGCAGTTTCTCATTTGCGTTGTGTATTTATTTAAATTCGAAATAGCGTCTGTATTGTAGGCGTTGTTAGATGGTTAATGTCTTCTGGGTCGTTCCTAATTGTACATTGTTTTTGGTGTCATGTTCGAATGTTAATCAAGTTGCAAAACTATTGAAGTAATCTTCTTCTCCATCGCTCCCTCATTGCTGAGGATTGTGACTCTGCTTCAGCTTGTCAACTGCCTGTCACCATCGGTATTGAAGTAATAGTATAATTTCTTGTTATCATACAATACTAAATTTTTTATAGTGTGTCAAATGTAAATCCTTAATAACTTCATATTCTGCTGTGCTAAGGTAAAAAGCGACCTTTTTGTACATAAAAAGGTTGCCTAAAAGCAGTATTGTTGGCTCCCGAGCCAACAATACTGCTTAAGAGCAAGAACCTGAAGCCCCCCGGGGCTTCAGGTTCTTTCTCTTAATTTAAATGTCTGTAATTAAATTCTTTTAATAAAGTGCTTTTTAGCAGCTACAGCCCTGGGAAATTATAGTATGAAAGACTTGGTTCTAAATGATCTAGGTTCCTAGAAATTTTTGTGTGGCAGTGCAAGGAATTCCGAGACTGCAAACCCTAGTAAAATCTAAGTAATACAATATTTGATATTTTTCATACTAGATAATTAAATTTTTATTAATTCTAAGTAGGCCATAAATATATTTTGGATCGGATGGATTTGCTAGGTGTCATTTAATATTTTTTTCCCCAAATTTCTTTAATAACAACATGGAAACTTATGCCAGTTTGGTTTTTTGATTGTCATGTCTGATAACCATACCCCTAGGTTTTTGGGGCACTAATGATTTGAGGCCTACCATTGGCATTATGTTTTTGTTTAAATACAATATTTATAGATTTTTTATTGTTTAGATTTGATCGTTCTGGTGAGACAGTCGTTCCTGGACTAGACGATAGCCCGAGTCTCAAAGGGAAGTCTTGTCAGTGCTGTTTGGAAGTCAGGATTGTCAATATTATCTGTTATCTGGTATAGTGTTATATTGTTTTAGGTGGGTATTTGTTGTAGGCTTAATAAAATTAAGGACATTATGATACTAAGGAATTATATGTGTATTTGTTTTTCAATAATTCTTCATAAAAGCATTGTTTTTGCTGCTTGATGAATATCACATTAACAGCGGAGGTCACTAATTAGTTTGCTCCATAAAACTCTCTTTACTATTGAGTGAGATGTCGAGAGTGTCTTCATAATTTAATAAAAAGATAAAATATCTTTATTAAGGAATAACTTATTTTACAGTAATAATAACTATAAACTAAGACATTCTAATTGACAAAATGTGACTTGCGCCTGAACTAGGATCTCCTGTGTTTCAGGCATTAAAAGGTCTTACTTACTAACCTTAACTGAAATAATCATGAACATATACAATAATTTATTGAGATCAAAGTTAAGTAAGAATCATCCTTTATGTAGTTAATAATTAACACTTACTGTTTATAAGTACTTGAGTACAAAAACTATTTATTTGTAGTAACTTAACTCTTTTTATTTTTTATTATTAAGGCAACAAACAGTCATAATACAAAGCATATTACGGTTAACAATAGTATGCTAAAAGACCTGGAGTGCCTTAACTTAAGGTTATACAAAAGTAAATTATAGTAAGGAACTCTTGTCAATTTTTTTCTCTTATTAATAGAATAACTAATGAATCAACATTATAAATTGTACCACAGCATAAGGACAATACCAAGTCTTAGTCATAAATAGATGTACTATCCAGCATTAGACATAGATACTCATACTCATACTCATTTATTGATAAAATGTCAACATTTTACAAGTCAATAGGTACATTATAAAAACATAATTTCTATTACTATTAAATTTAAAATACAAATTATTATAAAAACATTAATTATTAAATACAAATTGGAAGAGGTGGTTACATTATTGGTATTATTATATTATTTAATTATTAAATTGGTAAAATTCGTCCATACTGTAAAAAGCATTGGTTGTTAGCCATTTCTTTAAAACATTGAGGAACGTTATATCATTTTCTATATCTTTGATATTGACGGGTACTTTATTGTAGATTTTTGGCCCCACTATGGACATTGTTTTACCCGACTTTGCTAGCTTGCGACTTGCTGTGGACATCATGTTTACGTGTTTCTGTGCAATACGTGTGCTTTTGTATGTAGCCAGTGGAAAGAGATGTATATTACATCGAACGTACTTAATTATGTAAAAAATGTATTGTGATGTGAGTGTCATTATCTATATATATAAATGCAAGTGTCCTGACTGACTGACTGACTGACTCATCAACGCAGAGCCGAAACTACAAATGCTAGAGAGTTGAAATTTGCACAGTAGGTTGCATTTATAAAGTGTACAAGAGATAAGAAGCGATTTTCAAAAATTCAACCCCTAAGGGGGTTAAAAAGGGGATGAAATGTTGTATGGAGTACAAGTTTTTTTTAAGCTAGGAACTTAAAACTTCGTAAAAAGGTATCAAAATAAAATGGAAGAAAACTAATTTCAGCGTTTTTCAAAATTCATCCCCCAAGGTGCTAAAATAGGGGTTGAAAGTTTGTATGGAGATCAAATATTTTTTTGAGTGCGGGACTTGAATCTTTGTATAAAGGCATATTATTAAAATACAAGAAAAACGATTTCAGCGTTTTCAAAAATTCATCCCCTAAAAGGGTTAAAAAGGGGTTGAAAGTTTAAATCCATTACAAATTCTTTGAAACTTCTTATAAAGGCATATATAAGAATAAAAAAATAACATTAATTGATCGTTATTAAAAATTCCACCTCTAAGGTGGTTAAAAAGGGGATGAAAGTTGGTCTTGGGGTTCAAATTTAATTTTAAGCTAGGAACTTGAAACTTCGTAAAAAAAGTATCAAAATAAAATGGAAGAAAACTAATTTCGGCGTTTTTGAAAATTCATCCCCTAAAAGGGTTAAAAAGGGGTTGAAAGTATGTATGACCATCAAAAATTTTTTTGAGTGCGGGACTTGAAACTTTACATAAAAGCATATTATAAAAATACAAGAAAAGTTATTTCAGCGTTTTTGAAAATTCAGCCCCGAAGGTGGTAAAAAAGGGGTTGAAAATTTGTATGAAGATCAAAATTTTTTTTATTGCGGGTTTTTAAACTTTGTATACAGGCATTTAATTAAAATACAAGAAAAGTAATTCAAGCGTTTTCGAAAATTCTACCCCTAAGGGTTAAAAAGGGGTTGAAAGTTTGTATGAAGATCGAAATTTTTTTTGAGTGCGGGACTTGAAACTTTATATAAAAGCATATTATTAAAATACAAGAAAAAAACATTTCAGCGTTTTTGAAAATTCAGCCCCGAAGGTGGTGAAAAAGGGGTTGAAAATTTGTATGAAGATCAAAAATTTTTTTTATTGCGGGTTTTTAAACTTTGTATACAGGCATTTAATTAAAATACAAGAAAAGTAATTCAAGCGTTTTCGAAAATTCTACCCCTAAGGGGGTTAAAAAGAGGATGAATGGTTGTATCCGGTATAAATTGTATTTTAAGTTAGGAATTAGAAACTTTGTAAAAAGGTAATTTAATTAAAAGATAAGAAAACTCATTACAGCGTTTTTGAAAATTAAGCCCTGAAGGTGAGAAAGGGGTTGAAAATTTGTATGTAGATCAAACATTTTTTTGAGTGCGGTACTTGAAACTTTGTGTAAAGGCATTATTATTCGAATCAAAGAATTTATAAACGTCGTTCTTAAACTCATCGAATGTAGTAAAGCTATTCGTTCGTAGATGTACCTGATTTTATAATGATACCGCGTAATAAGAGCAAATTAGCCGAAAAAAAAGGCCAAGAGCGAGTCGGACTCGCGTACGAAGGGTTCGTACTATTTCGTAAACAATTGCAAAAAAAAAGCACGTTTAGCAATTTCAACATTACTTAGATCTGAAAATAATAAAGATGTAAAATTTTCAAGATAAAGGTTCCACGCGGACGAAGTCGCGGGCAACAGCTAGTGTTTTTATCTTTAAAAAGTTGCCGGGCGGCGGGAGTGCCTGGTGCCGCGTGCCGCATGAGATATTATTCTCAGTGCTCGTTTTTGGAGAACAAATACTCGCTGCCAATCAGCTGCTGTGCCCCAGATTTCAAGCCCATAACACATCGTCGAGTGGAATAGCGAAAAGTAGCTAGATCTAAGTTGCTGATCTGGTAGTACTCGTGACAGTCTGCTCAGGGCAAAACAAGCGCCCGATAACTTTCCACAGATAAGTCCCTTTCGAAACTAAATATGTGGGCTGTTCTCGCTGTTAAAGCAGATTTTGCTGGCGACAGTATGTGTACAACATCTGATTATGTCAACAGTCCCCTCATCTTTGGTAGTGGCGAAAACAAATTTCCAGGTACCAGGCTTCTTCCTTAGACACTTTGAATTCATTGGGACTATATTTTTCAAGCACCTGTCCAACATATAAAAGTTTTTTTGTGGAATTATACTAGAACAGAGGCCTTTGCCCAGCAGTGGACAGCAGCAGAGCAGGACAATCAAATAGGCTAATAAAAAAAAAACTAGAACAAAAGATCCTTCTTTGATGTTCACCCAATCCACTTCCCCAGGCAGGCATTGGTTTCTCACCGTATCTGTTATAAAGGGAGTGGGCATTACGTAATATTGTGCTAAATATATGCACTCCCAATTTCATATACCACCTTAGAGTTTTGTGTTCGGGGTTATAATATGCCATCATCTAACTACATAACAACTTAACTAACCATTAAACTCTGTTACAGCCTCTTGTGGCGGTTCTTAATACATAAACAAAGCCACCGTTTCGGTAAAAAAAACCTTGTCTTTTCTTTTTATCCTAGCTAGGTCTTGTAGCCGTTATATGGAGATCGGAGATGTAATGCACTGGACAATTAATTAAGTAATGATATTATTCTGTATTTGTAATTTTGATTGTGATACCTATATAATTTAAATAGAATGTTACTAATAGTCATCGTCTCATCACTTTGGATTTAAGCTATCATGTTTCTGTTCTTGGTAGTTGCTTTGATTTGAGTGCCGCCACCGCTTGTCCTAGCTCCACTTGTGACTTCAAAGTTATATCTTAGTCATCGTTTCCGAAGTTGACTTAAAATAATCAAAAGACTAACAATCTTGTTTCCCTTCTGTTCGGTTTCTCCCCTAGGCCCTATCTTATAGTCTTCGACTCCGCAGTAGATTTTACGGAATCAGAAGACATCTTCTCATTTTCATTTTCGGATTCAACCGTAACTTATTGCTGGAAACGTTATTCGCCCCATCAATGAGGCGCATATTTGGCGCACTTTCAGTGGATTATTTCTGCCATGTCTCTGTAGCGGAAAATCATGCCGACTGTCTTTCGCGCGGCTTGACGTCTTTAAAGATTCCAGGCCAACTTCTGGTTTCAAAGATCTTCTTAAATGCAGCGAGATCCTACCGACTGGTCGGTAACCTCATTTGATCCGTCAGTAGTTTCAAAACCAGCCAAGAGAAGACACATGCATTGATTTCAAATCCGTTAATTGACTTACCGCTCTTCCTTGTAATAGCTGAACAGAATCTTGGTCGAAGTTGTTGCGCTGTGTTGTACACGTCTTCGATATGGAAAACTGCTTCCTCAACTTTAATATGTGTCTGCTTCAGATTTAAATTTTGCGCAGTCTATGTCTACAACAGTGTCATTACAAAATGAGTTTGCGGGAAGATAACCTGTGTTCAAGAAATTTTCAGCTCTTAGAATTAGTACTGCAGCATGGTGTTATTGGAGTAGGAGGTAGCTAGGCGAGAAGCTTCTGAATTAACCTATCAACAAAAACACTAGATGAAACCAATCTGATTGCAGATTCATAAAATATGTTATCGGCGGCGCAACCGCACCCTGCTACATGCGCAGGGTGCGGTTCCGCGCGTAGGTTCGCACAGTGTGGGATTTGTCCTCAGTTTTGTGCACCTTCGTTTTATAATTTTATGAATAGCTTTACATTATTTGAAAGCCAATAATCAAACTCCCACTTGCCAATCTTCTTTATTTTTCGAGATATATTTTTTTAAAGAGGCGGTCAATGACCTTTAGAAATTGTATATATATGATTATTTCCGAAAGTAGTAGCAGTAGTAGTCTCATGTTTTTTTAATAGCTTTTAAGCATTGTTTTCTCTTATTTGTGCAAATTTCGGCTTTGTACTGTTGGTAAATAGGATGCTAAAAAATATTAATTTTTTTTCACAAAATAATTTATTAAAAAAAAGGTTTGCAATATTAGCGTTTTTAAATATGTTAATTAGATTTATAGCAATTAGGTCTATAATGACTCAAAATTTCAACAATTAATCTTAAGGGAGTGTGGATTTATGGCATTTCTAAGTTTTTTTCAGATTTCTATGGAAATAGGGTTGTCAACAAAACTATTATTATGAAACCAAAAACCGCTGCTAAAAAACTTGGAATTATTTAAAAGGTGCAAACGGTACTTCTCAGAACAGTTGCTTAAATTATATACGGCTCAAATCCGATCGTGTACGTATAGTATTGTTGTCACCCTTTGAATGGCTAAATTATGTATCAAATGGATTAAACCGTACGAAAAACACTTTCCACTTTAATTAACATGTATACATGTAACTTTTACTAGGAGTACCATATACTGTCACTCTTCTTCATCGGAACGAATGAGTATTTCGTCGCTGCAGAGAGTTATATTTTCGTCATTCTCAGTGACTAACATAGTAGTCACTGGTTCGGTTGGCTTTAGCAGCGATAGAACTTTTGGAGGAATTGGTATACGTTTTCGTTTATCCATTCGGCCATTTAGAGATAAGTCAGATATATAGGGATCTGATGATTCGAGAGCACGATGAAAAAGGTCAAGAATGGTAGAGTCACGGCTTACTTTTCTTGTATGATGCTCTCGATCGTATCTCCAGAATTTATTCCGTGATTCACCTGCCTGCTCGGACAGCATTCCTATTGGCAAAGGACTTGCTTCGATGATTTGCCAACCATGTGTCAGTATTTTATGCATTGTGACTGACATATAAAACCAACTGTATTTTTTTACATATTTTTCAGCCACAGATGCACAGAGTACACGAAATTTTTCACTATCTATTGGCAAACCACTCGAAAGCGCAACCAGTATTGTGTGAAAGTCGTCCACTAGCCATTCGTCTATGCCTAAAATGTTAGCAAAGGTTTTTCGATTTTCATCTGCGAATGCTGTCCGAGCAGTGTTTCCGTCGTTGCTTGTCCCTGAATTTGGTCGAACTACATCTACTAAGAGGGATAGTTTAGCCCGGATTTCTAATTGTATTTTTTTTTTCCTTTGATCCATAATACATGCCGCTTCTGAGTTTTTTGATACCCTCCAAGTGCTGACAGCGGGGTCATTTTTGTAGCCTAAATGTAGTAAAAACTCAAACAACCTTATCCAGGCATGCAGTGGACTTAGACCATGAAGCAAGGCCTTTAAGTTTACACTCTTTTTGTTTACAACGTCCAGTTTGTTAAATTCAGATGCTGTGGCCCCACAACAAGCGCAACGTAATTGAGAACTAGTATCAGTGATGATGTTATAAACTTTGCCATCTATGATGGTTAAATATAACTTCACGTCCGCAATCACGCTGTGTCCTGAAGTGGTTTCAGCATAAAACGACGTGAGTCCTTCTATTTCTTGTTCTACTCTCTTTTTTTCGCTTAGGACCAAAGTTTTGTTTTCCGGGTTATATTGAATCTTTATTGGGCGACAGTACCTATAAGATTGCGGACTGGGATTACTCCATAGAACAAAACCATCTGATGTTTTTAAAATCAATGGAATAAACGTAGTTGCAAATAGGCAGTGTTCGTCGTCATTACTATTTGCAAACTTTTGTTTGTAAGCAGACTGACCTGTGGTTCCGTCGAAGCCCCAAGAGCCCTCTAACCTACATTGAATTGTATCTTTATTGTGTTCCTTACAATATGCTGTGATGATGCTGTCGTTTGATTGCACAATGCGTCGAAATGTGTGCAAAAGTAAACTGAATAATGATACCGATGCTTCTTTTTCTTTGACGATTACATCTTCTTCAGGGTGACATAGCTTTTTTGCTGCTTGTACTTTATAGTAGGGTGGGAAAGGCTTAAACCCTCGTTGCTTCAAATCTTGCTGCATAGAAGTGTAATCGTCCACGGTGAGCTTTTTCTCGATAATCATAGAAAGGGCGTCTTCGGGGCTCAGCGGTTTAGTTTCTGACTCAGATCTTATCAGATTGGCAATTTTTTTTGCGCGAGTAGGACTTTTCAAACATTCCTTTGCCACAAACTCAAACTCGTGAGCAATATTTTTACTTAGTTTCGTGCCTCCGTCGTCAGTTACAGTTTTTGATGCAAGCTTAATAATTTTTGAACTTGGTTGATCTTTAAGTAACTGCTCAATGTTTTTAAGCACACGACGCTTTTGGCGTTCACTTTCACCTTGTTTATAGCCTGAGGTAGATGGAGCACTTAACGAGTTATCGATTACTGAGGATGGGATATTTGGGTAATTTCCATGCATTTGGCTCATTTTTTGATCCTGCTCCACATATACCTCTTTTGGAATGTTATTACCGGTCAATTGATCCCGCTCCATAATCACGTCTCTTGAAATGTTACTATCGGTTAATTGATCCTGCTCCTTAAACACCTCTTTTTGAGTGGGATCTTCGGTCAATTGATCCTGCTCCATAATTACCTCTTGAGTGGGAATTGCGGTCAATTGATCTGAGAATATAATTTCGAAGGGATGTGATAGCCAGGCATGATATTTTTTACAAAAGAAAGGCATGTTTCGACGGCACTGTAAGTATAGCTTTTCACATTTGTGGGTGAATTTCATAACAATGTCTTTCAATCTATTGCTATGCAAACAAATCCCGTTAGGAACCCCATTCGGGTACAGGAAATTGATAATGATATCAATTCGTTCTGTTATATCTAAATCCATAGGCCTAGTTTTTGTACCATATGATTTTGCTGCTGCGACTAAAAGTTTGTAAATGTCGAGTCGGGTTGCGCTCTTTCGTTCAACATCTCCTAACAATAATGCAGGTACTCCCGGAGGCTGAAAAATATCTGCATTTGCCACTCGCCGACCAACAAGAGGGTTGGCGCCCTCTTGCCCCTCTCGCACTAAGTCCCCCGGTCGAGGCCCGGAAGGACATCCCCCAGCAGAACGGGTCAGCTCCTGCTGAGGCAAAACAGCGTCATGGGTCTTTACCGGCTCCATGACGCCTCACCCCCGCTCCTCTAGATATCATGTATAGGTATTGGGTTTTAGCTTGCGCTTGACGAGGGCGGACCCCTTCCCAATACCACATGATATCTTTCACTGGAGATACAGCACAAGAATGCTGACGTAACCGTTCTGCTGCATAGGTAATGATTTTATTTATTTTTTAAACCATACCATACGGTGCTACAGGGACAAGGTGGCAACCCTAACCGAAAAATTAAAAAATCTATATCTCTTAACTCCTGCACTATTTTCATCCAATTTTTTTTTTGGTACTAGTTCTAATTAGAAACAAGTGTTTTGTTAAAAAACAAAACGCTAATTGCTTGTGATTATCGAAAAATAAATATTTTAAATATTTAAAAAAAATTGATATTCTGTAGCGTAGAATTGTTAACTTTATATCTTATTAATTGGTATTGGTAGTTAAAAGTTATTGAAATATGAATATTCCCTTTGCATTGAAAAACAGGGGCATATTCAATAGGAAATGTGTCTTTTCAGGTTTCTATGGAGTTTTCTCGATTTTATTTTTATCTTCAAAACTATATTAGGTAAAACCGTCAGTGTTTGACTGAAGGCTATAACTTGACGAGACGCATACATTGGAAAAATAAACGGTGGTGATCGAATTTGAGGACAAATCCCACACTGTGCGTCGCCACCGCGCCTGCAGCCTTGCCCTGCGGCGGCAGGCGGGGCAGTGCGTTCGGCGCGGCTGTACTGCAACTACTGCAACGCTGGCAAAAAAAAACAATATTATGAATTTATGAAATAGAACCAAACCATATTCGTCGGTATAAAAATATTGCCGTCTAGATGAAAATATCCGCCCGCAACACCATTCTCGTGTATTTCCACGAGGAACTGTAAAAAAATTCTTTGCAGGATACGCAGATGGTTTCATGTAGACATTATTTCAAAGAACTAAATATTCTCACGGTACCCAGTTTATATGTCTTAGTGCTGCTCACAAAATTCCTCGAAAATGAGACTAGTGAAGAGCAATGTGAACGCTTACTAACGCGTACTAAAAACAGGAGATTTCCTCTTTGTCCTAGACTCAAGGTCGTAGCACATTCTGCTAGTCACCAAGCCGTAATACTTTTTAACAGACTGCCTATGGAACTAAAAATCATTACGAACGACTCGCTGTTTCATAGGGAATTGAAAACATTTTTGTTGAGAGGTTGCTTTTACAGTGTTGATGAAATATATATAGACGATAAGTAAACGTGTAAATGTGTTAGATGGGCTGAGTATTTTTATATTTTAATTTTGTCACCTAAAATATTGCTTTATCATGTTAATTTTATTTTAAAACTGTATCATGTTAATTTTAATTTAAAACTGTATTATTACGTTAATTTTAATTTAAAACTGTATTTCAAACACAATACCTGTATTGTTTATGAATAAAATACTATGACTATGACTGACTATGATATTCGGCCGGCGTATAGTGTTGTCCCGTTTACCCATATATTAAGACTAGATATGAGCGCCGATGGCCAATTCCGCGGCGGCGGCGTGATAGGCGAAATTCCGCGGCGGCGGCGGCGTCGGCGGCGTGACCTTGAGCTTTAGATTTTTATTAGGGGGCAATTTGTAAAAAAAAAAACCTTGTTTTTGTTACTATAAATAAAGCTATATTTATTTTAATTAAGGAACCGAGTATACAGGGTCCTCGCGACAAGTCCAAATAATTTTACTAGCGGATTCCTGATGTCGTAAAGAGTAAAAAAAATATATGAACCTATGTCGAAATATGATTTTTAACTTTTTTATGTTTTCATACATAATAATTAAATTACCGTTACTTCACCAATAAAAAAATACTTTAGGCTGAAGAGCTGGCAACGTTTGTTATTGTCATCTCTTTTCATTAAAAGATAAGAAAGGCAATGTCATAAAGAAATTTTGTTTTTGGGCATTTTTTTTACAAAGCTGGCTTTACTTAAATATGTGATCCAAACTCCTTACTCATGATCATGAATCTTATGATTTATCTAATTGCGGCCTACACTCTCTTTTAATAACTTTGCTATCAAACTCCATGGATTATGATACAGACTGTCACTAAGAAATACCCATCGACTCGTTTTTATCACTATGTTTTTTAGTCATATAACACGTCATCTACTTCTATCTCAGACAGACAACCTTTATAACAGCTGAAGAAAAATACGTGTTTGATTACTCCACAGTGCTAAATATCACAAGGGTGCTGTGAAAAATTAAAATGATTTTGCGGATTCTAGTTCGGCGGCCACGGATTTCAATGAACTGATATGAAGGTTTCTCACCACTTAAGCCATTGTTTTACCACCATCAAAAGGGATATCAAAACCGGCTTCATCCTTCGCAAATCTGTTGTATGAAGACTATCGTTCTAGGCGTATTTATTTATACTAAGATTCTACATAATTAATTTCTTAACTGAATTTACGGAGGAAAAATACCATGAGCATTTGTAACGATTGACACATAATAAACAATGATCGTGGTCTTCCAACATCGCAATGATAAAGACGATTTACACTGTAGATGTTTTAGAACAAAAAGTACTAAAATGTCGAAAACCAAGCAGAGTTCAGCTTCTACATTTTATTTTTTACACATACTTAGAAATGCGCTGGTAAAATTATTTGGATTCCCCCAAAGCAACCTGTATAAACAGTCATATTTTTAAAATTTTACACTAGCTTTACCGATAGTTGGCCAAATTCTGTTCAGCAAAAGCTTTGTGTGTGTTTCGTGGAAAGATTTTTCATTTTCTTTTATTTTCGTTTTGTAAACATCAATAGCAATCGAACTTGACCATATTGTTTCCGACGCGGGTCAAAAAAAATAACACGCCTTCACTCGGCAAAATAATTGACTCGACTGAAGCCGTCGTGCAAACGAACGCGGACGCGGGTGGGAAACGTTACGAGTGCGAGCGAGAAAGCAAATCGCAACTGGTTGCGCCGGCGCGCCGCGTATATCACTCGGCGGCGGCGCGCCGACTCGAATTGGCGGCGACGGCGGCGCGCCGGCGCGGCGCTCATATCTAATTAAGACAGACGATCGAGAGGGACGCCACTATACGACGGTCGAATTTTGAACATCGGAGTAGCCCTACTTGTTTCTTCCTCTTATGTGGTCCCGGACGAACGCCGCAGCACGCCAAATTTGAGGGTCCGTGATGTGACGTGCGATGTCTGAAATCATACATTTACCACTACAATTAAATAAGGTGTAGGCTATTCTGTTTGTTCCACTTTATTACGAGGCGTGGTATGTCAATGATTTAAAATTTAAAATCACTCACGATTTTATAAGATTTATACAGGTAACAAGGGAATACTCCCGTATTCTGATACACCACTGGCAACACAGAAACGGATTGACGACCAATCATAGCGTGATGAGGTCACAAGTCTCGCCTCTCATTCCGGAGCGCCTCACCCTATTTTCTTCATTGACATACAGTAGCCGGCAAACAACTTGAACAAAAATGGCGGATGCGCATGTAAATTTGTACGTAAATCGGCTACTGCGCAGTCAAGGTCACGCTCAAGAAGTTTGCCGGCTACTGTACCACGCCTCGTAATAAAGTGGAACAAACAGTGTCAAACACAAAACAATAAAGTTAATGCACTACGTTTCTGCCAATATGAAATGAATGCGTTTAGCATTAGAGTCTATGTTTGCACAACAATGATTTACAAATAACTGGATGTTGTGATTATAACACGTACGCTTTGTTGTATTGTATGTCTACGACCAAACTGAATCTCAATGTATAATGTTACTAAACATGCTTTATAGAGCAGGCTACAAGGCACAGTGTGGGATTTGTCCTCAAATTCGATCACCACCGTTTATTTTTCCAATGTATGCGTCTCGTCAAGTTATAGCCTTCAGTCAAACACTGACGGTTTTACCTAATATAGTTTTGAAGATAAAAATAAAATCGAGAAAACTCCATAGAAACCTGAAAAGACACATTTCCTATTGAATATGCCCCTGTTTTTCAATGCAAAGGGAATATTCATATTTCAATAACTTTTAACTACCAATACCAATTAATAAGATATAAAGTTAACAATTCTACGCTACAGAATATCAATTTTTTTTAAATATTTAAAATATTTATTTTTCGATAATCACAAGCAATTAGCGTTTTGTTTTTTAACAAAACACTTGTTTCTAATTAGAACTAGTACCAAAAAAAAAATTGGATGAAAATAGTGCAGGAGTTAAGAGATATAGATTTTTTAATTTTTCGGTTAGGGTTGCCACCTTGTCCCTGTAGCACCGTATGGTATGGTTTAAAAAATAAATAAAATCATTACCTATGCAGCAGAACGGTTACGTCAGCATTCTTGTGCTGTATCTCCAGTGAAAGATATCATGTGGTATTGGGAAGGGGTCCGCCCTCGTCAAGCGCAAGCTAAAACCCAATACCTATACATGATATCTAGAGGAGCGGGGGTGAGGCGTCATGGAGCCGGTAAAGACCCATGACGCTGTTTTGCCTCAGCAGGAGCTGACCCGTTCTGCTGGGGGATGTCCTTCCGGGCCTCGACCGGGGGACTTAGTGCGAGAGGGGCAAGAGGGCGCCAACCCTCTTGTTGGTCGGCGAGTGGCAAATGCAGATATTTTTCAGCCTCCGGGAGTACCTGCATTATTGTTAGGAGATGTTGAACGAAAGAGCGCAACCCGACTCGACATTTACAAACTTTTAGTCGCAGCAGCAAAATCATATGGTACAAAAACTAGGCCTATGGATTTAGATATAACAGAACGAATTGATATCATTATCAATTTCCTGTACCCGAATGGGGTTCCTAACGGGATTTGTTTGCATAGCAATAGATTGAAAGACATTGTTATGAAATTCACCCACAAATGTGAAAAGCTATACTTACAGTGCCGTCGAAACATGCCTTTCTTTTGTAAAAAATATCATGCCTGGCTATCACATCCCTTCGAAATTATATTCTCAGATCAATTGACCGCAATTCCCACTCAAGAGGTAATTATGGAGCAGGATCAATTGACCGAAGATCCCACTCAAAAAGAGGTGTTTAAGGAGCAGGATCAATTAACCGATAGTAACATTTCAAGAGACGTGATTATGGAGCGGGATCAATTGACCGGTAATAACATTCCAAAAGAGGTATATGTGGAGCAGGATCAAAAAATGAGCCAAATGCATGGAAATTACCCAAATATCCCATCCTCAGTAATCGATAACTCGTTAAGTGCTCCATCTACCTCAGGCTATAAACAAGGTGAAAGTGAACGCCAAAAGCGTCGTGTGCTTAAAAACATTGAGCAGTTACTTAAAGATCAACCAAGTTCAAAAATTATTAAGCTTGCATCAAAAACTGTAACTGACGACGGAGGCACGAAACTAAGTAAAAATATTGCTCACGAGTTTGAGTTTGTGGCAAAGGAATGTTTGAAAAGTCCTACTCGCGCAAAAAAAATTGCCAATCTGATAAGATCTGAGTCAGAAACTAAACCGCTGAGCCCCGAAGACGCCCTTTCTATGATTATCGAGAAAAAGCTCACCGTGGACGATTACACTTCTATGCAGCAAGATTTGAAGCAACGAGGGTTTAAGCCTTTCCCACCCTACTATAAAGTACAAGCAGCAAAAAAGCTATGTCACCCTGAAGAAGATGTAATCGTCAAAGAAAAAGAAGCATCGGTATCATTATTCAGTTTACTTTTGCACACATTTCGACGCATTGTGCAATCAAACGACAGCATCATCACAGCATATTGTAAGGAACACAATAAAGATACAATTCAATGTAGGTTAGAGGGCTCTTGGGGCTTCGACGGAACCACAGGTCAGTCTGCTTACAAACAAAAGTTTGCAAATAGTAATGACGACGAACACTGCCTATTTGCAACTACGTTTATTCCATTGATTTTAAAAACATCAGATGGTTTTGTTCTATGGAGTAATCCCAGTCCGCAATCTTATAGGTACTGTCGCCCAATAAAGATTCAATATAACCCGGAAAACAAAACTTTGGTCCTAAGCGAAAAAAAGAGAGTAGAACAAGAAATAGAAGGACTCACGTCGTTTTATGCTGAAACCACTTCAGGACACAGCGTGATTGCGGACGTGAAGTTATATTTAACCATCATAGATGGCAAAGTTTATAACATCATCACTGATACTAGTTCTCAATTACGTTGCGCTTGTTGTGGGGCCACAGCATCTGAATTTAACAAACTGGACGTTGTAAACAAAAAGAGTGTAAACTTAAAGGCCTTGCTTCATGGTCTAAGTCCACTGCATGCCTGGATAAGGTTGTTTGAGTTTTTACTACATTTAGGCTACAAAAATGACCCCGCTGTCAGCACTTGGAGGGTATCAAAAAACTCAGAAGCGGCATGTATTATGGATCAAAGGAAAAAAAAAATACAATTAGAAATCCGGGCTAAACTATCCCTCTTAGTAGATGTAGTTCGACCAAATTCAGGGACAAGCAACGACGGAAACACTGCTCGGACAGCATTCGCAGATGAAAATCGAAAAACCTTTGCTAACATTTTAGGCATAGACGAATGGCTAGTGGACGACTTTCACACAATACTGGTTGCGCTTTCGAGTGGTTTGCCAATAGATAGTGAAAAATTTCGTGTACTCTGTGCATCTGTGGCTGAAAAATATGTAAAAAAATACAGTTGGTTTTATATGTCAGTCACAATGCATAAAATACTGACACATGGTTGGCAAATCATCGAAGCAAGTCCTTTGCCAATAGGAATGCTGTCCGAGCAGGCAGGTGAATCACGGAATAAATTCTGGAGATACGATCGAGAGCATCATACAAGAAAAGTAAGCCGTGACTCTACCATTCTTGACCTTTTTCATCGTGCTCTCGAATCATCAGATCCCTATATATCTGACTTATCTCTAAATGGCCGAATGGATAAACGAAAACGTATACCAATTCCTCCAAAAGTTCTATCGCTGCTAAAGCCAACCGAACCAGTGACTACTATGTTAGTCACTGAGAATGACGAAAATATAACTCTCTGCAGCGACGAAATACTCATTCGTTCCGATGAAGAAGAGTGACAGTATATGGTACTCCTAGTAAAAGTTACATGTATACATGTTAATTAAAGTGGAAAGTGTTTTTCGTACGGTTTAATCCATTTGATACATAATTTAGCCATTCAAAGGGTGACAACAATACTATACGTACACGATCGGATTTGAGCCGTATATAATTTAAGCAACTGTTCTGAGAAGTACCGTTTGCACCTTTTAAATAATTCCAAGTTTTTTAGCAGCGGTTTTTGGTTTCATAATAATAGTTTTGTTGACAACCCTATTTCCATAGAAATCTGAAAAAAACTTAGAAATGCCATAAATCCACACTCCCTTAAGATTAATTGTTGAAATTTTGAGTCATTATAGACCTAATTGCTATAAATCTAATTAACATATTTAAAAACGCTAATATTGCAAACCTTTTTTTTAATAAATTATTTTGTGAAAAAAAATTAATATTTTTTAGCATCCTATTTACCAACAGTACAAAGCCGAAATTTGCACAAATAAGAGAAAACAATGCTTAAAAGCTATTAAAAAAACATGAGACTACTACTGCTACTACTTTCGGAAATAATCATATATATACAATTTCTAAAGGTCATTGACCGCCTCTTTAAAAAAATATATCTCGAAAAATAAAGAAGATTGGCAAGTGGGAGTTTGATTATTGGCTTTCAAATAATGTAAAGCTATTCATAAAATTATAAAACGAAGGTGCACAAAACTGAGGACAAATCCCACACTGTGCAAGGGGATGTTCGTTTGCAAAAATAGCGCACCTCAATCTGACTTCTGATATATGAGCATTTCTCAAAAAGTTTGTACATTTACTTTACGTCTTTGTCCGGGCCGGTTCGAAGCTTGTAATAAATTAAGAGACGATATCTAATATAATCTGACCTTGAAAACTTAAAAATAAGTTTAGTATCTCTAAGATAATATTATTGTCTGAAATCATAATGCATAATATAATTTTATAAAAATATTTTAAAATATTGGGTAGGTCTCATTTGTATGGCAATGCAAATGTCCCCTTTACAAAATTGTAGTTAAATTATCGATTTTCTGTAACAAAACTTAGTGTTTCGGGTTGAGTGTTGTGTTTCATTACAAAAGAGATATCTCAGAATTCATAAAAAATAAGTATTGTTGTCGTTATTTAACGTATATATTTATAATAAAAGATAATAATTTGTCCTAGAAAAAGTTCCAATTTTGTTTCCGGTGTTTGTTACGCTATTTTCATAAAATTCTGGGGTTTTGTTAATTCAATTGTAGTTTTATAGGAAAGTGGTAACACTAAGGATATTTTTAAGAGTGGCCATCTTGGCATGTTGACAGTCTATCAAACGCAGCGGTAGAAACACGCTCGCCGTTTCGCCGCCTCTCCCGCTCGGCGGGCGTTTCTTCTTCGCGCCGCCGCGCCTGCCTCCTCGCTATGCGGCGGAGGTACCTACGCGCGGCGGCCCGATCCACCCGCCTGTACGTGTACGGATACGCTGGCAAAAAAAAAACAATATTATGAATTTATGAAATAGAACCAAACCATATTCGTCGGTATAAAAATATTGCCGTCTAGATGAAAATATCCGCCCGCAACACCATTCTCGTGTATTTCCACGAGGAACTGTAAAAAAAATCTTTGCAGGATACGCAGATGAGTTAAGTTTGCAAGTTTTTAAAAAACAATATTTGGTTTTCACGACAGACTTTTGAAAAGTTGTTGGAGCATACCGCAAAACACACCATTTTTTAATGATTTTTTAACATACGCGGTCATTTGGCAACGTTGACATCCGATAATCGTCAACCGATTTGTGAGTGGAACGGAACGCGACTGATTTTGTCTATGGGTTTTGTCATTTTCTAATCTGAAGGGCTACTCCGATGTTCGATATTCGGCCGGCGTATAGTGTTGTCCCGTTTACCCATATATTAAGACAGACGATCGAGAGGGACGCCACTATACGACGGTCGAATTTTGAACATCGGAGTAGCCTTACTGGTTGCCTCCCCGACTCCTCCATGGCCATGTGATTATAGTGGCGATTGATTGATGTGGGTCCGCCATGGTCGCTGTGAACAATAATGATACATTTACCACTACAATTAAATAAGGTGTAGGCTATACTGTTATGTTTGTTCCACTTTATTACGAGGCGTGTTAGAATAGGGTAAGGCACTCCGGAACGACAGGCGGGACTTGTGACCTCATCGCGCTAAGATTGGTCGTCAGTCCGTTTGTGTGTTGCCACTGGTGTATCAGAATACGGGAGTATTCCCTTGTTACCTGTACAGTACAGTATAAATGTTATAAAATCGTGAGTGATTTTAAATTTTAAATCACTCACGATTTTATAAGATTTAATAAAGTGGAACAAACAGTATAGCAAGTCAAACACAAAACAATAAAGTTAATGCACTACGTTTCTGCCAATATGAAATTAATGCGTTTAGCATTAGAGTCTATGTTTGCACAACAATGATTTACATTTAACTGGAGTGATTAGCACACGTACGCTTTGTTGTATGTCTACGACCAAACTGAATGTCAATGTATAATGTTACTAAACATGCTTTATGCAATTTATATTTATATGTATGCATCACTGTTATTGACAATATGTTCTATTTTTATGAGCCTGTTAAGTGATTGTCTTGTGGTAAGCAATAGGTGGTTATTACATTAAAAATTGGGCAAGTGCGAGTCCGACTCGCCCATGAAGGGTTCCGTATAGTGATGGGCCGTACCCGAGAATATTCCCCAGGCGAGAATATTCTCGGAAATATTCTCGGGAACATTCCCCATGAGGGGAATATAGGGGAATTTAGGATTTGTATATGAATAACATTTATTTTATGACATTCTCTATATAAGTAAATGCTTATCTATTTAATAGGTTAACGATTCAATAGAAAAAAATATAAAAAGTCAGCTGTAAATGTAAATTTCCTATGATCTCGAGAATATTTCCATTGTTCTCCGGGAATATTCTCAATGTTCCCGGGAATATTCTCAATGTTCCCGGGAATATTCTCATTGTTCCCGAGGAATATTCCGCAAGTTTTTAAATTGCTCTCAGGAACAACATGGTAAAATAAATACCAGTGAGACAAGCAAGTTAATTTCTGATAGAGAAGGAATAGAGAAAACACGTGTGTTGTCAACGCAATTAGCAAAATAATTGTATTTTATTTAGTTTTTATCGTTTTTATGTATCTATTTATTTCATTATTTCAATAGTATTTTAAATAGGTAGTGTATAGTACCTAGTACCAAAGACAGGCATGCCATAATTCATTACTTAAATACCCTGCCAGAAACATAAAATAAAAAAAGTGAATATCAGCATTTAATCTTTTGCAATATTTGATAAAATTATTTTTCTTTAATCAGTTGGATCCTAGCCAACTCCAGGCAGGGTTCCATAGCCGCTATCACAAATATATTACAAGATCAAGAAGAGAAGTCTTGTTTTGGTGCGGGGGCTCATCCCCCCCGAGCCCTCCGCTTCGTAAATCTACTCGTGACTTGAAAGTTCAAAGTTGTGTTTATTATCTACGGGGGCTCTGCCTCCGAGAGTGTCTCTTGTAGTCATCGTCTCATCCCCATGATTTTTACATCGTATCTAGTTTGTGGATTATAGAGTTATAATGTCCTATTTAATATATATTGTAGTATGGTCTATGCTTAACACTTTGTAGTGACCCGAATTTTGATTTAACGACTGTGTATTTTATAAAAAAATATTCGGTGAAGGACCAAAAATACACTAATCTCGTTTCTACTTTTATCCCCGGTGTATATGTAGAAAATATCTTACATTTTATTGTTCTAAACCATATTCCACAAAATTTGTTGTGAAGCTTTTTCTATTTTTCTCAATACTTTTCGAGAAAAACGCAAAAAACCGTTTCCCCAACTTTTTCCCCGAAAAAATCGTAAACTTTGACGGCCTGTATCTCAGTCAGTGACATGTGAAAGGTACTTGATACGGTATTTTGTTGTGGAAAAACTATGTTATTATGATTAGCTATTTATAATATGGGAAAATCTATCGCAACAGATCGAAGGTCATTGAGAGCGGGGAGCCCCTTAAATGTATCGTTTTAATTTTGTTTCGTTGGTTAAGGACGTATTCGAAAGTAGAAATCCAACAGAAATTGATGACGTCATGAGCCATCCTGCTTTCAAAATCAAGATGGCTCTCCTTCTTGAATGAAAAGGGCTGGTTATCATCGCTCAAAGCAGTGTATGTAGGTAGTATTAATGTGAACATCAGCAACAATACAAAATTAACTAGAAAAGTCGGCTTTTTCTCAGGAATTCCTAAATGGTTTGGTTGAGCATCATTCGGTCGATTTTAACCATGGTTGTTTAAGTGTAGTCGGAACTACGGAAAACAATAAAATCGCTTCCGCTAGGAGGAAGTTCCTTATGCCTTTTAGTTTGACTAACAATAATAATATCACGATTGGAAATGTTTGGATAATTTATACGGAAACTATGGAACATGTTATTATAGCATGTTATTGCAAACTAAGCAAACATCACAAACGTAACAACACGCGAGAGTAAAGCGAACTAATATATCCGTGCATGGCGTGAAGAACTTCATAAGTCCAAAATGGCAATTTTACAGGGCGGCGATTTTAAAGTTTGATATTTTCTCCAAAATCTGTTTTCAACTAAAACTAGTACTTATAACTTGATTTAAGGGTAATTTTATGCAATCTTTTCAATTATTTTACTTATTTTGGTAGAATTATTGTATTTTGAGAGATATAAGACTTATCAACATACTGCCCAACGACTTATCAAGTTATTCCCAATACATTAGTGCCCAAATTGGTGAAAATGTTTTTTTAATTTAAACCCTAAAAATCAGTTTTTCTATAAAATTGAAAGCTCTCAATTGATTTAAGGATAATTTTATGCAAACTTTTCAATTAGGTATTTTACTTATTTTGGTGGAATCATTGTATTTTGTGAGATATTAGACTTACCCAACGACTTTACAACTTATTCACCATAGAATAGGGTATCAATTGAACAATTCTATCGTTTCTAAACAATTATTTTGTTTCAATAAGACGATTTAAATGGATTATATCGCGTGTTCGTTGTTTGAGCCTCCTGACGTTTCGGCAACTGTCTTTGACTGAGAAAAACACAAATTTTCTGTGCCAAAAACGTCAGAAAGGCACAAATTATGAATAAATGTGATAAAATCCGTTTGAATTGTTTTATTTTAGTGGCGAAACCCGAAGAAAATAAAAATAAAATCAATAAAAATATTGAATAAAAGTAGTAAATGAATCGTCTTTAATTCAGTGATGCAAAAGCACTTATTCTACAGAAAAACTAGATGAATTTATTTTATTTTTAACCGACTTCAAAAAAAGGAGGGAGTTCTCAGTTCGGTTGTATGTTTTTTTTTATGTTTGTTACCTCATAACTCCGTCATTTATGAGTCGATTTGGAAAATTCTTTTTAGGTTCATGAATAGACATCTCAAAGTTGGTCCCATAAAATTTTGGTGAAGATCGGATGACGAGATCGAAAAAGAAAAAAAAAGAAGTCGGTGCCAAACCTCACGTAAACTTTAATATATAAATATAATAACTGAGTGGTTTGGGATCGATTTCAAAGGGTGAGTCAAATGTAATCTGTACTTGAACGGGTTATTTTCGGCTTTTTAGTTTTACTGAAGTCGGTTCTTTTTTTTGTTAAATTTTTTTTTACTTGGCAACATCTTTGTTTCTTATGCGTTTTTCTGAATGCATCAACTCTGAGCAGCTTTTTGAGTCTATACTATAAGACCCTACAAACTGCAGCTTTTTCATTTCTTCTCACTGGATTTTCCAAAATCAGTTTTTAAATAGTTTGACATGACAGTTCACCATTTTCTGCCTTCAAAATCCAATAAATATAACTGGTCGATGGTTGACAAGTGTCAGCAGCATAATGGCAGCAGGCATTAAATATTTGTGCAATACGGTGAGGGCTTTTGACGACCTCGTAACCAGTATTAATCTCCGAATGACTTTTTTTAATCGATGCAATGGGAGTATTGCTTAAAATATGTCTTGTTATTAGTAGTCGGATTTAGTCGCAGGTTCCACAATAACCTTCTCTTCCGCTTGCTACATTTTCTGAGTCCTTTGGTAATCCACAGTTCAAAATCGTCACTGAATCGGTTAAATGCGTCGTTTGGATTGTTGGCTACATACACATCATTAAAAGTGGGTTCTTGTATACATTCTGATTTTTTTTTAATATTGACATTGCTCAGCGCGTCTAGCATAACTTTGACACGCGACTCTTTCTCGCGCGAGATATCCTACCTGTCTCTATCTGTACAGTACTATGAGATAGTGACGGATGATGCTATCTCGCGCGACATGAGTCGAGTTATGCTAGACGTGCAGGTCTCTCTTGGTGATGAACCAGTGTGAAAGCAAACATGTAGGTTTTATTGGATAGTTTAGGATTTGTGCAGTGTGGTCAGAAATGGCAAAGTTCAATAACCTCCGACTTGCCGCCTCGCACATCATGTATAATATTATCTATACAAAAAATAATAATAAAAATATAAATTCTACCGAGTGTCTTGTTCTTTTCAAGATATCAATATTAAAGTCACCGCATATTTATTTATTTAAACTTTATTGCACAAAATACAAAAGTAAAAGTACAAATGGCGGACTTAATGCCATAAGGCATTCTCTACCAGTCAACCATAGGGCCAAACAGAAACTAGCAGTTGGTGCAGGATCATAAAAAGCCGTGTCTAAAAACATAAAACGAGACAAAAGTCAATAAGTTTGATATATAAATTAACAATATACATACACACATATGCATTGCAATACACATACATAAATACAAAATATATATATATATATATATAATGAAATGAAATAATGAACTTTATTCTGCAAGTAGGCCACAAGGGCACTTTTACATGTCTGAGTCTACCGGCATTTCACAAGAGTAGACCACTGTTGAGAAGAAACGCCGAAAGAAACTCAACAGTCAGTCATTTTTTCAGAAAGCATAAGTACTTAACTATTACAATGATATGAACTTAACTATACGTAGTTCTACAAGAAAACATATTAAAAGTGTATTTTAAGACATAAGTGAGGAAAAGTGTAAGAATAAAATAGAAACTACAAGAAAGCCAGACGGTTTATCACAATTTATGTACGTTTGATATGCTTTCTTATTAGAACTGTGTCCCTTAAACTAGTTAGGTACAATCTAAGAAGGAGTCAGCTACGCGGTTTCTGGTTCAGGCCATGCATTTTTGTCTGTCAGATAGTCCTCTACTGTATAATATGCTTTTGACATTAGAGTTTTTTTTAAATAGTTTTTGAGAGATGGAAAGGCTAATTTTAAAACATGATCAGGTAACTTGTTATATAAATGAATACATTGGCCTAAAAATGATTTACTTACTTTACGAACACGAAACTTTCTAATAGCAATTTTATTTTTATTTCTAGTGTTAAAACCGTGGACATCGGAATTTTTTGTAAATGAATCTAGGTTTCTAATAACATACATAATACTCTCATAAATATATTGGGACGCTACAGTTAAGATGTTTATATCTTTGAAAATGTCTCTTAAGGAGTCACGAGAATTTAGGTTATATATAGAACGAATGGCTCTTTTTTGTAGCACAAATATAGTCTGAATGTCAGCTGCTTTGCCCCAAACCAGAATACCATATGACATGACACTATGAAAATAACTATGATAAACTAAGCGAGCTGTATCAACATTACTCAATTGTCTGATTTTCCTAACGGCGTACGCCGCTGAACTTAATTTACCTGCAAGCACTGCTATATGTGGACTCCATTGCAAATTACTGTCCAATGTTATACCTAAGAATAATGCCTTATTCACTATTTCTAAACATTCACCATTTAGTAATATAGTAGAATCTACCGCCGTAACATTCGGTAAAGCAAATCTAACACATTTAGTCTTCTTGGCATTTAATAGAAGATTATTAGTAATAAACCAGTTAAGTACTTTCTCTAGTGTGCCATTAATTTCCGCATAGTCGGTTGATTTCCGGTGAACCTTGAAAATTAATGATGTATCGTCAGCAAATAGTACTATATTACAAAGATTATCTACTATAGATGGTAAGTCATCTATATAAACCAAAAATAGAAATGGACCTATTATATGTAAAAGCATGTTAATAATCATTATTTGATGTATTTAATGAAGCGAAATAGCATGCGTTCGGAGATTTACGTTGGTTACGCCGACGTAAAGATATATTTTAAGCTACTGTTTGTATGAGAAGTGCCCAACATGCATATATTTTTAGAAACTAGATTTAATGAGCTTTTTAAAATAATAATTATAATTTGAAAATGTTCACGAAATTAAACTAATTTACCTCACTGAATAAAAAAAACTTGTTGTGACTTTTACCTTTTCGGCCATATACCCATATTTTTATATAGAACTATACAAAAATAACATAAAAAAATAATTTCTCATATTTGGTTTACACGGAAACGATACCAAACACGTCCTGTAGGCCTATGATGGTTGCGTTTATCACGTGATAAATAAGTGTCAAAGCATCCGTCACGTTTTGACCAATTGCGAGTGCAAGGGACAGATGCTTTGTCACTTATTTATCACGTGATAAACGCAACCATCATAGGCCCCCTGGTAGACTTAACTGACCAGCAATAAAGAAAGAAAAGAGTTATACTTGGCCCTATTCACTCCGCTCTCCCGCCTCACAGGGGATGAATCTGACTTCCCTCCACATCTGAAAATAATCACCGTGGAACACTATCTGTGGTAGAAATTTTATGCTTGTAACCCGATGCGCACAATTATGTTAGAAAACAGCGGACTAACAACTCTACTATAATAAACTGCGTGTTAGGTAATGAACTAATGATTCATTATAAATCGATACTTTTTGGACCCTATATATCAAAAACTTACCAATAATTTAATTTATCTACGCACATATCATTAGTGCTCTAAAATGCGTTCAGAAATCGTAGGAAATGACCAGCATTATTGCAACCAATTTTACTATGAGATTTTTTTTGTCTGTGGTAGTAGGTAAAATCTGTACTGTAATGTTATTACAGTACCGATTTTTGTAAGGTTACGAGTTTAAATTAGGAACAACTGTCAAAACACAAGTTGGTCTCTATTCTAGTATCCATAGATATTAATATTGTTATCGATACGAAACGTCAATTCAGTGTTTTTTTATAAAAACCGCACGACATTTGATCTCGAGTGACATGAGAATATGGATACATTCGTTTGTCTATGATTTAGAAAAAAAAAACATTCGTCTTGACGGAGGTTCGAATTGCCGCCATTATTGTTGTCATTTGTTTTTTGGTTCTTTGCTGTTACGAAAGTAAAATTTGTGAAAGTTTATTGTAATTTATATACTATATATACTATATTATACTATATATACTATATTACTATATATATCCATACTATCCATCCATACTTGTCACTGTGTCAATAACATACTAAAAAATGATGGAGATTGGAAAATATTTAAAGGTGGAAAAACGTTTTCTCTTTTTGTATGGACGAGTGCGTACTATACTTCCCTCTTAAATTGTTCCCATTATTAAACAAACATGGCTGACTACTTGTAGTCAGCCATGTTTCTTGAGACTTACCGTTAACGGCGGCGGCGGTGGCGGCGGCGGTGGCGGGGGCGGGAGACCGACCTCACTCCCCGCATATAAAAGCGCCCGTACGTCCGCTCCGCCTCGCGGTCCGCGGCCTTTTGGCGACCGCGGCGGTACGCGGCCGTTTGGAGACCGCGGCGGTACGCGTCGCTGGTGTCGCTATCGCTATCCAATCCGTCCACTTGTACGTGGACGGATACAAAGCCTGTCCTAATATGGCAAAAAAAAAAAAAAATTAGATTTTTTAACGGGGCACCTTTTCTATTGATTATTTAACATAAGAATCGGTAACAGTATTTTTTTCATAATTTTTGGACAAAACGCTACCACAGCTTAAACTTTGTGAAAAATAACTGTTGGGGATTCTTCGATAGTCACTGGTGCACTCACCTTCGTCCTTATTCGCTTTGCGACGCGCCGCTGCCGCCGACGTACGCCACAACTGTTTTGCTAGCACTTCACTTATTGCAATAGAATAGTTTAAACCCGGGTTTTCTTGTGTATTTGTATTATTTTATGCGTAAATTATAAATAAGTGTGTTGACACGAGAGCACAGAAAATTGTTAATGTGACGTGACACTTTTAGTTTGTTTCTAGCGGCCAACACGGTTAGGTCGCTCGCCGAGCAAGGAGGATGGATATGTGCACCAGCACCAATAATTGTTGCGTAACCATTCCCCCGGCCTTGAAAGGTATAATTTTCAACGAAAACTAAAGAAATAACAACCTTATTGCTCAAGAAACGAAAACATTTTACAACTTAAGGAGAATTAAATAAATAGATAAACCAACAAAAATATAATATTCTTATTGCGAAGGCAATGGACACAATTTGACCACAGGTCGCTTAAAAACCCCCGATTTGGTTTTGACTAATGCAACCCTGGCAATTCCATCTTTACCTTTAATTAACTTGGTAATTAAACCAATAGGCCAATGAAGTGGCATGGTATTATCTTGTAAAATCAACACGATTTTTCCTTCTTGAGCAGGTTGAAAAGGAGTATTCCATTTTTGTCTAGTCTGCAAAGTGTGCAAATATTCATCACGCCATCTCTTCCAAAATGAATGTATAAGTCTATCCAATAATTGATAGCGTTGTAAGAGATGGTCAGCTGTTGCTTCATCAACAAATGTAGCAGGAAGATAATTTAATGGAGCTACATTAAGAAAATGAGCTGGTGTCAATGATGAAGGATCTGCGGGATCAGAACTTAGAACGGTCAATGGCCGAGAATTTAACAAAGCCTCAATCTGAGTCAGAACTGTTGTTAATTCCTCAAATGATAGGATTTGCTTACCTATTGATCGAAATAAGTGTGTTTTAACACATTTTACGTTACTTTCCCAGCAGCCTCCAAAATGGGGAGCATTTGGTGGTATGAATTGCCAAGTAATATGGTTTTCCGAAAGTTCATGCTCCCATGCATCATGGTATTTATTGGCAAGGAAGTCGTGGAGTTCTTGCAAATATGTATTCGCTCCAACGAAATTAGTTCCATTATCGGAGTAAATAAATTTAATGGGACCACGCCTCGACAAAAATCTTTTAAATGCTGCCATGAAACTTGCAGTACTTAGATCAGTAGCGAGCTCTAAGTGAATCGCACGAGTTGTGAGGCATGTGAACAAACACAGATATACTTTCTGACTCTTTGCTCCTCTGCGTCGAACTGGAGTACAATATAGAGGACCAGCATAGTCGCAACCAGTATGCATAAACGCCTTTTCTGCTTGATTAACTCGAAACGCTGGTAAATCAGCCATAATTGGAGTGTGAGCCTTCGGATTGACCCGGAAACAATAATTACATAAATGAATGCGATGACGAATTATGCATCTCGCTGCAATGATCCAGTATCGATGTCGCAGAATCGATATGAGAGTTTCAGGTCCTGTGTGCATATGAAGTCGATGATAATGATCGACAAGCAGGTTGATAATATGATCACGACGTGGCAATAACACTGGGTGTTTATAATCGTAATCTTCGTTGGAATTAGTAAGACGTCCTCCAACGCGTAGAATCCCATTATCTAGAAATGGTTTGAGTTTAGCCAATGTTTTCGAGTATCCTTTGTGGGCTATTATATCTGTAATGTGTTTACTAAAGTATACACTTTGTAATGCTCGACAAATTTCCAATTCAGCTGTTGTTAAATCATTGGCATTAATTGGTCCCCTGGGCAATTTTTTCACAAATTTTAATAAGTACACTACAGCGCGCACGTATTTGCTCCACGAAGAAAAGCGTTTAGACAATTGATAGATTATATTGTCATCAGACGTACCAGTAGCTGAATAGGATAACGTCTTTTCTTCCAGAACGTCAGCTTCGTCTGGAATAAATGATTTAATCGGCCATTCATTTATTGGCAGCTTCATCCATGGAGGGCCAGATAACCACATGGGGTGATTTATTAATTGAGCAGGAGTCAAACCCCTGGACAAGCAGTCGCTCGGATTCTCGGTTCCTTTGACATGGTAGAAGTTATAGCTTGGCAAGTTTTCTTGTATCTTAGCCACGCGATTAGCTACAAAAGTTTGCCACCGATGGGGCGAAGAGTGTATCCAACAAAGAGCCACTGTGGAGTCAGAAAAGGCAAGCACAGAGTCAATTGGATACCTAGTTGAATAGTTATCAACAACTCTCTTAATTAATTGTGACAGCAATAGTAGCGCGCACAACTCCAATCTTGCTAAACTGACAACCTTTAATGGTGCAATCTTAGATTTAGCACAGATTAATTCAATATGGCCTATGTCACTATGAGGTAATGTGACGTATGCATAGACCATACCTCCATATGCCTTCTCACTAGCATCAGCAAACCCGACAATGGTAAGAGAGCAATTTTCCATAACACCTATATGTCGAGGGAAACTGATGTCAGACAGTAATGACAGTTCTGCCTGAAACTGTTGCCATTGACGAACAATATGATCGGGTGGTATTTCATCCCAACCTATATGTAATAGCCATAACTCCTTTATTAGAAGTTTTGCGAAGGCAATAACTGGAGCAACCAAGCCCAGAACATCAAAGAGCCGGGCCACCGACGACAGTATGTTTCGTTTGGTACAAGGACGGTCGTCAGGACTAACCTCAAACTTAAAAACATCGTCAGCAGGATACCAACGAAGACCTAATATCTTCAATGTTGTATCATCATCGAAGGTTACGCTCTGTGAGAGACGTAAGTCCTTTGGTACTTCATTCAAAACAGTCGCAGAATTTGACGACCATTTCGCCAATTGGAATCCACCTTTCTGAAATAACTCCAATAGCTGTTTCGTAGCTTGAACAGCTTGAGTTTCATTTATGACTGAACTAGCTACATCATCCATATAAATATCACGAGAGGCTATCTCTTTAGCTAGCGGATGATTTTCACCTTCATCAGCCACTAATTGTTGTACCGTACGCAGAGCTAAAAACGGACTACTGCGTAACCCAAAGGCAACCCTGTTGTACTGAAAGATCTTCAGCGTTTCTTCAGAGTTGAATCTGTACAGTATACGTTGATATGGTCGATCTTCCTCTCGAACGTCAATACACAGGTACATTTGACGAACGTCTGAAGACAGTGCAATCGGAAATAATCGTAAATTAAGTAGTATGCAGAACAAATCTGCTTGCAGGCTGGGTCCTGCATGAAGTATATCATTTAGTGATAGAGTGCTAGTAGTTTTAGCACTGGCATCCAACACCACTCGGACCTTCGTGGTAGTCCTGTCTTCACGTACGACGGCGTGGTGTGGAATGTAATAAGCATTACCGACCTTCTTATCCTTGACTTCAGATAAGTAACCCTTATCAATATGTTCCCGAATAACTTCATCGTACAATGGCTTTAATTTAGGCTGCAGATTAAATTTTCGCTCCAATGCCAAATATCTTCGTTCAGCAGTCTTGTAAGAATCTCCCAGATTGTTGGGATCAAGTTTAAATGGAAGACCGACTTCATAACGTCCATCTTCTAAGCGTTTGACTGAAGTTCTGAACATTTCTTTAGCCTTTTTGTCGTCAGCGCTATGAACTACTCCTTCGCCTAAGTCTTCAATTTCCCAAAATCTTTGCATCATATTTCCCACATCAGTAGTGGAGAAATATCCAACTGCCGAGTTGGTAACAGTCTGTGTAGGCGCATTGCCTAGTATTATATATCCCAGAACTGTTTCCAGAGCATCAGGCAAACCAGGTTTGTTAACAATTTTTCCTGACATTAACATTTCAGCGAATAACTTAACTCCAATAAGAAGATCAATCTCGCCAGGAATCGCCCATGTATCATCTGCTAGCGTAATGTTGTCAAAGTATTCTGACAATGAAGGATCTACATGACATGTAGGTAATTGAGACGTTATTTCGTCTAGAACAAGCGCTTCAATAGCGTATTGCTGTTTACAGTCGTATCTTGACTTAAACGTCATATTAACATTTCCTCTAACAGTTTGCGAGGCTCCGCCTATACCCTTCACCGACGTAAATGAACTGGTGTTCACATTTAAACCCAGCTCCCTGCAACATTTCGAAGTGACATAATGTTTTTGTGAGCCAGGGTCAAGCAGACATCTCAAAACCCTGTCTTTACCATTACGATCGCTCACAAGTACCTTGGCAGTAGCTAAAATTTCTGTCGAAGGTGATTTAGCGTGTCCTGTTGCTGAATGCGTGCATACGGAAGCATTATTATCCGATCCAGGCGAATTTGAGCTGGTCCCGCTGTTATCCTTCTTCGGTGATTGATATTTATCATGACCATGATTTCCGGGATCGCTACGACTCGGCTCATTCCTGTTCAGCACAGGTCTCATATTTTCAAAGTGCAGCGTCGAATGATGTCTGCCCTTACATTTACGACAGGTCTTCTTAGAAGAACACTTCGATGATGTGTGTTGGGTATTCAAACAATTCGTACAAGCGTGTATTTCCCTAACGAAATTATATCGTTCGTTGGGCGATAGCTTTAAAGCCTTGTTCGGACTAGGCTAGTATTTTAGTCTAGTAGCGAGTAATTTAGTAGCTAAACGTGTCTGAACACCAAAAAATTAGTCGAGTAGATTAGTAAGTAATTTAGTCGAGTCAATCCATTTTATTCTATTTTTTTTAGTAGTTTAGTAGAGAGTAGCACCCCTCACCACGCGTCCGTGCTTACTCGGCCGCCGGCTAAACAAGTCCGAACCTGTCGATATAGTTTGAGTTCATTAGTTGGCGTGAAAATGTCGTTTTTGGAGCGAGTAAACCACTTTAAAATTGCAGAATCACTGACTTGTGCACTTTACTCGACTGTAATGCGAACGATTTTTAGGCAGCAGCGAATAGTTTAGCTACTACATTACTCGCTACTAGACTAAAATACTAGCCTAGTCCGAACAAGCCTTAAGAAAGCATTACAATTGTAAAGTAACGAGTGCTCGATACTATTACACATGGCACATGTACTCAAGTTTTCCTGCGCCTGTGTACTGACATATGCGTGAGGTGTACGTGGCAAAGGATTGCGCGAGTTGCCAGTATTGTTAGCAGGAACGCCCTCAGCCTTAGATGGCGACCGTTGCGACGTGCGGTGTTATATTTTTGCTTGTTCTCGAACAAAGCGAATGAAGTCATCGTATGCGGGCATTTTATTTGAGTTCCGAATCGACATTTCGAAATTCCTCGCCGTATCCGAGTCTAGTAACTTAAGACCCAAGTGAACGAAGATGAACTCACTTAAATTTCCCAGTTTAAGTTGCTGGATTGCTGAAATAGTAGCAGCGAATGAATCAATTAATTTTTCCAAGTTCGATGCCGAAGGACCATTGACAGGTTTCATGGAGAACAGTTGGTTCAAGTAGGAAGTACCCAAAGCACGCTTGTCGTCATACTTCGCGATCAGAGCTTCCCAAACGGTCGAGTAGTTTTCAGCCGCAGGTATAACTCCCGAGCAAATCGTCTTCGCTTTACCTGTCAAGTGACTGAACAAATAATGAACTCGCTCAGAATCTGTCAGTGATTTATTTTCGTGAATGACACGTTTAAATGTTTCGTAGAAGAAAGGAAAGTTTTGAATTTCACCGTCAAAGGTGGGCAAATCAATGCGTGGTATTTTAATCGACTCGTCCTTACACGTATGGTTCGAGTCTCGAGTTGTATTCGAAACGCTCGGAGCAGGAATGTCGACTTTCGTTAATTGACATTTGACCATGCAGTACAGATCTTCAAACGCGCTCATCGCTTTATAGTTCACGATATACTCCGGGTCCAACTCCAAGTTCAGAAGGTTGACGTCGTCCATCAATTCAATAAACTCCGACCTTAGGTTATCCACCATCCGAGCTTGTGCGATAAACTGCGTCAAAATCTTTTTATCGCTAGACAATTGTGGAATCATATCATGGATACTTTGCATGCGCAAGAAACATTGTGCGCGTTTGCCTTCAGTTAGCTTAAGTCTCCGTTCCGCTCTTTCTTTCGATTGCGCCATGGTTGAAGTAACAAAAAGTTTTATCAAAGTATTAAGATTGTGACAACCCTAACTGTATGAAAGTATTTATAATGTACATATAATACCGTCTAACTCATATAGTAACTTAATACAAGTCAGAGGGAAACATGCGTAGCAACTTAACGCAGTAAGTATAATAAAACCCGGTAGTAACTAATTCAAACGAAATTATGTCAACTGACAGACGACTCAAACTGAGGCTTTCAGGAGTATCTTACCTATTAACACGGTGAATAGAGACTAAAGTACTATGTGTGACCTTACAAACGGTCCGGTAGTTTTGAATTTTTGATATGTTGTATAGGATGTTTAGTCAGTTTTAAAATGCAAAATGCACAATTCCCCCCCCTCCGCGCCCGCCGCCATATTGAAAAAACCGGCACTTTCTTCATATTTTTGCTCATATCTTCCTTTAGGAGCATTTTAGCTAGAAAAAAGCTTCCACAATGTTATAGAGAGTAAAATTTACTACATTCTCCATTTTATATATTTTTTCTAGGACAGATAGTTACGGAGATATCCACATTTAAAAAAACGTAAAAAATCGCAATTTCCTACTGAAAAACAAACTTCTGGATTATATCTTCGTTTAGGAGCATTTTAGCTACAACAAAGCTTGGGCAATGTTGTAGAGAATTAAATTTACTATAATTTACATTTCAAATTTTGTTTCAAGGACGGTTAGTTACGGAGATATGCACATTTAAAAAACAGGAAAAGTCGAATTTTCCGAAAATTTCTCAAAATTCTTGGTTTAGAACGCTGTCATTCAGTTACGGACTAGTCTAGGACAAATTAAAACATGTAGGAAATATAATTGGTTATAAAACTCATGTCCATTTTTACATACATTTTCGGCAAATGTGACTTTATTTTTTACATATCTCCGTAATTATCCGTCCTAGAAACAAAATTTTAAATATAAATTATAGTAAATTTAATTCTCTACAAAATTACCCAAGCACTGTTCTAGCTAAAATGCTCCTAAACGAAGATATAATCGAGAAGTTTGTTTTTGAGTTGGAAATTGCAATTTCTTAAGTTTTTTTAAATGTGCATATCTCCGTAACTATCTGTCCTAGAAACAAAATATAAAATGGAAAATGTAGTAAATTTAACTCTCTATAACATTGTCGAAGCTTTCTTCTAGCTAAAATGCTCCTAAAGGAAGATATGAGCAAAAATATGAAGAGAGTGCTGGTTTTTTCAATATGGCGGCGGGCGCGGAGGGGGGGGAATTGTGCATTTTGCATTTTAAACACTGACTAACCATCCTAGACAACATATCAAAAATTCAAAACTACCGGACCGTTTGTAAGGTCAAAATCCTTTATTCACTGAATTAACTCTCAGCCACGTGACTTCTGTGTATTTTGTAACTTAAAATACACAAAATCTACGTAAATGATGAAGTCTTATGTAATAATATATATATTTATTTAATAACGCAGTACGAAGTATTTTATAGTTACGTTTTAAAAGTATTAATATTAAGATTGGCGTATAGCGTGATGAATATAACAATCAGACAACAGTAAATTAGTGTCGACTGTACATTCAAATTTTCAAAGAAGAAACAATCGAGAAAATTTTATTTGTCAAAGAACACAAATAAAATACTCTATAGTAATATGCGTTGCTAACGTAGTCGGTATGGCGAGAGCAATAAGGTTGACATTTGCGTCGCAAAATTTGGAATTTTGAAGATGAGTGAAATTTTAAATATAATTATAAATCGATTCGTATAGACCAAAATGGTATAATTAAGATCCGGTTCGTTTTGGGCCAAAATGTTGGGGATTCTTCGATAGTCACTGGTGCACTCACCTTCGTCCTGCGGGAGACCGACCTCACTCCCCGCATATAAAAGCGCCCGTACGTCCGCTCCGCCTCGCGGTCCGCGGCCGTTTGGCGACCGCGGCGGTACGCGGCCGTTTGGAGACCGCGGCGGTACGCGTCGCTGGTGTCGCTATCGCTATCCAATCCGTCCACTTGTACGTGGACGGATACAAAGCCTGTCCTAATATGGCAAAAAAAAAAAAAATTAGATTTTTTAACGGGGCACCTTTTCTATTGATTATTTAACATAAGAATCGGTAACAGTATTTTTTTCATAATTTTTGGACAAAACGCTACCACAGCTTAAACTTTGTGAAAAATAACTGTTGGGGATTCTTCGATAGTCACTGGTGCACTCACCTTCGTCTTTATTCGCTTTGCGACGCGCCGCTGCCGCCGACGTACGCCACAACTGTTTTGCTAGCACTTCACTTATTGCAATAGAATAGTTTAAACCCGGGTTTTCTTGTGTATTTGTATTATTTTATGCGTAAATTATAAATAAGTGTGTTGACACGAGAGCACAGAAAATTGTTAATGTGACGTGACACTTTTAGTTTGTTTCTAGCGGCCAACACGGTTAGGTCGCTCGCCGAGCAAGGAGGATGGATATGTGCACCAGCACCAATAATTGTTGCGTAACCAATAACTAAACAAACATATTACATAAAAAATCAGATTTATTGGCAAAAACACTTCATAAAGTGGTAATAAGTGCAGTTACATTCTCTAAAACAGATATTATTATCAACTACACAATAAGGTTAATACATACTAATTTTAATACATACTAAAATTACCAAAATATGATAAAAGGATGGATTTTTGGGTGTTAGGGTACTTTTCCGGATTGTTTTACTATTAAAAGCAAATACTGTTTCTGTCTATAAAAGTAAGACTGGGAGTGTTGAAGGCCCTGCTTCCTGGTTCATGTCAGGTGTTGGAATGGTATTTTCACTGCTAGATGTAGATGAAAACTTAGATAGGATAGGATTGGCTTACTGGTTTGTGCCGCGATTTCTTATGACCAACGCCAAACGGCGTTGGAGGTAGGGGTCGCGGGCGATCACTGAAAACAATATCATACATTTACAACTACAATTAAATAAGGTGTAGGCTATTCTGTTTGTTCCACTTTATTACGAGGCGCGATTTTATAAGATTTATACTGTACAGGTAACAAGGGAATACTCCCGTATTCTGATACACCACTGGCAACACAGAAACGGATTGACGACCAATCATAGCGCGATGACGGCACAAGTCTCGCCTCTCATTCCGGGAGTGCTTAGATTATATAATAGACATAGATAGAGCGTTGATGACGTCACAGCGTAAGGAGCATAAACGTCAAGATGGGCTGTATCGGTCAAATGCGGCTGTAAATGTCAAATTATTATGCTACCATATTAAGTAAACGAGTAAGCATGCGATGATGACAACCCTGACAATCCTTTTCAACTTAGTCGCATTATAACGTCTGTTTTTGGCGAAAAATAAACATTATTAATATTTGTGTTTTTAAATGAAAAAAAGTGTGAAAGTGCGTGCAAAACTTAGAAAATGTCGGGCATTGTGCGCGGATGCAATTCGCATTCTGGGAGAGAAGAAAACTTGGGTGAAAATAAAAGTTTTCATTAGTAAGTAATTCAGTATTGTTTTTTCAGAAAATGCACCAGAAATTATGTTAATATTAAAACTATAAGCTTAGAAATAGGATTATTATTGCACGCAAATGATATCTAAGTAGGCTACAATTAAAATAAACATAGAAATAGTGATAAAAACAATTATGTTAATTTCTGTCGTGAGGTTACTAGTGACGTAGAAAAAGTTATCGATAATTTGCGATTCTGTGAATCAGTCACTTTGGTCAGGTGTATATTTAAAAAAATCAATGACGTTTTGGTGGACATTGTTGATACCGTATAAAACCGCACCCCGCGCATATAAAATCGCGCGTAATCACGCCGCGCCTGCGCCTCCCGCTCTGCGGCCGTTTCACGTCCGCGCCGGTATGGGTACTCCTGCCTCCGGCGGCGGCGGTCTAATCCGCCCGCTTGTACGTGGACGTCAACAAAAGTGGTCCTAATATGGCAAAAAAAAATTGATTTAGATTTTTTAACGGGGCACCTTTTCTATTGATTATTTAACATAAGAATCGGTTCTGCCTCTAGCAAAAAGATATACGGACTCAACGTAAAATTATTCTGGTGTAATATATATCGATTTTGGAATACAAAATGATTTAATTTGGGGAGCACTGTATAGAGTGGGTTTAATTTATATGGAGGCAATTCATTTTATTTGGAATTTAGTTTTAGGGTATAAAAGCCATTTTGGTGAGCGTTTAAATTAGAGACTTACCGTTACAGGCGGCGCTCCCGAAGCAGGCGCCTGCGGTGCCGCATGTAGCGCCGCGAGCGGCGCCGTCGCCTCTTGCGCTGGGCCGGGGTCTCGGCCGCGCGCCGCCCCGCCTCATACTCCGCCTTGCGGCGGAGAATCGCGCGGCGGCGCTGCTCAGGCGTTTCTCTGGCAAAAAAATAGTACATTATTGCCGAGGCCCGGAAAGTAGGGGATTGGCTGACGAGGTGGTGTGGAAAAGATGCGAGTCAGGCAATCCCCGTTTCCGAGCCGAGGTTTATATAGTGCTTTTCTCAAACAATGTGAGGAAATAATAAAATACACTGCAAAATAACAAGTAATTTAATAGGATTAACAAGAAAAACGAACAACAATCAGTTAAGAAGTACACAAATTAAGTAGAGGTATGTTTGTTTTATTCTTTCCAATAGCCAACGTACCACGCCACAATGCCACGTACACTTTCCCTCCTTAAATTTTAAGAAAAATCGGTTTATATACAGGGTGGGAAGGAGTATACCGACAGACTGTAACCAAGGCTTCCTGGTGGTATTACGAGTAAATTATGTTATATCAACGTGGGTTTAAAACTGCCTAATTAACTTACTTTATTTTTAGAACAAAAAAAATAATTATCGATATTACTTCCTTGTAAACGAAGACTGAAATAGAAAACGTCACACTTCACGAACGATTCCGACAAAATACGATAAACGACGAGTGTAATAGTCGACGTCAGTATGACACTTGATTATTACTAGCTCTAGACAACAAAAAAGTCAGATAACATCAGATTTTATGTTAGCTAAATGGGTTGGATTAAAGAAGTTATCTGAATTACAAATTACAACGTTATGTTTTTAATACTATCAAAAGTACGTTGGGAATCGTCATTTGATCGCGTTAGTCGTATGGTCACAAGACGATCTTGTCGTACGATTTTACGATAACAATTTACGTGTACTTAACCTTGTGGGGCACGCTCAGACTTCGTACTCGTATTAAGCTATTGGCAGCGAAGAGGTTAATTAACCTGAGTACTAGGAAGAAAAAAATACATCATAATAATCAAAGAATTTTATTAAATTCTCAAATTGCGAACCATTGTTGTCAATACAAAGAGTTAATCGTGTTCGGTAATGACGATGTAAAGCGAAATTACTATTTCTGATATCATCTGAAGCTGTCATGATCCGATTCAATAATTCTTCTCTCGAATTTATCGGTCTTGCGTACACCTTGTCCTTTAATGCTCCCCAGAAAAAGAAGTCTAAAGGTGTTAGGTCGGGTGATCTGGCGGGCCAGGCTATTGCGTCACTTCCACGTCCTATCCAGCGGCCAGGATATACCCCGTTCAACCAGTTACGCACCACACGTCCAAAGTGAGGTGGGGCACCGTCATGCTGAAACCACATAGTGGTTCTGGTATGCAAATCAATGTCTTCGAGTAAAAGATTCAAGTCATTCCTCAAGAAATTTAAATAACTTTCGGAATCCAACCGTTGTGGAAACACGATCGGGCCTATCAAAACGTCACCAATGATCCCAGCCCACAAATTAATCGAAAATTTGTGTTGGTGGGAATGTACCCACCTTGCATGTGGATTCTCTTCACGCCAGATATGCATATTATGCGAATTAAAAATTCCTTCCCTGGTAAACTGGGCTTCGTCCGTAAATAATATTTTCTTGATAAAATCCGGATCTTCTACAAGCTTCTGGTTTATTCTCTGACAGTAAGCCACCCTGGCTAGCCCATCAGTAGGTATTAGTCCTTGTACTTTTCTGTAGTGATATGGACGAAGGCCATACCTTTTCCAAACAAGTAACACCACTCTGTAATTGACATTCACAATTCTTGCCACAGCCCTTGACGATAATGTGGGATCTTCGATAATTAAATTCATTATACGGTTTTCCGTATGCAAGTCTAAATTAATTGCTACTCTCTCTGCACGCCTTGGTCGTAAGCCCTTTTCACGGAACTGTCTATGAACATCTGCAAAGGTCGTATGATGCGGAGTGCGACGACGAGAAAATCGTCTCCTATACTCAATAGCTGCTTGGCGTCCATTTCCATTACAGTATCCATACAAAAAATGGATATCTGCTAATTCAATAGAAGAAAAATGGTGCGGCATGATAATTTAATTATTTCACGAGTAACAACATCAACTTGACTCAGGTGACAATTGGTTATTACTTTGTAGTAATTCTAATGACGTTTTAAATTTGATTTACGACCAGTACGTTTTTCAACAGAAAAAGTTTGCACACTTGCCGTCTTGCTGGTAGAAAGCAGGAAGTAAAACTAAAGTAAAGCTAATAATAATAAATTGATACCTTTTGAGTACTCTGTTTCTGATTAAAGATATGAGTGTCTAGTTGTATTTTAGTTTGATACACAGCGATTGCTAACTACATTACATCAGACATAACTTTCATTTATTCCAATACCTAATAAAAACTCTTTGCCCTTTAAACTCAAATTTTAGTAAAAACTTATTCGTAACCAAAATTATGGCAGATAGCGGGTGTACTTGTGTGAAGGTGTGTGTGATAACGTCATATTATTAGGGCGTGTTACCCTTGATATTTTTCACCATGTGAATTATTAAAAAAATTAATATCTCGAAAATTAGGCTTTACCGAGCCATGTTTATATTACTTTTTTTTGTCCAAATAGACATTAGAATCTTCGGTTACAATCCGTCGGTATACTCCCTCCCACCCTGTATTAGTGTTTGGGGTACGAAGTTCTATGTATATATTTTCGAACGATATTGAGATATTCACCGCGGATGACAAATACTCGGTCAATTTTTGGTTTAGTGTCGCACAATTTGACAATCATAGATTCATAAGAATCATAGATAGCTTTCGATGTCTTCCATGGTAATATTTGTAAATGGTAAACTGCGGCTCGCTCCGTTTAGTCCCATGATAAGGGCAACCTGTAAAGAAAATATATTGAATTCCAGTAAAGCACATACTTAACTAAAACAAAAATAACCAGTTAAAAATAGGTACATTTTATGATAAAACTTTTACCTTAACAGCAAAGTAGCGTCTGGTGCTTCCTTTAAAAAATTGACAACATTTTCTCCAGTCAAAACCTCTTGCTTTTATAACCATCGGATTCTCTTTTTAAAAATGTTGTCAGGTTCGTGTAGAAAACGAATTTGCATGTTTGCTTTCTTTCCATAACATAAATTGGTCGTACACTTGATTATATTTATCTCTTAATTTAGTAGGTAGCATTATATTATATTATTTATTTACTCGAAAATCATTTACGCGCATACGCTCAATAGCAATTAAATAAAATTGTAATTTTACCGCCTAAACTTACTTTTTTCTTCTGACATCTAAAAAAAAAACAAAACTTGCACGAACTGTTAAACATACTTTACACGTTACCGATTCCATCAGCTGACTATTCGCCCGCTCGAATGGCGTTGGATGTTGTCGGGCGTCAATGCCAATCTGATCAGCTCGGCAAAGTTTGCGAATGTGTGAATGCTACTTAATGTTAAACGTGTGGTTGTCATGGCTGTATGAGATTTGTCCTACGTCGATTTCAATTTATGTACAGTACCTATGAAATTGTAAAAAGTTATGGAAGCGGGTAAAAATGGGTTTTCATACATTTATTTTTCCCCGAGGGAGCGAATATTCTTTTTTTTTATTTCATTAGTAAAAATGAGGCTCTTTGCGTAAAAACACGGCCGTACAAAACACGGCTGGCCGCGAACCAAACTGCTAGGTTAGGTTAGGTTAGAATTGCGACCACAACAGCGCGCGAGCCGAGCGAGCGAAGCGAGCGTACCGCGGCAGCGGTCGGCGAAGCGCTAGAACCGAACTAGTATAGCATACCTACTTGCATTTTCGGGACTCGGAAAACGTGGCCGTACAAAACGCGGCCGAACAAAGACGGGCCGAGCGTCATGGACTCGGAAAACGTGGCTGTACAAAACATGGCCGAGCAAAACTTGGCCGTGAAAAACAGGCCCGGACAACCGCGGTACAGGCACGTTTTTCGAAGCCATTTTTGCTCGGCCACGTTTTGTACAGCCATGTTTTCCGAATCCAAAAAAGTGGACGCGAAAAACGTGGCTGTACAAAACGTGGCCGTACAAAACCCCTACTCGAAATAAGAACCAAATTGTCGTTTTTTTTTTCGTGGATTTTATGGCTTGACTGCAGGAAAATGCTTAACCTTGACCCCAGCAACGAACAGTGTTTGTACGGTGGACGGTTCCAAACTGCAAGTCAATCTGATAGAGAGCTGGAAAAAAGGCTTGATAATCCTGGAGGAGTTTAAGAAAATATTCATGGCAAAATACCTGACGAGTCTGAGAGAGAGATACCAAAGCTCTCCTAAACAGCCAAGAATTGTTTCTGATTGTGAACCAAAAATAGGAGACATTGTTCAAATAAAATCAGATTTAAAGAACCGCGAGCTGTGGAAAGTGGGAAAGATAGCCGAGCTTCTAAGAAGTGCAGATGGAAAACATAGGGTCGCTAAAGTTAAAGTTGGAGACACCATAATGACACGGTCTGTAGGTCATCTCTACCCTCTAGAGACAGAACCAGAGGACTCTCCACGATCAGGAGCGACTGATGAGGAACAAACTGCACCACCTCTGGACTCTCCTATAGAGTCCTCGCGCCATTCTTTTCACAATCGATTTGACATAGGGGTTCGATAAAATACCTGAAACAATATCATACATTTATCACTACAATTAAATAAGGTGTAGGACTACTTAAAACATGCCTGTGCGTATCAGCAGAGCAATCCAAATCTGTGGTGTATTTATGATTGTGTCAGGCGCTATAATTCAGTAAGATTAGCTGAAAATTTGGCAAAATGAAAGGACAACTTTTATCTATCAGGATATGTAGGTTATAGAGCCAAGTTTAATTTTATCTACTCTCCCCCCCCCTCTCAGGGGTGAGCGTCACCCCCCCGCGCCCTCGAATGTGTCCCGGAGCGCGGTATTTTCCACTTTAGAAGAAAACCGTGTACGATACATACAAAGTGTATAAAAACGAAATAATCCTGAATAAATTTACTATAAACCTTTCATACGTACAAAAGCGATAGCACTTATACAATCAGCGCAATCTGTTACCAAATTCTAACGTTTTTAATTATTGATCTTTTTTTTCTGCTAAAAGGTTAGTTATCTCAAAAACTGCACACTTCTCAGCCAAAATATGTATGACAAAAGTAAAGAATGGACAATGTTCTTTCTAAAAATGTATAATTTATTTCTGTTACTCTTTAATTTACCGTTGCAATGCTATTTTTAAAATTTAAGTCATTTGGCCATTATGCGAAATATAAATATTCATACTAGTTAAACGGTGTTACTTGCAATACCATAGACTTCTTATATGTTTTTCTGTAATCTACAAATATTGAACTATGTCCTGTATTTTTTTTTTTTTATACTTACTATTTAAGGAAATAAGGGGTGTGTGGGGAAATCGTCAAGTTTTGCTCGTTTTCGTAAATAACTTCAAAACCGTTTAATTTTGAATTATTAAATATATATATTTGAGATATTTATAATGTACTCTTTCATTTGATATGTCACACGATATACTTTGCTATTTTTTTTTCTAATCTACCCCTCAAATCTGGCCCCCATGTTTCAAATTACTTGATTTACTTTACGTTACGTTACATTTCCATATTTGGGTCATCAATTTACATACGTGTACTAAATTTCAACTCAATCGGTCCAGTAGTTTCGGAGAAAATTCGCTATGATTATAGTAGGATCCCTCGTGTGTCTGTGTCAGTCCGTCCGTCGGTCATAGCCAATTTGCTCCGAAACTACTGGATCGATTGAGTTGAAATTTTGTACACGTATGTAAATTGATGACCCAAACATAGACGTGTAACGTAACGTAACGCAAATAAATAAATTTTGACATGATGGCCAGTTTAGGGAGCAAAATAGAAAAAAAAATGGCATAGTATATCGTGTGACATATCAAATGAAAGGGTACATTATGAACATCTCAAATATATATATTATATAATTCTAAATTAAACGGTTTTGAAGTTATTTACGAAAACAAAACTTGACGATTTCCCCACACACCCCTTATTTCCTAAAATAGTGAGGCTAAAAAAAATAAAATAATACAGAATATAGTTCAATACTTGTAGATTACAGAAAAACATATAAGAAGTCTATGGTATTGCAAGTAACACCGTTTAACTAGTACGAATATTTATATTTCGCATAATGGCCAAATGACTTAAATTTTAAAAATAGCATTGCAACGGTAAATTAAAGAGTAACAGAAATAAATTATACATTTTTAGAAAGAACATTGTCCATTCTTTACTTTTGTCATATTTTGGCCGAGAAGTGTGCAGTTTTTGAGATAACTAACCTTTTAGCAGAAAAAAAAGATCAATAATTAAAAACGTTAGTATTTGGTAACAGATTGCGCCGATTCTATAAGTGATATTGCTTTTGTATGTATGAAAGGTTTATAGTAAATTTATTCAGGATTATTTCGTTCTTATACACTTTGTATGTATCGTACACGGTTTTCGTTTAAAGTGGAAAATACCGCGCTCCGGGACACATTCGAGGTCGCGGGGGGGTGACGCTCACCCCTGAGGGGGGGAGAGTAGATAAAATTAAACTTGGCTCTATAACCTACATATCCTGATAGATAAAAGTTGTCCTTTAATTTTGCCAAATTTTCCATATATCGCAATCTAATTTTCTTGGATTACTAAGTAGTCAAAAAATAATTATACGCGAAACTTTTTGATCTGTAACGCTGCAGAGTTGATTTTAAGCTAAATGTAGGTAGCAATTAGGTAGCAAATTTTGGTTAGTAAATTGTGCGTCCTTCGCAAAATATGAACTTTGTCCAATCATCCTGACGTCAGAATTACTGGTCAAAAAAAAATGTAATATCTTTTATTATATTATACTGAAGTAGCAATTATTTGATAAATGGTAGCAAATACTAGCAAATAGGTAGCAATTTTTACGTAAGCAATCAATGCTGAATTCAACAGTCAACCAATCATTCTGACGCACACGAATACTCCCGTATTCTGATACACCACTGGCAACACAGAAACGGATTGACGACCAATCATAGCGTGATGACGTCACAAGTCTCGCCTGTCATTCCGGAGCGCCTTAGGGCCTGGCCACATCACTACGGCACGGCGCCGTCACCGTGAAAAGGCGCGGCGTCGTTGATTTTTACGGTGGTTTTATATACGCTGACTTGTGTCTTCTTTAACTTTGACATTGGCGGAATCATCGACGATATCGATGGAGCCATAACCAACAAAAATTGATTATATACGCTGACACCGTAAAAATCCACGGTTAAGTGATTGTCTTGTGGTAAGCAATAGGTGGTTATTACATTAAAAATTGGGCAAGTGCGAGTCCGACTCGCCCATGAAGGGTTCCGTACCATAATCTATAACAAGTTTGTTGTATGGGAGCCCCCTTACATATTTATTTTATTTTATTTTTAGTATTTGTTGTTATAGCAGCAATAGAAATACATCATCTGTGAAAATTTCAACTATCTAGCTATCACCGTTCTTGAGATACAGCCTGGTGACAGACGGACGGACGGACGGACAGCGAAGTCTCAGTAATAGGGTCCCGTTTTTACCCTCTGGGTACGGAACTCTAAAAATGATCTCTGCTAGGGATCATGGCCTCAGCAGTTTTGCCCTTAACCCATACATATTGATTTGATTTAGAATTTTTATTGAAATTCTGAACAACTAATCTAATAGACAGTTTTCATCAGCTTAAGAACAAGCAGCAACTAGAAGATGATAGCGTATTGTGCAGTGATCTAACGTATGAGTGAATAACTAATGAAGAATAATTATAAACAGTAAGTTTTTTAGTCACAAAGTAAATCATAAATATCACGATTGACATGCGAATAGCCGAGCCGGGTCCTGACTGAACGAGCAGCCTCGCGAGGCCGCCTCGGACGTTTGCCACGCGAGGCCGGCTCGTGTTGTAACAGTAAATTTATAAATAAGTGCCGCGCGAGGAAAGGCCGAGCCAGTTTTGCTCAAGAACGCCATGAGGCCGCACGTTCGGAAAGTTGTCGCCACCACTGCCTTTCTAATAATTCTACGGCTTGTAAAAAATTGGGCAAGTGCGAGTCCGACTCGCGCATGAAGGGTTCCGTACCTTAATCTAAAACAAGTTTGTTGTATGGGAGCCCCCCTTAAATATTTATTTTATTTTTAGTATTTGTTGTCATAGCGGCAATAGAAATACATCATCTGTGAAAATTTCAACTGTCTAGCTATCACCGTTCTTGAGATACAGCCTGGTGACAGACACATGGACGGACGGATGGATAGCGAAGTCTCAGTAACAGGGTCCCGTTTTTACCCTTTGGGTACGGAACCCTAAAAAAGAAAGCGGAGACCTAAACGTTTTTGGATGATCCTGTTATTTAAAAACAGATAACATACTGGGAGCAGATTGTTTGAAAAGTTGTGCTTCGATAACGCAGATTTTTTTTTACTAGAATGAGTATAAATGAATTTGAAAATCTGTACTCTCTTATAAACGCCAAAATAAGGAAGAAGGACACAAATCTTCGAGAAGCAATATCCGCGAGAGAAAGACACTGTTCTTTCGGCTCAATGACGCTAACACGCGCGCGACGATCAAGCGAGGCAAAACACAACCGTCTTGAGTGAGCGCGGCAAACCTACTGAGGCAGTGAGGCCGAGGCGCCTTTGAGCATGGACAAAAACCGACAACGCTCGGCTCTGGCCGCGGCACGCTCGCCCGAGGTCAGACATGCATTTGCCTCGGGCGAGGCACGTCCTGACCAAGTCCTGACTGGCCGAGGATTTGCCGCGCGAGGCGGCCTCGTGAGGCTGCTCGCTCAGTCAGGACCCGGCTATTATGGAGACTCTTATTTCTACCTTACAAATAACTTTTCACTACACCCTACATATTATAAATAGTTTTTGAGAAATACGCGTTCGAAGATTTTGACCTTCTAGCAGGGCCCTTTGGTATTTAGTGACTTACATGACCCCAGGTAATTTTAAAAAACAGATGGTTATTTCTACCTACTGAATCAATTGTCACCAACTTGCTAGTGGCAGGTTTTCAAGAAAAAAAAATATAAAAAATATATTGTATTATATTATCACTAAACCCGTCACTAGCAAGTTGGTAATAATTGATTCAGTAAGTAGAAATAACTGGCAAAAATGAGAAAAATGATAATGATATCAGTTCATTTGGTAACTAGCTACGAAATGGGAAATGTGTTTTCCCATCTTGTAGCTAGCTACCAAATCTGGCTACGAGATGGGACATTGGGAAGTGAAAAACTCACTGTATGCCAGTGTTGCCAGAGCCATTGTGGCATAAGTTACGTTTCATTCCTCAAAAAGTTACATTTTTGCTGCGAAAGTTACATTTTAATATTAATAAAAAACCGGTCAAGCGCGAGTCGGATTTGCGTACCGAGGGTTCCAAAGGTACAAACTATGAAAGTATATAATATTTACTGTAAATAAGTTTGTAATATCAAAAATATAATCGTCACTACCCAAAAATGTGTCATCAATGTCATCATCATCATATCAGCCAATATACGTCCACTGCTGGACAAAAGCATCCCCAAATTTCTCCACAACGATCGGTCGTGCGCCGCCCTCATACAATGCTTTCCATGCTACGTGTTCCGGTACGCGGTGTGACGTGAAGCTGTGTATAGTGTTGCAAACTGTCCATATATACAATAATCTTGTTGACGAGTTATAAACGACAATTGGACCAACAAATGTCAAAGTAAATTGACCAACAAATGTCAAAGTAAATTGACCAATGAGAATGCATAATTTTAGGTGTATTTTTTACAAAACGCATAATATCCGCCAACAGTTTTATATCTAAAGTTGAATTTTTAATTCATCATCATCATATCAGCCGATATACGTCCACTGCTGGACAAAGGCCTCCCCAAAGTTCTCCAGAACGATCGATCTTGCACCGCCCTCATCCAGTTTCTGAATTTTTAATTAGCCTAAGTGATTTGCCAGATGTCGTAATTTATATTTTCGTTATTCAGAAATTATAATTTAAAACAATGAATGAGAAAACACGTACCTAATTGCTGATATTAGATTGACTTTTATGGATAAAAAGTGATATGTTGAAACCAAATTAAACTTAATTAAATTGCGCTCGTAAAAAATTGCGTCAGTTTATTCCGGCTAATTAAAAATCAGACTTTAGAAAAATCAAGGAAAACGCCTCAGTTTTAAATGTTTTAAAATGTTTAGGTACTCGCTAATACAGTCTGTTAAGCGACTCGTGTAGCTTGATAAAAGCAGCCAGGTAGCTCTTTTTTCAATTTTTCTTTAAGCTTTGATCTTTGTATTAAAGGCTTAAAAGCAGCCAATTCAAAATTCTTACTGGTATCTGCACTGATAGTGCACCGAATATATGCGTTAGATAAATTACAAATTTTATTTTAAAAACTTAATGAAGGAATTGTATTATATTTGTGTTGACTGTTGATATTATATTTATTTTTTGAATTTATCGCGTCTTTCAAGGGACACGACTCGTTAGACAAACTTGGTGATGATTTAAAAAAAATATTTAAAAAATTAAAACTGACGGGAGAAACATAATGTTAATCTTGCGATATTGTGTTAATATTTATTTTATTAGTTGTTAAAAGCATCATATACATACTATTAAATATTATAGTGTCTTGGCCGAAAGTGCAATAGTTGGACTAGTATTACCTAGGGCCTCATCTTTGCCCTCGAACTTACTCATCCATCCGTTGTTTACTTTCCAACCTCTACAAAAATTTGTTTGCTTCTTTTTGCTATATATGTAAATACAAATTTACGGATTTACAAATTGACATTGTGGCGTATCTAATGAAAGGGCTTCGTAAGCTGATTCCGAATATATACTGGATTATTACATTAATGGTACTTATTTGAGAAAAAATTGAAACACATTATCGAAATTTTCATTAAGTTTTTTTTGAGTGGTACACATGCTATATTTTTGCCCGATAGTACATGTTATTTGGATTCAGAATCTAAATTAATGTTCCCACTTTAGTATTTTTAACAAAACCTATTGAAAAGTTACGAAAATTCCCCAGAAATTAAAAGTTACTTACATGTTACGAGAGAGGGTCAAATTACGAAAAATGTAACAAATGTAACCATCTGGCAACGCTGCTGTATGCGGTGGATACCACCGCCACGGTGATTTCCCACGCCGCCCGGAAATTCCGGAACCAGGTGATGGCGGATTCCATCTGGTGATGCTGGTGATGTCGCGAGTGCCGAGCACTGCGATGACGTTTAGCATCAATATTTTTTTTTTTTTTATGGCAATTGTCTATTGACATTTTTGCCAGCGTCACGTCAATATAGTTACGAGCAAAGAATATAATACTCACAAGGAGAAGAACGGTAACTACGTACAAAAAAGTTGCCTATCTTTTTTTTTTTTAATACTACTAGCGCCACCGTAGTAGAGCCTATGAACTAAGTGACAGCGGGATTTTTTGGCGGGGTTTTCAAATATGCCATATTGAAAGTTTGTTTTTCTAACTTTTCTATTTTACATGCATGCATGCATATTCAGGTTTAATCCTGCAACTCATTTGTCAACCACTTCCCGGTATACGATTGAGCTGAAATTTAATAGTTTTATAAAAAAAAACAACACAGTACTTTTAAATGGTAGTATTTATTCTAAACATAATTTTACAAATGTTTTAAAAACTATATATACATAAGTTCACTTTTCAAAATTATCAGAAATTGAGCTAATAGTCAGATAAATAAGTTCACTATTATATAATACAAAAAATTGTAAGAAAATTATCAGAAATTGAGAAACTAGATAAAATATATTATATTACGATGTCAGCTCCCATTTGCCATAAATTAATATTATCTAGACAATCTGCTCCAAAAAAAAGTTTTTCGCAAGCTGAGACGGCCCTCTCGCTTGGAAAATCATGACATAAAACCAAATAGAAAAGGCTGAAATATGTAAGGTGATAACAGCGGGAAATCAGTATATCCAGAACTCGAACATTATGAACGCGTTTTGTACAAACTGAAACGGAGACGCTTCGCTTGCTGGGTCAGAAATACATTATAAAAAAAAAATTAAGATGATATAAAAACCTAACTAAGGATGCTACCGATGCCGGCAGCGGGATACCTAACCTATCTTATCTTATTATGGGGGTCCTTACGGATACACTTCGACCCAATGGGATCTTTTGTGTAGTTATCCCTTGTTGCACCTACTCAAAGGATTGTTCCACCACCTCCATATATCGGATGATGGAACCAGTTGGTAGTGCCTGGAATTCCTTCGGTTCTGGGTAACCAATACCGAATTCCTTCATTCTAAGTCTGGCGAGGGCATGACATCCACACAGTATGTGCTTCATTGTCTCTGCCTCCTCGCCACACATTCTACAATCTGTATTGTCAGACAGTCCCAACTTGGCCAATAGTCCTTTGACCCCAAAGTGACCAGTAAACACCCCCGTTATGATTCGGAGCTGTCTTTTGCTGTATTTCCATAATTTCTTGGTCCAGCCTGATTCTATACATTCCATGAATAGCTTTAGAGTGCCTCAAGCCTGCCATTTTCCTCCATTCTTGTTGGTGCTGGTTTTTGGCATAGTCCTTGATGGTTGTTGCTATGGTTCCCTGCGAGAGACCCACACATGGTTCAGGTCCTATGAAACTTGTCGCAGACCCTTTTCTAGCAAGTTCATCTGCAATTTCATTACCGATGAAGCCTTCATGCCCTGGGATCCATACCAGTTGCACCTTATTGTGCCTTCCAAGCTTGTTCAAAGCTAGGACGCCATTATACACAAGTCTAGAATCCACTTTAGGCGCACCTAGCGCTTTAAGTCCTACCTAACCTAACTGGTGTAACAATTTACAAGTTCATTGATTTAGAAAGAAAATAGAGGAAACGAAAAAAACGCGTTATATCAAACATTACATTATTATTATGGATTTAAACTTTTATTTATTTTTCAAAATATTGAGCTTTCTTTGAAGCGCCCTTTTGCTCGCTTCCTCTGATAGGTCCCTATTTGTTAAAATCAAATATCTTTTAAGTACAATGGCTAACACATGCCATAATATTTCATTATAATTTTTTTTTTATAATGGACCGGGCATTGCTTCAAAAAGATAAAACTTTCCTTGCATTCAGTTTTTAGAAGCAACATCCCCCTTTCTTTTATTTTATTCTTCCAAATATTTTCACTTAAATAGCTTTTAGCCAAGCTTGCTGCCTTTTCCACTGCTCCTATTAACGGCATACTGGCATAATTTAGGCTGTGAAGAAGTCTGTAGCAAGCAGGGGATTTTTTGTACAAAGTTAAAGCAAGTAATTTTTGTTCTAAATTGTATCTTCTGCCCTGCAGTTTTCTCCCGTAATTCATCAACTGACTTTGTACAACCGAAACGAATGAGTCGCTTAGGTTTAAATCAAATAATTTTTGAACCGCCACATTATCACAAATGGTTTTAATCTTGTTTAGTTTTGTTTTTGTCCTTATCTTTTTTCTTAATTTTTGTATTGTATTGATTTTATTTCTACATATATTATATAATTTCTTCTCCGACTCGGAAAGCTCACTTATATTGCATTTATTTAATGCTTTTAATATTTCTTTTTGGGATCCTTTCTTTCGTGCTTTTTTGGGTTCCTGCGACGGATTTGGTTCAGCAGTATCCTAAAAAAGGTAAAAAATTAAATCAATCACTATGCCTAGCCAAATTTAAACATGACAGGTGGCAACTTAAGGGGGCTTTAAATTAATGGATTTTTTTGCAACAGGTCAATAATCAGATTAGGTAATGACACTTGATAGTAAACGGAGCCTTTCTTGCATACGAATATTCATAAGTACGAAGGAAAATACATACATTTTTGATAAATATAGATAAAATGATGCTGGATACTGCGGTTGAAATCATCCGCGACCTTTTTCAAACACAACTTACCATCATTGTGGGCTGCTTTACTACACCGGTGTCTTGCTGCAATCGATCTACAGAGGCACCTGGGTCGGTCGAACAACCAGCTGTAGGAGCGTCATGTGTGGTTTTAACCTGAAAATTATATCAAACATTTTTATAGGATAGCAATCTGCATTAGTATGTATTTATTTAATATTTAGTCTGAATGCCAGAAAGCCCAAACCGCTGGTTCTAGAGAGTCCAAATTTGGCACGTCATAGGTTTTTTATAAAAAAGGATTATTTTGCACTAAGATAGGATTTAAATGGGTGTCCAAAATTTGTATGGGAAAACAAGATTGGAAGGACTATTTTATTCGAAACTTCACAAGATTACCTACAAAGTGTGAGATTCCTACAAAGTGTTTCGGGACTTTTGAGAATTCAACCCCTAGGGTACAAAGTCTGAAAATCAAAATGGGTATTGCCGCTATCTGTTAGCTGTTAACCGGGTCGCTAATTACGAAAACAACAACGATTTTAAAATTGCGTAAAGTAATTTCAGAAAGCGAAAGTCTGTGTCTGTGTAGGTATGTTTGTTACTTCTTTACGCTAATGTGGCGGGACGGATTAGAGATAGTTTATACCCCAACTATAGGCACTTTTTAACACGCTTTTATTAGCTTGGGTTGTAACTATGTATGTATGTAACGGAATCTATGAGCATAATTTTCACCCATTTCCCGAAGTCTGATTAATTTGAAACTTTGCATACGTATCAAGGACCGATGACAATGCAATAATTTGATAACAGTTTCTCATTATCCTTATTGGGACCGCCAGGATTAATAAATTCTTTTATAGATCCTCTGTAGTAGAGTAAAAGAGACAGGGCGAGCGCGCGATCTGCGCTGCCTGCAGTTTCGGACTTACTCTTTCGCTCGGGCACTTGGTACTATGGAGTGTAGAGACTCTGTACACTCCATTTTATTATTGCTTTAGAAGCGTTTTCAGCAGGCTGAAAAGTCATTTCAGGCCGTTTCAGAAGTTGCTCTATCACATATCTAAAGATCGAAATTTCACCCAAGTTGCCGTCGTTTTCAGGCGCCTGAAACATGTTTTCAGTCCGTTTCAGGGCGCCCTCTATCAGATGACACCATAACCTGAAAACCCGTTTTCAGGCGTTTTCAGGACCCCTTATGGGCCTCTGAAGCATAAATCATTATATGGCGAAATTTCCAGTAGGAGTGACAGAGATAGCACTAGTAGAAAGAGATAGCTATGCTCGAGAACATTCGAGAAGTGTGTAACAAGGATGGGACTACTAGAAAGAGATAGCTCGGAACATTCAAGCAGGGAGTGACAGAGAGTGCACCATTAGAAAGAGACATATATGGCCTCGAATGTTCTCGGCCCTCACGCTGGACTTTACTAGAATATTCGCGATGTGTGTGGACCATGCGTCTAGAGCGGTTCCGCGGAATATAAAAGGCGCCGACGGCCGGCGCGAGTTAGTTACATTTTAACTGCGATCGAGTGCTAGTAGGTACCTGGGGGGGGGGGGGGGGGGGGGGGGGGGGGGAGCAACCCCCCCTCCCCCTACCCTTCCCCCTCAATGACCACGCCCACTTGGACGAAGCCACGCCCCCTTGAAACAAGAATATAATTTTTATAACTAAATAGAGCCATTATAACCTCAAAACTTTAAGGTGGTTGCAGAGATGTCACTTTCATACAAATCGTTTGATCAATACACACTTAGGCGGTTATGGCTTTAGGTTATTAAACATTCTTAAAAAAATCTTTAAGCGATCTTATACTCGCCAAGGAAATCAGTTTTGCTATAAATCATACAATTATAAAGTTATTAAAGCTTTAAAACCCGTTGAAATATTGTCCATATATGCATGTGTGCGTTGCTTTTACACACATACAAACGTAAGCGCACGTAAAGCTATTCATGAACAGTGCGTTCTGAAATATAATACTACTTAACTTATGATTTGGGATAATAAATTTAAATTGATGTTTCGATATGAATGCATAACAGTTTATTTTTAAATGATTACAGCTTTCATTAAACATGTAACAAATAATTGGAAACATTTGGATTTTAAAGATACCTATTGTGTTTATTTGCTCATAACAATAAAGTGGAACAGATTTCGAACGCACTAAATCTTATGAATGAAATTATAATGAATTGTGTCAATACTGTCATGTCAGTTGTGGAAATTCGTATAAAATGAATCATGTTTGGTTTAAATTTTTTTCGTTTCGTGAGTTTTTACTTTATGCAAAGTGTGAATAATGAAACGTGCATATAATAATAATAAACATGTGAACTCAGGACATAGTGATCCCTAAACGATATTGCGATATCATGGGTCAGAAATTGCGGGGAAAGTATTGTGTTTGAAAACATTACAAATCGAAGCGTCCTGCCGTGAAAGAGGTGTCTCGCGCTATTTTCTTTTTAGGCGAAGACAAGAATGGCGTGATGACAACCGTAACCAACCACAAAAACTGAACGCAATCGCTCGCTTTGGGTGACGAAAAAAAAAACAAAGCTGTTCATAGTGGGTTCATATAGGTAGTTTCTTCTCTCTGACTGAATTGATACCAAGACCTACCCATGTTTTTCAATAGGTGTGGGAAACCAAATCCTTTTGGGAATTATCGATTCAGTGACTAAGTTTCCTCCTTGAAGGATACCAGTAATAACACTAATTACCCTAACACCCTGTAAGATAGGACATGCATACAGCCGTTTCCATTGCCGGCATTTTTGTGACGTAATAAATAATTTCATTACAGATTCAAGGCCAGCTTAGAGCTTCATCAAAAGGGATTACTGCAATATGATTTCCTTCCCAACAAAAATAATGTCAATTAAAGTTCAAACAGATGAAGGCTTCATCCAAGAAAAGCTGCAGAAACTTATAATTTTCTACAAAACATGCGTGTTGCCTAAAATAATATTACAACGTATACACCATTTCGAATTAAAGCGACGTCTACAACTCACGCAAACACTAGTATTATATATTTGTATAGAATCTTTTTATCGATTCTATATTTTTTATGTGGTAATACCACCCCGCTTCGATTGTAGTAGATCGCATTCAATTTTTCTTTCTTAATTTACCTTTGTGTCATTATTTATAAAACTAGTATTATAATAAAACCTACACGTAACAAAAATTGTTTTATTTTATTTAGTGGTTGGTGGTTCTAAAATCCATAATAACAATATATTGTCATATATTTTTATATGGCGCGAGCTAGCCCGGGGTCGTGAAGCGTGGCGCAAACAACTGGTGCTGCGCTCAGTTAGTAGTAGGTAGTTTTAGTAGTTATATATTTTTAGACTGAACATTTTTACAATTAGAGACTCCATGGAACCACGATTTAGAACCACGAAAATCCCAACCCTAATCAGTACCTACTATACTTGAATGTCGGGTTTTTGTATATCAGGTCATAGTATAGAAAAAGGGCCCGATCTTGTCATTAAGTAATAAAAAACAGAGGTATACTTGTGTTTTTTTTTCATCGTAAATTTCTAAGTCCCAGCACAGAATGGATGATAGTACAAGTAGTCCCAGGCTACGTAGTAATTCTATGGCAACTTAGGACCACTCTAGTTCTTAAACGGGCAAGTTAATCAAACAATTGTAATTTATAAAAGATACTTATTTTAATGTATTCTTTAGTTCTAATCAAAAAGTAACAAAAATGAGAAAAATATTTTTCAACAAAATATGTGTCCTAAAATTGGCCCCTTTTTGCTGTAACCCAATCTATCATTCAGTAAAACTTAGGACAAACTCAATAACATCACAAATCAGAATCACAATATATCAGAACAGAAACCCAACAAAAAAACTCATTTAATTTCACCACATACTTAAAAAATGTGGAACTGCCAAAGATTTGTAATTTCTTCGTATTATTTATTTTGACAATCCAGCCCGTCTAATACAACTAGGCTTCACGATTCTTGTCACGCGACATAGCATCGCCCGTCAGTCTCCTACCGTACCGCAAAGAAAGAGATAGGAAATATTTTTCGCGCGAGAAAGAGTTGCGTGTCGCAGTTGTGCTAGAGGTGCATCTTTACTTCATCATCAAAATCAAATATCATGCCTGCTTATTTATTCAGCGCTTACTATCAAACTGACAGATGATACGCGACCCTTTAATGAATGAATCACCCGCACACACTCACAATTAGTGTCTATTTGTGTGAGTACTTGCTGATTTTTCACAAATTGCCAACACATGGGAGAATAAAACAATTTATGACGTGCTACTAATACTACATGAATAAAAGACTAATACGCGGACTCGCCACTATACAAATTTTACTTCAAACTAAAGTAACATACGAAATAATACACAAAAACTACAAATCTTGCTTCCCAGCGCCATCTAGCGTGGAATGTCTAGTTTTGTTTCCTCTGCAACCACCTTAACCATGAATATCTCCTAAACCATGGGGTTCCGCGGGGTGGGGGTGGTACTGGGGGGTAGCCCCCATCCCCCCCCCCCCCACCCCCTCCCCCCTCCCCCTCCCATAAATCGACGGTCCATAAAGGAAATTTTTACCGTTTGTCCTTTTATTTTAAAATAACCTTGTATAATGTCTACTTTAACTTGTCTGGTATGGGTGATTCTACAAAAAATGGGTAACTCGATGTCACAGGGCAATAAAATATTGTTTTGTTATATTTTGTTTATATTTTTAATTTTATTTGAATACTACTAAAAGCCTTTTATTTGGTCACCCAATTTCAGCTATTCATTTTAAATACAAATTTGTGAAACTCCACAATTTATCCTTAAAACGTCAGTACTTTGGCATGTCACAACCTCAAAAGTGGGCAATCAAATGGCTGTATATTAAATATTACCTCTAATGTAAGAAAACTTACTGTTTCAATACAATCTATGATGTATTTAATAATGTATAACACTACTTTCATAATATAATATTCTCACTGTTGTTGTAAAAAATATAAGAAACTTTGTGTTCAGTTTTATTCGTCAGTCCGCTGTCTGTTGTTCGAATTGGAATTTCGCGCTAAATATCGGCGACTCAAATTCAAATCCGCGTTAAATTTCAAGGTTGATAGTAAAGTTAGCTGCAGGTTGAGCCATTTTATGGCCACTATTACTGAGTTTGTACCAGAGTTGTGGTTGTCATGTGAACACGTGCCAATCCAGTCAAAAAGTCAGTCCTATGGTAAGTCGTTATTTCCTTGTAAATCTGTGTTATACTTGAATTTATACACAGTCAACTTTGTTTTGTTAAAACGTAGCTAGTTGATGTTCGAAAATATCAAATTAAATGTTGATTCTAAAGATAACCCCAAATTCATGTCTTTTTCATCAGTCCGTTGGCGTCAGTCCTTTGTGTTATATTGCGCCAAAGGACTGACGGGTTTCCAGGGTACTGACATTTGTAGCGTGTTGAAGCTGTATATTTTTACTTATTTCAGTTTAAACCATCGTGCCGCCTGTTAAAAAAAGAAGGAACAGGGGTAAAGACATTTGTTAAGGAAATAACACCTTGGGAGCAACGATTAGCCACAAAAAAAAGAAAAAAATCATCTAAGTACACGCAAAAAAAAAACAACTTCTGAATGATACTTCTTATATCTACTTATATAATAGGGATAAGTTCGCCTTTGTACATATTTCATTTGTTATCAATGTATTTATAACCAGTTGTTGTGTACAATAAAGCGTTTACATACATACATACATACATATATCTTTGTTCGCCAGAACTACTGACCACGAAGCATAATCAATAGATGGTGAGCAAATGACCTATTATAAACGACGACCAAAGAGCAAATGAAGCGAAAGACAGAAAAAGTCCAGTAATAGGCAATTAAAAAATATTGAACCAAGCAATGGTTTCAAAACTGAGAACTAGACTGAAAAATCATCGACCAAAATATAGGGGAGTCAAAAAGCAGTCTAAGTAAGTTGTAAAATCTGTGGAAGAAACTCCATAATCCAGAATTGGAGTAATGAGTGAAGATATTACTAAAAGGAAAAGAAGGAAACAGTGAAGAAGGGCCTTTTCGGAAGTGTTATATAATTAAATTAAAAGAAACTACATAAAGAGATAAAAAAAGTTCGAATAAGCTACAACAAATACAAAATTATAGAGAATACCAAAAATAGCAGTGACTTATAAAAAAACAGGGATGCTTACTTAGAAAATGTATACTGTTAAACTACCTCAAAGTAGTAAAGACAATTAAAAAGCTGTTTGAATAGTGGAGATAGATCTTTCTCACAGTATTACACGTTACAACAGTTTTTTCAATTATTACTTCAGTGAATGAAGACTAAGAATAAGACTAAAAACATAAGAATAAGACTAAAAATAGTTTCTACCGTCTGCAAATCGAAGTAAGTGAGGTACTCGCCGTTAATGTTGATGCCAAGTCTGTTCCATTCCAGTAGCTTGAAAGCATCTTCCAGTGCAGCAGTAAACAGTTTTGGAGAAATTACGTCTCCCTGTCTTACTCCTCGCTGCAGTTGGATAGACTCTGGTCTTGGATTCGGACTGACATGGTGGTGTTATAGTACAAACACTTCAGCACTTTGATGTATCGATAGTCGATACGGCACCGCTGGAGAGATTGAAGCACAGCCCATGTCTCGATCGAATCAAAGGCTTTTTCATAGTTCACAAACATAGTGGTCGGTTATACTCCTTTCTCTTCTGTACAACCTGCCGCAGTGTATGAATTTGGTCTATGGTGCTAAAGCTTTTCGGAATCCGGATTGTTCGGGAGGTTGGAAATCGACTGTGCCTGAGACGATTGGTAATGACTCTGAAGAACAGCTGATGAACATGGCTCAGCAGTGAGATGGTCCTGTAGTTCTTCAATAAAGGCTATGCTCGAAGTTTCTGTGCGCGAAAGAATCAGAAATGAGGATATCCGCAGTAGAACCAGGGTAACCGACGCAGCTTACAGGATTGCACGGTTGAAATGGCAATGCGCAGGCCATGTAGCCCGGTAAATGAACGGCAGTTGGAGCAGCAAAGTCGTAGAGTGGCGACCACGTATAGGAAAGCGCAGCGTGGGAAGGCCCCCGACTAGATGGACGGATGACCTCCTGAGGGTAGCGGGGAATCAATGGATGCGGTCTGCACGGGATCGCACTTTGTGTCGAGTCATGAGGGAGGCCTATGTTCAGCAGTGGACGTCTGTGGCTAATAGATAGATAAGTTCCTAAGATATTTATTTCTAAATTTTAATAAATATGAAGCATATGTTATGAAGTTGTGTATTTTGTCAGTACTTTGTCAGCCTCGTCAGTCCCCTGGCAGTCAAATTCAGAAAAACCGAAATTTCTCCGGTTCTACTTAAAAAAGTGACTGGCCCAATCTCGAGCAATATATTCATTACATTACCTATCTTATATACCCGAATTTGTAGCATTTTGATTAAAAAACTATCATAAACAAAATATCCCGAAAAGTTACCCAACTTTTGTATATTCGCCCGTATATCAAAAGGTAAAATGATTTCTTGTTATCATACAATACTAAATTTTTTATAGTGTGTCAAATGTAAATCCTGAATAACTTCATATTCTGCTGTGCTAAGGTAAAAAGCGACCTTCTTGTACATAAAAAGGTTGCCTAAAAGCAGTATTGTTGGCTCCCGAGCCAATGTCTGTAATTAATTTCTTTTAATAAAGTGCTTTTTAGCAGCTACAGCCCTGGGAAATTATAGTATGAAAGACTTGGTTCTAAATGATCTAGGTAGAGCTATCTAGGTTCCTAGAAATTTTTGTGTGGCAGTGCAAGGAATTCCGAGACTGCAAACCCTAGTAAAATCTAAGTAATACAATATTTGATATTTTTCATACTAGATAATTAAATTTTTATTAATTCTAAGTAGGCCATAAAGATATTTTGGATCGGATGGATTTGCTAGGTGTCATTTGATATGTTTTTCCCCAAATTTCTTTAATTACAACATGGAAACTTATGCCAGTTTGGTTTTTTGATTGTCATGTCTGATAACCGTACCCCTAGGTTTTTGGGGCACTAATGATTTGAGGCCTACCATTGGCATTATGTTTTTGTTTAAATACAATATTTATAGATTTTTTATTGTTTAGATTTGATCGTTCTGGTGAGACAGTCGTTCCTGGACTAGCCGGATAGCCCGAGTCTCAAAGGGAAGTCTTGTCAGTGCTGTTTGGAAGTCAGGATTGTCAATATTATCTGTTATCTGGTATAGTGTTATATTGTTTTAGGTGGGTATTTGTTGTAGGCTTCATAAAATTAAGGACATTATGATACTAAGGAATTATATGTTTATTTGTTTTTCAATAATTCTTCATAAAAGCATTGTTTTTGCTGCTTGATGAATATCACATTAACAGCGGAGGTCACTAATCAGTTTGCTCCATAAAACTCTCTTTACTATTGAGTGAGATGTCGAGAGTGCCTTCATAATTTAATAAAAAGATAAAATATATTTATTAAGGAATAACTTATTTTACAGTAATAATAACTATAAACTAAGACATTCTAATTGACAAAATGTGACTTGCGCCTGAACTAGGATCTCCTGTGTTTCAGGCATTAAAAGGTCTTACTTACTAACCTTAACTGAAATAATCATGAACATATACAATAATTTATTGAGATCAAAGTTAAGTAAGAATCATCCTTTATGTAGTTAATAATTAACACTTACTGTTTATAAGTACTTGAGTACAAAAATTATTTATTCGTAGTAACTTAACTCTTTTTATTTTTTATTATTAAGGCAACAAACAGTCATAATACAAAGCATATTACGGTTAACAATAGTATGCTAAAAGACCTGGAGTGCCTTAACTTAAGGTTATACAAAAGTAAATTATAGTAAGGAACTCTTGTCAATTTTTTTCTCTTATTAATAGAATAACTAATGAATCAACATTATAAATTGTACCACAGCATAAGGACAATACCAAGTCTTAGTCATAAATAGATGTACTATCCAGCATTAGACATAGATACTCATACTCATACTCATTTATTGATAAAATGTCAACATTTTACAAGTCAATAGGTACATTATAAAAACATAATTTCTATTACTATTAAATTTAAAATACAAATTATTATAAAAACATTAATTATTAAATACAAATTGGAAGAGGTGGTTACATTATTGGTATTATTATATTATTTAATTATTAAATTGGTAAAATTCGTCCATGCTGTAAAAAGCATTGGTTGTTAGCCATTTCTTTAAAACATTGAGGAACGTTATATCATTTTCTATATCTTTGATATTGACGGGTACTTTATTGTAGATTTTTGGCCCCACTATGGACATTGTTTTACCCGACTTTGCTAGCTTGCGACTTGCTGTGGACATCATGTTTACGTGTTTCTGTGCAATACGTGTGCTTTTGTATGTAGCCAGTTGAAAGAGATGTATATTACATCGAACGTACTTAATTATGTAAAAAATGTATTGTGATGTGAGTGTCATTATGTTTTTATCTTTAAAAAGTTGCCGGGCGGCGGGAGTGCCTGGTGCCGCGTGCCGCATGAGATATTATTCTCAGTGCTCGTTTTTGGAGAACAAATACTCGCTGCCAATCAGCTGCTGTGCCCCAGATTTCAAGCCCATAACACATCGTCGAGTGGAATAGCGAAAAGTAGCTAGATCTAAGTTGCTGATCTGGTAGTACTCGTGACAGTCTGCTCAGGGCAAAACAAGCGCCCGATAACTTTCCACAGATAAGTCCCTTTCGAAACTAAATATGTGGGCTGTTCTCGCTGTTAAAGCAGATTTTGCTGGCGACAGTATGTGTACAACATCTGATTATGTCAACAGTCCCCTCATCTTTGGTAGTGGCGAAAACAAATTTCCAGGTACCAGGCTTCTTCCTTAGACACTTTGAATTCATTGGGACTATATTTTTCAAGCACCTGTCCAACATATAAAAGTTTTTTTGTGGAATTATACTAGAACAGAGGCCTTTGCCCAGCAGTGGACAGCAGCAGAGCAGGACAATCAAATAGGCTAATAAAAAAAAAACTAGAACAAAAGATCCTTCTTTGATGTTCACCCAATCCACTTCCCCAGGCAGGCATTGGTTTCTCACCGTATCTGTTATAAAGGGAGTGGGCATTACGTAATATTGTGCTAAATATATGCACTCCCAATTTCATATACCACCTTAGAGTTTTGTGTTCGGGGTTATAATATGCCATCATCTAACTACATAACAACTTAACTAACCATTAAACTCTGTTACAGCCTCTTGTGGCGGTTCTTAATATATAAACAAAGCCACCGTTTCGGTAAAAAAAACCTTGTCTTTTCTTTTTATCCTAGCTAGGTCTTGTAGCCGTTATATGGAGATCGGAGATGTAATGCACTGGACAATTAATTAAGTAATGATATTATTCTGTATTTGTAATTTTGATTGTGATACCTATATAATTTAAATAGAATGTTACTAATAGTCATCGTCTCATCACTTTGGATTTAAGCTATAATGTTTCTGTTCTTGGTAGTTGCTTTGATTTGAGTGCCGCCACCGCTTGTCCTAGCTCCACTTGTGACTTCAAAGTTATATCTTAGTCATCGTTTCCGAAGTTGACTTAAAATAATCAAAAGACTAACAATCTTGTTTCCCTTCTGTTCGGTTTCTCCCCTAGGCCCTATCTTATAGTCTTCGACTCCGCAGTAGATTTTACGGAATCAGAAGACATCTTCTCATTTTCATTTTCGGATTCAACCGTAACTTATTGCTGGAAACGTTATTCGCCCCATCAATGAGGCGCATATTTGGCGCACTTTCAGTGGATTATTTCTGCCATGTCTCTGTAGCGGAAAATCATGCCGACTGTCTTTCGCGCGGCTTGACGTCTTTAAAGATTCCAGGCCAACTTCTGGTTTCAAAGATCTTCTTAAATGCAGCGAGATCCTACCGACTGGTCGGTAACCTCATTTGATCCGTCAGTAGTTTCAAAACCAGCCAAGAGAAGACACATGCATTGATTTCAAATCCGTTAATTGACTTACCGCTCTTCCTTGTAATAGCTGAACAGAATCTTGGTCGAAGTTGTTGCGCTGTGTTGTACACGTCTTCGATATGGAAAACTGCTTCCTCAACTTTAATATGTGTCTGCTTCAGATTTAAATTTTGCGCAGTCTATGTCTACAACAGTGTCATTACAAAATGAGTTTGCGGGAAGATAACCTGTGTTCAAGAAATTTTCAGCTCTTAGAATTAGTACTGCAGCATGGTGTTATTGGAGTAGGAGGTAGCTAGGCGAGAAGCTTCTGAATTAACCTATCAACAAAAACACTAGATGAAACCAATCTGATTGCAGATTCATAAAATATGTTATCGGCGGCGCAACCGCACCCTGCGCATGTAGTTCCGCGCGTAGGTTCGCCGCCTCTCCCGCTCGGCGGGCGTTTCTTCTTCGCGCCGCCGCGCCTGCCTCCTCGCTATGCGGCGGAGGTACCTACCTACGCGCGGCGGCCCGATCCACCCGCCTGTACGTGTACGGATACGCTGGCAAAAAAAAAAACAATATTATGAATTTATGAAATAGAACCAAACCATATTCGTCGGTATAAAAATATTGCCGTCTAGATGAAAATATCCGCCCGCAACACCATTCTCGTGTATTTCCACGAGGAACTGTAAAAAAATTCTTTGCAGAATACGCAGATGAGTTAAGTTTGCAAGTTTTTAAAAAACAATATTTGGTTTTCACGACAGACTTTTGAAAAGTTGTTGGAGCATACCGCAAAACACACCATTTTTTAATGATTTTTTAACATACGCGGTCATTTGGCAACGTTGACATCCGATAATCGTCAACCGATTTGTGAGTGGAACGGAACGCGACTGATTTTGTCTATGGGTTTTGTCATTTTCTAATCTGAAGGGCTACTCCGATGTTCGATATTCGGCCGGCGTATAGTGTTGTCCCGTTTACCCATATATTAAGACAGACGATCGAGAGGGACGCCACTATACGACGGTCGAATTTTGAACATCGGAGTAGCCTTACTGGTTGCCTCCCCGACTCCTCCATGGCCATGTGATTATAGTGGCGATTGATTGATGTGGGTCCGCCATGGTCGCTGTGAACAATAATGATACATTTACCACTACAATTAAATAAGGTGTAGGCTATACTGTTATGTTTGTTCCACTTTATTACGAGGCGTGTTAGAATAGGGTATAGGCACTCCGGAACGACAGGCGGGACTTGTGACCTCATCGCGCTAAGATTGGTCGTCAGTCCGTTTGTGTGTTGCCACTGGTGTATCAGAATACGGGAGTATTCCCTTGTTACCTGTACAGTACAGTATAAATGTTATAAAATCGTGAGTGATTTTAAATTTTAAATCACTCACGATTTTATAAGATTTAATAAAGTGGAACAAACAGTATAGCAAGTCAAACACAAAATAATAAAGTTAATGCACTACGTTTCTGCCAATATGAAATTAATGCGTTTAGCATTAGAGTCTATGTTTGCACAACAATGATTTACATTTAACTGGAGTGATTAGCACACGTACGCTTTGTTGTATGTCTACGACCAAACTGAATGTCAATGTATAATGTTACTAAACATGCTTTATGCAATTTATATTTATGTATGTATCACTGTTATTGACAATATGTTCTATTTTTATGAGCCTGTTAAGTGATTGTCTTGTGGTAAGCAATAGGTGGTTATTACATTAAAAATTGGGCAAGTGCGAGTCCGACTCGCCCATGAAGGGTTCCGTATAGTGATGGGCCGTACCCGAGAATATTCCCCAGGCGAGAATATTCTCGGAAATATTCTCGGGAACATTCCCCATGAGGGGAATATAGGGGAATTTAGGATTTGTATATGAATAACATTTATTTTATGACATTCTCTATATAAGTAAATGCTTATCTATTTAATAGGTTAACGATTCAATAGAAAAAAAATATAAAAAGTCAGCTGTAAATGTAAATTTCCTATGATCTCGAGAATATTTCCATTGTTCTCCGGGAATATTCTCAATGTTCCCGGGAATATTCTCATTGTTCCCGAGGAATATTCCGCAAGTTTTTAAATTGCTCTCAGGAATAACATGGTAAAATAAATACCAGTGAGACAAGCAAGTTAATTTCTGATAGAGAAGGAATAGAGAAAACACGTGTGTTGTCAACGCAATTAGCAAAATAATTGTATTTTATTTAGTTTTTATCGTTTTTATGTATCTATTTATTTCATTATTTCAATAGTATTTTAAATAGGTAGTGTATAGTAGTACCAAAGACAGGCATGCCATAATTCATTACTTAAATACCCTGCCAGAAACATAAAATAAAAAAAGTGAATATCAGCATTTAATCTTTTGCAATATTTGATAAAATTATTTTTCTTTAATCAGTTGGATCCTAGCCAACTCCAGGCAGGGTTCCATAGCCGCTATCACAAATATATTACAAGATCAAGAAGAGAAGTCTTGTTTTGGTGCGGGGGCTCATCCCCCCCGAGCCCTCCGCTTCGTAAATCTACTCGTGACTTGAAAGTTCAAAGTTGTGTTTATTATCTACGGGGGCTCTGCCTCCGAGAGTGTCTCTTGTAGTCATCGTCTCATCCCCATGATTTTTACATCGTATCTAGTTTGTGGATTATAGAGTTATAATGTCCTATTTAATATATATTGTAGTATGGTCTATGCTTAACACTTTGTAGTGACCCGAATTTTGATCGAACGACTGTGTATTTTATAAAAAAATATTCGGTGAAGGACCAAAAATACACTAATCTCGTTTCTACTTTTATCCCCGGTGTATATGTAGAAAATATCTTACATTTTATTGTTCTAAACCATATTCCACAAAATTTGTTGTGAAGCTTTTTCTATTTTTCTCAATACTTTTCGAGAAAAACGCAAAAAACCGTTTCCCCAACTTTTTCCCCGAAAAAATCGTAAACTTTGACGGCCTGTATCTCAGTCAGTGACATGTGAAAGGTACTTGATACGGTATTTTGTTGTGGAAAAACTATGTTATTATGATTAGCTATTTATAATATGGGAAAATCTATCGCAACAGATCGAAGGTCATTGAGAGCGGGGAGCCCCTTAAATGTATTGTTTTAATTTTGTTTCGTTGGTTAAGGACGTATTCGAAAGTAGAAATCCAACAGAAATTGATGACGTCATGAGCCATCCTGCTTTCAAAATCAAGATGGCTCTCCTTCTTGAATGAAAAGGGCTGGTTATCATCGCTCAAAGCAGTGTATGTAGGTAGTATTAATGTGAACATCAGCAACAATACAAAATTAACTAGAAAAGTCGGCTTTTTCTCAGGAATTCCTAAATGGTTTGGTTGAGCATCATTCGGTCGATTTTAACCATGGTTGTTTAAGTGTAGTCGGAACTACGGAAAACAATAAAATCGCTTCCGCTAGGAGGAAGTTCCTTATGCCTTTTAGTTTGACTAACAATAATAATATCACGATTGGAAATGTTTGGATAATTTATACGGAAACTATGGAACATGTTATTATAGCATGTTATTGCAAACTAAGCAAACATCACAAACGTAACAACACGCGAGAGTAAAGCGAACTAATATATCCGTGCATGGCGTGAAGAACTTCATAAGTCCAAAATGGCAATTTTACAGGGCGGCGATTTTAAAGTTTGATATTTTCTCCAAAATCTGTTTTCAACTAAAACTAGTACTTATAACTTGATTTAAGGGTAATTTTATGCAATCTTTTCAATTATTTTACTTATTTTGGTAGAATTATTGTATTTTGAGAGATATAAGACTTATCAACATACTGCCCAACGACTTATCAAGTTATTCCCAATACATTAGTGCCCAAATTGGTGAAAATGTTTTTTTAATTTAAACCCTAAAAATCAGTTTTTCTATAAAATTGAAAGCTCTCAATTGATTTAAGGATAATTTTATGCAAACTTTTCAATTAGGTATTTTACTTATTTTGGTGGAATCATTGTATTTTGTGAGATATTAGACTTACCCAACGACTTTTCAACTTATTCACCATAGAATAGGGTATCAATTGAACAATTCTATCGTTTCTAAACAATTATTTTGTTTCAATAAGACGATTTAAATGGATTATATAGCGTGTTCGTTGTTTGAGCCTCCTGACGTTTCGGCAACTGTCTTTGACTGAGAAAAACACAAATTTTCTGTGCCAAAAACGTCAGAAAGGCACAAATTATGAATAAATGTGATACCTAAAATCCGTTTGAATTGTTTTATTTTAGTGGCGAAACCCGAAGAAAATAAAAATAAAATCAATAAAAATATTGAATAAAAGTAGTAAATGAATCGTCTTTAATTCAGTGATGCAAAAGCACTTATTCTACAGAAAAACTAGATGAATTTATTTTATTTTTAACAGACTTCAAAAAAAGGAGGGAGTTCTCAGTTCGGTTGTATGTTTTTTTTTTTTTTTTTATGTTTGTTACCTCATAACTCCGTCATTTATGAGTCGATTTGGAAAATTCTTTTTAGGTTCATGAATAGACATCTCAAAGTTGGTCCCATAAAATTTTGGTGAAGATCGGATGACGAGATCGAAAAAGAAAAAAAAAGAAGTCGGTGCCAAACCTCACGTAAACTTTAATATATAAATATAATAACTGAGTGGTTTGGGATCGATTTCAAAGGGTGAGTCAAATGTAATCTGTACTTGAACGGGTTATTTTCGGCTTTTTAGTTTTACTGAAGTCGGTTCTTTTTTTTGTTAATTTTTTTTTTACTTGGCAACATCTTTGTTTCTTATGCGTTTTTCTGAATGCATCAACTCTGAGCAGCTTTTTGAGTCTATACTATAAGACCCTACAAACTGCAGCTTTTTCATTTCTTCTCACTGGATTTTCCAAAATCAGTTTTTAAATAGTTTGACATGACAGTTCACCATTTTCTGCCTTCAAAATCCAATAAATATAACTGGTCGATGGTTGACAAGTGTCAGCAGCATAATGGCAGCAGGCATTAAATATTTGTGCAATACGGTGAGGGCTTTTGACGACCTCGTAACCAGTATTAATCTCCGAATGACTTTTTTTAATCGATGCAATGGGAGTATTGCTTAAAATATGTCTTGTTATTAGTAGTCGGATTTAGTCGCAGGTTCCACAATAACCTTCTCTTCCGCTTGCTACATTTTCTGAGTCCTTTGGTAATCCACAGTTCAAAATCGTCACTGAATCGGTTAAATGCGTCGTTTGGATTGTTGGCATACATACACATCATTAAAAGTGGGTTCTTGTATACATTCTGATTTTTTTTTAATATTGACATTGCTCAGCGCGTCTAGCATAACTTTGACACGCGACTCTTTCTCGCGCGAGATATCCTACCTGTCTCTATCTGTACAGTACTATGAGATAGTGACGGATGATGCTATCTCGCGCGACATGAGTCGAGTTATGCTAGACGTGCAGGTCTCTCTTGGTGATGAACCAGTGTGAAAGCAAACATGTAGGTTTTATTGGACAGTTTAGGATTTGTGCAGTGTGGTCAGAAATGGCAAAGTTCAATAACCTCCGACTTGCCGCCTCGCACATCATGTATAATATTATCTATACAAAAAATAATAATAAAAATATAAATTCTACCGAGTGTCTTGTTCTTTTCAAGATATCAATATTAAAGTCACCGCATATTTATTTATTTAAACTTTATTGCACAAAATACAAAAGTAAAAGTACAAATGGCGGACTTAATGCCATAAGGCATTCTCTACCAGTCAACCATAGGGCCAAACAGAAACTAGCAGTTGGTGCAGGATCATAAAAAGCCGTGTCTAAAAACATAAAACGAGACAAAAGTCAATAAGTTTGATATATAAATTAACAATATACATACACACATATGCATTGCAATACACATACATAAATACAAAATATATATATATATATATATATATAATGAAATGAAATAATGAACTTTATTCTGCAAGTAGGCCACAAGGGCACTTTTACATGTCTGAGTCTACCGGCATTTCACAAGAGTAGACCACTGTTGAGAAGAAACGCCGAAAGAAACTCAACAGTCAGTCATTTTTTCAGAAAGCATAAGTACTTAACTATTACAATGATATGAACTTAACTATACGTAGTTCTACAAGAAAACATATTAAAAGTGTATTTTAAGACATAAGTGAGGAAAAGTGTAAGAATAAAATAGAAACTACAAGAAAGCCAGACGGTTTATCACAATTTATGTACGTTTGATATGCTTTCTTATTAGAACTGTGTCCCTTAAACTAGTTAGGTACAATCTAAGAAGGAGTCAGCTACGCGGTTTCTGGTTCAGGCCATGCATTTTTGTCTGTCAGATAGTCCTCTACTGTATAATATGCTTTTGACATTAGAGTTTTTTTTAAATAGTTTTTGAGAGATGGAAAGGCTAATTTTAAAACATGATCAGGTAACTTGTTATAAAAATGAATACATTGGCCTAAAAATGATTTACTTACTTTACGAACACGAAACTTTCTAATAGCAATTTTATTTTTATTTCTAGTGTTAAAACCGTGGACATCGGAATTTTTTGTAAATGAATCTAGGTTTCTAATAACATACATAATACTCTCATAAATATATTGGGACGCTACAGTTAAGATGTTTATATCTTTGAAAATGTCTCTTAAGGAGTCACGAGAATTTAGGTTATATATAGAACGAATGGCTCTTTTTTAGCACAAATATAGTCTGAATGTCAGCTGCTTTGCCCCAAACCAGAATACCATATGACATGACACTATGAAAATAACTATGATAAACTAAGCGAGCTGTATCAACATTACTCAATTGTCTGATTTTCCTAACGGCGTACGCCGCTGAACTTAATTTACCTGCAAGCACTGCTATATGTGGACTCCATTGCAAATTACTGTCCAATGTTATACCTAAGAATAATGCCTTATTCACTATTTCTAAACATTCACCATTTAGTAATATAGTAGAATCTACCGCCGTAACATTCGGTAAAGCAAATCTAACACATTTAGTCTTCTTGGCATTTAATAGAAGATTATTAGTAATAAACCAGTTAAGTACTTTCTCTAGTGTGCCATTAATTTCCGCATAGTCGGTTGATTTCCGGTGAACCTTGAAAATTAATGATGTATCGTCAGCAAATAGTACTATATTACAAAGATTATCTACTATAGATGGTAAGTCATTTATATAAACCAAAAATAGAAATGGACCTATTATATGTAAAAGCATGTTAATAATCATTATTTGATGTATTTAATGAAGCGAAATAGCATGCGTTCGGAGATTTACGTTGGTTACGCCGACGTAAAGATATATTTTAAGCTACTGTTTGTATGAGAAGTGCCCAACATGCATATATTTTTAGAAACTAGATTTAATGAGCTTTTTAAAATAATAATTATAATTTGAAAATGTTCACGAAATTAAACTAATTTACCTCACTGAATAAAAAAAACTTGTTGTGACTTTTACCTTTTCGGCCATATACCCATATTTTTATATAGAACTATACAAAAATAACATAAAAAAATAATTTCTCATATTTGGTTTACACGGAAACGATACCAAACACGTCCTGTAGGCCTATGATGGTTGCGTTTATCACGTGATAAATAAGTGTCAAAGCATCCGTCACGTTTTGACCAATTGCGAGTGCAAGGGACAGATGCTTTGTCACTTATTTATCACGTGATAAACGCAACCATCATAGGCCCCCTGGTAGACTTAACTGACCAGCAATAAAGAAAGAAAAGAGTTATACTTGGCCCTATTCACTCCGCTCTCCCGCCTCACAGGGGATGAATCTGACTTCCCTCCACATCTGAAAATAATCACCGTGGAACACTATCTGTGGTAGAAATTTTATGCTTGTAACCCGATGCGCACAATTATGTTAGAAAACAGCGGACTAACAACTCTACTATAATAAACTGCGTGTTAGGTAATGAACTAATGATTCATTATAAATCGATACTTTTTGGACCCTATATATCAAAAACTTACCAATAATTTAATTTATCTACGCACATATCATTAGTGCTCTAAAATGCGTTCAGAAATCGTAGGAAATGACCAGCATTATTGCAACCAATTTTACTATGAGATTTTTTTTGTCTGTGGTAGTAGGTAAAATCTGTACTGTAATGTTATTACAGTACCGATTTTTGTAAGGTTACGAGTTTAAATTAGGAACAACTGTCAAAACACAAGTTGGTCTCTATTCTAGTATCCATAGATATTAATATTGTTATCGATACGAAACGTCAATTCAGTGTTTTTTTATAAAAACCGCACGACATTTGATCTCGAGTGACATGAGAATATGGATACATTCGTTTGTCTATGATTTAGAAAAAAAAAACATTCGTCTTGACGGAGGTTCGAATTGCCGCCATTATTGTTGTCATTTGTTTTTTGGTTCTTTGCTGTTACGAAAGTAAAATTTGTGAAAGTTTATTGTAATTTATATACTATATATACTATATTATACTATATATACTATATTACTATATATATCCATACTATCCATCCATACTTGTCACTGTGTCAATAACATACTAAAAAATGATGGAGATTGGAAAATATTTAAAGGTGGAAAAACGTTTTCTCTTTTTGTATGGACGAGTGCGTACTATACTTCCCTCTTAAATTGTTCCCATTATTAAACAAACATGGCTGACTACTTGTAGTCAGCCATGTTTCTTGAGACTTACCGTTAACGGCGGCGGCGGTGGCGGCGGCGGCGGCGGTGGCGGCGGCGGTGGCGGGGGCGGGAGACCGACCTCACTCCCCGCATATAAAAGCGCCCGTACGTCCGCTCCGCCTCGCGGACTCCTCAGACTATCAGCCTCCCAGAGGGCTGCCCAATCATCTCATGACAGCTAGTTTTAGATACCTTTGAGAGGAACCAAAGTCCAGTTCATCCCTCAGATGTCTGGCATCCCCTCTTGCAAACCCTTTGTCCCTTTCTCTCAGAGGCTGGGACACATATTCGACGTGCAGTTACGGGCCGCACATACGCAGGCCCACCTGCAAAGGATCAAATCAAAAAAAAAAAAAAAAAAAAAAAAAAAATCCGCCTCGCGGTCCGCGGCCGTTTGGCGACCGCGGCGGTACGCGGCCGTTTGGAGACCGCGGCGGTACGCGTCGCTGGTGTCGCTATCGCTATCCAATCCGTCCACTTGTACGTGGACGGATACAAAGCCTGTCCTAATATGGCAAAAAAAAAAAAAAATTAGATTTTTTAACGGGGCACCTTTTCTATTGATTATTTAACATAAGAATCGGTAACAGTATTTTTTTCATAATTTTTGGACAAAACGCTACCACAGCTTAAACTTTGTGAAAAATAACTGTTGGGGATTCTTCGATAGTCACTGGTGCACTCACCTTCGTCCTTATTCGCTTTGCGACGCGCCGCTGCCGCCGACGTACGCCACAACTGTTTTGCTAGCACTTCACTTATTGCAATAGAATAGTTTAAACCCGGGTTTTCTTGTGTATTTGTATTATTTTATGCGTAAATTATAAATAAGTGTGTTGACACGAGAGCACAGAAAATTGTTAATGTGACGTGACACTTTTAGTTTGTTTCTAGCGGCCAACACGGTTAGGTCGCTCGCCGAGCAAGGAGGATGGATATGTGCACCAGCACCAATAATTGTTGCGTAACCATTCCCCCGGCCTTGAAAGGTATAATTTTCAACGAAAACTAAAGAAATAACAACCTTATTGCTCAAGAAACGAAAACATTTTACAACTTAAGGAGAATTAAATAAATAGATAAACCAACAAAAATATAATATTCTTATTGCGAAGGCAATGGACACAATTTGACCACAGGTCGCTTAAAAACCCCCGATTTGGTTTTGACTAATGCAACCCTGGCAATTCCATCTTTACCTTTAATTAACTTGGTAATTAAACCAATAGGCCAATGAAGTGGCATGGTATTATCTTGTAAAATCAACACGATTTTTCCTTCTTGAGCAGGTTGAAAAGGAGTATTCCATTTTTGTCTAGTCTGCAAAGTGTGCAAATATTCATCACGCCATCTCTTCCAAAATGAATGTATAAGTCTATCCAATAATTGATAGCGTTGTAAGAGATGGTCAGCTGTTGCTTCATCAACAAATGTAGCAGGAAGATAATTTAATGGAGCTACATTAAGAAAATGAGCTGGTGTCAATGATGAAGGATCTGCGGGATCAGAACTTAGAACGGTCAATGGCCGAGAATTTAACAAAGCCTCAATCTGAGTCAGAACTGTTGTTAATTCCTCAAATGATAGGATTTGCTTACCTATTGATCGAAATAAGTGTGTTTTAACACATTTTACGTTACTTTCCCAGCAGCCTCCAAAATGGGGAGCATTTGGTGGTATGAATTGCCAAGTAATATGGTTTTCCGAAAGTTCATGCTCCCATGCATCATGGTATTTATTGGCAAGGAAGTCGTGGAGTTCTTGCAAATATGTATTCGCTCCAACGAAATTAGTTCCATTATCGGAGTAAATAAATTTAATGGGACCACGCCTCGACAAAAATCTTTTAAATGCTGCCATGAAACTTGCAGTACTTAGATCAGTAGCGAGCTCTAAGTGAATCGCACGAGTTGTGAGGCATGTGAACAAACACAGATATACTTTCTGACTCTTTGCTCCTCTGCGTCGAACTGGAGTACAATATAGAGGACCAGCATAGTCGCAACCAGTATGCATAAACGCCTTTTCTGCTTGATTAACTCGAAACGCTGGTAAATCAGCCATAATTGGAGTGTGAGCCTTCGGATTGACCCGGAAACAATAATTACATAAATGAATGCGATGACGAATTATGCATCTCGCTGCAATGATCCAGTATCGATGTCGCAGAATCGATATGAGAGTTTCAGGTCCTGTGTGCATATGAAGTCGATGATAATGATCGACAAGCAGGTTGATAATATGATCACGACGTGGCAATAACACTGGGTGTTTATAATCGTAATCTTCGTTGGAATTAGTAAGACGTCCTCCAACGCGTAGAATCCCATTATCTAGAAATGGTTTGAGTTTAGCCAATGTTTTCGAGTATCCTTTGTGGGCTATTATATCTGTAATGTGTTTACTAAAGTATACACTTTGTAATGCTCGACAAATTTCCAATTCAGCTGTTGTTAAATCATTGGCATTAATTGGTCCCCTGGGCAATTTTTTCACAAATTTTAATAAGTACACTACAGCGCGCACGTATTTGCTCCACGAAGAAAAGCGTTTAGACAATTGATAGATTATATTGTCATCAGACGTACCAGTAGCTGAATAGGATAACGTCTTTTCTTCCAGAACGTCAGCTTCGTCTGGAATAAATGATTTAATCGGCCATTCATTTATTGGCAGCTTCATCCATGGAGGGCCAGATAACCACATGGGGTGATTTATTAATTGAGCAGGAGTCAAACCCCTGGACAAGCAGTCGCTCGGATTCTCGGTTCCTTTGACATGGTAGAAGTTATAGCTTGGCAAGTTTTCTTGTATCTTAGCCACGCGATTAGCTACAAAAGTTTGCCACCGATGGGGCGAAGAGTGTATCCAACAAAGAGCCACTGTGGAGTCAGAAAAGGCAAGCACAGAGTCAATTGGATACCTAGTTGAATAGTTATCAACAACTCTCTTAATTAATTGTGACAGCAATAGTAGCGCGCACAACTCCAATCTTGCTAAACTGACAACCTTTAATGGTGCAATCTTAGATTTAGCACAGATTAATTCAATATGGCCTATGTCACTATGAGGTAATGTGACGTATGCATAGACCATACCTCCATATGCCTTCTCACTAGCATCAGCAAACCCGACAATGGTAAGAGAGCAATTTTCCATAACACCTATATGTCGAGGGAAACTGATGTCAGACAGTAATGACAGTTCTGCCTGAAACTGTTGCCATTGACGAACAATATGATCGGGTGGTATTTCATCCCAACCTATATGTAATAGCCATAACTCCTTTATTAGAAGTTTTGCGAAGGCAATAACTGGAGCAACCAAGCCCAGAACATCAAAGAGCCGGGCCACCGACGACAGTATGTTTCGTTTGGTACAAGGACGGTCGTCAGGACTAACCTCAAACTTAAAAACATCGTCAGCAGGATACCAACGAAGACCTATCTTCAATGTTGTATCATCATCGAAGGTTACGCTCTGTGAGAGACGTAAGTCCTTTGGTACTTCATTCAAAACAGTCGCAGAATTTGACGACCATTTCGCCAATTGGAATCCACCTTTCTGAAATAACTCCAATAGCTGTTTCGTAGCTTGAACAGCTTGAGTTTCATTTATGACTGAACTAGCTACATCATCCATATAAATATCACGAGAGGCTATCTCTTTAGCTAGCGGATGATTTTCACCTTCATCAGCCACTAATTGTTGTACCGTACGCAGAGCTAAAAACGGACTACTGCGTAACCCAAAGGCAACCCTGTTGTACTGAAAGATCTTCAGCGTTTCTTCAGAGTTGAATCTGTACAGTATACGTTGATATGGTCGATCTTCCTCTCGAACGTCAATACACAGGTACATTTGACGAACGTCTGAAGACAGTGCAATCGGAAATAATCGTAAATTAAGTAGTATGCAGAACAAATCTGCTTGCAGGCTGGGTCCTGCATGAAGTATATCATTTAGTGATAGAGTGCTAGTAGTTTTAGCACTGGCATCCAACACCACTCGGACCTTCGTGGTAGTCCTGTCTTCACGTACGACGGCGTGGTGTGGAATGTAATAAGCATTACCGACCTTCTTATCCTTGACTTCAGATAAGTAACCCTTATCAATATGTTCCCGAATAACTTCATCGTACAATGGCTTTAATTTAGGCTGCAGATTAAATTTTCGCTCCAATGCCAAATATCTTCGTTCAGCAGTCTTGTAAGAATCTCCCAGATTGTTGGGATCAAGTTTAAATGGAAGACCGACTTCATAACGTCCATCTTCTAAGCGTTTGACTGAAGTTCTGAACATTTCTTCAGCCTTTTTGTCGTCAGCGCTATGAACTACTCCTTCGCCTAAGTCTTCAATTTCCCAAAATCTTTGCATCATATTTCCCACATCAGTAGTGGAGAAATATCCAACTGCCGAGTTGGTAACAGTCTGTGTAGGCGCATTGCCTAGTATTATATATCCCAGAACTGTTTCCAGAGCATCAGGCAAACCAGGTTTGTTAACAATTTTTCCTGACTTTAACATTTCAGCGAATAACTTAACTCCAATAAGAAGATCAATCTCGCCAGGAATCGCCCATGTATCATCTGCTAGCGTAATGTTGTCAAAGTATTCTGACAATGAAGGATCTACATGACATGTAGGTAATTGAGACGTTATTTCGTCTAGAACAAGCGCTTCAATAGCGTATTGCTGTTTACAGTCGTATCTTGACTTAAACGTCATATAAACATTTCCTCTAACAGTTTGCGAGGCTCCGCCTATACCCTTCACCGACGTAAATGAACTGGTGTTCACATTTAAACCCAGCTCCCTGCAACATTTCGAAGTGACATAATGTTTTTGTGGGTTGTCTATTGTTTGACCGAAATTTATATGCAATAATATTGATTTGCTCGAATTTCACTTACCCGAATTTCATTTGCCCGAATGTTTCGTTTCCTAGAAAAGTCATTTGACATACTCTTGTATTCCCGAATATTATATGCCATAATGATACGTATGCCATAAGTATTGTTTTCCATAGTATTAAGTGCCATAATATTGTTTGATAGAATATTTAAACGCCATACTAAATATTGTTTCTGTGCGAATCCAACCTGGCTATGCATTTGACATTGTCTTAAATTGTGTTTTTTTTTTCTAGTCATTTCTAGCATTTTGATGTAATAATCGTCTATTTACAATGTACACATGCAAGCAAGCATTTTGAGTATAAATATATTGTGGCCTCGTATGTACATAGACACTATGTACTACATGGTCACAATACAAACCTAACCTAAAGTTTTCGGTTATGGTCGAATGTCGTACGTCTTTTTATCGTATTTAGTTCTTCTAAAACTGTAAATTAGGCTAGAATTTGTATTTTGAAGCAAACATTCTGACGCTCCGCTCGCTTCGCTATACGGGTCACAACACAAACCTAACCTAACCTATAGTTTTCGGTTTTAGATCCATGTACTATTTGGTAGCAGTTCTTCTAAAACTAGGTTAGATTGTAAATTAGGAAACTGTAAATTAGATTAGTATTTGTATTTTGAAGCAAACATTCTGACGCTCCGCTCGCTTCGCTATACGGGTCACAAAACAAACCTAACCTAACCTATAGTTTTCGATTTTAGATCCATGTACTATTTGGTAGCAGTTCTTCTAAAACTAGGTTAGATTGTAAATTAGATTAGGATTTGTATTTTGAAGCAAACATTCTGACGCTCCGCTCGCTTCGCTCGCTCCGCTATACGGGTCCCAAAACAAACCTAACCTAACCTATAGTTTTCGGTTTTAGATCCATGTACTATTTGGTAGCAGTTCTTCTACAACTAGATTAGATTGGGTTTGTATTTTGACGCTCCGCTATACGGGGTCATAAAACAAACCTAACCTAACCTACAGATGTCGGTTTTCGACCTATGTTCCATTTGGATAGCATATGAAATTATAGCATGTGACAATTATGGATTACAATCTTTATGGAAAATGTGATTATTGGAATTAATATTATGGGAAACAAAGATTCGGGCATAGGATTAATATGGCAAACAATGATTATGGGAAACATAATTATAAGAAACAAGATTCGGACAATTGAATATTATGGCAGACGAAATTCGGGCATATGAAATTCGGGCAAGTGAAGGTATACCGTTTTTGTGAGCCAGGGTCAAGCAGACATCTCAAAACCCTGTCTTTACCATTACGATCGCTCACAAGTACCTTGGCAGTAGCTAAAATTTCTGTCGAAGGTGATTTAGCGTGTCCTGTTGCTGAATGCGTGCATACGGAAGCATTATTATCCGATCCAGGCGAATTTGAGCTGGTCCCGCTGTTATCCTTCTTCGGTGATTGATATTTATCATGACCATGATTTCCGGGATCGCTACGACTCGGCTCATTCCTGTTCAGCACAGGTCTCATATTTTCAAAGTGCAGCGTCGAATGATGTCTGCCCTTACATTTACGACAGGTCTTCTTAGAAGAACACTTCGATGATGTGTGTTGGGTATTCAAACAATTCGTACAAGCGTGTATTTCCCTAACGAAATTATATCGTTCGTTGGGCGATAGCTTTAAGAAAGCATTACAATTGTAAAGTAACGAGTGCTCGATACTATTACACATGGCACATGTACTCAAGTTTTCCTGCGCCTGTGTACTGACATATGCGTGAGGTGTACGTGGCAAAGGATTGCGCGAGTTGCCAGTATTGTTAGCAGGAACGCCCTCAGCCTTAGATGGCGACCGTTGCGACGTGCGGTATAATATTTTTGCTTGTTCTCGAACAAAGCGAATGAAGTCATCGTATGCGGGCATTTTATTTGAGTTCCGAATCGACATTTCGAAATTCCTCGCCGTATCCGAGTCTAGTAACTTAAGACCCAAGTGAACGAAGATGAACTCACTTAAATTTCCCAGTTTAAGTTGCTGGATTGCTGAAATAGTAGCAGCGAATGAATCAATTAATTTTTCCAAGTTCGATGCCGAAGGACCATTGACAGGTTTCATGGAGAACAGTTGGTTCAAGTAGGAAGTACCCAAAGCACGCTTGTCGTCATACTTCGCGATCAGAGCTTCCCAAACGGTCGAGTAGTTTTCAGCCGCAGGTATAACTCCCGAGCAAATCGTCTTCGCTTTACCTGTCAAGTGACTGAACAAATAATGAACTCGCTCAGAATCTGTCAGTGATTTATTTTCGTGAATGACACGTTTAAATGTTTCGTAGAAGAAAGGAAAGTTTTGAATTTCACCGTCAAAGGTGGGCAAATCAATGCGTGGTATTTTAATCGACTCGTCCTTACACGTATGGTTCGAGTCTCGAGTTGTATTCGAAACGCTCGGAGCAGGAATGTCGACTTTCGTTAATTGACATTTGACCATGCAGTACAGATCTTCAAACGCGCTCATCGCTTTATAGTTCACGATATACTCCGGGTCCAACTCCAAGTTCAGAAGGTTGACGTCGTCCATCAATTCAATAAACTCCGACCTTAGGTTATCCACCATCCGAGCTTGTGCGATAAACTGCGTCAAAATCTTTTTATCGCTAGACAATTGTGGAATCATATCATGGATACTTTGCATGCGCAAGAAACATTGTGCGCGTTTGCCTTCAGTTAGCTTAAGTCTCCGTTCCGCTCTTTCTTTCGATTGCGCCATGGTTGAAGTAACAAAAAGTTTTATCAAAGTATTAAGATTGTGACAACCCTAACTGTATGAAAGTATTTATAATGTACATATAATACCGTCTAACTCATATAGTAACTTAATACAAGTCAGAGGGAAACATGCGTAGCAACTTAACGCAGTAAGTATAATAAAACCCGGTAGTAACTAATTCAAACGAAATTATGTCAACTGACAGACGACTCAAACTGAGGCTTTCAGGAGTATCTTACCTATAGAAAACTCTCAGCCACGTGACTTCTGTGTATTTTGTAACTTAAAATACACAAAATCTACGTAAATGATGAAGTCTTATGTAATAATATATATATTTATTTAATAACGCAGTACGAAGTATTTTATCGTTACGTTTTAAAAGTATTAATATTAAGATTGGCGTATAGCGTGATGAATATAACAATCAGACAACAGTAAATTAGTGTCGACTGTACATTCAAATTTTCAAAGAAGAAACAATCGAGAAAATTTTATTTGTCAAAGAACACAAATAAAATACTCTATAGTAATATGCGTTGCTAACGTAGTCGGTATGGCGAGAGCAATAAGGTTGACATTTGCGTCGCAAAATTTGGAATTTTGAAGATGAGTGAAATTTTAAATATAATTATAAATCGATTCGTATAGACCAAAATGGTATAATTAAGATCCGGTTCGTTTTGGGCCAAAATGTTGGGGATTCTTCGATAGTCACTGGTGCACTCACCTTCGTCCTTATTCGCTTTGCGACGCGCCGCTGCCGCCGACGTACGCCACAACTGTTTTGCTAGCACTTCACTTATTGCAATAGAATAGTTTAAACCCGGGTTTTCTTGTGTATTTGTATTATTTTATGCGTAAATTATAAATAAGTGTGTTGACACGAGAGCACAGAAAATTGTTAATGTGACGTGACACTTTTAGTTTGTTTCTAGCGGCCAACACGGTTAGGTCGCTCGCCGAGCAAGGAGGATGGATATGTGCACCAGCACCAATAATTGTTGCGTAACCAATAACTAAACAAACATATTACATAAAAAATCAGATTTATTGGCAAAAACACTTCATAAAGTGGTAATAAGTGCAGTTACATTCTCTAAAACAGATATTATTATCAACTACACAATAAGGTATCCATTTTAATACATACTAAAATTACCAAAATATGATAAAAGGATGGATTTTTGGGTGTTAGGGTACTTTTCCGGATTGTTTTACTATTAAAAGCAAATACTGTTTCTGTCTATAAAAGTAAGACTGGGAGTGTTGAAGGCCCTGCTTCCTGGTTCATGTCAGGTGTTGGAATGGTATTTTCACTGCTAGATGTAGATGAAAACTTAGATAGGATAGGATTGGCTTACTGGTTTGTGCCGCGATTTCTTATGACCAACGCCAAACGGCGTTGGAGGTAGGGGTCGCGGGCGATCACTGAAAACAATATCATACATTTACAACTACAATTAAATAAGGTGTAGGCTATTCTGTTTGTTCCACTTTATTACGAGGCGTGGTATGTCAATGATTTACAATCACTCACGATTTTATAAGATTTATACTGTACAGGTAACAAGGGAATACTCCCGTATTCTGATACACCACTGGCAACACAGAAACGGATTGACGACGAATCATAGCGCGATGACGGCACAAGTCTCGCCTCTCATTCCGGGAGTGCTTAGATTATATAATAGACATAGATAGAGCGTTGATGACGTCACAGCGTAAGGAGCATAAACGTCAAGATGGGCTGTATCGGTCAAATGCGGCTGTAAATGTCAAATTATTATGCTACCATATTAAGTAAACGAGTAAGCATGCGGTGATGACAACCCTGACAATCCTTTTCAACTTAGTCGCATTATAACGTCTGTTTTTGGCGAAAAATAAACATTATTAATATTTAAGTTTTTAAATGAAAAAAAGTGTGAAAGTGCGTGCAAAACTTAGAAAATGTCGGGCATTGTGCGCGGATGCAATTCGCATTCTGGGAGAGAAGAAAACTTGGGTGAAAATAAAAGTTTTCATTAGTAAGTAATTCAGTATTGTTTTTTCAGAAAATGCACCAGAAATTATGTTAATATTAAAACTATAAGCTTAGAAATAGGATTATTATTGCACGCAAATGATATCTAAGTAGGCTACAATTAAAATAAACATAGAAATAGTGATAAAAACAATTATGTTAATTTCTGTCGTGAGGTTACTAGTGACGTAGAAAAAGTTATCGATAATTTGCGATTCTGTGAATCAGTCACTTTGGTCAGGTGTATATTTAAAAAAATCAATGACGTTTTGGTGGACATTGTTGATACCGTATAAAACCGCACCCCGCGCATATAAAATCGCGCGTAATCACGCCGCGCCTGCGCCTCCCGCTCTGCGGCCGTTTCATGTCCGCGCCGGTATGGGTACTCCTGCCTCCGGCGGCGGCGGTCTAATCCGCCCGCTTGTACGTGGACGTCAACAAAAGTGGTCCTAATATGGCAAAAAAAAATTGATTTAGATTTTTTAACGGGGCACCTTTTCTATTGATTATTTAACATAAGAATCGGTTCTGCCTCTAGCAAAAAGATATACGGACTCAACGTAAAATTATTCTGGTGTAATATATATCGATTTTGGAATACAAAATGATTTAATTTGGGGAGCACTGTATAGAGTGGGTTTAATTTATATGGAGGCAATTCATTTTATTTGGAATTTAGTTTTAGGGTATAAAAGCCATTTTGGTGAGCGTTTAAATTAGAGACTTACCGTTACAGGCGGCGCTCCCGAAGCAGGCGCCTGCGGTGCCGCATGTAGCGCCGCGAGCGGCGCCGTCGCGTCTCCCGCTGGGCTGGTGTTTCGGCCGCGCGCCGCCGCGCCTGATACTCCGCCTTGCGGCGGAGAATCGCGCGGCGGCGCTGCTCAGGCGTTTCTCTGGCAAAAAAATAGTACATTATTGCCGAGGCCCGGAAAGTAGGGGATTGGCTGACGAGGTGGTGTGGAAAAGATGCGAGTCAGGCAATCCCCGTTTCCGAGCCGAGGTTTATATAGTGCTTTTCTCAAACAATGTGAGGAAATAATAAAATACACTGCAAAATAACAAGTAATTTAATAGGATTAACAAGAAAAACGAACAACAATCAGTTAAGAAGTACACAAATTAAGTAGAGGTATGTTTGTTTTATTCTTTCCAATAGCCAACGTACCACGCCACAATGCCACGTACACTTTCCCTCCTTAAATTTTAAGAAAAATCGGTTTATATACAGGGTGGGAAGGAGTATACCGACAGACTGTAACCAAGGCTTCCTGGTGGTATTACGAGTAAATTATGTTATATCAACGTGGGTTTAAAACTGCCTAATTAACTTACTTTATTTTTAGAACAAAAAAAATAATTATCGATATTACTTCCTTGTAAACGAAGACTGAAATAGAAAACGTCACACTTCACGAACGATTCCGACAAAATACGATAAACGACGAGTGTAATAGTCGACGTCAGTATGACACTTGATTATTACTAGCTCTAGACAACAAAAAAGTCAGATAACATCAGATTTTATGTTAGCTAAATGGGTTGGATTAAAGAAGTTATCTGAATTACAAATTACAACGTTATGTTTTTAATACTATCAAAAGTACGTTGGGAATCGTCATTTGATCGCGTTAGTCGTATGGTCACAAGACGATCTTGTCGTACGATTTTACGATAGCAATTTACGTGTACTTAACCTTGTGGGGCACGCTCAGACTTCGTATTAAGCTATTGGCAGCGAAGAGGTTAATTAACCTGAGTACTAGGAAGAAAAAAATACATCATAATAATCAAAGAATTTTATTAAATTCTCAAATTGCGAACCATTGTTGTCAATACAAAGAGTTAATCGTGTTCGGTAATGACGATGTAAAGCGAAATTACTATTTCTGATATCATCTGAAGCTGTCATGATCCGATTCAATAATTCTTCTCTCGAATTTATCGGTCTTGCGTACACCTTGTCCTTTAATGCTCCCCAGAAAAAGAAGTCTAAAGGTGTTAGGTCGGGTGATCTGGCGGGCCAGGCTATTGCGTCACTTCCACGTCCTATCCAGCGGCCAGGATATACCCCGTTCAACCAGTTACGCACCACACGTCCAAAGTGAGGTGGGGCACCGTCATGCTGAAACCACATAGTGGTTCTGGTATGCAAATCAATGTCTTCGAGTAAAAGATTCAAGTCATTCCTCAAGAAATTTAAATAACTTTCGGAATCCAACCGTTGTGGAAACACGATCGGGCCTATCAAAACGTCACCAATGATCCCAGCCCACAAATTAATCGAAAATTTGTGTTGGTGGGAATGTACCCACCTTGCATGTGGATTCTCTTCACGCCAGATATGCATATTATGCGAATTAAAAATTCCTTCCCTGGTAAACTGGGCTTCGTCCGTAAATAATATTTTCTTGATAAAATCCGGATCTTCTACAAGCTTCTGGTTTATTCTCTGACAGTAAGCCACCCTGGCTAGCCCATCAGTAGGTATTAGTCCTTGTACTTTTCTGTAGTGATATGGACGAAGGCCATACCTTTTCCAAACAAGTAACACCACTCTGTAATTGACATTCACAATTCTTGCCACAGCCCTTGACGATAATGTGGGATCTTCGATAATTAAATTCATTATACGGTTTTCCGTATGCAAGTCTAAATTAATTGCTACTCTCTCTGCACGCCTTGGTCGTAAGCCCTTTTCACGGAACTGTCTATGAACATCTGCAAAGGTCGTATGATGCGGAGTGCGACGACGAGAAAATCGTCTCCTATACTCAATAGCTGCTTGGCGTCCATTTCCATTACAGTATCCATACAAAAAATGGATATCTGCTAATTCAATAGAAGAAAAATGGTGCGGCATGATAATTTAATTATTTCACGAGTAACAACATCAACTTGACTCAGGTGACAATTGGTTATTACTTTGTAGTAATTCTAATGACGTTTTAAATTTGATTTACGACCAGTACGTTTTTCAACAGAAAAAGTTTGCACACTTGCCGTCTTGCTGGTAGAAAGCAGGAAGTAAAACTAAAGTAAAGCTAATAATAATAAATTGATACCTTTTGAGTACTCTGTTTCTGATTAAAGATATGAGTGTCTAGTTGTATTTTAGTTTGATACACAGCGATTGCTAACTACATTACATCAGACATAACTTTCATTTATTCCAATACCTAATAAAAACTCTTTGCCCTTTAAACTCAAATTTTAGTAAAAACTTATTCGTAACCAAAATTATGGCAGATAGCGGGTGTACTTGTGTGAAGGTGTGTGTGATAACGTCATATTATTAGGGCGTGTTACCCTTGATATTTTTCACCATGTGAATTATTAAAAAAATTAATATCTCGAAAATTAGGCTTTACCGAGCCATGTTTATATTACTTTTTTTTGTCCAAATAGACATTAGAATCTTCGGTTACAATCCGTCGGTATACTCCCTCCCACCCTGTATTAGTGTTTGGGGTACGAAGTTCTATGTATATATTTTCGAACGATATTGAGATATTCACCGCGGATGACAAATACTCGGTCAATTTTTGGTTTAGTGTCGCACAATTTGACAATCATAGATTCATAAGAATCATAGATAGCTTTCGATGTCTTCCATGGTAATATTTGTAAATGGTAAACTGCGGCTCGCTCCGTTTAGTCCCATGATAAGGGCAACCTGTAAAGAAAATATATTGAATTCCAGTAAAGCACATACTTAACTAAAACAAAAATAACCAGTTAAAAATAGGTACATTTTATGATAAAACTTTTACCTTAACAGCAAAGTAGCGTCTGGTGCTTCCTTTAAAAAATTGACAACATTTTCTCCAGTCAAAACCTCTTGCTTTTATAACCATCGGATTCTCTTTTTAAAAATGTTGTCAGGTTCGTGTAGAAAACGAATTTGCATGTTTGCTTTCTTTCCATAACATAAATTGGTCGTACACTTGATTATATTTATCTCTTAATTTAGTAGGTAGCATTATATTATATTATTTATTTACTCGAAAATCATTTACGCGCATACGCTCAATAGCAATTAAATAAAATTGTAATTTTACCGCCTAAACTTACTTTTTTCTTCTGACATCTAAAAAAAAAACAAAACTTGCACGAACTGTTAAACATACTTTACACGTTACCGATTCCATCAGCTGACTATTCGCCCGCTCGAATGGCGTTGGATGTTGTCGGGCGTCAATGCCAATCTGATCAGCTCGGCAAAGTTTGCGAATGTGTGAATGCTACTTAATGTTAAACGTGTGGTTGTCATGGCTGTATGAGATTTGTCCTACGTCGATTTCAATTTATGTACAGTACCTATGAAATTGTAAAAAGTTATGGAAGCGGGTAAAAATGGGTTTTCATACATTTATTTTTCCCCGAGGGAGCGAATATTCTTTTTTTTTATTTCATTAGTAAAAATGAGGCTCTGCGTAAAAACACGGCCGTACAAAACACGGCTGGCCGCGAACCAAACTGTTAGGTTAGGTTAGGTTAGAATTGCGACCACAACAGCGCGCGAGCCGAGCGAGCGAAGCGAGCGTACCGCGGCAGCGGTCGGCGAAGCGCTAGAACCGAACTAGTATAGCATACCTACTTGCATTTTCGGGACTCGGAAAACGTGGCCGTACAAAACGCGGCCGAACAAAGACGGGCCGAGCGTCATGGACTCGGAAAACGTGGCTGTACAAAACATGGCCGAGCAAAACTTGGCCGTGAAAAACAGGCCCGGACAACCGCGGTACAGGCACGTTTTTCGAAGCCATTTTTGCTCGGCCACGTTTTGTACAGCCATGTTTTCCGAATCCAAAAAAGTGGACGCGAAAAACGTGGCTGTACAAAACGTGGCCGTACAAAACCCCTACTCGAAATAAGAACCAAATTGTCGTTTTTTTTTTCGTGGATTTTATGGCTTGACTGCAGGAAAATGCTTAACCTTGACCCCAGCAACGAACAGTGTTTGTACGGTGGACGGTTCCAAACTGCAAGTCAATCTGATAGAGAGCTGGAAAAAAGGCTTGATAATCCTGGAGGAGTTTAAGAAAATAATTCAGTGAATAAAGGATTTTGACCTTACAAACGGTCCGGTAGTTTTGAATTTTTGATATGTTGTCTAGGATGGTTAGTCAGTGTTTAAAATGCAAAATGCACAATTCCCCCCCCTCCGCGCCCGCCGCCATATTGAAAAAACCAGAACTCTTCATATTTTTGCTCATATCTTCCTTTAGGAGCATTTTAGCTAGAAGAAAGCTTCGACAATGTTATAGAGGGTTAAATTTACTACATTTTCCATTTTATATTTTGTTTCTAGGACAGATAGTTACGGAGATATGCACATTTAAAAAAACTTAAGAAATTGCAATTTCCAACTCAAAAACAAACTTCTGGATTATATCTTCGTTTAGGAGCATTTTAGCTAGAACAGTGCTTGGGCAATTTTGTAAAGAATTAAATTTACTATAATTTACATTTAAAATTTTGTTTCTAGGACAGATAATTACGGAGATATGTAAAAAATAAAGTCACATTTTCCGAAAATGTATGTAAAAATGGACATGAGTTTTATAACCAATTATATTTCCTACATGTTTTAATTTGTCCTAGACTAGTCCGTAACTGAATGACAGCGTTCTAAACCAAGAATTTTGAGAAATTTTCGGAAAATTCGACTTTTCCTGTTTTTTAAATGTGCATATCTCCGTAACTAACTGTCCTTGAAACAAAATTTGAAATGTAAATTATAGTAAATTTAATTCTCTACAACATTGCTCAAGCTTTGTTGTAGCTAAAATGCTCCTAAACGAAGATATAATCCAGAAGTTTGTTTTTCAGTAGGAAATTGCGATTTTTTACGTTTTTTTAAATGTGGATATCTCCGTAACTATCTGTCCTAGAAAAAAAATATAAAATGGAGAATGTAGTAAATTTAACTCTCTATAACATTGTGGAAGCTTTTTTCTAGCTAAATTGCTCCTAAAGGAAGATATGAGCAAAAATATGAAGAAAGTGCCGGTTTTTTCAATATGGCGGCGGGCGCGGAGGGGGGGGAATTGTGCATTTTGCATTTTAAAACTGACTAAACATCCTATACAACATATCAAAAATTCAAAACTACCGGACCGTTTGTAAGGTCACACATAGTACTTTAGTCTCTATTCACCGTGTTAAAATATTCATGGCAAAATACCTGACGAGTCTGAGAGAGAGATACCAAAGCTCTCCTAAACAGCCAAGAATTGTTTCTGATTGTGAACCAAAAATAGGAGACATTGTTAAAATAAAATCAGATTTAAAGAACCGCGAGCTGTGGAAAGTGGGAAAGATAGCCGAGCTTCTAAGAAGTGCAGATGGAAAACATAGGGTCGCTAAAGTTAAAGTTGGAGACTCCATAATGACTCGGTCTGTAGGTCATCTCTACCCTCTAGAGACAGAACCAGAGGACTCTCCACGATCAGGAGCGACTGATGAGGAACAAACTGCACCACCTCTGGACTCACCTATTTACTGCTCGCATGAGTCGACGCCATGCGGAGCCTATAAGAGGGTTTGACATAATACCTGAAACAATATCATACATTTATCACTACAATTAAATAAGGTGTAGGACTACTTAAAACATGAACGCCTGTGCGTATCAGCAGAGCAATCCAAATCTGTGGTGTATTTATGATTGTGTCAGGCGCTATAATTCAGTAAGATTAGCTGAAAATTTGGCAAAATGAAAGGACAACTTTTATCTATCAGGATATGTAGGTTATAGAGCCAAGTTTAATTTTATGTGTGTAATGTATGTGTGATTACAGAAAAACATATAAGAAGTCTATGGTATTGCAAGTAACACCGTTTAACTAGTACGAATATTTATATTTCGCATAATGGCCAAATGACTTAAATTTTAAAAATAGCATTGCAACGGTATATTAATGAGTAACAGAAATAAATTATACATTTTTAGAAAGAACATTGTCCATTCTTTACTTTTGTCATACATATTTTGGCCGAGAAGTGTGCAGTTTTTGAGATAACTAACCTTTTAGCAGAAAAAAAGATCAATAATTAAAAACGTTAGTATTTGGTAACAGATTGCGCCGATTCTATAAGTGATATTGCTTTTGTATGTATGAAAGGTTTATAATAATAATAATAATAATAATCGTTTATTTCAGACAACTAAGAGGTCCATAAGTGTTAGTTACAAACTTATTAAACTATAGTAAATTTATTCAGGATTATTTCGTTCTTATACACTTTGTATGTATCGTACACGGTTTTCGTTTAAAGTGGAAAATACCGCGCTCCGGGACACATTCGAGGTCGCGGGGGGGTGACGCTCACCCCTGAGAGGGGGGGAGAGTAGATAAAATTAAACTTGGCTCCATAACCTACATATCCTGATAGATAAAAGTTGTCCTTTAATTTTGCCAAATTTTCCATATATCGCAATCTAATTTTCTTGGATTACTAAGTAGTCAAAAAATAATTATACGCGAAACTTTTTGATCTGTAACGCTGCAGAGTTGATTTTAAGCTAAATGTAGGTAGCAATTAGGTAGCAAATTTTGGTTAGTAAATTGTGCGTCCTTCGCAAAATATGAACTTTGTCCAATCATCCTGACGTCAGAATTACTGGTCAAAAAAAAATGTAATATCTTTTATTATATTATACTGAAGTAGCAATTATTTGGTAAATGGTAGCAAATACTAGCAAATAGGTAGCAATTTTTACGTAAGCAATCAATGCTGAATTCAACAGTCAACCAATCATTCTGACGCACACGAATACTCCCGTATTCTGATACACCACTGGCAACACAGAAACGGATTGACGACCAATCATAGCGTGATGACGTCACAAGTCTCGCCTGTCATTCCGGAGCGCCTTAGGGCCTGGCCACATCACTACGGCACGGCGCCGTCACCGTGAAAAGGCGCGGCGTCGTTGATTTTTACGGTGGTTTTATATACGCTGACACCGTAAAAATCCACGGTTAAGTGATTGTCTTGTGGTAAGCAATAGGTGGTTATTACATTAAAAATTGGGCAAGTGCGAGTCCGACTCGCCCATGAAGGGTTCCGTACCATAATCTATAACAAGTTTGTTGTATGGGAGCCCCCTTACATATTTATTTTATTTTATTTTTAGTATTTGTTGTTATAGCAGCAATAGAAATACATCATCTGTGAAAATTTCAACTATCTAGCTATCACCGTTCTTGAGATACAGCCTGGTGACAGACGGACGGACGGACGGACAGCGAAGTCTCAGTAATAGGGTCCCGTTTTTACCCTCTGGGTACGGAACTCTAAAAATGATCTCTGCTAGGGATCATGGCCTCAGCAGTTTTGCCCTTAACCCATACATATTGATTTGATTTAGAATTTTTATTGAAATTCTGAACAACTAATCTAATAGACAGTTTTCATCAGCTTAAGAACAAGCAGCAACTAGAAGATGATAGCGTATTGTGCAGTGATCTAACGTATGAGTGAATAACTAATGAAGAATAATTATAAACAGTAAGTTTTTTAGTCACAAACTAAATCATAAATATCACGATTGACATGCGAATAGCCGGGTCCTGACTGAACGAGCAGCCTCGCGAGGCCGCCTCGGACGTTTGCCGCGCGAGGCCGGCTCGTGTTGTAACAGTAAATTTATAAATAAGTGCCGCGCGAGGAAAGGCCGAGCCAGTTTTGCTCAAGAACGCCATGAGGCCGCACGTTCGGAAAGTTGCCGCCACCACTGCCTTTCTAATAATTCTACGGCTTGTAAAAAATTGGGCAAGTGCGAGTCCGAATCGCGCATGAAGGGTTCCGTACCTTAATCTAAAACAAGTTTGTTGTATGGGAGCCCCCCTTAAATATTTATTTTATTTTTAGTATATGTTGTCATAGCGGCAATCGAAATACATCATCTGTGAAAATTTCAACTGTCTAGCTATCACCGTTCTTGAGATACAGCCTGGTGACAAACACACGGACGGACGGATGGATAGCGAAGTCTCAGTAACAGGGTCCCGTTTTTACCCTTTGGGTACGGAACCCTAAAAAAGAAAGCGGAGACCTAAACGTTTTTGGATGATCCTGTTATTTAAAAACAGATAACATACTGGGAACAGATTGTTTGAAGAGTTGTGCTTCGATAACGCAGATTTTTTTTACTAGAATGAGTATAAATGAATTTGAAAATCTGTACTCTCTTATAAACGCCAAAATAAGGAAGAAGGACACAAATCTTCGAGAAGCAATATCCGCGAGAGAAAGACACTGTTCTTTCGGCTCAATGACGCTAACACGCGCGCGACGATCAAGCGAGGCAAAACACAACCGTCTTGAGTGAGCGCGGCAAACCTACTGAGGCAGTGAGGCCGAGGCGCCTTTGAGCATGGACAAAAACCGACAACGCTCGGCTCTGGCCGCGGCACGCTCGCCCGAGGTCAGACATGCATTTGCCTCGGGCGAGGCACGTCCTGACCAAGTCCTGACTGGCCGAGGATTTGCCGCGCGAGGCGGCCTCGTGAGGCTGCTCGCTCAGTCAGGACCCGGCTATTATGGAGACTCTTATTTCTACCTTACAAATAACTTTTCACTACACCCTACATATAAATAGTTTTTGAGAAATACGCGTTCGAAGATTTTGACCTTCTAGCAGGGCCCTTTGGTATTTAGTGACTTACATGACCCCAGGTAATTTTAAAAAACAGATGGTTATTTCTACCTACTGAATCAATTGTCACCAACTTGCTAGTGGCAGGTTTTCAAGAAAAAAAAATATATTGTATTATATTATCACTAAACCTGTCACTAGCAAGTTGGTAATAATTGATTCAGTAAGTAGAAATAACTGGCAAAAATGAGAAAAATGATAATGATATCAGTTCATTTGGTAACTAGTGTAGCATTACGCTACGGTTTAAGAGTTTATTTTTACTAATCCGTTGTTTATTTAATTTCATCACGGCACAGCGCCATCTGTTACAGACGAGTTGTACCTTTTTTTCTAATGTCTTAGCTTGCATGAATTTTGGTTTCACTTGGTAGATTGCATGCTTTCGGAAATTGTTCGCTCCGTTCCCGTTAGGTGTCGCTATTCTCAATTGTACGAGTTTCGTTCGTTAGTCCGTAGCCTTATTTTCTTATAGATTTAGTAATACGGTGAATAGAGACTAAAGTACTATGTGTGACCTTACAAACGGTCCGGTAGTTTTGAATTTTTGATATGTTGTCTAGAATGGTTAGTCAGTGTTTAAAATGCAAAATGCACAATCCCCCCCCTCCGCGCCCGGCGCCATATTGAAAAAACCGGCACTTTCTTCATATTTTTGCTCATATCTTCCTTAAGGAGCATTTTAGCTAGAAGACAGCTTAGACAATGTTATAGAGAGTTAAATTTACTACATTCTCCATTTTATATTTTTTTTCTAGGACAGATGGTTACGGAGATATCCACATTTAAAAAAACGTAAAAAATCGCAATTTCCTACCGAAAAACAAACTTCTGGATTATATCTTCGCTTAGGAGCATTTTAGCTACAACAAAGCTTGGGCAATGTTGTAGAGAATTAAATTTACTATAATTTACACTACAAGTTTTGTTTCAAGGACGGTTAGTTACGGAGATATGCACATTTAAAAAACAGGAAAAGTAGAATTTTCCGAAAATTTCTCAAAATCCTTGGTTTAGAACGCTGTCATTCAGTTACGGACTAGTCTAGGACAAATTTAAACATGTAGGAAATATAATTGTTTATAAAACTCATGTCCATTTGTACATACATTTTCGGAAAATGTGACTTTATTTTTTACATATCTCCGTAATTATCTGTCCTAGAAACAAAATTTGAAATGTAAATTATAGTAAATTTAATTCTCTACAAAATTGCCCAAGCACTGTTCTAGCTAAAATGCTCCTAAACGAAGATATAATCCAGAAGTTTGTTTTAGAGTTGGAAATAGCAATTTCTTAAGTTTTTTTAAATGTGCATATCTCCGTAACTATCTGTCCTAGAAACAAAATATAAAATGGAAAATGTAGTAAATTTAACTCTCTATAACATTGTCGAAGCTTTCTTCTAGCTAAAATGCTCCTAAAGGAAGATATGAGCAAAAATATGAAGGGAGTGCCGGTTTTTTCAATATGGCGGCGGGCGCGGAGGGGGGGGGAATTGTGCATTTTCCATTTTAAACACTGACTAACCATCCTAGACAACATATCAAAAATTCAAAACTACCGGACCGTTTGTAAGGTCAAAATCCTTTATTCACTGAATTATTAGGTCTGGCAAACTGTCATTTTAGTATTTATAAATTTTTATTTGAATTTCAAAAATTAGATTTCTATCGTTCTTTGGGTTTCTGTCAAGGAAAAAATTGTTTGAAGGATTGTCATTGAGATTTTGAGTTTGAGACAAGAAGCATCTTATTAATATAATTGCTTGAGTATTCAAGTATTTTGACCGGAGTACTACAGTTTTTATCCACGTTTTGCGATCCGAGTAGTACCTACAGTTTGTGTCCACGTTTTTGTGATCCCATAAGGAGCCCTCCCCTTATTTTTCTGAGGGTCTGTGCGGTGCAGTTCATGTAACGGCTGCAAGCGGTGCGCCGAGTGCTTGGTTCTCTTGCCGGCCGGCGTGTGATCCTGTGTGTGCGTCTAGCACGATCTGATTGCGACTGGGAGCCACGGTCCTCCATCCAGTACCCGTCAGACCTGAACGGGTTTGTTTATTTAACCTGCCGTCCAATGTACGAGTCCTGCCCTTGAGGGCTTACAGAAGGTTGGTGTCATCGACGCGCACGGCGCGACTGGTGCGCGCACATCTTCGAGCGGTTCGGTGCATTTAGGATAATTTAATTTTAGTGTTTTATTCGGCCAAAACCAATTCAAAATTATTCGATATTTAATAGTTAGTTTTAATTAACTGTATCGAGTTGTGATCTTAATGCTTATTTGATTTTTAATGCGGACAAAGCTTTTTTTGTTCGTAGTAATCCTCTAAATTCCGAAAGCCTCGTTCGTCGGGCACATATCTTCTTTTACTGCATTTTTTCGACCATAAATCATAACATCCATCAGCCATACCTCACTCTTCACCAGCCTTTCAACAATTCATGCAACCGTTTTTAATCGCCAGCCCAGTCAAAATTCTCAGCCCAGCCAAAATCCTTTCACGTGAGTGAATTTTGACTGGTTTTCGTCAAATTGCAGTATAATTCTTCTTAAATTTGTCGCGAGAAACTTAATCATTTTGATTCAACCCCTAGAAAAACCTAAAATATAAATTTAAGATTATTTGTTAATTTTAACCCATTAATATCTGTGTGTTTTGATTTCGGTGTTAAACGTGTGCTGAAGTGATCTCCAGTGTAAATTATCGACAAATTCGTAATTTTGTACCATTTAACAATAAATTATACGTGTGTCAGTGAATGTGTTGTTTTTCTCATTTATTTATTTTTCTATCAACTAAATTCACTGCACTAGCTACGAAATGGGAAATGTGTTTTCCCATCTTGTAGCTAGCTACCAAATCTGGCTACGAGATAAATATAAATATAAATAAATATTAAATATAAATATAAATCCAAAAAACTCACTGTGTGCGGTGGAGACAACCACCACGGCGATCTCCCACGCCGCCCGGAAATTTCGTAACCAGATGATGGTGGATTCCATTACTGGTGAAGGTGATGTCGCGAGTGCCGAGCAACTGCGATGACGTTTAGCATCAATATATATTTTTTTTTTTGTGGCAATTGTCTATTGACATTTTTGCCAGCGTCACGTCAATATAGTTACGAGCAAAGAATATAATACTCACAAGCAAGGGTGCTCAACTGAAGAACTAATAACGTTGACCAAGGTTTTTTGTTAGTGTGAGTCTGGGACTATATAGAGCTTGGTCTATATGTATGAAACCATAAACACGAAGTAGAAAAATGACGAAGTTTAAAAGACATATGATTTTAATTGTATAAATAAGTAATTATTGATTTTACTTGCCTTTTATAATTATTTATTTATTTTATTTTTCATATCAAAATGTTGAATAAAGTGTGATAAGTACTTAAATTTTTTTTTCCTCTATGGCTGTCACTTCTAGCTGCGTAATCTATCAAATCTATGCTAGATATTTAAACATCAACGGAAATGTCAACGCAACCTGTCAGAGTACTCTCGTAAAAAATTTCATCAAATTTTGTGTATTAAATGGGGCTTCCGGCATAGATTAGAGTGTAGGGGAAAGTAGTACGAGATGATCCCCTTAAGCGGGAATGACCATAAAATCTACAGTTTTCCATGCAATCCAAAAATGTTGGTACTAATTACTAGCCAATTTATCGATCTAACTTTCCTCATACTCAAAACAATAAATTAGTTTAGATTTCATGGAAATATTGTCATTTTTCCAAAACCTTACGAAGTAATCATCTTGTACACCCCGGTGTATAAGATGATTCCCATGGTAAGGGTAAGATGATCCCTATGATCATCTTACCCCCTATTGAGAATTAACAACTGTTTTTGAGAATTAAAAGGTGTTAAAAAATAAAATTACGCAGAAATCATAGAACGTATTTATTGAAATTAATTAAAGGATCTAGACTATGGTCTATAAACTGATATGATATAAATATCAGGCAGACGAGTTTTGTCGTCATGAACAAAAAAAACAAACATAGTTCAGTCTTCTGAGATAGATTAGCACTTATAACAGTCATAAACTTCTTCGTGCCATTTTTCACAGCCTCAAGAGCGGCCTTCATAGATTCTTCAGACCACTGACCGCGTGTGGTCGTCCTTTTGTAATTACGCGGCATTTATCTGCAATAGAAATATTTAATTCCCATAACCAATTGAAGATAGAAACACATACAGACAAGCAAACAGTCAGATATACTGACTAATAGAATAATAAAACATTTTTTATTATATATTTAAAAAAAAGTTTCGTTCATATTCTAAAGATCATCTATTCCATATGTACAAGATGATCCCCGGGGATCATCTTGTACACATAGAATGGGATCATCTCGCCCCAAATCAAATTTTTTTTTCAATGTCACCAAACATAACCTCCAAGCACGAGGCTATGTTTCCGTCGCCTAAACACCAAAATTAGGCATATTAGAAAGCCACAAACATAACATTCATTGCAATTAACAGCATACAATAAAAGTAACATAAGCTCAAAGTCATCCTTACCTTAGATTAAGCACACACAATTTTTATTTTTTTACGTAAAAGACGCTGTGTCTCACGCACCGCTATTACACTTTGACTGAGGCGGGGGGGGGGGGTGTTTGGAGCTACAGTTTGGCATATAAACGTACTAGATGGCGTTAGCAGTTTTCACACAATCGCAAATGATCATCTTACCCCGAGGGATCAACTCGTACTACTTTCCCCTATTACTGGGAATAGATAGCCAACTTCACGTACATTTTGGTCCAGACAAAAGCGCCACGGAGCGGACACTTTTGTAACTAAGTTGGTTGATACATATTTATAGCTAACAATAAATTATACGTGTGTCAGTGAATGTGTTGTTTTTCTCATTTATTTATTTTTCTATCAACTAAATTCACTGCACTAGCTACGAAATGGGAAATGTGTTTTCCCATCTTGTAGCTAGCTACCAAATCTGGCTACGAGATAAATATAAATATAAATAAATATTAAATATAAATATAAATCCAAAAAACTCACTGTGTGCGGTGGAGACAACCACCACGGCGATCTCCCACGCCGCCCGGAAATTTCGTAACCAGATGATGGTGGATTCCATTACTGGTGAAGGTGATGTCGCGAGTGCCGAGCAACTGCGATGACGTTTAGCATCAATATATATATATTTTTTTTGTGGCAATTGTCTATTGACATTTTTGCCAGCGTCACGTCAATATAGTTACGAGCAAAGAATATTGTTACGCCGGTAGGTTAGGTCAAAAACTTTGAACGTCAATTTCAGTGCTTTAGAGGCGTTTTCAGCAGGCTGAAAAGTCATTTCAAACCGTTTCAGAAGTTGCTCTATCACATATCTAAAGATCGAAATTTCACCCAAGTTGCCGTCGTTTTCAGGCGCCTGAAACATGTTTTCAGTCCGTTTCAGGGCACCCTCTATCAGATGACGCCATAACCTGAAAACCCGTTTTCAGGCGTTTTCAGGACCCCTTATGGGCCTCTGAAGCACAAATCATTATATGGCGAAATTTCCAGTAGGAGTGACAGAGATAGCACTAGTAGAAAGAGATAGCTATGCTCAGAACATTCGAGAAGTGTGTAACAAGGATGGGACTACTAGAAAGAGATAGCTATACTCGGAACGTTCGAGAAGGGAGTGACAGAGAGTGCACCATTAGAGAGAGACATATATGGCCTCGAATGTTCTCGGCCCTCACGCTGGCTCTTACTAGAATATTCGCGATATGTGTGGACAATGCGTCTAGAGCGGTTCCGCGGAATATATAAGGCGCCGACGGCCGGCGCGAGTCAGTTACATTTTAACTGCGTTCGAGTGCTAGTACAAGGATAATCGGAGAGAAAGACTCTAAGTGATTAGTGCGCTTAAGTACAGTTCGTGTGAATAGTGAGTGCATAATTTGTGAAATAGTGTGTGTGTTTTAATTAGTGGATTTTAAGTACAGTTCGTTATGTGTTTATGTGTTCGATTTTAAGTACGTAATTTGGGTAATAAAGTGAGTGTTTTATTTAGTGGATTAATTTGTGCTTTTCTATCAAATACGAACCCCACGCTCGTAACATTTGGTGTCAGAAGTGCGGATAGAAAATGCCGTTAATGCCACGAGAAACCGAGCCGAAGGGAATGACGACGCGAAGCCAAACATCTGGATCGGGAGACTCGACGCCTGGTACATCAGAATCACCTGCTCCAGCTGCACAAGCAGTGGACCTTAACGCCATCTTTGTCCTTCTAAAGGAACAGGCGAGAGAACAAAAGGAACAGGCGAGGAAACAGGAGGAACAGGCTCGAATCCTCAAGAACGAGCTTCGGGAACAAAAAGAGGAACAGGCTCGAATCCTCCAGAAAGAGCTTCGAGTACAAAAGGAATACCAGGAGGAACAGGCACGAATGCTTCGTGAGGTACACGAGTCCACGTCTGAATGGCGGAAAGAATTGTTTGAGGTTCAAGAAAAACTAGCCGATATGGATATAAAACTTGAAACTCGAGTCCATGAGGTCGATAAAAAAATTGAGGGCTTCAAGGAAAAGATCAATGAGGATGTGGAAGCCTACAAGAACCGCCTCCATAAACTAGAAGTAAAAGTGGCGAATGGTACAAGCACCTGTGTACCCGACGCATTGGTGGCGGGAGGCGGCAGGTTTAAGGTACCTCCTTTTGATGGTACCTCATCATGGACAGCCTACAAGCTACAGTTCGAGTCTGTCTCCCGGGCTAATGGCTGGAATAAGGAGCAAGCCAGAACAGCACTGACGTTGGCGCTGCGTGACGAGGCCCTTAGCATACTCGAAGCTCTGGGAAACGACCAGACGTACGAACGCCTTCTAGAAGCTTTGGAGGCACGTTACGGCGACAGTCACCTGGAGCACGTATACCGAGCTCAATTAAAGGACAGGACGCAAGGACGTAACGAGTCCTTACAACAGTGGGCCCTGGAAATCGAGAAGTTGGTCAGAAAGGCCTATCAACGCAAGTCAGCATCGTTCGTGGACATCATGCTGGTGCAGGCCTTCATCGATGGGATCCGGGATTTGGAAGTGAGGGCAGCCGTGAGATTGGGTCACCATGGGAGCCTGAAAGATGCAGTAGCCCACGCTCTCGAAGTAGAGGCGGTACGGCACGACTCATTTAGGCTTCACAGGGTGCGAGAGGTGTCGGCTGGGAAACCGATAGATCCCCGCCGTAAATTCGGGCCACGTTGTTACCAATGTGGAGAACGTGGACACATACAGTCAGGCTGCCCGAAAAGGAATAGGCGAGGAATGTCGACTGGGAAGTCGGTATCTCCCCAGCGCGAATTTGGACCACGTTGTTATCAATGTGGAGAACGTGGACATATACAGTTAAGCTGTCCGAGAAGGAATAGACGAGGCGTGTTGACTAGGGAGCCGGTAGCTCCTCGCGGCGAATCCGGATCACGTTGTTACCAATGTGGAGAACGTGGACACATACAGTCAACGTGTCCGGATAGGAATAGGAGGGACAGGGATCCAGCTTCAATAGGAAGGGCAATGGGCCCCTTGGGTTCAGTACCACAACGGGTAAATGCTGACGCTGTATCACGAAGACCTTGTGTGGATAACGATGAACAGTGCTTAAGACGAGATAACAAGGAATGTGTTCGAATTCGAATGTTAAGAACTATTACCGGCAGCGATGAGTGGAGTGATGAAATAATGCAGCAAGCGCAACAAGAGGATCCTGACGTGAGACCCATTTTCAATTGGATTAGTACGGGTGCGCCTAAGCCAAGATGGTGTGACGTAGCTCCGATGAGTGCGGTAACAAAAAGTTACTGGGCACAATGGGATAGCTTGGTTATGCATAATGGTGTGCTGTGCAGGTTGTGGGAATCAGCAAATGGGAAAGATGCTCACCTGCAAGTTGTTGTCCCAAAGAAAAGGGTGAGAGATGTTTTGAGATGCTTTCACAGCGGAGCGTCTGGTGGACATCTTGGAGTGAAAAGTACCCTAATGAAAATTCGAGAACGTTTTTATTGGATGAACTATCGCGAAAATGTTGAAAACTGGTGCAGAAGATGCACTAGGTGTGCATCAAACAAGGGACCGCATACCCGTAGCAGAGAAACACTCAAGTTGAACAACGTTGGAGCACCATGGAAAGGGACGGCATGGAAACGAGGTGACGCAGGATCGTTTCCAAAGTCTGACTCCGAAAACAAGTACAATCATGGTCATAGACTGATGCGTGAGCGCGGGCTCCACGCTAGCATAAATATGAAAACCCGATATGACCGGAAGTCTTATCAAGTGGGTTTTGAGGAAGGTTCGTTGGTGTGGCTACATAACCCTATGCGACGAGTGGGAAAGTCCCCGAAACTGTCTCCGAATTGGGAGGGGCCTTACAAGGTAGTCACTAAAATAAACGACGTCACGTATCGAATCCAGCGGAATCCTCGTAGTCCGAGCAAGATTGTTCATGTTGACCGGCTGGCCAGATACCACGGAAATAATGATGCTCGGGACGAGCATGTCTTAGGAGGGGGCAGTGTTACGCCGGTAGGTTAGGTCAAAAACTTTGAACGTCAATTTCAGTGCTTTAGAGGCGTTTTCAGCAGGCTGAAAAGTCATTTCAAACCGTTTCAGAAGTTGCTCTATCACATATCTAAAGATCGAAATTTCACCCAAGTTGCCGTCGTTTTCAGGCGCCTGAAACATGTTTTCAGTCCGTTTCAGGGCACCCTCTATCAGATGACGCCATAACCTGAAAACCCGTTTTCAGGCGTTTTCAGGACCCCTTATGGGCCTCTGAAGCACAAATCATTATATGGCGAAATTTCCAGTAGGAGTGACAGAGATAGCACTAGTAGAAAGAGATAGCTATGCTCAGAACATTCGAGAAGTGTGTAACAAGGATGGGACTACTAGAAAGAGATAGCTATACTCGGAACGTTCGAGAAGGGAGTGACAGAGAGTGCACCATTAGAGAGAGACATATATGGCCTCGAATGTTCTCGGCCCTCACGCTGGCTCTTACTAGAATATTCGCGATATGTGTGGACAATGCGTCTAGAGCGGTTCCGCGGAATATATAAGGCGCCGACGGCCGGCGCGAGTCAGTTACATTTTAACTGCGTTCGAGTGCTAGTACAAGGATAATCGGAGAGAAAGACTCTAAGTGATTAGTGCGCTTAAGTACAGTTCGTGTGAATAGTGAGTGCATAATTTGTGAAATAGTGTGTGTGTTTTAATTAGTGGATTTTAAGTACAGTTCGTTATGTGTTTATGTGTTCGATTTTAAGTACGTAATTTGGGTAATAAAGTGAGTGTTTTATTTAGTGGATTAATTTGTGCTTTTCTATCAAATACGAACCCCACGCTCGTAACAATATAATACTCACAAGCAAGGGTGCTCAACTGAAGAACTAATAACGTTGACCAAGGTTTTTTGTTAGTGTGAGTCTGGGACTATATAGAGCTTGGTCTATATGTATGAAACCATAAACACGAAGTAGAAAAATGACGAAGTTTAAAAGACATATGATTTTAATTGTATAAATAAGTAATTATTGATTTTACTTGCCTTTTATAATTATTTATTTATTTTATTTTTCATATCAAAATGTTGAATAAAGTGTGATAAGTACTTAAATTTTTTTTTCCTCTATGGCTGTCACTTCTAGCTGCGTAATCTATCAAATCTATGCTAGATATTTAAACATCAACGGAAATGTCAACGCAACCTGTCAGAGTACTCTCGTAAAAAATTTCATCAAATTTTGTGTATTAAATGGGGCTTCCGGCATAGATTAGAGTGTATTACTGGGAATAGATAGCCAACTTCACGTACATTTTGGTCCAGACAAAAGCGCCACGGAGCGGACACTTTTGTAACTAAGTTGGTGTATACATATTTATAGCTAGGAAACGCAGCGACTGCATATATAGGTAGGTATACTCGATTGCGTTAATATTATTTTCATATTAGTCATTATCTATATATTTTCAGAAACGATTTAAATATATTATTGTAATAAAATTGCAAATTATAATATTTAGTACCTAACAAGAATGACGTTATAATATGGGGTTAAATAAATTCAGAAGAGACGCGCTCTTGGTGGATCCATGACGCAAAAAAGGAGTAGGTTCTCAAGAATAGATGATGAAATGAAACTTTACTTCAAATTCACAATAAAAATTAAAATTGTGAAAATAGATAATTGAAAACCTGCCCCAATTCGTCAACTGAACGTGATTCAATAATAAAAACAACTCAATTTGTAATTATTTCTACATATTTATTATATGAATCACAAATGCATAATTATAGGTACGGGTGTTTCCACTATCGCGGGTACAATTATACAATATTTAGACTGGTAATAAAATAAACATTCTAAAAACACGATTGGTTGCTGTTCAACCGACTTAAATTTAGTTGTTTTAATATATGTAGGTATTTTAATGTTTGTTAATAAACGACGAATTCGGAAAAAAATAATTTCTTCTCGTTGACATAGGTAATTTTTGTAAAAAGTGATTATCTAAAGATATGTGTTTCAGAACTTAAATGTAAGGAATACATTGCCGTAAGAGATTCAAAGTTATATAGCGGGTTAAACCAAATTGACCTCCTCTGCAGATCGTAATACTAAAACACATAAATCTATGATTTGTGAACCAACCACTTACAGTGTGTTTCCTTTTCACAATAAAATACTATATAATGAAATACACATTACACAACCATAACCATAGCATTAGAAACAAAATTGAATAACAAATTATTCATTATTAAAGCAATGTTTGGTTTACATCTTATGATTTACAGTTTTCCAAAATCAAGTTGGACAATGATTTTATACTGACACGTTTTTACCCGACTACGGCAAAGCGAAAAGGAAGGGTTATATATAAAGCACAGCCAAGAAATTTAAATAACGCCTTGTCCTTTTCATTTCAAAGGTTAATGTTTTAAGAGGCCTTATTCCTTTTAAAATGATGATTGTTTTAGACATTTTTCTCTATTATCAAACATGTTTCTTAACATATTATTGATGTTACTACCTAGAACAGGGCTATTGGGGTTTATTCATATATATTTGAAACCTATAATTTGAATTTTTCATTGATAATTTTTGTTTCAAAAACTACTCGAAATTGACAAAATTCACGCGAAAAATTGTTTTTTTCAACTTATTTTCGACTGCGCGCAATAAAAGCATGAAATAGCTACGTTACTTCCTAGAACTCAGAGAAAACTATTATTCACTTCAAAAAGTTGGTTGAATTTATCAATATATTTGTCATAATATGAAAAAAATCAATTTTAAAAGGAATAAGGCCTCTTAAGTCATTTTCAGCGGAATGACTGTAAAGTTGTTATATTAAAAGTCACGGTCAAACAATTTATGATAAAATCATCAGAAATACGCTGAAAATTTGTCGACAGGCGGTCGAAAGACTAATTGTACATCATGCCAAGACGCCAGCAACATGGCTGCAATTTGGAAAAAAATAAAGTGGTCGGAGGTTTTCATTGAATGATTTTTTTTGGCCTTGTCAGTGTATAAGCCGATGTCCAAATCTGTAACAGAATACTAAACAAAATTTACATTTTGCAAAAACACAAACACTGACAAAATGATAAAAAAATAAATTGGTTTCCAGGCATTAATGACATAGTTTCCGAAATTTTTAAAAAGACAATGCAATGCCATGACTACCAAGTTGGTAGTACCAACCCAATCATCAAAGCATTGCTCATTTATCTTTGAGTTTCCTCAATAGCACTCCACGTTGCATTAGACAAGAATAATAACATCACCACGGGTTTTGTGTATAACGGCGAGGGTAGGAAAAATAAATTCGTAATCGTCCTCGTATGTATGATGAGAGAAATTATATGAAAACAAAAACAAAATTGTAAAGCAAGTACTAAAAGTATGGACTTTAAAAATAAATCAAAGTTGTAAAAACCGAATCTAATGAAGAGGGGTGTACAAGTTGTAGCCTTATAATTGGCAATGCGCCAGTAATATGACAGCAATAAAGCTTATATGAGATTTGCACGTGAAAATTATGTAAAAAAAAAGATCTAAGAGTAGTTTGTTCGAAATGGCGACGAAAATATATGTTTTGTATGAACTACCTCACATCATAGTAATCAGCTAGAATTCGCTAACAAAATTTAGAATATAAAATGACTGCAAAACTAAAAATGCTTGCATGTGTTTCCAAATTTGATAACAAATCATCATATCGTCTACTGCTGGACAAAGGCCTCCCCAAAGTTCTCCACAGCGATCAGTCTTGCGCCGCCCTCATCCAATTTCTGCCCGCTATCCCAACCCGGTCGTCAGTCTCCATTATAGGGGGCCTTCCCACTCTGCGTATTCCGGTCCGCGGTCGCCACTCAAGAACCTTTCTACCCCAACGGCCAGCGGTTCTACGAGCAATGTGCCCCGCCCACTGCCACTTAAGTTTGGTGACTGTCCGAGCTATATCTACAACCTTAGTTCTCTTGCGTATCTCATCATTTCGGATTCGATCCCGCAAGGAAACTCCGAGCATAGCTGTATTTGGGACGAAAGGATATTCCGTAACTTCCCGAACGCTACCCATCGGAGTTGGATTCGACGAGTGACCTCTTTTTCGTAATTGAACCCATGATAACCAAATATTGATAGATTTATTTAGTGTTTGCCCTACTGCGTCGTTTATGATCGCAATGGTATGCGTAAGCTGCTTTTTTAATGTCATCTTGCTCGTCGAAAAAGTTTGTTTTTCCGCTTATTATTTGATTGACTTCCTTGCACCAATTATTTATAAAGAAAAAAAATCATTTTTTTAACATAAATCTAGTGATTCTCTCTTTATGTTCTTCGCATGTTAAAAAATTTGCGTTCACATGAACAGAAGCGATTAATTCTAAATACTCCGAAATTCTTTTTTTATGACACGACGTCTTCATCACCTCTATAATAATGTTCTCTAACTGACAAAAATAGTCAAACACGTTTCGAGTTGGGTAGGTGAGCCAGGTTTTATCCTTTTGAAATTCTCTTATTCTTATATATTCATGAAACGTCTGTATGGTTCCGCTTTCCATTTCACGCTCGCACGTTTGACATTTTTTATAAATCTTTTTTTTCAATAACTGGACTAACCATCCACTACAGTAGGCTATTGCTGCACATTTCTCTCGAGCAGTGAATGATTCTGAACGAATTAATTCTTCAGTATTTATATCGTTTATAAAAAGGTGTTCTTCTAAGACGTCAATTTTGCTATTGTCTGTTATAACCACATCGCTTTTCAAAATGAATTTCAGGGATTGCAAATGTGGTTTTGTCTTTTTCACAATTGGATCCAACGGAATGTGGCGATGACAAATTGCTCACTAATAGGGCCTTGTATGCACCTATAAAAGCCGACGCAGAAGGCATTACGTTTCTTAAGCCATGGGCGCGTATGGATCCAAAAAAGTTTTCCAGCGGATCTTGATTGAAATGACGCAGCAATAACGAATTCAAACCTAATGAGTGCAGGTATTTGGTTAGTTCCAGGAAAGCTTCGATTGTTTTTATCCAACTCGATATCGATGGAACAGTTTTCTTAGTGCCATTTTTGTTAACAAATTTCATTGATTTTAAAATCGGCAAAGATTTATACCACAATTTGTGGTGTGGAGAACGTGGGGTGACGGCGCACCGATAAATTTTACCATTAACAGGTTTGCTAAAACTACCATTAACAGAGTCGAACAACTCATCAAAAAATAGCAGTATATCAGCTGTGTCTGCGCTCTCCTTGGGCAGCTTCCCGATATCTGGAATAGAAAAAAAGGTAGGTATAGAAACAAGAATAGATTATATAATAATCCAATGTAATGTTACGGCCCATGAATTTGCGCGACCAACGGCAGCGACAGCGGTGAGTACCGAGCGGCAAAAACAAAATCATTCCGTGTGAAGCACGCCACGAACCACCGCGCACGGTGCACAGCTGTGCCGCTCGCCGCTTACCGCTGCCGCCGGTCGCGGTCGCGCAGTCGTGGCTCTCCATGCTAGCCCAAACGGGTGGTTCACTAATATGTTGCATAAAATTGACACTCATAAATTCATTTTTAACCGACTTCAAAATTTTTTTTTTTGTGTGTATGGTTACTCGATATCTCCGAGAACCGTGAACCGATTTTCAATTATTTTTTTTATCGAAAGGGTTGGCACTAAGTCGGGATCTGATGGTGGAATCTTGGAGAAATCGAGGGAACTCTTCAAATGTTATAGGGACATGTACGGCGGCGCTTTCGGTAATTTATTGATAAAGTCAAGAATTTACATTCAGTAAATAGGATTTGATGTAAGTAAACAGATGATGAACACCACAGATGGCCACTAGAACCACTAAAAAGCAAAAAAATTGGGCAAGTGCGAGTCCGACTCGCGCATGAAGGGTTCCGTACCTATATATATATAGGTATAACAAGTTTGTTGTATGGGAGCCCCCTTAAATATTTATTTTATTGTATTTTTAGTATTTGTTGTTATAGCGGCAATAGAAATACATCATCTGTGAAAATTTCAACTGTCTAGCTATCACCGTTCTTGAGATACAGCCTGGTGACAGACGGACGGACGGACGGACGGACGGACAGCGAAGTCTCAGTAATAGGGTCCCGTTTTTACCCTTTGGGTACGGAACCCTAAAAACCAAAAATAACCCATTCAAGTACAGATTACATTTGACTCACCCTTCGAAGTCGGTGCCAAACCTCGCGTAAACTATAATATAACTATAAATATAAGAACTGAGTGGTTCGGGATCGACTTCGAAGGGTGAGTCAAATGTAATCTGTACTTGAATGGGTTATTTTTGGTTTTTTAGTTTTATGTATAACAACCTTTGACAGAAACATCATTTCTCCGAATTTTATTTTAATAAAAGTCTTATTAAAACTTTCGTGAGACATATTTAATTATTGTATTAAGCGGTTTACACTCACGTGAAATTGTCAGGATACTCGTGTTCTGCCATTTAAAATTATGCTAAATTAATAGTATGCTAACTGACAATTATGATACATGATTATGCTAAAGAATAAAGAAAAAATTATCGGTGATAGCTGCTATGAGAAATGTATTTCGGAGAATCTATATTATGCAAAATAAAGGGAACCCCAAATAAGTATATAATTCAGAAAGAAAAACGTAATGTTTGGTAATAAAAGTAATTAAATATTTTGGAAAAATCACAAACCTGCCATATACCCCATGGTGGCACCAACATTTTGACTAAACACCTGAGTGCAATATTTGACTCTCATCTTTGGTATCAGATGTGGAAACACGTGCAGTGCAGTCAATTTGTTTATAAGTCTCACACCCTTATACCCTGGTCCCCTTCGGTATAGGGCTTCGAGGTGTGCCCATGTGGCTCTCCTCAGTTTTCCTCCCATTATATATTCTAAATCTTTTGTAATCAAATTATTTCTAATTCCTTTCATAATATGAGGTGGATCATACAAAACATATATTTTCTTATTATCTACTTCAAAGAAACCACCTTTATACACTTTTTTTTCTTTCACATAACGTTCACGTGTCTGTCTCATTAGCTCGTTTAATGCAGCCATGTTACTGGCACCTTGGTCGCTTACAGTGGCTACAACTTGCAGTCCAGTTTTCATAACATGGGTTGTGACAACTTCGAGTTGTTTTTTTAAATCCATACTTTTGGTACTTCCCTTGCAAAATGAAAAAGCAACCGGTTGCTTGAATTTTTTAATCACCCCTCTCACCATAAAGACGAGTACATGATCGCAAAACTTCTTTTGCCTGTCCTCGCCATTATCAACAAACCCCGTGATGATGTCACTATTCTTGTCGAATGCGACATGGGGTGCTATTGACATTTCATCAAAGATAATTGAGCAGATCCTTTGATGTTTGGGCAGACGTTGCACTGTCTTTTTCAAATTTTCAAAAAGTATCTCATTAATGCCTGGATACAAATTGACTTTTTTTAGGACTTTATCTAATGTGCTGCGTTTTGGTAAAATGCAAATCTTGCTAAGCAGTCTATACGCTTTTGGGCACGGCTTATATAACGACAAGGCCAAAATTTTTTCATCTAATGTAAACCTCCGTCCCCTTGCTTTTTTCCCAAATTGGCTGACTTGCATTGTAAAAAAGCTTTTTGCTGCCGGTGACATTTTTTTACTAAGAATTTCTAACGCTTAGTTTTCATAATTTTTTTTGCTAATTTGAATTGCGTTTTTAATTTAGTTTTTGACTGTCGGCATTTCCTTAGAGCCACTTTGGTCTCGGCTAGTGTGTCCCTTAACTCCCTCTCGACTTTGGACATGGGCTTTACGTGCCTTGCTCTTGCTGCTGAAATGAAATAAATTACTAAATCATTATTCATTATACATATTCTACTTTGAGTTTTTTAATTTATCAACATTTTAAACCGTTAATACAAATATCAAAGCTTAAAACGCGGTCCAGCGCGTTAACCACTTCGCTACCGGTAATCCAGAAGTACCGGGTTCGATTCCCGGTCTCTTCCACCAGGTAGCAAGACGTTACTTTTGCATTGATGTGACGTTACTTTTGCATTGATTTTGTATGGATAGAATGGATTTGAAATGCCATAGTATCAAGATGCACACTAATGTAACCCCAATTCGGACAAAACTTCGTTATATAATTTTATGAAACATGTAATGTCTCATTTTTTAATGTGGGTACACCACAATTTTTATTTAAACCATGAATACAAAGATCAAAGCTTAAAGAAAAATTGAAAAAGGCTACCTGGTGGAAGGGACCCGGAATCGAACCCGGTACCTCTGGATTACCGGTCCAGCGCGTTAGCCACTTCGCTACCCTCGCTCCACGTAGTCCTGACGAGCCAGGTAGCTCCTTTTTCAATTTTTCTTTAAGCTTTGATCTTTGTATTCATGGTTTAAATAAAACTTCGTTAGTATAAGAATTTTTTAACGTGTGGTAAATTCATACCTTTTGTCGTTGTTTCTCCACTCTCATCAGGAGTTTTCGACGTTGAGGCTACGGCGCTTGATGTAGTTTGGTTGAGCAGATCCCCTTCTTTTCGTGATTTCAATGGTGGTTGGCAGTATGTCGTATCCGAACCTAACCATAAAATACATAATATAAGAGCATAATAAATAAAAAAAAATGGGCAAGTGCGAGTCCGACTCGCGCATGAAGGGTTCCGTACCTATATACAAGTTTGTTGTATGGGAGCCCCCCTTAAATATTTATTTTATTTATTTTTAGTATTTGTTGTTATAGCGGCAATAGAAATAAATCATCTGTGAAAATTTCAAGTGTATAGCTATCACCGTTCTTGAGATACAGCCTGGTGACAGACGGACGGACGGACGGACGGACGGACGGACGGACGGACGGATGGACGGACGGACGGACAGCGAAGTCTCAGTAATAGGGTCCCGTTTTTAGCCTTTGGGTACGGAACCCTAATAAACGTCGATATTAACTATGCTGCTCCCAGTAAGGCAAATGACGGTATCTCAAAGAAAAAACCGGCCAAGAGCATGTCGGGCCACGCTCAGTGTAGGGTTCCGTAGTTGCCCAGCCCATCCTTCACAATAGACGAAAATTACGAGAAAGATTTATTTCTCATATTTTGTACATTTTATGTGTCACTTAGTTATCTGCTGTAGGTACTTAGTTCTTTCTTTCTTTCTTACATTATGTATTACAAGTCAAATAAAAGCTTGTAAAAACATGAGAATCGGTGTAGAAATGACGGACCTGTGGGTGAGGACAGCCAGTAATGTGGACAACTGGACATTGCGAAATTAGTGACTATTTTAATAGGGTGTGTAATGTTAGACAACAACTTTAGATACCTATATATGATGTTGTTGTTGATATAACATTATTCAAATAATATAGTAATGACATAATGAGTACTAGTGGTATAATAAATGAAATGATATTATAACAACATTAGGACATATTTTCTTCTCTGAACTTTCAGAAAAGAAAATCTGAAATTAAAACCCAAATTGAAACCCAATTTTGTAACATACCTGGTATATGAAGTGTTGGTATCGCCAACCGTGTCAATCTGTTATTCGGAAACGTATATTGTGCTTCAAAATGACGGTGGCATACACGTCTATTTCTATAAATGTACAAATTGTCTTCGCCAACAATGTCTCCTCCAATTTTCATAATCCACGTGCGAAATCTTTCAATTTCATCAAATCTACCTGGGCCAGGATTTGGGAAATTATGCATAGTTATACCTGAAAGATATAAATTGTTAAGATACCTAAACAATAAGCAATTACAGTTACAACCCCTTTATTATATGTTTGGTACTGGTATATACGGCGTTACATGTAAATGAGGTTACAAACTGAGCGTAAACTGAGTGTATCAGCCACAGACATCCATCGATAATTATTGGCGTCCTCTATTGTTTGCCACAGAGTGGGATCCTGCGCAAACCATATTCACTAAACTCGCCGCGACTTCCGTCTTCTCCTACCCGATCTGCTTATAAAAATAACTTTATTCGCGACTTCGCCTTATCGCACTTTCATATTAAATCCATCCTCTTTTTTCCAAATTTCATCTAAATTGGTTCAGCGCTTATTGATTTCCCAAACAAAATGTTGGCCTCCACAATCCCTTAAGGAATGACTCTTGAAATTAAAAAAATGTCTTGCCCTTTCTCGGGATCAGACTACCTAAACGGGTACGGAGGTAACCAAATTTAATCTAATTCAGTTCAGACACACTTTTACAGATCGATAATCTATGCGTTCGCTTCATCTAAAACGTATCAATAAAGGTGAACAAATCATATTGTAGTCCATTTTTAACATATTCACTGCCAGCAACGCATTTATGCGTTCACCTTCAGACAAGTTTGTTCCTAAAATAGTTAATTTTAAATTAGCGACTCCGTGCGCTGTAGACCTCGCGATCACTCTTCTACCCACTATACCTCTAGTGTAGTGAGTAGGTTCGATAAGCACACCTAAGTAGTTATAGAACCAACTCACTAAATTTCATGACAATCGGTGCAGAAATGTGGCCAGTAGCTTGTACTATTATCTATTCTGTGCCAGTAGGCCAAAACAGTCGAAAATCTGAACATACAAACATACTGACATACGAAATTAATTTTGGTGAAGCTGAAACTGACGCGCTTCGCTCGCTCAGTCAATTATTACTAATTGGCTCTGTGAGCTGCAGACCTCGCGAGTTTGTTTATAAATTTATGAAAATGGCCCATAACTCCGCCATTTTGAAAAATTGTATCTATACATAATTCTATATACCTACTTATCGAACCAACTCACAAAATTTCAAGATAATCGGTTGAGAAATGTGGCCTGTAGGCGAGAACAATCGAAATCCGAACATACATACATACGATACGGTACGATATTTTTTGGCGAAGCTGAAGGAAGAAAAGCTTCGCTCGCTCGGTCAATTACGGTGATTTTAAAGAATTTATATTATTAATATTGTAAATTTAAGGCGGACCGTTCAAAAATGGTGATTGTTTTAGACATTTTTCTTAGACATTCTCTATGATCAAACATGTTTCTTAACATTTTATCAACTAGCGACCCGCCCCGGCTTCGCACGGGTGCGATGCTATCAGCATTTATACATACAAACCTTCCTCTTGAATCACTCTATCTATTAAAAAAGCGCATCAAAATCCGTTGCGTAGTTTTAAAGATCTAAGCATACATAGGGAACAGCTGGAAGAGATTTTGTTTTATACTAAATAGCCATGTTACTACTTAGAACTACTTACAACATTGTGACTTATTTGAACACACTGCTTGAATTTTTCATTGATAATTTTTGTTCCCAAACTACTCGAAATTGACAAAATTCACGCTAAAAATTCGTTTTTTCAACTTATTTTCTACTGCACGCAATCAAAGCATGAAATAGCTATGCTACCTAGAACTCAGGGAAAAGTATTGTTCACTCCAAAAAGTTGGTTGGAATTATCAATATATTTGTCATAATATGAAAAAAAACCGGCCAAGAGCATGTCGGGCCATGCTCAGTGTAGGGTTCCGTAGTTGCTCATCCTTCACAATAGACGGGCTTAAAACAGCGGTTTTAAGTTACGACTAAGATTTCAAGCTCTATAAAAATGTCGTAAATGCCAATGTAAATGTAATTACTTATTACCTTCTGGAAGTCAACTTACGTCCTTTTAAAGAAAAATATGAAATTTTGCGATAATTCAAAAACGGCTCAACTGATTTTGTTTAATATAGTTTTCATTGAAAGTACTTATAAGGCCTCATTTTCATGAATTTTTCCATAATTTTTTGACCTGTGGTTTAAAAGTTAGAGGGGGGGAACGCTATTTTTTATATTTTCGGAGCGAATGTTTACAAAATTGCTAACTATCAAAAAATTATGTTTCAAGACCCCTATTATTTTTAAAAGACCTATTCAACGACACCCCACACCCACACACTAGTGTTGGAACGAAAAAAAAATCACCCCCACTTTAGGTGTTCGAGAGGTAACCGAAAAAAACATTTTTTTATTTTACCGTTTTGTCAGCGTAATACATACACATACCCAAACCAAATTTCAGCTTTCTAGTACTAATGATCACGGAGCTAAGCCGCGGACGGACAGACGGACAGACGGACATGGCGAAACTATAAGGGTTCCTAGTTGACTACGGAACCCTAAAAAGGAATAAGGCCTCTTCAGTGAGAAATAAAGTCTTTTTTTTTCTTTTTTTATACAAACTTCCACCATCTTGCCGCCCCTTCCTCAGGCTTCAAAGTATCTCCATACCAAATTTCATCTTAATCTGTTCAGCGGTTTAAGACTGAAGAGGTAATAACCTAATAATGGACAGATACAGACACTTTCGCATTTATAATATTAGTAAATTAAGGTAGATTGCGCCTTGCGCCACTTATCAACCGACGTCAAAAATCGGAGCCGGTCCTAAGTTTGATTTGGTGGGTTTGATTTTTAAAATTTTAACCGATTTTGAAAAACCTTTTATTGTTTTAAAGAACTTACGACTAGTTGGTCCACTTATAATATAACATAACTTCGTTTCGTGGACGTCGGTATTTTTTTGTTAAAAATCAGGTTTTCCGATATTTGTTTAGTGATTTAATTACTTACCATCTTTTAAAGTAGTTGTACACTGTGGTACGCAGCATCTTAGTTGTGACGGCATTATTATTCTCGTGCGATGAGGTAATTTAAACACACAAAATACACATGAAATACACACTCAAATAAATTTTTGAAAAATTTACTTGCTTGACAAACATAGACAACAAAAGTTGCCAGCATTGAAGTAGAGTAATAATAAAATCTTCATAGTTGCCAACTCAAAGGGCTAACAATGAAATCACCGCAAATAATAAATTGTTCGTATAAAAAGGACTGTTTTTTTTTCTAAGATATACCAATAAGATTTGTTAGCTGTTAGGCCAATACGCTCTTCGTCCAAATCGCGTTTGGCCGATCGTCTACTACGCAGTTAGTCCATGATATGATTGGTCTATTACGCTGTTCGTCCATTCGCGACTGGTCTATTACGCTGTTCGCCCATTTCGCGATTGGTCTATTACGCTGTTCGTCCATTCGCGACTGGTCTTTTATGCTGTTTGCCCATTTCGCAATTGGTCTATTACGCTGTTCGTCCATTCGCGACTGGTCTATTACGCTGTTCGCCCATTTCGCGATTCGTCTATTATGTAGTTAATCCGATACGCCGCCGTCAGACTGTAATTATTATTCGTCTAAATAAGAGTGATTCTCTGGCGTTTCAACCACCCATCAGTCCCTAATACAATACGCCAATAATTTGTATGAAAAATTGAAAAACAACCTAACTTACCTATTTTTTTTATTTATTTTTTTATTTATTAAGTACCTTTATACTACTGTACATATCGGTCCTATAAAAACAGAGACTACTTACATCTTCAACAAAATATAAAGTACAACTAAACTAAAAGAAACACTATTAACCTACTTAAAAAAAAACAGTTTACACAATGTGAGCCAACTTATACACCATAAGTGCATAGTCTGACGATGGATTTGCCAGCAACTGCATAAAAGCTCCGATATCATATATGGGTTTAGGTTGGCTGACGCTATCAGCGCATCTCTCTGGGCACGATTGCGCCGGCACTCCATCAACAAGTGCTGGGCGTCTTCTATAGTACCACAGATATCACAATTAGGTGAATCAATTATTCTCATGAGACATCGAAACTTATTGAGTGGCACATGACCAGTTCGCAGCCTATGAGCAGTCACAACATGTTAACGGCTTAAGTCAACATTCTGAAACCACGGTATCCGCGGAGGCTCGCTCTGTATACATTTGTACCATTGTTTATTGTTTATTAATCACATACAAGAAATTGTAATATTACAGGATAAACCTAAGTCATTACAAGTTCCTTAACTACTATATCTTATAAACTATATTACATCATCATTACATACGAGTATTAACATTAACTATATTACCACCTATAACATTGTAGAACCTTAAATAATTATTAAATCATTTATGTATATTATTATTAGTGACAGATCATTGAATTAATTAGTTAATTATTAGTAAGACTCTCGCACAATTTTAAGCATTCTCTTTCAACTATCGTCCATCCATCCACAAACAAATCGCAGGAGCATTCCACCACATCCAGCCTGTTAAGGGCGTGTAGAGCGCGGCACACGGGAGAGTTGCGGCGCGAGACCGTGCGCGCGGCGGGCACGGCAAAGAGACGCAGGCGGTCCGCACGGAACTTCGTGCGCCCGTCCGGGATAAACAGGCGACACGCCTCTCCAACTAGGACAGGGCAATCGAGGCGGCCACGTAAAATGTGGAGGACGGTCATTATTTGACAAAACAGTCTACGCGTCGCGAGGGAGTTATAAATAGCCAAGAATGCCCTGCAGGTAGGCGGTGGGGTACAAAAATGGGTAATAGCCGCCTAATTTACTAAAAAGGAAGCGCAGGAAGCGTTTTTGAACTTTTTCCACCATTAACCCATAGGTCGATTCATGTGGATTCCATACGCACGCACTAGCCTCTAGTTTTGATCGTACAAGAGCAGGGTAGAGTAATTTGATGGCTCCTATATGCGTGAAATCTTTGCAATTACGGATAAACAAAACCCAAACGTTTAAACCCTTCTACTGCTAGTGCGCGCATGTGATCGTGGAACGTGAGGCTAGGATCGAAAACCACCCCCAGATCCTTCATAGACTGAGTGCGGGAGAGAGCCTGTTTATCAATCTCATATTGCGCAAGTATGGGTCGCCTAGATCGCGTGAAACTCATAACGTAGCATTTAGAGGCATTAAGATAGAGACGATTTTCAATACTCCATCGGTGAATTTCGTCTAGATTGCACTGCATCCCAAGGCAATCCGATGGGTTCCTGATATCCACCACTAACTTGAGATCATCTGCATACATCAAGGGTTTTCCTACTTTAAGATAATCAGTCAAATCATTAACCATTATCGTGAATAGGAAAGGTCCAAGGAGCGATCCCTGACTTACACCAGATTTTGTGTGGTACATATCTGAGTCATAGCATCCAAGGCGAACGAACTGTCTGCGATCCCCCAAGTAACTGGCGAACAACCGTAGAAGTGATGGCGAAAAGCCTACAAGGGAGAGCTTTCGAAGTAGTATATCGTTATCGACTTGGTCAAAAGCTTTCATGAAATCTAGATATACTACATCGACCTGGTACCCCTCATCGAGTCTTTTCGCAATATGATCCACAAGTGAAAGGAGATTGGTATTTACAGAGCGGCGTCTTCTAAATCCGTGCTGCGCATCGTCTAGATAAGGCTCGACTTGTTTATAAATTTTTGCATGCAGCACACTCTCAAACACCTTTGCGAAAGAGCTTAAAACAGCTATAGGACGATGGTTTTCGGCTTTCGTTTTTTCCCCTGACTTCAATATTGGTGTCACTTGAAATTTTCCAGCGATCAGGATAGGTACCATATCCCTTTGTCTCTAGACCTTCGATCTTTGTATGCTCATAAGAATAATTTTACTTTGTTAAAAATTAAGTATGTTAATATTTGTACTCGTGGAAAGCTACACATATGAATGGCGTTCACACCATGATGATTTATTAAACGAAATGTTTACCAAACATTGCATTTTATTAACGTTGTTTTATCATTCGTTATTTTGTTAATTGACTAGAATGATAAATGAATAATTTGCGAAATAACGTTTTGTGATATGATGTTTTGTCCAATAAATGATTTGTATTATGATATATTTGTAAAACCATATTTTATGCAACGTCTAATTTGGGAATCGTTCATTTGTCTAACGTTGTTTGTAAAATGAATATTTATGAATCGTTGTTTAGCAAGTGATTGGCTACCATAGAGTCAGTACATTCAGAGCAGTAGTCAGTTTTACTCGCAGTCATTATAATTTATAACCATCTTCAGTTTAGCGTAGTACCACCGGTCCGCGAATTTAGTTTGTTAGTGTTAGCGTAGTACCATCGGTCCGCGAATTTAGTTTGTTAGTGTTAGCGTAGTACCATCGGTCCGCGAATTTAGTTTGTTAGTGTTAGCGTAGTACCATCGGTCCGCGAATTTAGTTTGTTAAGCGTAGTACCATCGGTCCGCGATTATGTAGTGTTAAATTCGATAGACAGAGACTAAAGTAGTTAAGTGTTAATTTAAGTATTTTCCGATCCGTTGTTGTTTTGTTTAATTGTTAATCTTCTATGTAAATATATAGGTACCGTTGATTATTAGTTTGCGTTTTCGTTTTCGTCCGTTTCGTTAGCCTATCTCAATCACAGTCCGTTCGCTCCCTTACTCATCCCTGAGTTTCGGAGTGCCAATGTAGCCGATTGCCGACGGACGCGGTGGTCGTCTACAATACCGTCACTGGGTTTGTGACATAAGCAAAGAAAGGATTTTGAAAGATTTATCATAAACATATAAATTTCTTATGAAAAAAAGCATGAATAAAACACCAAATAAAGTTTTATCGAATGTATTACCAAAACTTAAACAGCTTAACCACTAAGCAAAGAAAAAATTTTGTCCTTCAAATAAACTAAACCTAAACAACTAGTTCACCTAGAAATCCGTCATTTATGGACCAATTCGTTTATTGAGTTTATACTCAATATTTATATATTTTTTGATTTAATAACTTTTTGAAGAAATTCTATAGCGCTTATTTCACACTTTCTTAACAATTTTAGTTTTTTGCGTAAGAATTCGTTGAATTTCAAATCTTGCAATCGTTTCTTTCGACTCATAGGCATTTTCCTTCTGATCAATATATCGAAGTGTCGCCCTTCTTTCTTAAGTATGTCGACCAGCAAGAGTAAATTTGGCTTGACAGGAATTTTCTTGTTTATTCGACTGTGCCACCCTTCAACCGCGTTCGTTGTCCGGTGATTCTCATCGGCTACGCTTAGCATTGCAAAATAAGGGAGCCACTGCTTTTCAAAATAGTTACAAAATTCTTCGAACGCTGCGGAGTCCTGGCATATTTGACCAACTGACTTTATATCAATCCAAGCGTCCATCAGAAAGTTGGTGGGCAATAGTGTCAAATAAGAAGCCAGCTTAATGACGTTTCTGCCCACAAGAGTCTGGTCCAGGTTTAATGATGTGCACTTTTTTATAATGGCCTGCTGATAGTGAAAAAAGCAGCCGCTGATATGCACATTTGGATACACGCTTTTCACTGCATTGAATTGTGCTAATTCAAAATCGGCCTTGTAATTTTTAATAATTATACCCAGTTCGTCCTTCAACACCGTAAACAATCTTTGATATGTCTGTTGTTTTTTATCTGGCAGCAGACAGTAGATGACTGGTATAATATTTTGGTATTTTGTATCAGATGGTTTTAAATCTAGATGCAAAGTGAATATCTGTCTAAACGGTTTAGCCGTCCTTTTAAAGGTGCCGTCAGCATAAAAGTGGAATTCTTTCTGTGTTGACTTTTCAAGCAATTTTCGAGATTCATTAGTACAAAACACTAATATCTTATCATCTTCTCCGAATTCCTTCACTAAAAAGTCCTTAGCCAGTATTTCGGGTATATGGACGTCTCTTAGGCGGTTGAAAGACAAACTCGTTATTTCGAGACTTTTTTTTTTCGCCCTATAAAGTGCGTCTCGTTTGGAATGAAACGATGGGATTTCATCCGGCTCCACTACGCCACTGTCTTCTAGTTGTTGAAATGAATCTTCATATATTTGTTGGACGGAGCCGAAATCCATTGCAACTTTGGTCTTACACGCGTCGAACGCAATATCTATGGCATTTCTAGAGTAATCAGGTTCGCACGTATGTTCACTTTCCCGTAAAACTTGATCACGGGCTCCGTTTAACGTGACGGACGCACTGCACTCATAGCGATTGCTGCACCGCCACAATGAAGTATTATGATGTTCGCATTTTTTTTTATTTCGTGGGTTTAAGTTATACCTATATCCATTTCTTAATAGCACATCAGCTCCTCTTTTACTTTTTACAAAAGTTATGTCGAGATTTTCATTCATGTTGTTTCGATCATAGGAAGCAATTTGTGGCACTTTACAGAAATGTCACTCGTGATAAAATCTATTTCATAAGTATTTCTCTTTTGTAAGTGGCCAGTCTCAAGTGGTTACCTAACTGTAATAATACCAATAGGTATTAATTTATCAAAAGAGAATGTATTCAAGAATAAAGATAAATTAGGTGTGCAAAAATATGCATGTACTAGCTGTGCCCACGACTCCGTTCACGTGGAAATAGTTATTAGCCGTGCTTGACAAAACGGATTAAAAAATAATGAAAGCAACCACACAAATAGAAGGGTAAAGATAAAGAATTTTCATTACATATAAGTTTCAGCTAGATAGGTTTCAGTGGGTTAGATTCAGCTGGGCAGTTTTCAGTTAGTTTTGTAGGGCAAGTTTAGCTAGGGCAGAAAAGTTCTGTGGGCGGGCATAGTAGAGCTTCAGTAGGAGTTTCAGTTAGCTTTTCTTTAGCTTTTCAAAGTTCCTTATAGAGTTTTAGTTACGTTTATAGCTTTAGGTTTATGTAGAAAGGGGCGATCGTTTCAATATTACTGAGACTTCGCTGTCCGTCCGTCCGTCCGTTCGCCCGTCTGTCACCAGGCTGTATCTCAAGAACGGTGATAGCTAGACAGTTGAAATTATGTATTTCTATTGCCTATAAAATAAAATTTACTAGCTGCGCCCTGCCATTTGAACGTGAAGAAGTAACATAAGAACAATATAGGCATAAGAACATACTCACAAACTTTCACGTGTATAATATTAGTGTGATATTGCTCTACTATAATACTAATCGCGAGGTATGCTAAATTTAATAGTTTATTACCATCACAGATTCAGTTAATAAGCCGATAATTTCCTCCAGTAAAAATTTACAAAGGGAAATCAAAGATTTAAAAAAATATATTTACCTGTAAAAACAGCTGAACCAATTTAGAAATCTTTCCATGTTCCTCCTCTGTGTCCACAGTAAGACTGAACTTAAATGTATACATTTTGGCTATGAGTTTCATCTAAGACAAGTGTCGCCTTATAATAATAGGCGTCGGATTCAGTTACAGGCCGACAAAGGGCTTTGGTTTAGAATGTTTAGATTATTGGTAATAAACAAATATGAGTGAATAAAGGTCTCTACATCACTATTTACAATGTTACGGGTTAATGTTAGAAATAAAGTTTATTTATACATTATAGGGAGTTTATTGATTTTCATATTTATTTTATTCAGAACTATAAATTACAATAAACTTGTCAATCATAACATTTAAATATCGATACAGTTTTTCTTCATAACGTTTTTATTCATAATGCTTGTTTTCATATTTCTTTCAATAATAACCATAAAAATTCATAAACATTGTAAATCATAACATTAAACAGAACTCTGGAGTCTACTCATATTAAAATTGTTGATGTCGAACATTTTGATTATATTTGTATTGTTGCTATAATTCATCATTGAGGGTTTCTATCGTTTTGCACTGACGCTACGTCTTAAGGCGATATTGTCCAGCCCTCCGGCCGAATTGAGGGGGTGAGGTGCGCGGTAAGACGCGGAGCGCCGTCCGCGCGCCCCGCCCCGCCCGCCGAGTTCGCTAACGCGAATTCGAGATGGCGATGTACACTGTACAGGGGTGTCACAATACAGTGATATCAGTCGCCAGTCTTTTAAGTGGACGGTGCAAATCGTTCAAAGTGAAATGCTAATTCTTTCTATAGAAGTACTAAATATTATTTTACGTTTTAACTAAAAAAATTTTTAAATTAAAATGCTATAGTTTTTACTTGCGACTGTGTTCTGTACAAATACAAATTGTTTATTGTGGAGGAATTTCGGAATAAATATCTTATGTCGTTCCCCGGGAGTTATTTTAATTAGTATGGATGTTACTCGGTTTTGTAAATCAATCATGTTAGGTATGCATATTATTGGTACGTAGATTGTAGGTCGATATGTTGATTTACTACCCTCTTCATGTTGCGGACTTTTAATAGTAAATTGTTTGACAATGGGTTAAAATATTGAGCCACTGTGACACAAAGTGATTATTTGGACGAGCGAAAGAAATGTGCGAGGATAAATATAACCTGAATGTCGTAATGGGTTTTAACCATGTGTTGAACACTGCTTTTCACTCCGACTGCGAAAAAAAAGCCTAGTAATTAATGCGCAGTAGCTTACTGTTTTATTTTTTTGTAGTTTGGGCACTTTTTTAACTATGACTAGGGCATAGACAATTGTAAGATCAGAAATACACCTAAGATCATAAGGTAATTAATAGGTCGATTGCAAAAAATGGTACATAGTTAAGGGCTTTAATTAAAAAAAAACTTAATTGATTCCTATGTGTGACGAAAGTTATTTTCTGTTAACTAAGCTTTTAACTATGTACATACATTTTTTTGCAATCGACCCTAATTACATTTCGTAGTTTCGTATCTAATAACCCTTTTTATTCAATAATTTAAGCTAAGTAATCCATAACTATGTTGTATTAGTTAAATTACGATACATTCTCGGAGTTCTAATCTCAGTATTACTAATAATAAAATACATCTACTGCAGAGACTTCTTTCTTTGTTGTTGCTAGCCGCTAACAAGAATTATTTTTAATTTTCATAGAAATTATTATATGGCTTCCATTTAAACCCTACGGGCTAAAATGGTACTTTTAGCCCGTAGGATTTCACCCACTTCACGAAGCTAAAATAACGTACATACCATTTTGTCTTCACAGCTATCCCAGGGTCTATCTTAATTATTTATATAAAATAACATGAAAGTAGACAAGTTCTAAGTCTAGATCTGGTTGATATCTAAGTTTAGATCTATGAATAAGGTCCAAACTTACCCAATCGAATTTGTTAGCCAACTTTAAATCTTTATAGATCCTAAATGGCACATTAATATAGGAAAGAAACATAAAAATTGTATAGTTTTAAATAACTATTCAATCAGGCCCATTCAAAACAATTTATTGTATTAGAATTTTTATTTTCATTCATATGCTTTTGACAGACGATTCGATTGACGTCAGACTCATCAAAATCGGCCAATACAAAGAAACATACATACACACTTACGTACATACATAAATACTTATATAAATGTTAGAGCAGTCTCATACTCCTAAAATACTCAAGAAGGCTACGTGTGAACTTGTGACGGCAGTAAGGTGGTGATGTGGAGTGTGAATAAATAGACTATGTACTATGATAACTTCTTAAAAGTTCACAAAGAATTGAATAGAAATGTCACAGGACTCGGTATTTAAAACCCATCAAAGTACCATGAAATGGAGGGGAGAAACAAGTAAGCGGTAGGCGTTAAGTAACCGGGTCTTTGAACAATACTATTGTCGAATCTACTATTTCTTAAATTGATATTATTAATCACAAAATTACTCATGTAACTTGGCATTGGCCAATAACTTATAACTAAATTATCAAGATACTCAATGATCTAATAAATGTGCTTCTGAGATAAATATAATCCAATTAATAATATTTAGATACCTACATTTAAATGTGGAATAATCTCAAAGGCGCTATAATACATAATCAGACTACTAAACACATTACTCTCCTTTGTGTCGCGCAGTCGGGTAAAAATAAACTACATACCTAGGTGTCCGATATACATTCGGTATACCTACTAATATCTAGGTTACATAGCATACATAATCACGCCTTTTCACGGCAGGGACTTAAAGTACTGAAATATGTTAACTGTGTACTAAATTCCATGCGTGGCAGGTTCCAAGTTTGACAGGAGACATAAGTCATAATACGCTAAAAAACTTAATTTAGATGAAATATATTTGTGGTAATAAGTACGTAAGTCAATTTGATTCTTAATGCTTTCAGCAATGAGTTCTTTTGTACGAAATGATTATGTTGTTATAAATTATAAAGAAAGCGTTATTAGCATCTACTTGAACATGTCAACCGTGCTACTTTTTGACATTTAAGTTCGGTTCCGTAAATTTATTAAAAATAAAACATTAAGTTACTTTTTCGCATTCCTTGCTCCAGCATTTTCTGTGTTTATTCGTTTTATAATATGAAAAGCTTTTTTTTACTTCGTGCTAATTTATTTCCAATCTTTATTGCAACAATAATTCGTAAATACGATCACGTGATCGCGCGGAGCAAACTGACGCAGGTCCGTCCTCTTCAAGCGCCGAAGCGCGACTAAAATGGCACCGCGCGTGATCGCGCTCGTAGTTTTAGTAGGTATTTCGTTCTAGTGATTAAATAATTAATTTTATTCAGACAATACCATCGAGTATGCAAAGATAATGACTATGAGAAAGCCTTTGATTCGGTGGAAACATGGGCGGTGCTCGAGTCACTTCAGCGATGCCATATTGACTATCGGTACATTGAAGTGTTGAAGTGTTTGTATAGTAACGCCACCATGTCGGTCCGAGTTCAGGAGCAGAGCACAAAGGCCATTCCATTGAGAAGAGGCGTAAGACAGGGGGACGTTGTGTCCCCGAAACTGTTTACGGCCGTTATGGAAGACGCCTTCAAGCTCCTGGAATGGCAAGGACTTGGCATCAACATCAATGGCGAATACATCACTCACCTTCGGTTTGCCGACGACATCGTAGTCATGGCAAAGTCGATGGAGGAACTCAGCATGATGCTCGATGACCTCAATCGAGTTTCTCAACGGGTGGGCTTAAAAATGAACATGGACAAGACGAAACTCATGTCAAATGCCAAGGTTGTGCCCATCCCAGTCTCTGTTGAAAACTCGGTACTCGAAGTTGTTGACTCATACATCTACCTAGGACAATTGGTCCAATTAGGTAGGTCCAACTTCGAGAAAGAGGTCAACCGCCGAATCCAACTCGGCTGGGCAGCGTTCGGGAAACTACGCAATGTCTTTTCATCCGACATACCTCAGTGCCTCAAGACGAAAGTCTTCAACCAATGTGTGTTACCAGTGATGACTTACGGCACCGAAACGTGGTCTTTCACTATCGGCCTCATCTCAAAGCTCAAAGTCGCTCAACGAGCAATGGAGAGGGCTATGCTCGGGGTGTCTCTACGTGATCGAATCAGAAATGAGGAAATCCGTAGACGAACTAAAGTGACCGATATAGCTCACCGGATTAGCAAGTTGAAGTGGCAATGGGCAGGCCACATAGCACGCAGAGCAGATGGCCGATGGGGCCGTAAAGTGCTCGAGTGGAGACCTCGGACCAGCAAGCGCAGCGTAGGACGTCCACCTACAAGATGGACAGATGACCTTATAAAGGTCGCCGGAAGGCGCTGGATGCAGGTCGCTTCCAACCGGTATATATGGAAGTCCAAAGGGGAGGCCTATGTTCAGCAGTGGACGTCCTATGGCTGAGATGATGATGATGCAAAGATAATGTTAGTATCTATACATTTACGCAAAAAACGGGTAAAAAAGGTTCGTATTTTAGCCATACTACAGAAAAGATATTACGAATAGAGGTAACTTTGGGATTGTTTTCTATCGAGCGAAATTTTTCCAATCATGTTGCTGAACACGATCTCGTATTCGCAAGATCCTTAAGTATGATATATATGTTTTTCATAATCTTCAAACACTGATTAAACGTCTACGACGAGTCTGAAAATGAGTGAGTTCGGCGTCTACTTGGATAAGACCGCCTTAACTCGGCCGGCTGCAAGAGTAGGGGTTTTGTAAAGCCACGCTTTGTACAGCCATATTTTCCGAATCCATTATGTCTCAAAAAGCACGCAAGCATTTTGACGCTCCGCTCGCTTCGCTCGCTCCGCTATACGTGGTTACAATACAAACCTAACCTAACCTACAGTTTTCGGTTTTGGACACATGTTCCATTTTGGCGCAGTTCTTCCTAACGGTATGTATTAGTATATGATTACTTACTAAATACTGTCTTTTTGAATCAATCCTGGCGATGCATTTGCTTATTGAATTTTGGTGTAATAGTAGATTATTTACGATTAAATATACAAGCAAGCATGCAAGCATTTTGACGCTCCGCTCGCTTCGCTCGCTCCGCTATACGTGGTCAAAATAGAAACCTAACCTAACCTACAGTTTTCGGTTTTGGACACATGTTCCATTTAGGCGCAGTTCCTCCTAACGGTATTAGCATACTCTTACTTACTAAATACATACTGTTTCTTTTTTAATCCATCCTGGCTATGCATTTGCTTATTGAATTTTGATGTAATAGTAGATTATTTACGAGTATACATACAAGCAAGCATGCAAACATTTTGACACTCCGCTCGCTTCGCTCGCTCCGCTATACGTGGTCACAATACAAACCTAACCTAACCTACAGTTTTCGGTTTCGGACACATGTTCCATTTTGGCGCAGTTCTTCCTAACGGCATTAGTATACTCTTACTTACTAAATACTGTTTCTTTTTTATTGATTATTGATTAAAAATTGTTACCGAAGAATTGCATTTTTATTATTTATTATTTTATAATATGCCAGCAACGAACTTACCTACTCCGCGTATAGTATCCGGTATTTTAAGATCAAATTCTGTCAAACTGGCACAAGTGAAAAGCGACCTTAAATTTACAGCTATACAGTTGTTTGTACCTTGTCCCAAAGTGACTTCATTTATCCTTAGAGATCGGACATGCTATACCTAAGCAAAAATAACCTACTTTATTACGATCAAAAATTAAGGGTAAAATTCGTTTAAAATTGATTTGTACATGAAATTATTCTTCTTTGTTTTAAACATCTATCGTTGTTTATGTTATTTGTACGTTTTTTGTAATAACATTTAACAGATGGTCATTTACTTCGCCTATGGACGGCGGGGTCATCGGGATGCCGCGGTAGGTAATTTTATCCGCATTGACAGTGTCAAATAAGTCACAAAGTCAACACAAGTCAGTGTACAAACTATATGATAGTGAAGTTTATGAGTACAAATAAGTCTACTTATAAAATATTATGATAGTGAAGTTTATGAGTAGAAACCAGTCTACTTAAAAAAATGATGACAGTGAAAAATAGGATCAAAAACAGTTATGATGAATAAATGTATGAAAACAAAAAGTAGTATTAGAGATATTTATGATAAATTACATTATGATTTTAAATGGTTCGGAGTTATGATCGGTAGTAAGAGTGACTAAGTATGAGTAGTGACTATTATGATGAACATTTTTATGAGAAACATTTTCGGAGTTCCAATAATCGGGGTTGAAAAATTATGTGAACTTTGGCGCACCCGTGCAGTCATGTGTCAAATATTTCTTATAATAAAATCCCTGTGTATGTCTGCTGTGAAAGGTATACCCTAAGGAAACCTTTCATTGAATATTGAAATTATTTATATTTGTCTGCTGTGAGATACATGGCCTAAGGACACAGACAACCCCCACTAGGCGGAGCATGTAAGGCGACCCGCGCGTACCAACGATATGGTACGGCAGAACATATTAAAGTCACGGCGGCCGCCGTTTAGTTGCGTCCTTTGATCCATGCTTACGAAAAAAGAAATTAAATAAATAACATGGTGTGTTAAGTGGTGTAGAGAGACCTCATAAACATGGACGCAACTAAACGGAAACGGTGGCCGCCGTGTTGATACTTTAATGTTCTGCCGTACCATATCGTTGGTGCGCGCGGGTCGCCTTACATGCTCCGTCTAGTGGGGGTTGTCTGTGCCTAAGGAAGACCCTTTATTGATTATTGAGATTTGTCTGCTGTGATCAAGTGATAGGTATAGCCTAAGGAAGACTCTTTATTGATTATTGAGATTTATGTGCTGTGATAGGTATAGCCTAAGGAAGACTCTTTATTGATTATTGAGATTTGTCTGCTGTGATAGGTATAGCCTAAGGAAGACTTTATTGACTATTGAGATTAGTATGCTGAGATAGGTAGGCTTGGGACTTTTCACTGCTCGCCGTGGTTGTCCAATCCATGGATTCGTCATATGATAAAAAAATATATTCAAAGTCTAAAAATTAAATGTTTTATTAAATGCCATAATTTATGTTGTTACATTTTTAATGGGCACGTTATAATAGTTTGCAATTAATTATATCATAAATCTATCGGTAATTTCATAACCTAGTGGTTTCCAAAGTAGAACCCCTTATATCTAAAAAAGATACTCATTTAAGAGAAGCTGTACCTGCCAAGATCCGATTATCAATCACATTGAGGTTTTTAGCAAGTGGTGACAGCTATAGATCATTGCATTATTTGTTTAAAATTTCAAGTCCATTGATTTCAAGAATTGTAGTTGATGTCTGTAAAGCACTTAATAAGGTTCTCAAGGATGAAATAAAGGTAAGAATCCCCGCCCCCCTCATTACCATCCATTTTTGAAAGTTTTCTTTCACTAAAATGGGTTTTATAGCACTTTTATAAAAGTTATAATATAAATTAATTTTTTTAAAGAAAAAACACTCCCGCTTCTTTCAAATTCCCGCCAAAGAATCCCTGTTTTGTCTCGTCTAACCAGGGTGTTGCTAACCCTTAATTTCGGAAAAAATAAATAAAATAAAAATCCTATAAAACTAGTCATTAAATAAACTAGGTCGATGCAGAATCAGCCACTGGCTAAGCTTGCACCATAGATTGGAGCGGAGTTTTTTTTTTCTAAATTTTCTCTTCGTCACGACCTAGCGAAATTTAGTTTGTGCATTTTAAAACAAAAATAAAGACAGTGTTTACAGTGACAGTACTCGGCAGCGACTTCGTTAACGATTTGTATTGGGGATTGTAGTTCTACATAGTGACCGCTAGGCGCGCTGTATTCTCCATACAAATCGTTAACGCTGTGGCTAGCGAGTGCGGTCACATTAATGGCCTGTCTTTAGCTTATTCGTAAGGGTTGTGTTTATCAGGACTTCATGAATAAAATAAATGAGGAAGCACTCGTCACTCTCAAACTCATATACACAGTGACGTGTGAAAAAGTGAAGGAACCTTTGTCACTTATTTTATCGCCGGATAAACGCAACCATCATGCTGGAATCTGCAAAGGCGACTGAGACTGGATCCAACCATAGCAATAAAGGTTTCTTGGCATGGGATTAGTCATGAAATTTCTCCCTATACCATTGGATTTCGAGAGATAAAGTCGATTTAATCTACAATTATGTTATCTCATGTGTTTAGCTAGCTAGCAAAGCCATTTTTCCATTCAGTGTATTAGACGCAACTAAAATTCTAAATTGTTTCGACGACGCGGTTGGCGCAGTTTTGTAGTGCGCCTGCCTACTGAGCCGGCGGTCCTGGGTTCGAATCCCGGCCAGGACAAATATTTGTGAGAACACTCATTTGTTCCTGGGTCGTGGATGTTATCTATATATGTATTTATTTATATATTAAGTATATCGTACATAGTACAAGCGTAGCTTAGTTTGGTACTAGGTCGATCTGTGTAAGAATGTCCCTTAATATTTATTTGTTTACTAGCTGTGCCTCGCGGTGTTATCCGCTCATCCCACAGGAACACTAAATTTATTCGGTATGAAAAGTATCCTATGTCCTTTCCCGGGTCTCAAACTATCTCCATACCAAATTTCATCAAAGTCGGTTCAGCGGTTTAAGCGTGAAGAGGTAACAGACAGACAGACAGACAGACACACTTTCGCATTTATAATATTAGTATGGATACATATTAAAGGAGTGGCCACGATATTACGCGGCCAGCGGAACTGCGAGCGGCGGTCACAGGAGTGAGCGAGACAACGCACTCGAACCTTCTGCTCACACCTATAAGTCGCGTGAAGTCGTAAGGAAGTATTTGATGTAGGTAAACACTAAAACAAGAATTTCAGTAATTATCATTAAGTTTATTATTTACACTTATTTAATTCTATTATAAATATATCTGTACAAAATGCATCCCTCATTCGTCGTATGTAAACATACAAAATTTTAGTACTGTATTACATAAGCCTACTTAGGTATAGGAACACGTCTATCATATTTATGTTCATCCACAAGGGCCACCGATTTATCCGCCAGTGGTCGCTTCTCATCGATAAAGGACTAAAACACAATTCCATAAAACACATGTCATAAGTACATACCGCGACTTTCGGCGGCGCGCGCGGGTCCGAGCGCGGCGGCCATACGTGTGAGCGAGACACACATACCGCTCACCGCTGCCGCTGTCGCACAAGTCATGGCCGTACGGGCGAAAATACAATTGACCTTTTCGTGGCATACGCAACAACGATTTTATTTTATTTTTAATATTTGTTGTCCATTTTGTGTATGTTAACGAATAAATTTTCATTCTATTCTAATTGAACGTTAGAAAAGAATTTAGCGTCTCCGCCCCGCTCCAATTCAGTGAAGACGCACCCTAAATCATCGTATTGGCCCTGAGGAGTGTTGGTGGAGATTAAAAAAAACATCTTAAGTGGAGATTTAAAAAGTAGTGTGAAAAGAAATCCTGTCCGTCTTTACTGAAACTTGAGAGAAAGTGACGTCACTGTACTGTTTATTCAGTCAGAACATTGGTCTCACGTTTTTATAATAACTAGAAATAATGATTATTCGTTTAACGCTAATACAGAGTAAAGAAAATATTCAGGAATTAACGCTATACTCGTTGTTGTACGTAATCTCTATATATATCTTAACTTTTTTTAACGATACATAAATCTCATTTCAACACATCATCATATCCGTATGCGAATTTATTGTTGTCCACGAATGAATTTGTTCGAATCCAAACTTATTGATGAAATACTAATACGTTCAAAATGTATCCTAACGTTCATCCTTTTATACGTTTAGGTGCACTTCGTCCATATTCCCATTTTGTCAACATTCCTATTCCGTCCACATTCCTAATTTGTCCACATTCCCAACTCGTCCATAATCCGAACTCATCCACATTTCCAACTCGTCCTCCCCTCTCTTCTTTATTCGATTTTAAAATTTGCAAGCTATTTATCAACAACCAGTTCTATTGACTTAATAAAAGGAGGTGGTTCTCAATTGTAAGTTTTGTAAAATGTTTTTATGGGATTGTGGATAACTTCGGAATGTGAACGAGTTGGGAAGTGGACGATTTCGGAATTTAATGTGGACGAAATGGGATTGTGGAAGAAAAAGGAATGTTGACAAAATGGTTATATTGACGAAGTGAACCTAAACCCTTTTATATCAATTCTCAGCCAGAAGTTGCCGCATTCTAAACCTATAAGTAGTGATCTCTACAGTATATAACCGGGTGATCAATCCAAATGGGTCAGTAGGGAGAAGTCAGAAAGTATAAGAGACTAGCTGTGCCCCGCGGTGTTACCCGCTCATCCCAAGGTAACACTAAATTTATTCGGGATGAAAAGTATCCTATGTCCTTCCCCGGGACTGACACTATCTATATACCAAATTTCATCTAAATCGGTTCAGCGGTTTAAGCGTGAAGAGGTAACAGACAGACAGACAGACAGACACACTTTCGCATTTATAATATTAGTATGGATAGGGAAACCTGTTCTTAGGAACAATGGCGTCGATTTTAGATTTAATAAAAATTGCATTTTTTTTTATAAATCTCATACATAATTTTATACATAGCCCGGTTAAAACCGCTGTAAAGAACGTTACAATACGACATACGATTACTTACAGAATTTTAACCAGGTTAATTTCACGGTTATGCACGAGATTTATAAAAAAAAATACAGTTTCTATTAAATCTAAAATCTATGCCATTGTTCCTAAGAACAGATTTCCCTATCTCTTATAGTTTTCGTTTTCTCCCTACTGACCCATTTGGATTGATCACCCTGTATATTCGTTCTTCCTTGTCCTATTAAGGCAGGATTCAACCAAACATGAATACTCGGAGATTGAGACAAAATGTGGTATAAATTTGTGATTAATACTAATAATAAACCTTAATCGATGTTGGTTAAATCAAGCCCTAATAAACAAAAGTTTAACCTCAAAATCGACATTGTTTACTAAGGCTAGATTCAACCAAATTTTATACCAAGAACATTTACTTTAGGATAATAATGTGAAAGTAATAATTATGGTGTATTGATATTACTATCCGAGTAAGCGTTATTATTGAAAGAAAAATTATGGTTAAATCCAGCATATGTGGAGTGGATTTATTGAATTCCCGGAATACACAGAACCAGATCTCACGAAAACATTAGTGACAGCTGCTAGCAGCTAGGCATCGCCTATATCGATAAACTCAATATCGATACTTTTCCTAAAACTCGGATTTCTAATTCAAGACCAAAAAAACGACGACAGATACATCACTGTCAAAACTGACAACATTTAAATGACATCTGAGTTAGTTTCTTGGCTTCCACCAAACGGACAATGTTACAAGTACAATACCAGATTTTGTACCAAAAATCTCCGATGTTTAAGTTTTTATTATCTCCTCTCGTAATTATGCAATAATAAATATTTCTAGTTATTTAGTTAAAATATAGAGTTAAAGTTACCAATAAATAAATTCTCTTAGCGTGTTTAAAAAATAAAAAGAAATTTACTATTGTAAAAATATTTTATTGTAGTGGCAACCTTGTGGTAGTTTTTTTGGTCTTGAATTAGAAATAGGAGTATATATACTAGTGATCGCCCCCAGCATGTTTTGAGAGTGTGTATTTCTTTGTATGTATGTATTATTATGGAGCCGATTACAAAGTTTACACAGAGCATATTTTAAATGATCGCTAGGTTATGAATACCATAGCACTATGAAACAGTATTGTCTCTTTATCAAACCTCTTTAAATAATTAGATAGAAATAGCTCACCAAGTGAGAACTGGAGTGGGAATCGACCTCTAGTCAAAACCAGAATTGGTCAAATCCAAAAGTGGTTCAAACCAGAATTGCTCAAATCCAAAAGTGGTCAAAACCAGAAGTGGTCAAATTTAGAAGTGGTCACCGACCGTCAAAAGGGCAGGATCGATTCCCACTTCAGTTCCAACTTGGATATCACTGGATTGCGAGAATCTATAAACAAGCTTAGATCAATAGGTGGAACAACCAGTCTTAAGAAGATTAATCAGAGTGTATCTCATCGGCGACTTGCTGCCACTTGGCCACCATGCTGGACACTGTCTTGTGCTTCAGTCCGATGGAAGACGATATTTTCACCTGCAAAAAAACATAAATTTGTGAAACATGTAGGTAATGTCTCATTATTTTTGATATTGAACCATTGAAGCACACAGAAAAATTTAAATGCGTAGCTGGGCGATTACCGGTCCGGCTTGTTAACCTCTCTACCACACTAACGCCAGATAACCTTTAAATTGAAGCGATCGATGTTTACAAAAACAACATAACTAACTAGACTGGTTGATACCTACTGCCAATAGAAATGTTTCGTTTTAAGTGTCAACCAGTCTTGTCAGTTATGTTGTTTTTGTAAACATTCCTTCAATTTTTTTCATATGCTTTGTGTGTCGATTGCACTGTTATTTGAAAGGCTTTACACCTTAGCGACCTCTATGTTAATACGTTAATATTCACATCTTACCGCACCACTTTACAGCAGAGAACGAGCAAACGAGAGAGGACGCTGTTATTTATAAATTTTTGAAACATGTAATGTCTCATTATTTTTATGTAGAACACCACAATTTTTAATATTGAACCATTGATACAAAAATTCCCCGTCTCTCTCTTCCACCAGGTTTTTCAACTTTTTAACCGACTTCAAAAAAAGGAGGGGGTTCTCAGTTTGGTTGTATGTTTTTTATTTTTTAATGTTTGTTACCTCATAACTCCGTCATTTATGAGTCGATTTGGAAAATTCTTTTTAGGTTCATGAATAGACATCTCAAGGTTGGTCCCATAAAATTTTGGTGAAGATCGGATGACGAGATCCATGAGGAATCGAAGGAATTCCTGAAATTTTATAGGCACTCATAATTGGAGCGAAGCTCCCATGGATCGACTCGAATGGACTTCGTAACAATGCGCAGATCTCAGCGAGTTCTCAACCGATTTTAGAAATTTTTTGTTTTAAGGCCGTTCCCTGAGCCAGAACCCCGAGCCCCTCCTCAGGCCACCCGTCCCTGTCACATCACAGTCACATTTCAAAAGAGTGACGGAGACAGAGCTTGCGGGTCGTAAGGCGATATCTTTTTTCGTAAGAATTTGTCGATGATTATTTATTTTAAAAATATTGGCTTCAATTATTGAAATTCGGAAGCTGTAAAATTACTATTTTAGTTATGATTGATTTTTCTCCTTTTTTTGTTTCATAGTGTCACGTAGAAAAAAAACAAGTAAAGTTGGAGTAAAAATTCGAATTGGAGGTTACTTTGGGAATTAATTGTATCGAGCGAAGTGTTATGAATCGTGTATCGAATGCTGTGTTATTAAGGATAATATAATCAAGAATGATATATATTTTTCCCTCGTTTACTAATATCAACGTTTCGTAGAAAATAGGATAATTTTTGGGGTATTTTTGCAAATCTGGCTCAGGGAACGGCCTTAAAATGCACAAATTAAATTTCGCTAGGTCGTGACGAAGAGAAATTTTCGAAAAAAAAAAAAACAAAAAAACTCCGCTCCAATCTATGGTGCAAGCTTAGCCGGTGGCTGACTCTGCATCGACCTAGTATTTTTCATGTATTTTCTAAAACTATTTAAGTATTTGCATATGGTAGTCATCATCTTCCTATGCTGAACTGATTAGGGAAGGTACAACTCCTTAACGGTTAGGAGTTAGGAGATAATTCAAACGAGATACATGCCTTCAAGACCTCCCTGATCACCCCGCCATAAGTATTTGTGAGCGTCAGGATGACTGGACCAAGAGAGATTTTGGAAGTTTAGATATCCTATGTTTTTGTACCTATTTTGTACCTGATATGAAATAATTTGTACCTCGCTAATAAGGGAAAAATATAAAAAATAAAGTGGCCCGCCATTCTGACGTCAGGTTGACTGGACCAAGCTGGTCTCATCTAGTTGTAAGCGTTACAACTATTTAATTTATTTGTAAAGATTTAGTACCTAATTTGTACCTTTAAGTTTGATTTACGTTTACATTCTATCGACACGCCAAAAAAAGTTTCACCTAAAATACGATTTTCATGTGAGTATTGTAAAGCAAGTAACACACGGAACCTAAGGAACATGCTATATCATAGTAGTCTCATGTGTGACTTGCTTTACAATACTCACATGCAAATCTTATTCTAGGTATAACTGTTTTTGGTGAGTCTATAAGAAGTAAACGTAAATGAAATTTAAAGGTACAAATTAGGTACTAAATCTTTACAAATAAATTAACTAGTTATAACCCTTGCAACTAGGTTAAACCAGCTTGGTCCAGTCAACCTGACGTCAGAATGGCTGGCCACTTTATTTTGTATATTTTTCCCTTATTAGCGAGGTACAAATTATTTCATATCAGGTACAAAATAGTACAAAATAGGTACAAAAACATGAGTCCAGTCATCCTGACGCTCACAAGTATTTTATATGAAAAAGAACCGAATTCAGTAAAACTAAAAAGCCAAAAATAACCCGTTCAAGTACAGATTACATTTGACTCACCCTTTGAAGTCGGTGCCAAACCTCACGTAAACTTTAATATATAAATATAATAACTGAGAGGTTGATACAAAGATTCCCGGTCTCTCTCTTCCACCAGGTTTTTCAACTTTTTTGGTGCTTGTACTTTTAAAATAGCGAAAATTTGAAAATATGCTATTTTCATATTTTTATAGAATCTTTTTATCGATTCTATTTTATAATGTGGAAATACCACATTTTTATTTCTATAAATATTGACACAAACGTAAATTACGAAAGAAACATTTAATGTGATCTACTACAATCTAAGCAGGATCAGTTGGGAGAGCAATACGCCGGAAACGTAGAGGTCGCAGGTTCGTGTCCTGCTTAGATTGTAGTAAATCACATTAAGAGGCCTTATTCCTTTTAAAATAGTGATCGTTATAGACATTTTTCTATATGATCAAACATGTTTCTTTACATTTTATTGGTGTTACTACCTAGAACAGGGCTATTGGGATTTATTGGTATATATTTGAAACCTACAGTTTGAATTTTTCATTGATAATTTTTGTTTCGAAAACTACTCGAAATTGACAAAATTCACGCTGAAAATTAGTTTTTTCAACTTATTTTCGACTGCACGCAAAAAAAGCATGAAAAAGCTATGTTACTTCCTAGAACTCGGGGAAAAGTATTATTCACTTCAAAAAGTTGGTTGAAATTATCAATATATTTGTCATAATATGAAAAAAATAAATTTCAAAAGGAATAAGGCCTCTTAAATATTTCTTTCATAATTTACCTTTGTGTCAATATTCATGGTATCTTCAACTTCAACTTCTCAAAAATTCGATTACCTTAGACTTCTTCTTAGTGGGTTTATCTTTATCCTTTTCTTTATCTTCTCTTTCCCTGGGTTCCTTAGGCAGCGGCGGCGGCTCCGGCGAGGCGGGCGCGGTGTGTGGAGCTGACGTCTTCTCGAGTTCCGCGATGTCGCTGTAGAAGGAGAGAAGCTCGTCGCCTATCTCTTTCTTTGGTTCCTGGAGATATAAAAATTATATAAATAAGTTTATAGGTTATGCTGCGTTCAATAACTTTGACTTTCGTCGTAAGTATACCAGCCGAAGTTTATAGTACATAGACGCACTAATCACTAATCCAATCTATCTAATATTTTCTGCTAATTGTATATTTTTGCTGTAACCATTAGTCAACACTAAATACTAATTCTGTGACTGCCGTTTAATCAGTTTTAGTATGAGCGTCAATTTGACTAACTAATAACTATGAAATGGTCTGAGTTTAAGCCAAGACACTTTGGTGCCGGTGACGTCATTATGGCGCAAAGTCGCATATACGATGTTTTTTTTTAAACAAAATTGCAACACCTCAGTGATTCTTTATAATGAAATAATGGTAATATAAATACATATTATTGTTTATTTAAAACAATGTTTGGTATTTATACAAAAAAATATGTTAATATTAAAAACCGGCCAAGAGCATGTCGAGCCACGCTCAGTGTAGGGTTCCGTAGTTGCTCATCCTTCACAATAAACTGCTGTTTTAAGCCCGAGTTTTAAGTTAAGAAAGATTTTAAGCTTTATAAAAAGGTCGTAAACGCCCTAGAAACTGTAATCACTTATTACCTTCTGGAAGTAAACTTACGTCCTTTAAAAGAAAAAATATGAAATTTGGCGGTAACTCAAAAACGGCTCAACCGATTTTGTTCAATATAGTTTTTATTGAAAGTACTTATAAGGCCTCATTTACATGATTTTTTCCGATTTTTTTTGACCCGTGGTTGAAAAGTTAGAGGGGGGGGACACTATTTTTTTGTTTTCGGAGCGAATATTTACAAAACTGCTGACTTTATCAAAAAATTATGTTACCTATTCAATTACCTATTCAACGACACCCCACACACTAGTGCTGAAAAGAAAAAAAAGTATCACCCCCACTTTAGGTGTTCGAGAGGTACCCGAAAAAAAAAATCTTTTAGTTTTTATTTTACCGTTTTGTCGGCGTGATACAAACACATACTCATACCAAATTTCAGCTTTCTAGTACTAATGATCACGGAGCTAAGCCGCGGACGGACGGACGAACGGACGGACGGACAGACGGACATGGCGAAACTATAAACTATTAGTTGACTACGGAACCCTAAAAACGATACGAATAACATTTTTACTGGATAGTGAAATTCTAACAAAACAACTTTTCCTCAAGTAAATGAAACAACACAACAAATGTTTCGTTGGATAACGAAGTATGCGAAACGCTTAAAGTTCAAACATAATAATCGCATCTTCTTTTTATTTACATGTAGGAATAACGATGTATACGAACTTTAGGAGGTGATACAGGGGACTATTTGGAAGAGTTTGAACCCTACGAGTATATATACTTTAGTCCAATCCGTGATTGTTTATTATAAATCGAGTTTTTCCAATTTATTCAGTGCGTACCAAAAATTGACATGAACAGTTACATTTAAACTAAACTATGCATATAATTTACATGTATGTATTTCACACGTACATTCAGGGCAATATAATTCTCGAACCTCTCGCCAGTTATAGATATGCAATCGATTAGGTATCTATAATCTAAATAAAAATACTCTGTATGTAGCTTGACGTCATACGTCTGTCATCGGCACCATAGTTTCGCTCCCTGCTAATTATATTTACTAAAGCAGTAACGTCTGCTAGCGTAAACCAAATGTTTACAATGAAGCGAGTTTAATGCATCTTATGCTGGACGGGCTGCCGATTACGTACCTATACTCCTAAGTACAAAAGTAAAGTAGGTACTGACCGGAGGGAGAGGCGGCAGCTCGTCGCATCCAGGCGGCGGCGGGTCGTGCCACGCGGGCGGCGGCGGGGCCGGCGCAGGGGGCAGGGGGGTCCTGCTGGATTATAAGGTAAAGTAGGCACTAACCGGGGGTAGAGGCGGCAGCTCGTCGCAGCCAGGCGGCGGCGGGTCGTGCCAGGCGGGCGGCGGCGGGGCCGGCGCAGGGGGCAGGGGGGCTCCTGCTGGATTATAAAGTAAAGTAGACACTAACCGGAGGGAGAGGCGGCAGCTCGTCGCATCCAGGCGGCGGCGGGTCGTGCCAGGCGGGCGGCGGCGGGGCCGGCGCAGGGGGCAGGGGGGCTCCTGCTGGATTATAAAGTAAAGTAGGCACTAACCGGGGGTAGAGACGGCAGCTCGTCGCATCCAGGCGGCGGCGGGTCGTGCCAGGCGGGCGGCGGCGGGGCCGGCGCAGGGGGCAGGGGGGCTCCTGCTGGATTATAAAGTAAAGTAGGCACTAACCGGGGGTAGAGGCGGCAGCTCGTCGCAGCCAGGCGGCGGCGGGTCGTGCCAGGCGGGCGGCGGGTCGTGCCAGGCGGGCGGCGGCGGGGCCGGCGCAGGGGGCAGGGGGGCTCCTGCTGGATTATAAAGTAAAGTAGGCACTAACCGGGGGTAGAGGCGGCAGCTCGTCGCATCCAGGCGGCGGCGGGTCGTGCCAGGCGGGCGGCGGGTCGTGCCAGGCGGGCGGCGGCGGGGCCGGCGCAGGGGGCAGGGGGGCTCCTGCTGGATTATAAAGTAAAGTAGGCACTAACCGGAGGGAGAGGCGGCAGCTCGTCGCAGCCAGGCGGCGGCGGGTCGTGCCAGGCGGGCGGCGGCGGGGCCGGCGCAGGGGGCAGGGGGGCTCCTGCTGGATTATAAAGTAAAGTAGGCACTAACCGGAGGGAGAGGCGGCAGCTCGTCGCAGCCAGGCGGCGGCGGGTCGTGCCAGGCGGGCGGCGGCGGCGTGACGACGCGCGGCGCGGGCGGCGCGGGCGGCGGCGGCGGGGGCGAGGGCGGCGGCGGCGCGGGGGGCAGGGGAGCCGGAGGCTGGATAATAAACAAAGAATGGTATATTGTGTCATAAGGGTAGTAAGTAGGGGATTACTAACGCAGGTCTATTAGAAGCCCGACGCCGGAGGCGGAGGGCTTTTAATGTCCTGAGTTTGTAATCCCCTTACTACCCGCCTTACACACAATATTTTTCGTCACATTTTGGAGTAAATAACAAATAAATAAGCCAAAAATAAACATTAAACGATAACTAACAACCAACTTTTTTCTGTATATATTTTTTTAATTTACTATACGCACTGGCAAAACGGCCATCAGCTTAAAACAGAAAACAAATATACACAGAATCTTACCATCTATTATTAAACAAATAACAATTAACAATATTATGATTATGCAGCAACAATTAACAGCGTAATATTATAAAACTTAAATATGAACAGTAAGTTTGTTACAAAACTAAATAGTTCCTAACCAATTATTTTATAACTTTTTTTCCTTTATTTGTGTCGTCTACCACAGATAATGCTAAGAACTGAGTTTCGTTTAGAAACTTGACAGGATATTTGCCTCTCACTATCCTGCTCGTGCACACTTGCTTACACACACACACACACACACACACATACACACACACACACACACACATGTTGTTGAAAGTAAGTTGTAATGTAAATAGTTAATTTTATTTTTATTTGTCGTGTACCTACATTCCTATTATCTTCATAAGCCGCACTATTTTTTGGTAATACTTTGTGTTATTGAATCCCACGACACAGGCATTGCCTAGTGTGGGAATCACTGTTCCTACTGTGTCAATAATTATTTCTGGTTAATAAACTATTTTTGATTTTGATTTTTGATATACTGCCAGATTGTAACGATAATTCAAAATTTAATTTAATAAAATTATTGCAAAATACACATAAATAATTGTAAAACATAAATATTAATGCAGTTACATATACCGTATTAATTCAATACACAATAAAATTTGCTGGTAGGCAAGTTTTGTTGATACAACAAAAAAACTTGGCTGGATTGAAACCTCCTTAGTTTGAAGTAATCTGCGAGTGCATACTATATTTTTAAAACTAACTATATAGGCCTTTGTCCTTCAGTACACCCGCATGTAATACCATCCTTTACGAGCAAATGTGATGAAAAAACATTTATTCGGGAACAAAACATAATGATTCCACAATATTTCCTTTGGTTTCCGCGACTGTCACATTTAAATAGAATTGGGCAAGTACGAGTCCGACTCGCGCATGAAGGGTTCCGTACCATAATCTATAACAAGTTTGTTGTATGGGAGCCCCCCCTTTTTAGTATTTGTTGTTATAGCGGCAATAGAAATACATCATCTGTGAAAATTTCAACTGTCTCGCTATCACCGTTCTTGAGATACAGCCTGATGACAGACGGACGGACGGACGGACGGACGGACGGACAGCAAAGTCTCAGTAATAGGGTCCCGTTTTTACCCATTGGGTACGGAACCCTAAAAACAATTTAATCGGATTATATCAACCTTTGACTATGGTAACTGCAGAGCCACCGAAACGTCTGGGAGGCTCAAATAATTAATATACGCGATATAATCCGTTTAATTATTTAAATAGGTAATGATTCCATTTCGAAAAGCGTAAAAGTACGCGATATAATCCGTTTAATTATTTAAATAGGTAATGATTCCATTTCGAAAAGCGTCCCTTGTCAGTTTAAAAGACTTGTTTCAATTTTGCGCTCTCGAACCCAAAAGGAAAAATGTAAGAAACTTATCTAATTATACTGTTCAAAAATCGCTAATGACGAGTAATCTATTCGGAACTGGTATCGCAAGGATGTGAGCGTCAGGATGACTGGACCACGAGAGATTTTGGAAGTTTAGATATCCTATGTTTTTGTACCTATTTTGTACTATTTTGTACCTGATATGAAATAATTTGTACCTCGCTAATAAGGGAAAAATATTAAAAATAAAGTGGCCAGCCATTCTGACGTCAGGTTGACTGGACCAAGCTGGTTTAACCTAGTTGCAAGCGTTATAACTAGTTAATTAATTTGTAAAGATTTAGTACCTAATTTGTACCTTTAAATTTCATTTACGTTTACTTCTTATAGACTCACCAAAAAAAGTTATACCTAGAATAAGATTTGCATGTGAGTAGTGTAAAGCAAGTCACACATGAGACTACTATCATATAGCATGTTCCTTAGGTTCCGTGTGTTACTCGCTTTACAATACTCACATGAAAATCTTATTTCATGTGAAACGTTTTTTGGTGTGTCGATAGAAAGTAAACGTAAATCAAACTTAAAGGTACAAATTAGGTACTAAATCTTTACAAATAAATTAAATAGTTGTAACGCTTACAACTAGGTTAAACCAGCTTGGTCCAGTCAACCTGACGTCAGAATGGCTGGCCACTTTATTTTTAATATTTTTCCCTTATTAGCGAGGTACAAATTATTTCATATCAGGTACAAAATAGTGCAAAATAGGTACAAAAACATAGGATATCTAAACTTCCAAAATCTCTCTTGGTCCAGTCATCCTGACGCTCACGCAAGGATCCATGACATCCATCCCGTTTGCCGCGGCGTGTTATGCTCGGCGCTGTAGCGGACGCCAAAAGAAACATCGGTCACCCGATGCTGCGTTACAACGACTTCGCCAAGAGACATGCACTCGTTTAACATCCGTGTCCATAACTGGGAGGAGTCTGCAGTTGATAGGGACAAATGGCGGAAACTGGTATTGAATTGGCGTAAGACCTTAGATGGGGCATGGTTCAGGACACTCGCAACCAAACGTGCCGAAAGGCATAATCTCCGTCCTTGCTCACCGCGCGCAGGCCATTCGTACATCTGCTAAGCCTGTGGTCGCGCTTGCCGTTTTCGTATTGGCTTGCATAGTCATGAAAAGTGTTGTTTTCATACATGACACTGTTTGCATGCTGAAAGGCCTTTGATGATTTTGAACTGGTTAATTAACTCTCACCCAGTTTCCTAAATCAATAATTAATAACTTAACTATTACTGGCGGCCAAAAAACCGTCGCATCGCAATATATGTAAGTGCGAAGTTCGACATGGTAGCTAATTGTTCAGAAAGGCAGCATACTCAGCCTAGCCCGCTGGTATCATAACACACAAAAAATTTGTGACGAAATATATCAGGGCACCGCTTAACATCTTAACACTTTACCCTAAAACCGTTAGTGAATGATTCGAACATTCAGTGCCTTCAACACCACACCTATGACCTCTGAATCCCTACCTCTACACTGAAGTTGAACCGAAGTTGGCCAAGGCGAAGTTGGCCGAAGTATGGGTTTCCGCAGCGAAGTGGCCCCACACACATACAATAATTACTTACCTATACCTGCAACGTTTTTTTTTGTCCACACATATTCGCACAACTTTGCGAGTAGTGTGAAGTCGCAATTAAGTTTTACTGATTGGTGTTAAGCGTTAGGCGCACAGTTTTCCCTCAAATCAAAAGGAACAAAATTACCAAATCAGCTCACCACTTTAGGCTCCTCCGGCGGCGGCGTGGTGCATATCTCCATGTCGCAGTGCGCGGCGGCGGGGTACTCCCACTGCGTGAGCCCGTCCGCCTCGCGCCGGTAGCGGTAGCGCCCCTCCGACCTGAAAATACCGACCGTACAAGCGACTGGCGTGGAGGCGGGCAGTGCCCGGACAGCCGGTGGGAACTTACAGCTGGGAACCGTTCAGAAAGCCTTAAGGAACGTTCGGAGACGTGAACTCGAATGCAAATTTCATAGGTAGGTACATGGCCAGTTATACAGGTATTCTATTCGTCCTTATTCGTCATTTTTAGGCTGGATTTAGACAAACTTTTATTTTAAGAAATACGCTTACCTGTGGATAGTAATGTCAAAACTCCATAATAGTTTGATACTACCTGAGAGTTAGCGTTATTCTCGTAATAAAAGTTTGGTCGAATCTACCCCTAAGTAAACAATTTCCTAACCTTAAAAATTGTAATTGAATGCCAACACCAGCTATTATTCTAGAGAGTAATAGACTAGAGCAATTTTAATTATAAAATTGACTACGTAATATCAAATGTAGTGACTTAGGGAAGGTAATTTTTTAGACTATAGCAACATCCAACATTTTTATGCGGTTAGATTCTTGTTAAGGTACTAAAAGGGACAAGTAAGGTCAAATAGCCAATAGGTACAGGTTCGATCGTTAGGTCTAACCCCGCAACGCAATGAAGCTCGCATGAGAGTTCACAGCCTGTCTAAATGAACCTTAAGGAAATGCCTGCCGTACCAAAGTTGTTTTTTGAATGTGTGATACTTGTACCTAAGTATATGTATGTTTTTTTTATTGTTGGTCTTTAATCTTTTACTTTATTGTAACAAAACGAGGCTTAATCAGCTATGACGTATGTATGAATTTTGCTAAATATTTGACAACCAACTTAAAAATCTTATAATATACTCAAACGTAATGGGAAAAAAATCTATGGCGAATATGATTGATAAATAAATCACAATAAATTGTAAATATTCATATTTTCAAAAAAACATATTTGTCGTATGATTCATAAACCATAATTTTAGCAGACTCCTACCTGCAAATCTGCAATAACTTGAACTTTATGTTTCGATAATGCTTTCCCTTTTTTTTAATGAACCTGTAATGAGCTGTAATGTGGTATGAGAATGTGCCTACGAAGCCCTTTGATAAGATACCACAACAAATGTCAAAATCGCATACAAAAAAATATGCCAAACTTTTTTTTGGAATATAGGACTTAGTTTAGTACTTCGAATATATTTTTGCATGCTGTTCGCATCATTGTATTTTATATAAATTCATTTTTGCATGTAGTTCACCGACACAATACTTTACTGATGTACCTTTAGGCCCTGTATCACGTTTTGAAGTATTCTAGCAAGTAAAAAAAAATTTTCAATGACGTCATAACTCCCTCCTGTGCAAAAAAACAAGATGGTTCTCCTTCTAAAAATGTTCTAAGGATTCAGAAGGTTCATCCTGCCAACAGAGAAAACCGAATTCATCGTAAGTATATATTATAATACGGACCATAAAAGAAAAAAAAAATTTAACTTCTGCTGTTTTAACGAATTTTAAGTTATTTTATGCAATTTTATATTTAAGTTTTACAATTCAATAATCAGACATTCCAATTAACAAAATTGTGCACAAAATTACATTTATGCAAGATTTTGTTATTTAGAATGTCTGATTTATTATTGTTTCTACTTTATTGTATCCGCAATACAGTCTTGTGATTATTTTGAATACGTAAATTTTACTGATCCATAGTAGGTATTTAAGTGTTAAATTGAATCACGAAAATGCTGAGCAGTTGTCAACTGCATATCAATTCAGATAGCGGGTTACTCAGGTAATCACTAAAGTATACTGCTCATAATCGTCATGAGACTATGTTTATGTGTACGTACTTTTTACGTGGGATTAGCTATAATTGCATGATGGCTGTCGACGATTTGTACAGCTTTAAATTCCCACTGACTACAAGGCGATGCTTAAAATTAACCAACTCAGTCAACAAAACGAATGAAACCGTTATACTTAATCCCGTTGGTTCCTTGTGTTTACTTTCTTTTTATAAAGCAGAAGTAAACTCCGCTCTGAGTCCTCTGCTAGCTTCTGAAACAGATCAAAGCGCATTATCTTGAAGATTGGAAATTAATAAGTTATGCCATTTTTCTTACCGGAATCCTCGGCGCGAAGAATTGGCCCCGGTGAGGTTGTGTTGACTTGCCTCGGCTTCAAGTATTCATTTTCAAGCCACTTCTTATAGTTAATTATTAATAGAAAGTTAATTATTTTTATTACAATGCATTGTAACAAATATATATGTATATCATTTGAGGGTTTAACTCTAAAGTAAACTCTTTATGTTTAATCAATAATTTTATTAACAATTATTACAGATTATGCCTAAGTAAAGTTAAGACGACATTTAAAACAAGTTAATAAAAATTGTGAGAAAAATACACGTTTACACGTTTAAAGTGTTATATTTGATATTTAATTTTATACAATCAATCGCGAAACTATGTAATAACACAAGCAAAGTTCAAAAAAAAATCAATTTCATATAAAATATTGAATTAAATGATACAGTGTTGATAAAAATTGATGTAATGTCATTACAAAAAATAAATATCAAGTATCGAAAACAAACAGTCACTTATACATTTTAAAAGGTTATTTCAACAGTGCTTGAAGAGCAGATGTGATAGGGCACATCATTGTTTCAGAATGCTACCAAATTGGGTTACAATAGTACCCAAGAAATTACGCTGTGTGTTGCACTTCGTGCGCATTAAAAGATGATTTTAGCCTTCCTGTGAATCTATTAGAATGTATAAATACATTGAGGCGATACAAAATTAACATTGGTCCTGGTAAACTACAGTTTAACAAGATCTTATTTAATATTAGTATTTCATATTTCGCCAAATGCATTTATGAGAAAACGGTCCTAGACGCATAACCTTCGAAGAACCAAGGTACGTTAAAATGGATGTCCATGTCAGTTAAATCTTTTTTTAAAGAAAATTATATTAAGCATGTTACAAAGGTTCTACGTCTAAAATACCGTATATATAGAATATTCAGTAAATATGTATGAATAACGTACATAAATACTGCAGTTTATTGGCAAGAAAAACAGGAAAATAAACAAGATTGAGTAGCAATTGCGTTGTGCGTTGAATTTAGAAACAAAAGCCTCTATTTTTGCTATAAGACGCAATAAATGCAACGCACAGCGCAAATTTCAGTAGCCCCCCACGAACACTAAAGTCTTTTATCACACCAACAGTTCTTCACTTTCTATTAATATGGCTGCACGTTTAAGACGCAAGACAGTTATGTGAATAGTGATTCGGAACTTGGCTAATACAGAACACTCTAACGGTGCATATAAAAGAAAGGGTTGGTCAAATAAGAGTGGTGTTTTCGGGACTATTGTGTTAAATCGTCATAACAAACTAGGTGAAAAAAGAGAATGGGTAAAATACCTACTGTCACGATCATAGACCCTTGTATTGTGTATCTTTGGGTTAAGTACATTTTCTATATTAGGTAACACGAGGGGTTGCTTTGCCTGTCATTAAGTTATTTAATTGGTAAAAAAAAATTGAATTAGCCAGTCCATCAATACCATCTCCTGGTCCCGAATCTTTGAGATCATCTTATGCTGAGGCCGATTTAGCCAATTAGATTTAATCATCGAATTAGTTAATCGAATTGGAAAATTTAGGAGGAGACATAAAAGGGTTGTGTCATCGAGTCGGACAGTGTCAGTGTGTTTTCAGTTGGCCTTTATCCACAGTCATAAAGACTGTCTCCTATTAGTCTTGAGATGAGTATTCCTAAATTGGTCAGTTTATGCCACCTATCAGTCGAAGATTGGAGCAGATACCTACAGTTGATCAATCTTCATTCTGTTACTGAGTCGGTCAGTCTGTACCGTCCCAAAATCCTAGTTCCGGAAACCAAATTGTAACGACCCCACCCCATCAGGTGACGGCACTGTCTTGCGAGGTAAACGTGTATGTCGGCCGGCAGTATCGGGTCTCGTACCTCTGGAAGCTGCAGCTCCAGCCGGGCGGCGCGGCGCGCTGCTCGAGCGCGCGCAGCGACTGCTCGCCGGCGGCTACCCAGCGCCGCCAGTAGCTAGGAGTTAGTGCTCCGCTGCGGAACGCCGTCACCAGAGTCTGCGGAATGATAATAAATTAGAAAACAAACTTGTTGGTATTACAAGATAGTTTTAGACTTTTAGTTCACTTAAACCTATCACCTATACAACCTCCATGTTTTCCTTGTACGACATTCCCTGCCTGCTTTCGTTTTATTACAATTTCTACGTTCTTTTACGTTTCTGCATGACATTTTCCACAGCAGGCGGGCAGATCGGTTCCCAAAAGCCATGATAGAGCATGTGAGTACCACAAACCCATCATCATATTTTTATGATGACGTCCAAAATGACGGTCAAAGGAGAAATCCTTTTGGTTATTCCGCTGAGATGATAATTGTTAATGACGATAATCATTCTCATTACCTACAATAAAGCTGAATAATCAAACCAACTGACCTGCCACTGTATCAGCATCTCTTGCACAGGCGCAACCGGACACGGCTGCACCTCGTTCAAAAACTTCAACTTGGCTTCCACTAGCTCTGACATGTCGTCCAAATCTTCATCCCTCTTATCTTCGTTCAAAATCTCCCCCTTCGTGAACATCAAACCATTCCCATAACTTATAGTGCTAGCAACCTTCGGGCTTTCTTGATTATCATCTTCCTTAAAACCCAATCCTGTTCTTTCACTAGAGAATCCTTCGATGAACTGTGAATACTTTGTGGTGTAGGATGGTACTTCACTCTTCTTTTGAGGTAGAAGTGAATTATCAATCCTTAGCTTTTTACGATTCTCTTTAACCTCTGTATCTGCTAAGTATAAATTAGCTGGCTTCTTCTCTGAAGTTTCTGGTACTGGTTTATCTACACCATTTTCTACTGGAACTGCAGGTGTAGGAAGGGGAGGCTCTTCAATAGCTTTGCTACTTGGGAACAGAGGCTTCACTTCTCTAGGGGGAGTACCAACTGGAGTACTTGAACCACTATTGGCCAACTCAACACCAAACATGTCAATTTTCTTAGACTTAATTTTGGGCAATTCCTTCTTCTCTATCTCATCTAGTAAATCATCAATATTGTCAATTTTGCTGTCTCTACTTGTTTCATCGACAACTTTAGGTGACGCGACTTTAGTATCGTCTCGAATCATCTTCTGGAGTTCTGTTGGTATTTCACCACCTAATTTTTCCAATAACTTTGCTTTTTCTTTTAGTCTTTTAAACAATGATTTTTCTTCTTGGCTATCATCATTCTCAGCTGAAGGTGGTAACACCTTAGGAGACAGTAATGTCTCCTGTTTCTAGAAGTGAAAATTATTTGTAAGTCATTAATTTGAAGTATAAATAGTATGAAGACATTTATGGTACAAAATTACAGCTTCCCTGACAGTGTGGAAGAAATATGGTGTTTTTTTTTTCATTAACTGAATTTTGGTGGTCTCAGCAACCCGTGAATCTCTACAGTGCATGACACTTGGAGACTCTAACGGGCATCTCATCACAGACCCAAGCACCTCAGATTGAAAACTTTAACCATCACAGTGCTCATAACTGACTTATTTCATTGAATACCTCAATCAAAATATATATTACACAACAAACAATGTATCAGTTGAAAAATTCAACGATATCTTATAAATGACTAATATAATTAGTACAAAATTGAGGTGTTCAATGATATTGTGCAGTTATTTTTTAGCTTTTCAGTTTTCTTGCTCATCATTGGTGCTAACGCATACTCTTATTTTAATCACACTTTTCGATGGCTAATTTGCAATCACTAACATATACACAAGATAGATATATGATACACATTTTTATTGAAAAAAATTGATAGATATTGTATTCTGTGTAAAAGAAGGTCTAAATATACTTTCCGAGAATTTTTTTATAAAGAATCTTATAAAATAGCAGAATTTACCTTGTCATTTATCTCTGGCGGTAGTGGTGGCTGCTCTTCCACCACCATGCTAGGTGGTAGCTCTGGTCCAATAGGAACAGTATAATTCTGGTTAGCCGGCAGGCTGGGGCCAAACTCAACGGTCGGCTTGGTCTTCTGCTTCTTGTGAGGGTTTTTCGGAGTAATTGGCTTGGTTGGTTGAGCAACTGGCTTAGTTGGTTGAACTGCAGGTTTGGGCGGTTTGGGCGGGGTGTCCTCATCGTTGGACTCGGAGTCAGAGTTGTGATAGGAAGTGATTAGTTCAATCTTTCTGTAGAAGGAAATAGATAAAATAGTGTTAAAAGTGTGCCGAATGTTGTACTAATTTATGACATATTAAATATTATGTAGTTTTTCATTTTGCAATTCAGGACGAGTATAATCACCCTTTTCGAAAAAAATACAGTTGACATCAATTAAACGAAACGATATATCCCTGAACAATTTTACGAGTTACTAAAAATACCCAAATCACAGTAGGTGTGTGGCTAATAATAATGTTCACAATTTATCCATCATCTTTGAACATGAGTAATGTACATAAAAAAAAAAAAACAAATATACTGACAAACTGAATACCTACTGAACGAAATGAGGGCAAATTTTTATTTTGTTGTCGATTTCTTTTATTTCTCAGATTTCAATAAAATTTGGTGAGCTGGTAAAGACGCTTCTTCTGACCATGGTAAGCCCAATTTCACAATATGTCCTACAAATTTCTTTCCATTGAGTACAAAATGTACTACAGAAATTGGCCCATGGGCCAATTTTTATTATGCTGCCGAATTATTTATTTTTCATTTCGAGCTACTCATTTTGTACTAAATTGTATTACAAAATATGAAATTTTGTTAAAAAAATTCCAAACTCAATGGAAAATTTTGTAGGACATATCGTGAAATTGGGCTTACCTGTTTCAGAATAAGCAACTTTACCAACTCACCAAATTTTATTGAAATCTGAGAAAAAAACAAAATCGACAACAGAATAAAAATTTGCCCATGAATGTTTATTATGTCTAATAAATAACTAGGTATCGCCAGTTCAAATGCTAGTAATTTCTGAAAAGCTAAAAAGTTGTTTCTGAATAAATTACTGATTGTTGAGTTTCTTTTCAACAGTGGTCTCTTCTTGTGAAATGCCTGTTAACTCGGTCATGTAAAAATGCTCTTGTGGCCTACTTGCAGAATAAAGTTCATCATTTCATCTTAAATGCCATAACAAAGCATAGAAGTCAAGAATTAAATTTTAGAAAAAGGGGCTTACTCATGCTCATCATCACTGCCCTTCCTTTTGGAACCATTCTTCAGAGCAGGCTTTTCAGACTTGGATTTGCTCTTAGACTTCCCCTGGGTCTTCTTCTCGGCCAGGGCCTGCTGGTACAGCTGCCACTCTTCGGCCGACACTTCTGCAGTACCTAGGAATTCGATTAACAGATGCTTAAGACATGTATGGACTGGCATTGGCAGGGTATCAGAACCATCAGTGGCCCAATAGTTAATTTTTAGCTAACAGAAAACTAAGCCTCACAATCCCCACATTAACAGATTTGTAGTTGAAGAGTTAATTAGTAGCTATCACCTAAACTACAATTTATATATATATCTACCAATCAGCAACAGATATCCACTGCTGAACATAGGCCTCCCCGTAGCTCGCCTCAAAGTGCAATTCCATGCAGACCACATTCATCGACTCCCCGCTTCCCCCACAAGGACATTCATCCACCTAGTGCGATTCACACTGCAATTTTTTATACGTGGTTGCCACTCCAGGACCTCAATACCACAACAGAAAAATATAAATATTTATGCATATTTCTTTTGTTAAATTTTTGTTATTTTCTCGTATTTATGTTCTATTATTTCTATCTTTGTTTATTAATGTTACTTGTAGATTTGTTTTATTTTATTTTTATATTTTTTTATGTTTCAGGCAAACAAGCAAATGGATCGCCTGATGGAAAGAAATTACCGTACTGCAACACCAGATGAGTCACATGTGCATTGTATACCGTACAAATGTTTTGGACACATGTTTGCAAATTTGCCTATTTTTACTCTCCGTTCCTCAGCATAGAAGGGGAAGGAGACGGGGCAGCAGACTCACTCCCCTGCATACATTACATTGGATCGTACCTGATGCATGCAACTGATGCTGTGCCAGCTTCAGCGCCATCAAATACTCCTGTGGTGCGTCCCAAGTGACAGCGTTTGTATGTTGATTCCAGTAGTATGTGAAGCCGCTGCTCTCATCGTAACAGGCAGACCAGGCTGTGGGTATAAATATAGAATAGTTGTTAATAAATTCAGGCTCTTTCAATTACAAAACAAAACATATTTTATTATTTCAAAACACATGTTTTGATTATTTTATGATTTGGGTAAATTAACATCACTTTTTTTTATTGCTATATAGATTATAGATACAGAGATCAACATGAAAAGAAAAATTAAATTGCCCTCATAAGTGGTCCACACCAGGATTCACAATGTCTTACAACATTGGACCGGTCCAACCAAATATACTGGGTTCAATTAAAATGAAACATTTTCTTATACAGATCTTTCACATTGACAAAGCACAGATGGTACAGGGTAATCATATGAATACTATGACTAACCATGGATACACTGGGTAGTTCAGATTTGTTCTACAACATCATTGAAGAAAATGATTTTCTTTTATTTTCTTCCCTATATTTCCAGTTTTTGGTTTCAACATAGCATTTGTGCACCGAAACCACCGGGTATGTTCTTTTCTCATGGTGCTACTGCACAGTCCTACCGGTAGTAGGTACTACAGGCAAAGAAAGGGAAAAAATAGGGATGAAATATGAGTAATTTTGTTTGACAATGCCAAGTTCCATAGAACAAATTTAAACTGTCTGATAAGGCTGATTTAGACGAAGACAATTTTGAGACGCCTAAATTACGGCGCCTCGAAAAGGCACCGTATAAACACTTTCCGCGCCATTTTTTCGCGGCATGCCAGCGCTGGCGCGGAATAGAACACGGGCCTATTTTTTGGCGCCAGTGACCCCCCCTCCGTGTCTCTCGCTGCCACTAATGACTGGTACTGAAAAAACGCACTGTGTAAACACGGCTTGCTGGTCACTGGCGGCGAGATTTAGGCGGCTGAAAATAGTCATTGTCTAAACGGTCGGAGGTGTGCTGTGCGGTAATCACTGGCGCCGTCATTTAGGCGTCTCAAAATTGTCTTCGTCTAAATCTGCCTTTACATTCGAGAGCTGAGCGGTTAAAAATAATTTCTTTTCGAAATAAGAAATGCATACTACATGTAATTCTAAATTCAAAAAGCCCTCACAATATTCTATGTAAAATAGCCCTCACATTATATTAGTCAATCAAGATGTTTACTTATTTTATTTGGTGGATATTGATGCCGCTTAAACCAAGAGTATTAAACAACAAAAAATATAATTACAACTCAGTGGACCATTGTAAAAAGGTTGTTTTCATGTAAAGAAAGATGTTTAGATTTCCCATATTCGTATAATAATGAGACGCAAAGCAAGTCAGAAATATTGCACTGTTGTGGGTAATTTTTTTTCACAACAATGTGTAATTATTCTATTACTTACCACAATGAGGTATCGGCGCGGGGTGAACACCTGGATTGGCTGCATGAGCCGCTGTGCTTGGTTCTGGTGGGTGGATCTTCGATGGCTTCTCTGTAACCCTAGGAGGCCCTTCATCATCACTTTCATCCGAGTCCCCATAACCAATCAAACCGACCAAAGGATTAGATTTACTCATATTGATTTATCAAAATGAAAAACTTAACGTAATCCTTAAATAGTTTCACTGCAGAAAAGAACACTAAACAAAAGCCATTTGCAATTTTTTTGCATTTATCGCATTCTTTCGCATGAACAGAGCGTGATTTTCTTACTGACATTGACAATCGACATGACAGATTGAGCAAAACTAACGCTACAACTTTACAAAGTGCGAATGCGAAAATTCAAATAAAGGCATTTATTTCCTTATTCCATTACAATAAGGCTAAGTTTAGACGAGCAGAAAACTTACCATGATGTTCTAAACTGCAAATGAAAAGCATAGACCACAACTAAGTTTTTTTTAATGGTGCGTCAAAGACACGTTTCAGAAAACAAAATGTGTCGTTTAAGTACGCAATTTTTAGATTTAGTTTAATTTTAGTGTGTTTTATTCGACCTATGCATCCATCTCATTTATGAATAAACTTTATAGTTAGGTTTAGTTAAGTTTATATATATACATATATTCTAGTTCTAGTTTTAATTGTTTCTATGTACCTATTATCTTTATATTTGCTTATTGTTGTTATAATAAAATAATAAAGCATTTGAATAAACTTAAATTTTTATTATTGAGTATCGATTGAGTGCGTCATATTTTGTTGAAAAGTATTTTTTTTTAAACGAAATATGATGCAGGTAGCATTTTTGATTTTGTGTAGGATTAAGGCTCCGTCCACACTTGTATCATTTCGCCGATCCGATCCCCGTCGCGTATCTTCACCGCGTATCGTCCTGTTTGGACGCTCACTGCGGGCACTCCGTATCATTTGCGCCGTCGCGCGAAGAAACCCGTCCACACTTGCCGTATCGTATCCTCGTCGCGTATCGCCGCACCGATCATTTCGGCGTGCAGTAGTTTGGACGCACTGGACGCTATCCGTATCGTAGTACAGTATCACCGCCCCGATCATTTTGGCATTTCGTTTTCGCCGAACATTTAATTTCGTTTGTGATCGTTGTTCTGTGCGGAGTTGCGTCCCATTTAAAAATGTCGCCCACTGAGATCGATCGCTCACTGAACCTTGGGACAGAAATATTCTTGAGTGGGGGCCGTGTACCGGAAGTCGCAGCGAGGAAGGCCTTCATTTTTGTCATCTGCTCATGGAGATTTAGCACATGACTGTGCTCGTTTTATAATACATAATGCGGCAGAAAGGTTCTCGAGTGGAAACCGCGTGCTGGAAGACGCCGCGTGGGGAGGCCTTCGATTAAGGCACCCGCTCACGGAGACATGGCCTTCGTATGACTGTGTTTGTTTTATGGCATTTGGCAGAAAGGTTCTCGAGTGGAAACCGCGTGCCGGAAGACGCCGCATGGAAAGGCCTAACAAAGTAGACAGTCCATCTGTGGTATGGTATTTTTTAATTATCGTAGATTAAGGATTAAAAACCAATGACCGCAGCGTGGATCGATGACTCAAATAGCGCCATGATAATCGGGCAAAAACCCACTCGAGAGGGATCACGGCCGATCCTCACCCCGTATCCTCACCGCGTATCATGAACGAAAGTATGGACGTCACGCCGTCGCGATCATGCAATGCTTTCGTGATCGCGAGTGTGCGGGGTACTGAAGATACGCGTATCAACATGGATTTCGCGCGAGCGTTGCATGATCGCGACGGCGCGACGTCCACACTTACCGTTCATGATACGCGGTGAAGATACGCGACGGGGATCGGATCGGCGAAATGATACAAGTGTGGACGGCGGAGCCATTAGTAGGATCGGTACAGTGCAACATAAAAGAGTAGAAAATAAATGAGGGCGCCACTTCCTTCGCAACTGCCACATTTTTGACGTAAAGTGCTTGAATATGGTAACAATTTTGTATGAAAAATTGTAGTTCCTTTATCATCCGTTTTCTACTCTTTTGTGTCGCACTTGTAGAGTATTTCGGATAGAATATATTAAGGTTGTCGCACACCTAACCGCTCAGTATTGAATAGGCTCCGCCTCAACTTGAGTCGTTCAGTATCCTTTTTGTGAAATTTTAGAGTGCAATTCACACTTATTAACTCCGTAACGGCATCGCGCCGCCTCGGAACACGTTAACAGCGCGTGGCAATACATATTTATTCGTCGGTGGTGGCAATCATTTCGTCGCCGAGCTTACGTCAAGTAACGGCGGCGCGCTCGTAACTATAGCCGCTTAGCCGCCGGTGGATGAGCAATGAGCAACGAGTGAATTGCATAAAATGGAAGCCTCGTCGCAAGCGCGGATCGCTCCGCCGTCGCCGCGTTGACACTTTGCGGCGCCGAGCCGCTTTCTTAACATGCTTGCTTGCGTATGGTTGACGCTTGATTGACGACGAGGCCAGTGGTGTAGCTACCCAAGGGCAAGGGCTAGCCAGGACAGGGCCCCGGGGCTCCCAAGATCCTAAGGTTCCGTCCAAGGTTATAGGGGCTTAGGGGCTCTGAGGTAAACCTCGAGCCCTTAGTTACCAAGCTACGCGATTGGTTCAGGCGGTGCATGCCGTGCACGTTGCAGTGCGGTTAGGCGTAATCTTTCACTTATTCGTTTATTCATTTACCATTACCATTAAATATATCATGCATGCTTTCATTGCCACTCGTCTTGTTCCAGTATGTGAAATAAAAAAAAAAATATTAAGGGACAATCATACACAAATCGACCTAGTCCCAAACTAAGCAAAGCTTGTACTATGGGTACTAGACGACGATATACATAATATATAAATACATGTATAGATAACATCCATGACCCAACAACAAATATTTGCACAAATAATTTATTTTTTATTTGCCCCGGCCGGGATTCGAACCCGGGACCACCGACTCAGTAGGCAGGTGTCTACAAACCGAGCCAAACGCGTCGTCAAATCAGAGTTAGATAACACCAATATTATAAAGAGGAAAGATTATGATAATTGTTACTACCCGTTGTGGCATTACCCGTTTTCCCGTAGGAATGAAGCATTTTCCCGCGGTAAAAAATAGCCTATGTTCATCAGGGATAAAGTCGGCTTCCAATGGTAAAAGATTTTTTCAAATCGGTCCAGTAGTTTCGGAGCCTATTCAATACAAACAAACAAATCTTTCCTCTTTATAATAGTGGCCAATGTATGGCCATAGGCGTGTTGCATCATCATCATCATCATTAAACTGCTCAAAAGACGTCCATTGCAGGACATATAGGTACCTATATTTATTTGGCTTTCATTTCACCGAGGATTTCCACGATCCTTACCAGATTGTTGGTCCATCTTGTTGAGTGCATTCATACTCGGTTAAAAAAACACTCGTAATTGTAAAAAATATTTTAATCGGTAAGTAATAGGCACATATTTTATACACAAGTGAACTATCTATAAAACTTTACAAAATTATAAATAATTCTAAAGCTGACTTCGTCCATTTATTTGTCATGACTGTGACTGTAATATCGATGCTTAACGGTTTTATTAGGCATTAAGTGGGTATTACAGTAAAATATAATAACTATAAATTAAACTTAATAATAACGCGTTTGAACTTTACATTTGGGTTGATCCTAGTCCTAATATTGGATAGTACTTACATAAAGCTGTCCTTTTAGTTTCATAATATCTGTACCCGCTAAAATGTATACAGGGTGCAACAAAAAGCTTTCCAGTTATCAGCGACCACCTTCAAAAAATGTAAACTACACTACACTTTTCAATATCGGTAGTTCTTACAACTTAATAAACTCCGTGTTGGGTGATGATTCATTTTAAATCGATATTTTTTGGACCCTGCATCTCGAAAACTTAACAATAATTTAATAGATCAAAAGGGCTACTCCGATTTTCGAAATTGGATCGTCGTATAGTGCCATCACTCTCGATCTCCTGTCAAATTATATTTGGACAAGTGGGACGGCACTATACGACTGCCGAATTTCGAACATCGGAGTAGCCGTTCGGTATCACTGAGTTGCTATACCTTCGTGTTCGTGTCTTCGTGAAAGTTTATACAGAATGTGGACAATGTAGTGGTAATTCTTTTTGTAATATATATTACTAAAGCGAACCTTTGGAATTTATTGTGCGTTTATTACGTAAAGCACAAAACTTTCAGTGTTACCATTAGTTACTATTGAAGCTTAAACTAGGGTGATCTATGGCTGTTTGCTCCTTGTTACCGTTTGACCACACACGGCTCGCAGGTTCCCGGCACAAGGTACGCGGGATGGCATTGCGGGCAAGCAGGGTTCTCTCCATAACTCGCCCTTCCAGGCCTGGATACCCTCACGCTAAAAGACGTCTCAGCTTCATCATCGTTGTAACCGGGATGAGGCTTGTCCAAAGGAAACACGTAGTCAGGAACGAAATAGGAACTGATATTGTATTCCGTATTACTGGCAGTGACAGCTACTTCTTCTATCGTAGGTCTTGTTACGGAACTAAATGGACTTTTGCCTGCGTTTCTGCCTTGAGGAGCGACTGTAGTGGCATTAGTTACGTTACCTAGCTTGGGAGGCTCTAGATCGAAAGCTGGGACAGCCCATTTCCATTCATAGTAAATTGGTGGCCCTATAGTAGTTGACGGCGGATCAGTGCTCTCAGACTTGGGCGGTAGAAGCTCTCTGTTAGGAACTGAAGGATCAAAAGTACTAACTGGCTCAGTGGGTTTAATGTTTACCGAGTCAAATCTACTGCGTTCCGTAACGCCTTTACCTTGATCGTTAATTCTATTAGCATTATTCCCGGTATCTTTATTCTTCCTCGGAGTTCGATCTTCTTCTGAGCTGACTTGACCATCGGGTAATTGCTGATTCAGATTTATAATTTCGGTTTTTGTCATGGACGTTTTGTGTGAGTCAGGGGAGTTGGGGTCGAAGCGCTTGATAAAATTGATTACTGGGTCTACTTTCTCTTTCATTCTAATGTCTAGGTTAAATTCTTCAGAGCTGGCCGATTCTGTTGTTGAGGGTATTGGTGAAGATAGGTCCTGAGATGGGGTCGTTACTGTGAACCCGGTTCCTCCAGTGTTCTGGGTGAATTTTTCAGTCGGTGTTGGCTGGAAGGTGGGGCTAGGTCTTTGGGAAGCGGCACCGGCGAGACTGTCTTCTTCCTCGTCGGGCAGGTTGGTCTGGACGTTTGGTGTGGGGTTGGGTCTTCTGGACGTGGTGGAGCCTGGGCGCTGGCCAATGCCGGTGGACCATGAGCTGGGTGGGCGGTAGTTATTTTTGGCGCTATCGAGGCCGTTGTTTGTGGAGATGGTGTCCGGAATGCCCACAATGCTGTTTCCTGGGTGGAACTGTAATAGAAATGATATACTGATAAGTATCTTCATACATAATTGTAATTTTTTTTGCGAGACACTGCTAAAGAAGTTCACAGTTAACTAAATATGGAACGGCAGTTTCTGCTGCATTGTTTACCGGGTCGTCGTTTTTGTGGGAAGCTATTCAATATTGTTATTATTATATTTATTCCTATAAATTCTCGAAATACTTCGAAAAGCAAAGTACCATAGCTGTGTCGTTAACTTTCAAACAAAACTGCTTCCTAGCCGATCAACTTTGAAAGCTCGCAAAAGGTCAGTCTTTATTGAAAGTAACTTTCAGCAAGCCAGGATTGCTAATTATTGTCCTCGCCCTTGATGACGCAAATAAAGCTAAAACTTTACTTCCAATAGCACTCGTAAATGGTCAATATTCTCGCCAAGTTTTAACAATGAATTTATTTTGGTAAGTACAAACTGTAAATGGCAAATGACCGATTTAAAAATCCCCGATGAAATATTATTATTTATATTATTAGTTAATTATAACTGTGTAATTGTAGTCATGTCAATCTGTGTCATGGAAGAACTCGAACTCCTTTAATAATTAATGTCGATTTCATTTCTATGTGATTCCGAAAATGACACCAGACAGCCGCTATCTTACTGAGGGTTTTCTTAGATTTAAATATTTGCAATTCTAAAGTAAACTTAATTAGGTTACAGGTAAGTACCTATGCCGTAGTGAGTAAACGTTCAAAATAAACAAATATAGAAACTTAAACCATGCAGCTAGAAATGTCAGCACATCACGAGAATGGTAAAATGAATTGCAAGGTATTATTGCAATGTGCCACATGTGACATTAGTTTACCTATTCACGTTGAAATATTAATGTCAGAGTATTGCAAACGTGGACTTGAGAGGGCATCGCAAATGTATGGAGTAATCAAGTACATAAACATAATAGAAGCAAATGACTCCTGTGGCGCGGAGATAATCCCATTGGCGGGTTATACTCCCACACAAAGTCCGACTCACTGGTAGTGAGGGCTAGAGATGTGCCGTTCTCAAGAACGTTCCCCGATTTGTATTATAGAGAGAACGTTCTTGGGGACTAATACAAAATGAGGAAAGATTCAGGTAATTTTCGAGAACGACACAACACTATGAGGGCTAAACAGCGCTGAAACAGTTCAAGTCATTAAAAAAAAAATAGAAGCACCAAAGACAAATCAAATTAACTGGCTCAATTTTTCTCAGGTCATCCTTCAATTTCATCTCTTTGGACTCATGGCATGGAAAGAACTATAGCCTGCACTGTTTGTGCTAGTGCAACATTGGTTACGAGTGACCAGTGACGTCTTATTTCGTTTCATTAAGGGTACCGCAGCGTGAATACAAACTTCTGTTCCACCAACGTTATGTGTAAATATCTTTAAAAATTACGTTCGGCAAAGGACATCACTGAGTTAGAACACGTAATATGCTTTAGGGTAGCTTCATACTCGACGAGTGGCAATTTGAATAGAAGAATAAAACGATGCCACTCAGAGGCATATAAGAGAAACAATTGGTTGAACAATTCAATGACTCTTTCATAGAATCGGTAGCTTAGTGGACAGGCAGAGCGCCCTTGTTACCAGGAAAGCCGTTGAAGGTTCGAATACCGTTAGAGTCATTGAATTTATAAGGTACCGTACCCTGACACCAGGCTGTATCTCATGAACCGTGATAGACAGTTGAAATTTTCACAAATTACTAAAAAACAGAATAAAATATATATTTAAGTGGGGCCCATACAACAAACATGATCAGTTGCGTTAACTTTGCACCTCATTTGTATTCGGCACCATACAAACCAGATGCAAACTTAACTTAACCCGGCCAGTTAAGGGATAAGTATTTGTACGGAACCCTCGGTGCGAGAGTCAGACTCGCACTTGGCCGGTTTTTTAAAACAAGAAGAGAGGAATCAAAAGCTACCTTAGTCTCAGCCTCCCTCAGGCCATCGTAGTAGTTCCCGTTGGGTGGCACGGACAGGATATCGGGCCGCGGGGTCCGTTGCCGCATGTCTGCTTCAGACACGAAGGGCTTGTCGCGTTGACCTGGAACGGTAGAATTGTAGATATACGAGCTGGTGACAACGGTAGGTGTCGGAAGCTGATCGCCGCGGTTGACCGCAGCCAAGTATATGGGCCCTCACCTTGCCGCTAGGTGTTGGTGATCATATCGTCTTACCAGCGCAACTAGCGTAACAATTACGATATGGATCAAAGCTAACTAACCAAGGAGTCCGTAATATAGAGTCAAAAGCGAGCTACATCCTCGACCCCGTAGTCACTTACCATCAGGGGATACTGAGGGCAATGGGCGCCGGTCAGTTTGTGAATAAAAAAACTTCAACAATTAGTAGGAGATCTGAACCTACATCGACCTTCACTGAGCTGATAATAAAATGAAACATATTTTATAATGAATTTAGTATTAAAAATGTTACGTTGATGTTACTTCCTAGAACAGGGCTATTGGGGTTTATTGTTATATATTTGAAACGGTACTCCCCTACTTGACCTAATAACGCAAGTGCTAATATTATTATACCTATCAACGTTAGCTCTAATTTTCATTAGCCCTAATGTCATTTCACCTAATTTTTATACCCTAATTAGTTGTTAGACCTAATAATCCAATACTCTAATAATTATTTGTACTAATTGTTGACAATACTAATATGAAATAACCTAATAATTACCACACCTAATGATTATTAGACCTAATTATTACTGACACTAAATGTCAAGAGTACTAAAGATTATTAAACCTATTTTTACGTTAAAACAGAAAATACGGATTTGGACAAATATCGAATTGGCTGAACCCCGAAAACTGTAGGTTAGGTTAGGTTTCTATTGTGACAATGTATGTATAGCGGAGCGAGCGAAGCGAGCGGAGCGTCAAAAGATTCCCATGTACATCCTGAGTCAATGGCAATTCCGACTCCACGTGGTCTTGCCTGTCCTACCCTAGTATTATTCCAAAACCGTAGGCGCGGAGGGAGAGCAGCCCTCGCCTTAGGTTTATAGATAAATAGGTTTAATAAAATTTAGGTTTTAGCATTATTAGGTATTATAATATTAGTAGTCTAAAAAAGGAATCCTGAAATTAGGGCTATTCATTAATTAGGATGAATGAAAATTCGGGTTAGTGATTTTAGGGTTACCAAAATTAGGGCCAATGAAATTAGGATAAAAGTTTTTCGGGCTAACGGAGGGGAACCATTTGAAACCTATAGTTTGAATTTTTAATTCATAATTTTTGTTTCAAAAAGTACTCGAAATTGACAAAATTCACGCGAAAAATTAGTTTTTTCAACTTATTTTTGACTGCATGCAATAAAAGCATAAAATAGCTACGTTACTTCCTAGAACTCGGGGAACAGTATTATTCACTTCAAAAAGTTGGTTTAAATTATCAATATATTAGTCGTAATACGAAAAAATAAAATTTAAAAGGAATAAGGCCTCTTAAGCGTGAAGAGGTAACAGACAGACAGACAGACACACTTTCGCATTTATAATATTAGTATGGATTCATTATAAAATTATGTTTCATTCTATTATCAGCTCGGTGAAGATCGATTTAGCTTCGGATCTTAGACTAAATCATTTGTTTTGAAAATCTACTTTTTGTTGACAGTAAGTACAAAATGCGCGCCATTGGGAGAGCGCGGACGCCGATTTTTCTGTTGTGGCAACACGCCACAGGTAATTTGACAAACTTTAGGTACTTTTTTTAAAGACCTGTAAACAACAATCGAAATTACTTGATAAAGTTATACTACAAAACAACCGTTTGCATGTTCGCATAGTGAGAAGGTTGCCCATCCTTCACAATAGACGAAAATAACGAGAAACATTCTAGACTACGAGAAAGATTTCAAGCTCTACAAAAAGGTCGTAAACGCCAAAGTAAAAGTAGTTACATATTACCTTCTGGAAGTTATCGATTATACGCACTAGATTGAGCGAAATGTTTTAATACAGTATGGCACTTAACCAATATGTATAACGTTCGAAGTGTAAGGACATCACGCGGCACTTACGTCATTTTAAAGAACATTATGATTTTTTGTGATACCTCAAAAACTGGTCGACCAATTTTATTCAATATAGTTTTCATTGAAAGTACTTATAAGGCCTCATTTTCATGAACTTTTCCATAATTTTTTGACTCGTTATTGAAAAGTTAGAGGGGGGGGACACAATATTTAGGGTTCCGTACCCAAAGGGTAAAAACCCTATTACTGAGATTTCGCTATCCGTCCGTCCCGCGTCCGTCCGTCTGTCACCAGGCTGTATTTCAAGAACGGTGATAGCTAGACAGTTGAAATTTTCACAAATGATGTATTTCTATTGCCGCTATAACAACAAATACTAAAAATAAAATAAAATAAATATTTAAGGGGGGCTCCCATACAACAAACTTGTTATAGATTATGGTACGGAACCCTTCATGCGCGAGTCGGACTCGCACTTGCCCAATTCTTTTTTAATTTTCGGAGCGAATATTTACAAAACTGCTGACTTTATCAAAAAATAATGTTCGGAGAACCCTATTATTTTTTAAAGACCTATTCAACGACACCCCACACACTAGTGTAGGAACGAAAAAAAAATCACCCCCACTTCAGGTGTACGGGGAGGTACCCGAAAAAAAAATTTTTTTTTTAGTTTTTATTTTACCGTTTTGTTGGCGTGATACATACACATACTCATACCAAATTTCAGCTTACTAGTACTAATTATCACGGAGCTAAGCCGCGGACGGACGGACAGACAGACAGACAGACAGACAGACGGACAGACGGACATGGCGAAACTATAAGGGTTCCTAGCTGACTACGGAACCCTAAAAAGTCGACAAATAAATAAGTAGGTATTTGTTTTTATCGATATCGATTATCGACCCGCAAGTTTTACAGATTTTAGGGTTCCGTAGTCAACTAGGAACCCTTATAGTTTCGCCATGTCCGTCTGTCCATCTGTCTGTCCGTCCGCGGCTTAGCTCCGTGACATTAGTACTAGAAAGCTGAAATTTGATATGAGTATGGGTATGTATCACGCCGACAAAACGGTAAAATAAAAACTAAAAAAAAATATTTTTTTCGGGTACCTCTCGAACACCTAAAGTGGGGGTCAATTTTTTTTTTCGTTTCGTTGAATAGGTCTTTTGAAAATAATAGGGTTCTCCAAACATTATTTTTGATAAAGTCAGCAGTTTTACAATATTCGCTCCGAAAATAAAAAAAATAGCGCCCCCTCTAACTTTTCAACCACGGGTCAAACAATTATGGAAAAATTCATGAACATGAGGCCTTATAGGTACTTTCAATGAAAACTAGGTATATTGAACAAAATCGGTTGAGCCGTTTTTAAGTTATCGCAAAATTTCATATTTTTTTTAAAAGGAAGTAAGTTGACTTCCAGAAGGTAATAAGTGATGACAGTAACTTTGGCGTTTACGACCTTTTTATAAAGCTTGAAATCTTATTCGTAACTTAAGTCTATTGTGAAGGATGAGCAACTACGGAACCCTACACTGCGCGTGCGCGTGGCCCGACATGCTCTTGGCCGGTTTTATTTATTCGTGGCTACCATTCAATGCAATTATCGGTTACCTATAAAGTATAATTCATTATATTAGGTATAATACGTTTATTAAAATATTGCTTCCAATATTTTGAATTTGGTATTACAGGTAACACTCAAAACCAGTTCTAAAATATTAATTTGTTTTATATATTATATCAACATTGACAGTCATCAGGAATTTGTTATTTCAAACGTCATACAAAGAGCAAGGCTCTCGTCAAGGATGCACTAACAAGAATATTATTATAACAATACGTTTAGGCCATTATCAAACATGCAAACATTATTTTACGAGGAAGTCAATCAAGTTTTTTTTATTGCGCTATTAGTGTTGCCACAATCATCCCAATTAACCCGAGCACTTACGGAAACTCACGAATCCTACTTACGATCCGTTCGGAAGTGACCGATGCCTCTGTGTCAAGGGCGTGACATTGACACCTGATTGCGTCCATTCATGCAACTCTATTATAGTCTATGGACGTAATTTTTTTAATATGTTATATAAGGTATGCGTTTATATAGTTAATGGTGCGGAATTTTGAATTTAGAACGCGTTGAATGGACTTTGATTGATATTCGATGCAGTTTGATTGACTGCGGGGCCAGAATTGTTTGGTTTGCAGCTTCAAAGGCTTGTTAAGAATGTAATTATAAGTACTTATTGCATTGAAGTGGCAATCATTAATCATTTGTGTGCATAGCTGTATTAGCTGTGATGACGTTGATGTGACCCGACCTTTACTTTGTCACCTGTTTGGCACGACTATATGAGCATCATGCAAACAATATACAAAATATACTAGAGACAAGATGCGATCGGTTCCAACCCCGAAGGTATATCAAGGAGCAGCATTTTTCATAGGAGAATATTTGAAAATGTGTCCCGCGTTGAGGATAAATAATAGTTCCGAAAAGCTCCACAAGCGGCGCTAGAGTAGCTAGAGTGAAGTGTGAAATGAAATGAAATGAAATGAAATGATTTATTTAATGCATGTGGGAAATCGGGTAACATTTGCAGTCATCATTGCTAAATACATCGTATCACGAAACCCTACCTTTTCAGGCGTACATACATTTTAGAATAATAATATACAAACAACGAAATTAATTAATTTAAATGTCAGTACAAGAATGTGCAATGCAAAATAATATCATAATTTTAATTAAATACATAATAGGTCAAATAACGTCATCCAAATAATCATTAACACTATAGCACAGGGGCGACAAGGGCCTATCGGTGTAATCGTGCGGCGGTGACCTTGTAATGCCGCGTCTACGCGTAGGGTTGGCGGTTTAGCTACCGCGGCACAATGAAATAATAATTATTACTAAATGAAAGATGTTTATTTATTTAAGGTTTAAAATATATTTAGTATAATAGTGTTGACATATGTTATATTATAAATTGCTTACTTTTATATATTTTCTGTTTTTGCGACTTACTTTAAACATTTTATTACTTATTCTCTTTAATTACGACGAAGATTCGAAATCGTACGAACAGTTTTTTTCAAAAAATCTAATGGGAAGCATTCACAAGGCATATCAAAAGTTATATGCTGCATCTCGGCCAACAAACTGTTTCCCAATGTTTGAGACAGATCGTCTTTATTTTTAATAAAATATTCCTTGAATGTATATTCAAGACCTTGTATCAAATTTATAAAATTGTCTGGTGGAGTAACAAGTCCTACGCCTGCATTTAAAGCATTTTTTTTCATTATATTGTTTATAATATGTGAACAAAGTCTCGGTCGGTAGGTAGACGAAAAAAGCTTTTTTCTTTGTGGCCTTTGGTATTATTGCCACAGCCATAGACACAGCAATATGAACCTCTAGCAGCCATAATAGTTTTGTTTGCGCGGCCGGTACATCGAAAAGTATGAAAACGAATACGACGCGGCGCGAGCGAACAATGTGAATTGATTCGATCAGAGAGAGACGGCGGCGGCCCTTTGAGTCGTCGAGCCGGGCTCGACTTTCCCCACCTCGCGCGTCCCGCGCTCGCCCCCGCTCGCCCCACGACACGCACACATAGCGGCGAGTTCTGTTACTGCACACAAGTGTCAGTGTCGTTTCTTTTTACGTTAGTATATATATTCTTTGACTATAGTAACATTTATGTACCAGCCATGTCTTAAATTTTTTTTTGAACAGTTGTATATTTCAACATTTAAAAATATTTGTGTCCCGTCCATAAGCTGCCGGATATTAAATTAGACCTCAACTTATGAAGGGTAGAGGTTTTCCAACTCATATATTATTAGTAGGTACCTGATTTGATCTGTCAGGAACAGGAAACTCTTGCTACACTAGCGCCACCAATGTAACACCGTTCAGCGGGTACTTTTGGATAATATGAACATTTTTAGGGTTCCGTAGCCAAATGGCAAAAAACGCAACCCTTATAGATTCGTCATGTCTGTCTGTCCGTCTGTCTGTCCGTCTGTCCGTCCGTATGTCACAGCCATTTTTTTCCGAAACTATAAGAGCTATATACTGTTGAAACTTGGTAGGTAGATGTATTCTGTGAACCGCATTAAGATTTTGATGCAAAAATAAAAAAATAATAATAATATTGGGGGCTCCCCATACTTAGAACTGAAACTCAAAAATTTTTTTTTCATCAAACACATACGTGTGGGGTATCTATGGATAGGTCTTATAGTTTGCGTGACAGACGCTTCCAAAGTGGAAAAAAGTTGCCCCCCCCCCTCTAACTTCTAAAATAAGAAAATGAAAAGTCTAAAAAAAACATATGATGTACATTACTTTAAAAACTACCAACGAAAATTGGTTAGAACGAGATCTAGTAAGTAGTTTTTTTAATACCTAACTTTGCACCTAATTTATATGGGGCGCTATACATACCAGGTGCAAACTTAACTTAACCACTTAGGGATGGAAAGTGTTTGTACGGAACCCTCGGTGCGCGAGTCCGACTCGCACTTGGCCGGTTTTTCTTCTTTCCTTTCCACTCCATCTGAAGGGTTACTTTGACGTTCGAAATTTGAAGTTCGTATCGTGCCATGCTCCTCTCTGTCTATGATATCGAATTCATTATTTATTAGATAGCTTATATTAGTTTTAATGATTTCTTTGGTCTGATGCGTTTTTTTAACACGCTTGTATCAGCTTCACTTACCTTCAATAATGTATTATATTGGAGCTGATTTGACGATGGAGCCCGAAGGGGGCCTTGGGAACTCCTTATATTCTTCACTGGATAAACCCATCATATTTCGTTGGGTTTATTTAATTTGTTCTGGTGAATTATTAACGTTTGCGCTGCAAAATGCATTTTTTTTAACCGGCTTCAAAAAAGGAGGAGGTTCTCTATTCGAACTAAATTTTTTTTTGTATGTATGTTACTCGATATCTCCGAGAACCGTGAACCGATTTTAATTTTTTTTTTAATGGATAGGGTATAACTCCGAGTTGGTCCCGTTGGCACTAAGTCGGGATCTGATGATGGAATCTTGGAGAAATCGAGGGAACTCTTCAAATGTTATAGGGACATGTACGGCGCTTTCGGTAATTTATTGATAAAGTCAAGAATTTACATTCAGTAAATAGGATTTGGTGTAAGGAAACTGATGATGAACACCACAGATGGCCACTAGAACTTTTATAAATGAATCACTAAACAGCAAAAAAAAAAATTTTTAACAAAAAAAAGAACCGACTTCAGTAAAACTAAAAAGCCAAAAATAACCCGTTCAAGTACAGATTACATTTGACTCAGCCTTCGAAGTCGGTGCCAAACCTCGCGTAAACTATAATATATAAATATAAGAACTGAGTGGTCTGGGATCGACTTCGAAGGGTGAGTCAAATGTAATCTGTACTTGAACGGGTTATTTTTGGCTTTTTAGTTTTACTGAAGTCGGTTCTTTTTTTTGTTAATTTTTTTTTATTGATGAGCGATTAACGCAATAACGTTAACATGCGATAGAAAAGAAAAAAGAAAGTTTTTTGGCAATTTAATTTGTAATTAGCTTGTCACAAAAGTGCCCAAACTCCGTAGGTACACCTAGTGTGATACCTTTAAGGAATCGTGCCCGACTTACCTACTCAATTTACTCATAGGTACTGTTTAGATACGCCATACCTATTAAATAAGGCGGTTTTCACACTAGTCACACGCTACGTCGCGTAGTGCGCGGCTCTAACAAAATACGCGCGGTCGTGAGATGCGGTGTGTAAGGTGTGTTATACGGTATAAAGTGTGTTAGACAAAAAACACAAGCGGTATAACTTATAACGGTATTTTTTTTGTCTAAAAGAAAATACTTGCATAACAGAGCGGCCATATCACTGTTATGTTTAAAAGCCGTTGGCACTCCATAAACGCTGTGACGCGTCGTTTCCTTCATACATTTGACTGCGTACACTCACCGCCAGCGTATTTTGATTTTCAATGTGAACGGTATGCGTTAAACACATGACACATACAATACGACGCAAACGCGCCGTCACATCAGGCGGCCTATGATATTGCGTTTATCACGTGATAAATAAGTGACAAAGCATCTGTCACTCACACTCGCACTCGCATTTTATCAAAACGTGACGGTAGCTTTGTCACTTGTTTTTCGCGTGATAAAAGCAACCATCATAGGACCGCAGGTTAAGTAACAGCGAGGGAGTAACAGAAACGAGGATGAGGAGGATGGTCGCTCCTTTAACCTTTCGATCGCTCAGCTGTTCGACGGTAAACTGTGTTCCTGACGCCAAGCTGACAGCAGATAGTATGATATTGTACAGCGGCAAATGACGTCGCGGCGTCTGGGGCACAGGCACAGCTTTCCGTCGACGTGATTTGCCGTCTTTGGCTCGACTGGAGCTGGAGCGGAGCGGAATGGAGATGTGTTAAATGGACCAATCAAATTCCTCAGATTGTATGCATTGCTTTTGGGCTTATTTTTCTTTGTGAAACAAAAACGCTTGGTTGATTTTCTCCGCTCAGTAGACAGCGGCCTAAATCGGTCGCCTCGCGCTCCGCGTTGTAGCTCGTGACCAGTGTGAAGACTGCCCGAGACTGTAGAGCTCAGCTTCAGAATTAATTATAAATCCAGACGTGCAGTGAACAGCCTGCCTTACTGACCTTTTACCACGAAAGGCTAGACCAACCGGTTGATTGGAAATGTCGCTGGATCATTGATAAAATTCGCATTCTAACTGAATGTTACTAGGTAGGTTCTTGGAGGATCCACGCGACACTAGAGGTCGTTAGTGTACTATATTTTAAGTTAAATGTGCATCTTATTGATCGAGCGAGGGAAGCGTCTGCGGTTCAGCTTGGCCAAAAATTCTTTCGTCAGTCCGTTTTTCCGGATATCCAGCTGTTCTCACCTACAGATCGCATTTCTCTACCACTCGTATCGGGTTTTATAAAGACTAAGTGCTTAGTTTAGGACTTGTTAGCTCGATTTGTGTAAAACCATTTCTTGATATTTATTTATTAAATTAATATATAAAGTCCGCCACTAATGGAACCCATTTTTATTATCAACATTAATAAACTATCCGTTCTTATTCTACCTAAACTTAAACTTTAGTAAACAAACCAATTTATCCGGAGTTCAATAAACCTGAAGTCTAAAGACTTCTGACTTAACTAATGGTTTTTAGGGTTCCGTACCCAAAGGGTAAACACGTGACGCAATTACTGAGACTTCGCTGTCCGTCCGTCCGTCCGTCCGTCTGTCACCAGGCTGTATCTCAAGAACGGTGATAGCTAGACAGTTGAAATTTTCACAGATGATGTTTTTCTATTGCCGCTATAACAACAAATACTAAAAATAAAATAAAATAAACATTTAAGGGGGGCTCCCATACAACAAACTTACAGATAATGGTACGGAACCCTTCGTGCGCGACGTCCCACTCGCAAATGGGCGATATTTTTTCTATTAAAAAATTAAAATATGCTAAGAACCGAGGTTATCGTTTGACCTAGGGATAAAAAATGCAATCGTGCCAAATAAAAAAACTTGTACAACATTAGTATCATGCTTTTGCAGACAGGTATTAATTGGATTTAAACGGTAAAGAGATAACTGCAATTTATTTTTTAAGCCAATTTAATGATAAACCGTTATATTGTGCCGTTCATCAAACTCATTAGAGTTTGAACCTACTCATTGAACAACCAAGTTTGAGTAAGTATTGACCTCAGTGAGTCACATGCTTTACTTCCATTTTACTCTGTCCGCCGCAGATGTTTAGATGTTATTAACATGACGCCTTCCAAACCTTAGGCTTCCCTGATCGACGATCTCGATCTTGTCTATCACACGATAAACCAATGACAAAAGCATCAGTGACTTTCCCACACGTATATCGATGCGAGAGTGATGATGAGATACTTCATGAATTGTCTACCGTGTGATAAATGCAGCTATCATAGGGCTAAATGATGGTCACTTGGTCACCCTGTTAAGAAGAGACAGTAGAAGTTGCAAGTGTTTTAAGTGGACAAGAAAAAGAAGGGAAAGCTGTGTGTTGACTGACCAATAAGCAGGTTGGCATCATAGTCACTCTCGCTCTTGGTATTGACCATGTACCAATGGTCACATATCAGCATCTGCTGTTGTAAAAGCGTGGTATTCGGGCAGATGTAGCTGGTGTAATTAGTTATGGCATCTTTTATCGCTTATATAACGGGGAGTGCTCCGATGAATTGTTCGGATTGATCCCTGCCGCATCATTCTGCCATCGTTCTACGCGACAATTCTCACATCCTCATCACTTAGACAGTGGGCAGTCTAAAACTGTGTTCTAGAAATTTCCTGTGCCGCACTGCATTGTGGAATCAATTGTCGCTAGCTGTATTTCCGGACCGATACGACCCGGTACCGCCATACTAAAATTTTACGGTTCTGCAAACCCTAGATACGACCTTCAAACCTTCCAGAAAGAGCGTACTCCTAACTGAAAGGCCGGCAACGCACACTACTCTGGTGTTGCAGGTGTCTATGGGTGACGGTAATCGCTTCCCATCAGGCGATCCGTTTGCTCGTTTGCCCCCTATGTCATAAAAAAATTAAAATAATAACACTTACCGATGAGCAGGTTGGCATCATAGTCACTCTCGCTCTTTGAGCAGTTGACCATGTACCAATGGTCACAGATCAGCATTCTCTGCTGGAAGAGCGTGGTGTTCGGGCAGGTGTAGCTGAACTGCCGGCCAAGGCCATCGCACATGTGGTACACCTGGAACAAGACGTCAGTGTCAGTTTACGTTTTACACACGTGGTATAGATATGGTAGAGGCGAATATTCGAGCCTGTTAACCTTTTATTCACGATATTGATATCAGACAAAGAAAGAGTAGAAAAAAATGCGATCAAACTAGTATCAGATTCGGGAGTAGGTACCTTTCGGATTGGTGAGATAATAATGCAAATGTGGGAGAAAAATTTAACAAACGTGCTGAATTCGTCCCTCTTAGAGAGACAACAATATCTGGCGTCTCCGCGCACCTTTAAAAGCTTCCTCTATGTCACCAGTGCAGTGTACCATTCGCAATAAAAAAAAAGCAGTATCACTCTCGCGCACACTCACTGGATTTTATTCGGGTGTTTTATCTTTTTTATATCGTGCGATAAATGACTGTGGCCACTACAGCTTCATCGTTTACAATAAAGTATTTTTTAATAGTTTAATTACCTTCAACAATAATTAGTTTACTATTGTAGCACATCATTGGATGAATTTTATAATTATAACTGCCAAATGTTTTCTCTATGCGGAAAACATGCACAAAAACTCGTTTGGCCGTATTGATTAGTGATTACTTACAATTTTATTAATATTCTTACGTGTATCCTATTAATTGAAGCTTTATCAAGTTGTAAAATAAATGAAATAATCAAATGATGCGTGTCTTCCTAGAGATTATGTTACAAGGAAGTGCTTAAATTATTAAACAATTTGTTGTTAACATGATCCGATGGCAAAAAAATAATTTGAAGGTATCGTTCTACTACACACACGAAACAACATAATTAATCCTTTGAAATTTCCCCATGTTTTTGGATTAGTGTTATCATACGTTTTTATCCTGTTTTCGTTGTTAAGATAACCTTGTGTGGAAATAAGATGTATAGGTTTAAAGGCGTGTAGACATTTTTTTTAAGATGTCAACCGATCCTATTTTTTATTTGGCTCAAATATCTGTAGGAATATTACCTACACTTAGACCCCTCTAAAAATCAGAAATGACCGCTAAAGTTGGACATTCCCGTGGAGTGCTGAAAACGCTTCATACAACATCATTATTCATTATTTGCGTATCTTCAAAGTTTCATATGCCAAGATATTTTTTATTGATGACATATTCAACATTATTATTCAAATTAACTGCAGTATGTTGTATAATTCAACATAAGTCTACAACCCTATCAAAGAATCAGTAGCGTAGCGAGGGTATGGCAGCTAGGGCACGCGCCCTGGGCGCCATTCAGCGGGGGGCGCAAAAAATTAAATATACTAAATACCTATTGAAAAAATAATTGCAAAAATGGAAATATAATAGGTTTTTTATTTAGTATATATTTCTGCTATAACTGAATGTGGATGTTATTTATAGTCAAGGCCAGTCTTAGCCATACAGGCACCCTGGGTGAGTCCTTCATTGCGTGACGCTCTAGGCGCCCTAGACTTGGTTAAAGAAATGCCCTTATAGGAGTCAGCAGCGCCCCGGACGGCCGCCCGCTTCGCTGCCCTCCTATTATCGTCCCACACAATTCTTAACGTTCCAAATATTTGAAAAACGCAATGTTTACATGAAATTTTATCTTAATTAGTTAATTACTTCTGGTAAACAAAACTTTATCAACTTTGTGGTAAAAAAATCTTCTCAAAAATCTGAAGTAGGTAATGTTTATCCCGCCTAAACCTCTATCAAACCATTGAAATTCATTCGCGATTCTCTAGGTCTAGGGGAAATATCATGAGCTGAGCGCCGCGCTGAAAAAAAAATCTGTCTGTTCTATTCCCTTTGAATCGTTTGGATCACCCAGCTCCTCGGTACAAAACGTAGACGTACGAAAACGTAAACCAAAAAGCTATAAGCATTGCTTTTTAGGGTTTCGTACCTCCGAATGAAAAACGTAACCCTTAAGGCCGTTCCCTGAGCCAGAACCCCGAGCCCCTCCTCAGGCCACCCGTCCCTGTCACATCACAGTCACATTTCAAAAGAGTGACGGAGACAGAGCTTGCGGGTCGTAAGGCGATATCTTTTTTCGTAAGAATTTGTCGATGATTATTTATTTTAAAAATATTGGCTTCAATTATTGAAATTCGGAAGCTGTAAAATTACTATTTTAGTTATGATTGATTTTTCTCCTTTTTTTGTTTCATAGTGTCACGTAGAAAAAAAACAAGTAAAGTTGGAGTAAAAATTCGAATTGGAGGTTACTTTGGGAATTAATTGTATCGAGCGAAGTGTTATGAATCGTGTATCGAATGCTGTGTTATTAAAGATAATATAATCAAGAATGATATATATTTTTCCCTCGTTTACTAATATCAACGTTTCGTAGAAAAATAGGATAATTTTTGGGGTATTTTTGCAAATCTGGCTCAGGGAACGGCCTTAAGGGATCGCTCGGTTGCCTGTATGTATGTCCGTCTGTCACGGCCATTTGCTTGGAATCAGCTGGACCGATCAAGTTGAAATTTGGGACATACATACTTATATGCAGGTCTGTGACCTAAACAGGGACGTCCAAAGTAAAGTAATTAAATTTAAGTGTTACGGTCACGATGATTTTAGAAAACTCATGCGCACGTGCCGCCGGCCCCCCGCAACCACTATATCCCTGCATTTTATATCTAATATCTTCTAAAATATTCATTTATATCACATGCGGTAAAGCCATAGAGAGGCCATATTGATCTATATTAAATGCCTAAATTTATTTAAGGTACTCAATAGGATAGGGATTAATGCTGTGTTACCTCTAATTCTCGTAATCAGTAAAGGATAAAAAAATGGTTACTTTGGGTAGCCAAAATAACCATCGTGGACTTTTTTGTAGACCTTTTGAAGGTGTACAATACTGTAGTACATTATTCTGAACTATCTCGTAGGGTTCAGCCAGCGTTTGTAATGTAAGCGCAAAAAATGTGTTTACGACATCACATTAGAAACCTCTAAAATGATCAGTGTCTCTCTACTATTTATGCATAGGGACAGGCAAACAGACAGCCGAAAGCGACTTTGTTTTATACTATGTAGTGATAATTTATTTACGTATTTTTTCATCTTAGACCTAACTCGTCTGATGATAAATGAGGCAGCCGATTCTTTATTATGGCTAAGGTAACACAGATAAAAAAATTAAGCGACTCAAAACAAAACGATTTACAAATTTCGCACTCGCTACGTTGTGTTTTCATCTGGTCGTATTATGACCCCCACACCCCCGAAATTTTTTCGCGCTCGCTACGCTCGCGATTTCAATACTGCGAGGCTAAACCAAGTCACTTAGAAAAAAGTTAACACTTTACAAACTTAAAAAAAAAGCGTCTAATCATTCTTTTGAAATGAAATGAAATAATGTACCTTGTACCTGTACTTATTAGGAACTACCTTCATCTCTAGCTCCTGATACACACCGATGGATGCACTAGATAATAATTGCTGAGAGGTGGGTTTATCTGACGTTCGAAGAATTTCAGCATTGCCTCTTTTACACGCTCTCCCTTTTTGCACGTAGTAGGTACATATGCCTAGTACGGTCGCGTCAAATACTCACTCAGTACTGTGGCGCGAGCGCATTCCCGTTAGTGGGTTTGTATTTCCATTGAAAGTACGTTCTGTGGTAGTGAGATCTAACCAGGTTTGATATAGTTCAAGTCATATCTAAAGATAAAATAAAATAAAAATAAAATTGTAGTGTTTGTTTTTAGCTAAAATAATTTACCGAAGGGCGCAGTTTGAACGTGTGCCCTGGGCGCCATTTTACCTCGCTACGCCCCTGCAAAGAATTTACATTTTTTTAAATGTCTGAGACACAACGGAGTTTTCTAAGTAAAACAATTTTAAAATTAGCAGGTAGGTATTCATGTAGGTAAGTAGTAAACAATGATTTGGCATGATAAAGTCAAAGTCATGTCAAAACAACATCTAGATTGGCCATGCTGCCGGAAAAACCCAGTTTTTTCGTAGACTATGTTATTTGTAGAATTTTCCAGGCTATCATAATAATTGTGTGTTCTTATACCCATGCTACGTGTTGTATTAGGTTTTGTGAGATGTTTTTATGTTTCCTTTTGTTGCGTCGTGGATGGGTGATGGGCCTTAAAAAGTAAACTATATACCTACAGGATGCCTTTAGGATTAATATTATAATTAAAATAAAATAAATATTAAATATTAAAGGACAATTTTAATTGAATAGGCAATTGTACAAAAGTATGCAAAAGTTAATGATCACGACTGTACAAGCCGTGAGAAGCTATATTTTAACGTGACGCCAAGGGTGAAAATGGCGTAAAGCGTGGCGTTTTAAGCATTTCAAAAAAATATATTTTCAATTTCAATCTGTTCAGCCATCTTCTACTTTTATCAACTGAAAAAAATATATTTATTATTCAAATACTCCGTAATATACATTAGTTTAATACAATTTAACATGAGTGAACTGGCCTATTTTTGCGAAGTGCAGTGGACAAAGGCTCTTACATATTGTTGTGTAATTATATGAATTAAGCGGCAATTTGGACTATTGTTCCATTGCGTGCTTTGAAGACACGAACCTTTAAATAATCTATGCATAATAATATGCCTTGTCCAGCAATGGGATCATCAAATATTTGTAGAACATTATGATTTGTGGGAATGGACCCTTATTTATACCACAATAAATAATAGGACTGTAACAGTTATTTTTCGACTTTTACTTTTCCTTGCCTTTTTGCAGTATAAGTCAAGTCAATAATGACGTCATCACAAAATACTTGCCATGAAGAAAAATAAATCACCCTGGAGAATAATGATGCCTTGAATTTATTGTCGTTTGTGACATTTTATAATGTTCAATCCTTGATCCAGATTTATGTATTTGTGGTTCATCGAAAATAAGTTCTCTACGATTATAGTTAATGTCTGATTTATTATATTTTTTGCGTTAAACGTAACTAAACTACCATCTGAGTTTCTGATAAATACAGGTAGCTTGCGTTCCAAAACGCATTGCATTACTGATTTAATGATAGACGGGTACGTTCCAAATCCGTTAAATAAGAGTTGGGTTCTAAGTTTAATCGTACAAACTGTGTTTTAGGGGGTCGGTCGCCAAAGAATTGGTCATTAAGGGCCATGACACCAAACATTGGGAAAAACTGCAGTAACAAATACGCACATAAACTTTTTGCTTACCCTGACCTGCCACTTCACCGTCCAAATATTTGATCGTACAAGAAACAATATGAATATAATATAGCGCATAGGTGATGCGCATCACGATCTCTGTTATGAAGTCGTCAGAACTCTTCCTCATTCCATCGTGCGGAGACGGCGAGGGGCGTCCTGTGTGTCAGTGATGTCAGTTTTTTGTTCAACTGTATTTGAACTATACCATGCATATTTTTTATTTCAAAATACACCTAGATATGTAAACATCAACAGACAATGCCATATGCTAGAATATTAAGATTTTTTAAGTAAAAACACTGCACGTCTGCGAAGCGAAAAACACGATACCACCCACCATGAGGCATTCAAGAAGCAACTAGTTAAAAAAAAACCGGCCAAGTTATTGCTTTCAATGTAACCATTTTGAAAATAAAAAGATGCGATGTAACAAATCAGAATAACGTTAAAATAACTATTTTGATATAAATACACTTAATACGTATAAACTCATCTTCACAACCTGTTTATTTATTTTTACTATTTATACTTCCTGTATTAAATATTTAAATTATTTTTATGGTTATAAGCCGGTTTTTAAGGAGTCTTTGGACCATTAATAGTTACGTAAGACGTGCGATGTTTTTAAACTAGATCAATAAAACTTTTGACATTTGCTCTACTTAAAAAATGAATCCTGTTTGACGATTGATCCTGACGTTATTCATAAAAAATGTTTATGCAAATTGCCCTTACGGTGTTATTGTTTGCTTAAATGTGGTGCTGGCGAAGAATGCTTGGCATACCAACATATCATGGATAGAATTTCGCACCAACCAGTCCATTCTTCAAGAGCTGAACATAGAACAGCGCCTGTCCTCTATGGTGAAGTCCCGAATCCTCGCCTTTTTCACGGTCAATGGATAAAGCTCCACGTTTTGACACGTGTCAAGTGTCAAGTGGTTCGGGGCAAAGTAGACGATAGTAGACCACGCGGTAGGTCTCCCATGAGGTGGACTGACCAAATCAAATCGGCCAGACGGCCACAAACTGCTGCCTGCACGAGAGCACTAGACACGCGGCTGTGAAAGAAGAATGGCGCCGTGGCTTGCCACACAAGGAATGACAGCCACGACCACTCTGCCAAGAGTGTAAGGACAAAGAAGGAAGTTATTGTTTTAGAAAAATCCCTGCCAGATAGCAAAAAATGAGGAATAGGAGATAGCAAAAAATGAGTTCTATACGTGTAACTGGGCAACTTTCTTTGTTACATTTACTCTTAGTTAAGTGCGAAACCCAAATGTAAGCATAATTTGTTAGTGTTTGTTGTTAGCGGCGATATAAATACCTACATCATCTGTGAAAATGTCAACTGTCTAGCTATCACGGTTCATAAGATACAGCCTGGTGATAGAAAGACAAACGGGCAGTGAATTCTCAGTAATAGGGTCCCGTTTTTAAAAAAAAACATAAAGATTGCGTGCCTTTTAAGCACTACATATTTCAAAGCACTTTATTTTATTTTCATTATTTGGACATATTTTTATTCATACCGGGTGTTGCACGTAATAGGAGCAATAAATGAAAACATAGACTCTACTCTTTAAAACAAACAACATTTAGTTCAGCCACTTTTAACAAATAACAGTTTTCGGAAGTTCATTATTTTCAAACAAATTAATTTCTTTATTATTATTAATAGTATGTTCAATGTATGCCGTCCAACATTGACATTCCTTTAGCATTAACATAGCTGTCACTCTACTAATACTAATATCACACAGTTCGAAATACATTGCTTCTTTGAATAAACATTCTTTTACAAATTATCATTTCAAACTGGTTATTTTCAGAAATTGTTTAAAAAATGTTGTTCAGTTTGAAGAGTACAATTTATGTTTTAATTTATTGATCCTATAACAGGCAACACCCTGCTGTATAAGTACAGTAATTTGTATAATTGGAACAACAATTCGGTATTCGCGGAATCATAACTTACAATTCCCGTGTCATCAATCTAAAGAAAATATCACATAAAACTTGCAAATTATCATTTTTATGAAACGGAATACATATAATTAACATAATTAACGTTTGTATGTCATGTTATGTATGTTATGTTAGTCATGTGATACAACGGATTCGGTTAGACTCATAAAAAAATCAACCAACAGTCCAGTCAGTCAGTCTCAGAACCAATTGGGCATATGTCCGATATCATTTCAGGCACTTACGACCTATCGTTATTAAAATAAATATAGGCTCAAAAATATTTGAGAGATCAAGTCAACATTCTGGGGCCGACTGATAGCGGATCTTAAAAGCGGAATACTAATTTACTCTGTGACCTTTTATGATTAAAATGTTTAATGAATTAAACGTCACGTCATTTATTTTGGGGGAACTTGTTGGAATTGGCAACAATGTGGTCGGATAATAAATTAAGGAGGAGACCTTGACATTAGTGTGTAACGATGGCATTAATTTTTAAAGAGTCGGCAATCATCTTATACTGGAACGTGGGTAGCGATAAACTGGAGTGTTCGACTTTTCAGTCAGACTATCGGGGACGAACTTGAGTGATACCTAGAACTTTTTCTTTAGCACAATCGATTATTTTACAGATATACGTATACAGTATACATGCGGTATAGTATACACATAATGGAACACCCCTTTTTCAGATTACCTAATATACATTTTCTGAAGAAGTGGATATTGGCCCATGTGTATAAAACCAATGTGTATTGGCCAGTGTGTGTGTTAATTATATGAAATAGCTTTTGTAAAAATCAAAAGAGAGTATGTTTCATTCTGCGACATCAGTCAATCGAACACCCTTTTTTTCAGAATAATATTAATTTTCTTAATCCACTAATATTGGCCACACTGATGTCACAGAATTATCTATTTTGATTTTTGCCAAAGATATATAAGAAATACAGGATAGTGTCATCGGAGTGATCTACAATCGACCTATTATAATTGTAAAGCTGGATTTAAAAGTAAGAAAAAGCCATCATAATATAATATTTGAATATCATTGACAACCTTACTAATTCAAAGGTTTTATTTACATTTTAAATTGACACCTGTTTGAACTTAAGCGATGTCCAAAAGATGCTAGGTTTGATTTGTGCAAATTTAAAAACAATGATTAACAAACTGTATCTGAAAAATGGATACAAATATTTAAATAGTTCATTGGTGAAAAATGAAGTACTCAGTCTGAACAATTCCCTGTTTGCTTAAAAGTCCCTCGATCTGTTCCACCCTGGGTATATTATCTATGTATATAATAACTTAAAAAAAAACTTTTTTTAATTCTTGACGTAATTTTTTACCTCTTCATTACGCGGTTTTACTCGCTTTCACTCGCACCACGCGGCTTTTACGTAAGCAGCGAAAGTTCAAGGTAACCGACTGGTTCAAGACGCTCTGCTTCTCGAACTGGCACAAAAAACCGCGTTGAACTTCCACCACGATCCACACCTTCTAAAACGGCGTATGCGCCGCTGGTGTCTGACGAGTTACGACGTTTTGTATTAGCAGGAGATAAGTGTATTTATGTACCTAGTAGAACAATGTTGTTGCTTCCTGTTATGAACAAAGGAGTTACGACCTTTTAGCATATCACGCGAGTGATCTAGTTGCGTGGAAATGATTGCCGATAGTGAAAATAAAAGTAATGGGTTCGGATCTGTTCTGATCGTGGTTATTTGTTGATTGCTCAATCAATAACAAATGAGATGATTAAGATGCATTTAAATCGTGAGATAAATCCCAGGTTATTTGTTTATATAGCCGGTAAATTTTTCTGACGGATGTTATGAATACCAATGATACAAATATCAAAGCACAAAGAAAAATTTAAATGCGTAACCTGGCGGAAGAGACCGGGAATCGAACCTGGTACTTCTGGATTACCGATCCAGCGTGTTAACCTGTCTACCACCCTAACACCAGATAACCTCTCGAATTTTTCCTTATGCCTCGTGTTTCGTGTGTCGATCTTTGTATTGTTTATTTGAAAGGCTTCTTACCGACCTCCATGTGAATACGTTAATATTCACATATTACCGCCTGGATGTTATGAATGTTAAATAAATGTGTAGAATTAAGATCAAAAAAGTACCTAAAACCTGCAATTTCCTAAGTCTGTTTTTCACATACTGAAGTTTTTGATTATTAACAAGACGAGCAGTAGATTAGCGAACTGCGATAGAGGCACACGCGCTATATAGCGCATATAAGTAAAAGCACAAATGTTTTATAATTAGGTACCTTTAGATTTGAATGTCAACCCACGCAAATTGGCCAATGCTCCAGTACAGCAACCCAGCACAATAGGCTATAATCGAATGGGCTTAATTACTTGTTCAAGTGACTTTGACACACTAGTACTATGTTGCAAAATACTCATTTGACACATAGATGCTTAGAGAACTTTAAGTATCTAAAGCCCTTTGATTTACGGAACAGTATAAATCCTTTGACGACGCGGTTGGTGCAGTTTGTAGACACCTGCCTACTCTACTGAGCTGGCGGTCCTGGGTTCGAATCCCGGCCGGGGCAAATATTTGTGTGATGAACTCGAATATTTGTCTCTGGGTCATGGATGTTATCTATCATCGTTATCGTCGTTCGCGTTCGTCGTTCGTTCATCGTTATGTTATCGTCATCTAGTACCCATAGTACAATCTTTGCTTAGTTTGGGACTATAGGTCGATTTGTGTATGAGTGTCCCTTAATATTTATTTATTTATGTATTTGAATATCTATGGGAAGTAAGCAACCAAAATGCTCGGGGGTGGAGCCCCGCCCGCACAATAAAAGAAAGAACAACGACGAACGGAAACCAGAAAACTTAGCTACTGATTCTATGAAGTCAACTGAGGTGAAGATACGGATACAAGAGACGGGGGGGCTCGGGGGGCGAAGCTCCCCGAACAAAAATGTAAGAAAGGGTAAGAACGATAATCATATAGCTTGCCTTCTGATTTTATGAAGTCACCTGATGAGACGATGAGCTTTGTGTTTTTGGATCGTTTCTACGATACACTGGCATCTTCATTTACCTACACCTTACTGATTCTATTTAATTGGGGTCGGCCCAGCACGCTTTTTTTTAATTCTTTCCAATCATTCGTCATCTCACCACTCATTTCGTCTTCTCTTCTTCGGTTCTGGTTCGAATCCCGGCAAGGGCACAGATTTGTGCGATGAACTCAAATATTTGTTGTTGGGTCAAGTACTAAGTTAAGTAGATATATTATCATCGTCGTCTAGTGCCCATAACACAAGCCTGGTTTACTGTGTGACTAGATACATTTTTGAGGTTGTGCGATATTTCTTCTCTTTCTCACAATCCCTTCATCTTGTTTTTGGCCTTTCTCGTCTTCTGTAACGCTCCACATTATTTCTCAACTTAGTTCTCAACCATTCTTCATCAGTTCATCACGTATCCACGCCTATCGTCTCTACTCATCAGACATTGTTCTGTTTTTTTATTCTGTACAATCCTATGTAGTCAGCTACAAAAATAAGACGTAATAATCAGCGATAATGTAAACAAACTTGAGGTCAAGGAAAGTTCACAGGGCTACAAGATACAGGCAAATTAGATAAGAACCGTGTCGAAAGGTGTTTAACAAAGCAAAGAGCTAAGTATTTCGGCCGTCGGTGATTTACTTCATCCACTTCCTGCCGCAAACCATGCTCGTAGCCTACTGAAAGGAACACACCTTGGTGCTCGGCTCTGACACATTTGTTGCACACGCGTCGGTCGGTAGTGTCAGCACGCCCCACGACCGTTTCCTTCTCATTTTTCACAAAAAACCATTAAAATACTGGTCCCTCGTGACTCTGATAAAAAAGAGAGAACTATGACTAAGCAAACTATAAAAAAATGGAACTCTTTGTCAGCTCATGGGTTTCCTCCTTCCCTTCAAACGAAGCCTGAAGAGACATCTCTCGGCCCAGCATGGCAGTGTCACTGTCAACTGACACGGCACCGTTGGTTTTTGCCAGTTGCCATTGGGCTCCCCTTTTTGCTTACCATCAGGTGAAATGGGGCCACTGTGTTGTGCCATTACAAAAAAAACACATGTGAATTTCGCTGTAGGGAGGTAGGTTTAACAGAAAACAGACTGCCGAGGTCAAGGGAAGTTTACAGGCTACAAGATACACGCAAATTAGATAAGAAGCGTGTCGAAAGGCATTTAACAAAATAGAGCTATTTAGGTCGACAGCGATTTGAAGTCACACGATGTACCGACGGTTGAGTTATGCCGTTGGCTCACACAATTTCGGTACAACTCTGTGTTGGTTGATATCTCCAGATTATGTGAGTAGGTACAAGTAGGTACAAACCTACTTTTAGTAAAATAAAAGAGAAAAATAATTATAATTCGAATCCGCGTCGAAGGCGAAGAGACTTTTACTACGTAAACTAACATTTGGATTTCGTTAGACTTTGCATCGACAAATGGGTAAGGCAAAAAGTTGGCCGAAATTTAGGTGTTCGAGAAAAAAAGCGATCTGATAAAGTTCCGTTGTGCGACTATTTACGAAATTAACGATACAAAAAGGAACCTTAACGACACAAAAAGGAACCTTGTAAACCTTAAGGTATTTTCAATGGTTAATTCGTCGTCGCACAACGGAAAATTTGATACAATTTTTTATTGAATAAGTTAAGGTGATAAACTTTTTGGTCTTTATAGGATGCCCACCACCGTGTAGACCGCATATTCAGGAAGTGAAACAGAGAGAAAAACCAGTATATAATATTATATATGAACGTATTTATTAAATTGTTGAATATTTTCTATGGCAGCCTGCGTCACGCACCGCCCAATAAGCTACCACAAACAATGGCTTCGCACGCTACCGTTGCAAGCCCTGACCCGCAAAATAGCATTATTATAAACATATTGTTACATTTAAATAGTTTCGGTAACCTTTGTCAGCTGACGACCCGGATTCACGTTGAAGAGGAATGCCAGTCAAACACGATGATCCTAGGTGCTGACAGTTGTAGGTTGATGTAATGGGTGTCTGTGCTGAACAGTGAGCGTAAATAAATCTATGATATATGCCAGATTAATATTATAGACTCGTAGAGACTAGTTACATAAAAAAAAGCAGAACAGCAAACAGAAATTTACGAAACATTTCTTATTAATTTATACCACTTAGAACAGTATTTAGTCTACAAAACAACACAATATGCTAGGTAACACTGTCAAAACACAACCCGTGTGTTAACTTTTTTTTCCAAAACTGTCCAGTTGTTTTCTATAAGTAGGTATGTGTAAGTTATCATTCAGATATTTGATTCCAATAGTTCCTGAATCTTCAAAGTATAGCGAACAAACGTGATAGACCAACAATCAATAATGTAGAAGTGAAGCCAACGCCGAATATATTATATACATGTTTTTGTAAAATAAGTCGCAATTGGTCGCACCACTACGACTGGCTACAAAAGGGCATCGAACAAAATCGGAAGGCAGAGCTTGTGCTCTGATGCGCGTCAGTAAGTTGGTTTTAAATAAGTTCGTAGCGCAAATGTCTTGATCATAATCGCTATCGACCTAACCATAACACGCCCTTTGACTTCTAAACGTCTCGTATAGATATCACTTATCAATATTGACGGCACGTAAACAATAACATGTTAACTGCCGTCACTGGAACCGGCCCAGCTGATACCGAACTACACACGACAGAACGCGTAAAAAAAATCCATGCCTGCTTCTTCAAACACGATACCACCCCAGAGGCCATCCAAGCATACATCACAAAGAAAATAAACAACATGATTTGCACCGTAGAAAAATTACGACTAAAACATCAATATTACGCATCTTTCGCTATAACAGTCCCGCACAGCAAGTTCGAGTCTGTTATGTCCGCTGACATCTGGCCGTTGGGTACGGAGGTGAGCGAGTGGTTTCGCGTTAGCACCGAGCGCGCGAGGCGCGCTCCCTCCCACCGCCGCTCCGTCGGATCAACCGCCGGCGCAGAACCGATCGCTCCAGCAGCGGCGGGACACACGGACACCACAAACCGAAACCATCACAGTGTGCCACCAAAATATTAGAGGTCTACACGGCAAGACGACAAAACTCGAACTCCTACTCACGGACGACCTCAAATGTGATGTTTTAATTTTAACAGAACATTTTTTGCGTAGTTACGAAATTCAGTCTGTTACGCTAACAAACTTTGACCTGTTGTCATATTATTGTAGACCTAATATAGAACGTGGTGGTAGTTGCATTTACGCGAAACCTCACATTAAAGCCGTAAACAGGCCTGACTATTGTGAGTTATCTTGCGAGCAATTATTTGACGTATGTGCGATACATATACTAGACGATAATCTATTAATAGTAGGAATTTACCACTCAAATTTAACTAGTCATACCGAATACCTAAGAGCATTCGATATGTTACTAACAAAAATAGACGATGAAAAACTAAATGCAATCATAATGGGAGACATAAACATTGATTTACACTGCAACACCCCTATCACAAGAAAGCTCCTAGATATACTATCCGCTCATCGGTATTGTCAGTGCGTAGAAGAGGCCACTAGAATAGAAGGGGAAAGCGCCACATTACTGGATCACGCTTACTCTAATATCCGGGACGACCGTATGTGCGCGACGTGCGTAAACACCAACCTCAGCGATCACGCAGCGCAGCGCCTGGTCGCGCCGCGCTCGGCGCCCCCCGCGCCCGCACTGATAACAAAGCGCATTTATAGCCAGAAAAATAAATCTTCCTTTGTTACCGCGCTCGAATCCGTAGATTGGCAGGTAGTAGTGGATAGACACCGCGGGGAATGCGAGCACTTCGCAAGCAAGGTCATCAATATCCTGACCTCATTTCTCGACATCCACATTCCATTTAAAAACCTCACCGTCCACCCCAAAAATAATCCATGGGTCGACTCTGAACTAATCGACCTAAAATTGCTAGTGTTCGACATCATAAATTTATCTAAAAACAACCCCCAAAACAGCGAACTCACATCCACAACATCCAAAATTATAAACTTATACGACTATAAACTACAGACCAAACGGACCGACCATTTCAATTCTTTAATAGAAAAAAATCCCAACAAAAGTAAAGCAATGTGGAGAGTGATCAACACAGAGTTGGCCAGAAAGGCCCACGAACGCGCCGATTACACCGACCTGCTGGTGGACACCGACGGAAACCCGTTCACTTCCAAGCAGCAGCTGGTGGACGCGCTAAACGCGGAGTTTGTAACCGCGGCCGCCGCGTGCGGCGCGCCTCCCGCAGACCGCCTCCGCTGCCTCGCACTCCTGTCTGATCGCTCTTCACAAAGCGACTGCTCCATCAGGTTGGGCCAGTTTACACCGGACGAAGTACACAATATTTTATCAAATATTATAGCCCCGAAAAACAGTACGGATGCCTATGGCCTGTCCGCTAACCTACTCAAACACGCCAGCCCAGCAATCTGTTTCGTCTTAGCCCACCTATTCAACAACTGTATGAGGTTAGGAACATACCCAAGTTGTTTGAAAAAGGTTAAAATCTGCCCCCTATACAAAGGAAAGGGAAAAAAATCAGACCTCAAATCATACCGCCCTATCGCAATGGTCCCCGCCCCCAGTAAATGTTTCGAGGTAGGGTTAAATAAAAGATTGCTAGCGTTTTGGACGCCGAGAAACATACTATCGGACAGCCAGTATGCTTACCGGCAAGGCCGGTCGACAACCGACCTTGTGCGGGAGGTGGTGCACTGCGTGCTGCTTGCACGCGAGGCGAAACGTCACGTAGCCGTCATCTGCTGCGACCTGTCACGTGCTTTCGACACCGCCGACCACGGTCTTGTCGCTGACAAACTCGCTCACTACGGCATCCGCGGTCCTGCTTAGCGATATCTTTTATGACTGGCAGAGCACAGGTAGTGGTCGGCGGTGGTGGAAACGTCGTGTCCTCGGAGCGCCAAAACCTAATGGGCGTCCCTCAAGGATCCTGCCTCTCCAATACATTATTCACCATACTCCTGAACGACCTACCGCAGGCAATAAACGGCGCTAACATATTTATGTACGCTGATGACGTCACGGCTATAGTTAGCACGCCCTCCAAACAGGAATTAGAAAGCGCCTTAAACAGTGTAATCAACCAACTGCACAATTGGTTCAAGTCGAACGGCCTAGCACTAAATAAAGACAAAACCTGCTTCATAACTTTTAAATTAAATGGACACGCCGGCGAGACCCTGCGCGTGTGCGCGGCTGATGCCCCTATACAGCATGTGCCCTGCACACGCCTGCTGGGCTTCCACCTAGACCAGACGTTGTCGTGGGAGACGCATATAAATGATATGTGCAGCCGCCTGGGCCGCGCGTGCTTCGCGCTGCGCCGTCTGGCGCGCACTGCCGGCAAGGCGGCGGTGCGAGAGTGTTACTTCGCCACAATCCACTCAGTGCTGACCTACGGTGTGGAACTGTGGGCTATGGCAGCGGATTGGTATCGCGTCTTCTCGATGCAAAAAAGAGCGGTTCGAGCTATGGCAGGCAGGCCGAAGGACGCTCCGGCCCGAGAACTATTCCAGGAGTTCCATATTTTACCCCTACCGTGCCTACTCGTATACCAGGTGGCAACGTTTACGCACGACAACCTGGACATGTTTAAACGCAAGGGTATTAACTCCAGATACCCCTTACGCAGCAACAAAAACCTTAATAGGCTCGTAGTAGCGCCACACCAATTAGCTAAAACTAAAAAATGCATTTATAGCTTGGGACCGATAGTGTACAACCGGCTACCTGAAAATGTAACAAATGCAACTACCACCACAAGTTTCAAAGTACAACTAAAAAAATGGCTTCATGAAAATTGTTTTTACGACTATAAGGATTTTTTTAATCTACCACTAGTATTATAGTGTGTGTATTTTAAATGAGACGAAATTGGACATGTAGGTACATGTAATTTATAAAAATTATGTAAGAATCGACTTGTAACAATTGTTATTCAAATAAATCATTTTCATTTTCATTTTCAAATCATTTAACCTTCATAGGAAGCTCACCAAAAGGTTAGCAGAGAAGAGTCCACGGGGGACCGAAGAGCTGGCAGCTTCCTCGCACAACGTATCAGCATAGCTGTTCTGCGAGGACTGCCAGCATCATTCGGTACCATGCCACAGGGCAGGGAAGCAATTTCCTAAATTTGTTTAAGTTTATTTCAATTTTTCCGACCCAGGCAACAACATGCATAATGGGAGGCTCCATCCCTTGTATTATGTAGGTAATCATGTGTTTTCTAATAAATATTTTTTTATTTATTTTGATATTAGCTTTTTTGTACAGAATTGTAAGTATATTTTTTTTACTTAGGTAGGTACTGTTTCTTTGCTTTTCCCTTTTTTGTTATTACATTAAATAAATGAACATAACTATGTTTATTGTTTACATGGCGTCTATTCAATGTAGGCCTCGCCTTGACACCCGACCATAAGCCACTATAATTATGTTTCTATAATTAACATCTCGTACTAGTAATACCAACTTTATAAATATGCAATAGACCTCAGATTTCAAGACTTTGTTGCTCTGTCCAACTGTTGTCTTAAACTCGTACGTTAGTATTTAAATAATGTGGAATTTGGACTTTTAGTACTTGGATATTATGCCGGGTTTTCGATGATACGAACGGAGATTCAAGTTTGTGAAGATTATTTGCGAGATACTTTTAGTTATTTTAATTGTTTGTTTTATTGTCTTTACTGGGCTTCTGTGCTACACGATTCTTTTGTTTCCTTGTCAGCCTTGTCCATGAAAAATATTCAGTTTGTGAAGATTAAAGATGACTGATGTTGAATACAACATAAAACAACATAAAACAAACGTAAGAAAGTGAAGTGACGTGTTGAAACCATTTGGTGCTTGCAACTAAATTAGACTATGTTTACTTAAGCAATGCTCGCCAAGAGCGAATTAAGTTCTCATGTAAGCGAAACTGTGTTTCTTATGAGAAATAAGTGTATCTAACCAGCTACAACATAATGTAGTTATATGGATAAAAATGAAAAACGTGCTCTCTTTCTGTTTTTACAAAAAAAAACTGACTTCAAAATAACGATGAAATCGGTGCCAAACCTCCCGTAAACTTTTTTATCGAAAATAAATACTCATAAATAAGTTCAGTACAATAACAGTTTTCGGATGTTGTTGGTAGTGTTCCATAGGACTCGAGCCCTTTTAGCCCGAATTTGAAGTCTCACGAGCTCTTTTTAGAGCTGGCTTGATGAAATGAGTTTCGAAGAGCTAGTGATCATAATAAGGCCTTAGTCTTAAAAAAAGCCTATGGGTTTTTATTTTTATTTTAGCCTTTTAAGGGGCTTTAGGCCTTTTTAAAGGCTGTAGCCATTTTTTAGACCTAGGCTACGCTAAGGCTACTTACTTGTGTACGTTAACTTATACAACAAAACAGATACGTACAGAAGTCAACCACATGTATGGACTTACTTCACTTTTCATACCGGTGGTCGGCGGTTCCTCTAGGGTTGTCAACTATGGCTTATGCTCGAAAACATATCGTGGTACTGGCGCTCCTATATAGTTGATTGACATATTGTGGAGAATGAAACGGGAAGAATGGAAATATAAATTAATAATAACTACAATATTTTTATTTTTATGTCATTGTTATATTAGTATATTACAAATTTGTCACAGAAAATATTTTAAATACCGTAACCTCAAAAATAACGGGCCAGAAGTGAAGCTCGTTGCTCCATTATAGCATAAAATAGTTCACAGACGCGCGTGTCAAGCGGATGGCACTCGCGCTCGCACTGGTCCGATTTGGTCCGAGATATCGTGTCCGTGAGCAAAGTATATGTATGCGTTTGCTCGAGCGCGCTTGTATGTTGATTGATTTCTATACCTATCTGTTTTGTGCTTATACCTAGTTCTTTTATACAAAGTTTTCTATATTATGTTTCATTAAATATCAAAACAATTCAATCAGAAGGATTGATTTGAAAATAAAAGCAAATTTAAAAATTACATATACTTATTATGTAGGTATTAGTATTCTCGAGTTACCTTCTTCGTTAAATATTCATCTTCAATAAAATCCAGTTAAGACTTCGTTTTTTTTTTTAATTTTCAGTTGCTGTTTGCCGCATTGATGATAATACTTTCGAGCGGAATCCTCATTGGAGATTTTTTTATTTGATTTGATGGCATGAATTACATAGTCAATTAATTTAATTTTACAGAAATAATCGATGCTATTAAATACACCATAAGTAAATTCAAAACGAGCCACTATCACATCACTTAGTACATTTTTTATTTATTTCTGACGTCATGTTGGCATGTCAGACCGCCGACCAATCAGAGGTAGCTACTTTAGCGCCGGTTCAGACACGGCGGGAACCGCGCGATTATAGAATCGCACGGAAATCGCGCGGGTCTTATTTATATGAGTTAGTTAGTAATCGTTCAGACATAACCCGCGCGGTTATGTCTGAACGATTACTAACTAACTCATATAAATAAGACCCGCGTGATTCTATAATCGCGCGGTTCCCGCCGTGTCTGAACCGGGTCTTAGACTTTTCACAGATAATGTAAAATATTGCGTTTGAATATTGTATCAATGAGCGGAAAAAACACAACATACAGAAAATAATAATTAAAATTGAAATTTACAAAACGCAATAAAACAAATAAAAATATGTTAAGTAATATCATTGAAATACCTGTTTATACACTTTTGAAAAACGTATGTTAATGGCAGTTTCTTGCCTGTTCCAAATACAAAAATTATATAATTGTTGAGAAAACATACTCACGTCTTTTGTTTTATTTAAAACACCCCACTATAAGAGCGCCGAGTTTATTAAATCTTTTTAATAAGCTCAAAAATATTTTAGCCTCCAAGCCTGTTGAAGTTCGGAGGCCAAAATATTTTTAAGTCTCATTATTTTTACAAGTCTTTTAGGCAGTTTTAGCCCTTTAAACTTATAGCCTTTTAATAAGGTTACGAGCTCTGAGAGTCTAGGCTGATGGCTTGGGGGCTAAAGAGCTTTATAGGCTTTTAGCCCTTTTAGGCGTCAAAATATAGGCCAGCCTTAAATAAAAGAGCTAAAGGGCTCGAGTCCTTTGGAACACTAGTTGTTGGGGCTGCCCCGCTTTTGCAGCGCATCGCAGATGTTTGCAGAGGCCCGCACGGATGGCTTCCACGCTATATTGCGAAAAAGAGCAGCATCGCTGATGCTCAGAATGCAAACCAGCTCCAACAACATCCTTAAGATGTTTGCGGGCAAGCCGGATTCACCCATGCACATACATTTGAATCGGCTAATGATTGTGTGAAATGTATAGGTTAAGTTATGTGTAATTGTGTAGTTATGTTGTGTTAAATATATTATACTAACAATAGATGTGTAAGTTAATGTATAATACTAACAAAAATGGATCCTGGTCATCTGAATAAAGAGTTTTAATTATTTATTATTATTATTATTATTATAAATACCACATAGGCTGCATGGGTGGCATCCGTTTTCATAGTAATAACTAATAATTGAGTGGTTTGGCACCGACTTCAAAAGGTGATTAAAATGTAATCTCTACATGAACGGGTATTTTTGGCTTTTCAGTTTATTTTGAAGTCGGTTTTTACTTTTTAAGGTTCCGTACCCAAAGGGTAAAAACGGGACCCTATTACTGAGACTTCGCTATCCGTCCGTCCGTCCGTCCGTCCGTCTGTCACCTGGCTGTATCTCAAGAATGTGTGATAGCTAGGCAGTTGAAATTTTCACAGATGACGTATTTCTATTGCCGCTATAACAACAAATACTAAAAATAAAATAAAATAAATATTTAAGGGGGGCTCCCATACAACAAACTTGTTATAGATTAGGTATGGTACGGAACCCTTAATGCGCGAGTCGGACTCACACTTGCCCAATTTTTTTTTGTTATTCCATATACATATCGGTAGGTATCTTTAATTGTTGTTACTGGTGGGCACTATAGTGCCAAAGGTTGCAGATGCTTTTCTCTGCAAAAAAAGAAGTATTCGAGGCACGTGACGCCGTTTCATCAATGCATCGACTATTGCATAATTGCAAGGATGACATTTGCCGCTATGGGCAAGGCAATTCCAACTTTCAACCATGAAAATAAGCTGCAATTTCTTTAAAGTGTTGTTGCGAAAACCGTTGACCATAAATTTCGTGAAGTTTGGATATACTTATATTTTTTTAAATGTCGTTTATTCTGCAATGGTTTTTAAATTGTCGGTGAACGTTTATGATCATCGTAACGTTGAGTTTATTCTTTATTAAGGTAAATAAAATAGTTGTTACACCAATAAAATATCTATTATTAATAATAAAAATATCGGACAACCTCACACAAATTGATGTAGTCCCACAGTAAGCTCTAGTAGGCTTGTGTTATGGGCACTAGACGACTAAAAGCATAGATAAATACAAAATACTTAAATACAAAGCATCCATGATCCAGGAGAAAATATTCGAGTTCATCACATAACACATATATTACCTATCTCTATCTTCGCTGTACTGTGAGAGTGACGTGCCAGGGCTTGCATTATCTATAATTAAGGATTTACCTTGGTTTTATAGAATGTTTCGTTTCATAGACATAATCAATTCATCGAAAGCATTTTTCTCAGAAAGCATAAAAAAATTGGAATGTTATAAAACAAACCTAACCTAACCTAATCTATAGAATGATATTTTCAAGATCTATGAAAAATGAATAATTTCAGGGGAAGAAAAATTCTATGGAACGAAAATTAGATGAAATATAGCATTCGATGCAACGTTTGTCTATATTATATATATATATGTCCATAATTAAGTTTATACGTGTCTAGTTTTAATTACTTACGTCATAAGAATACGATACATTGAAGGTTAGGTACTAATAAAAATTGGAATACGATCATGATGAATGTGTATAATCAAATTTTCAAAGCAATCAAGAACAAATAGCCTACATTAAATTAAACTCGCCAATGGCTACCAAACTTGTACAAACGATTAACTTTGCTCATTTTATAAAACACCGATTAACGATGAATTATGACATGACTAGAGACGCGCATTACGCGCAATGTACCGAAATTTAATCTTATCGATATTGTAGTGTAGGCGCTGCCGGTTCGGGCGGCCTTCAAATCAAATCGTGGGCATCCTAAATGATTCACATTTAAAGTTCAAAAACGGCGCAATTTGAACCTTAGCGTAAAAGTAATTACGTCTATATTAAATGTGACTTTCACTCTCTTATAGGTGCAACTTGGTCGCGTTGGAAGGAATTTATTGAGTACTCTGAGAGTTGAGAAGCGAAGTGTTCATGTTACGTAAAAAAATATAAAAAATTAATTATTTTACGACCTCATCGATGACTAGTTTTCTGATAAAGCAAATCAGTTTACTTTTTATGAAAATTCAAACGCTGAATTAGTATAATTATGATTTATAAAAAAAACACAAACCATGATGTCACCGCGTGTACCGTAAAATTGCTTTTTTTTATTTATTTAACAGAAAAATTCAAAAACCATAAAAATATTGTTATAATTATTAATGTTACGTCTTTATTATCGATAATTATATTAAGTGATGGGTGTCGAATTGCCGATTAATAATTTATACTCGTCCAGGAAACTATCCGATTATTTGAAAACTACTATGTAGTTTCCTAAATACTAATTTAATAAACAGCTCACAATTCATTATACTCGTCCAGGAAACTATCCGATTATTTGAAAACTACTAGTTTCCTAAATACTAATTTAATAAACAGCTCACAATTCATTAACCCATATAGTTCCGCAGATGTAAACATCACGTGTCTATAATTGCTCCCTTGCCTGTTCCGCGTGGAACCGGATCTTTTACTTTCGTTTTCATTGATAACGTCTCTTGTATTACACTTGCGTGTTCAATATTTACAAACACTGTCTTAGAAATTTCAAGCCGAACTTGCGAAACTGCGCACGATTGGGTCAAATGGCGTGCACTCGTTTTGGCGGCCATGATTATTTTTTGGTTCTTCTTTTTCTTTGTCGTTTTCACTCTTGGCAGAGTGGTCGTGGTCATCATTTCAGATGTTGGTGGCAAGCTTCACAACACGCCGCCATTCTTCTCTGATAGCCGCCTTCCTCGTACATTCGTGTAGTGACGATGAGCCATTTATTGCAGCTTTTATTTGATCTGTCCATCTCATAGGCGTACTGATTTTTTGGTTAAATAAGTAATTTAAAAAAATGTGGATTTAAACGAAGCTAACGCAAATGTTTTCATTGAAATGATTTAAAAAAATATATATGATTCGGGCAGAGTTCGAACCCACGTTACCAACGCCAACTACAAACTTTTCAGGCTAACAAGGGCGTCTTACCTATTAGACCACCTAACAGATGCGAGAGCTATTAAATTTTTCAACCAGGTGCTTAATTTTTTTATAATGATTTAGGATGTAATCGTAGCCATCCATATGCTGTTATCGTACATTACATACCTAGGGCGGTAAATTCTTGAATGTCCCAGATCGCAGGTGTTTGTTTTGTGGCCCGAACCCAAGGTGAGGGCCATAAATATGTAATCTGGGACTTTACAAATTACCGCCCGTGTTTTGCCTAAAATTTTACGTCTTACCTTGGCTAGACCTAGGGTGGCATACAGACTTACTTTTTTTCATGTTCTCGCTTCAATGTAACTATTTAGTTTACGCTAGCGCAAGTTCTATAGTAAAATAAAAAGTTAATCTAAACTTCACTTATTTTCCCTAGCTGGTAGATACTTAAAAAGTGTTACCTGACATCCAGTATCCACGTCAGCGTAGTACCCCGAGGTGCGGCCGACGCATGTGAACCTCGTTCTGGGTATGCTTCTCGTTCGACCCTGTTGACAAAATGCTTTATTAGAACACAAACCATGTAATGTGATCGTAGTCTTAAATTATTAGGAGTTTTAGGCTAGGTTAATAACTTGCCGTTGTTATTTATAGCCAATTAAAAAAGCTGTCGGAATTTTCTTCGGATCACAGAGCCGGCTCATTGCTCGGCCAAAGGATAAGCTGCTTGCTTATTCAGCGGGGGAATGTAGCCGACACAGAGCCGACATCATGAGTACCCGGCGTGATCTTGGAGACATCGGTTTTATTAGTTAGGTTCTCTTAATACAGATTAAGTTGGTTATTGTTCTTTTTTACTTCTTTGTCGTTTAATAAAGTTTATCAGACTATTGTATACATACTTAATATTAATATGAGTCGCAGTTTTTTAACAGAGCCGACTCAGGTGGTTCATACATAGTCACAAATACTGGATATAATTTCCCGACCTAAAACCCATGGCAGAACCAAATAAATAATTATGAAGAACGTCATTTTAACACCCTGGGAGACTCCAGATGCCTACCCATTTACTTTAGTTTTACTCTCTGGGTAGGCACCCAAATGGGTTGAGTGAGAAAATGCTACTATACGGCGACAAACTATAAAAAATTATCATCACCTACATCTACAGCATTTATACTGCTGGGTTGGGTCTATGTATATATGTCTCCAAGAAATACCAACTTATTATTCCTCGCCGTTCTTAAAACACAATCTTAATTCCTCAGAGAGATCCAGTTGACATTTATCGAAAATGCGAAATTATATTTTACCTAATACCACGTCATCATATGACTCACAAGCCAACAATCTCACTCACATTCACATAATAAAAATAAATCTAGAACAATAACTTACCAAAAACATAGTATAAAATGACTAGACTTAAAGACCGAAGTCGTGGGTAGTGATTTACGATACACAAGACAGCTACAGGACTTATCAAAATTACCAGAGCCACTAAATTACCATAGCTACTAGAACATGTTCCGATAGAGTTATTTAAAATATGAATATGATTATAAATACATTCTAAAGGATTGCAGTGCTGGTGCTTATTGAATCGAAAGAAAGTTTATGTTATGTTCCGACGAATTACTCGATAGTTTTTTGTGAAGAGTTAATGTTATTTTTATTTTGTTGTGGCGAACGTTGGGTATTAATGTTAGATTAGTGAATCACCCAAAACATAGGCATGAATATTTAAATAAATCACGTAAATAAGGTATTTTGTAGAAAACCCGTCCTCAAGAGCAAGGCGACTACTAAATAGAACCACTAACTGCCCTAAATTGGCCTAGTTTGCCATTCGAGTTTATTGCGAATACAGAAAATACGAGAATTTTCGATAATAATTCATAACTAATGGCTATATTTAACAATAACAATCTGGATATTGAGATTTTATGATTAGTAACTAGGTATACTTGCCAATTTGACTCGTGAAAACTGGCTTGATAGGTAGTGTATTCTTATACGACCCACCATTTATTATACAATTATTTATAAAACCAACATAAACATAAATGTTATTGAACGCAATGCAGCGGAAAATCTCATTTGACGTCAACTAAATACTCGTACATTCTACTCGTCTGATGTTGATTGATTACCAAATGATAATTAAACTAAACTTGTAATACTTTAGATAACTCTAGGTTTAACATTGTAACACATATTGTTGTCAACGAACGATGATCAATCATGTTTAAGCTAAAAGACCTTTATTAAAATGTCATTTGCGCAATTTAGTTAAATATAATTAGTTACGTGTCATATTGAAAGTTTAAATAGGTTCAGGATATTTATGATTGGATTAATAAACAAGTTACAATGTTTAATTTTACTTACAGAAATTGCCTGTGATGATTAATTACTTATATTTTTATGACCTACACACCTATGTACATAGTAGTGGTCAATATCGAATATAATAAAATAAGTTTAAATTGCACATTTAAGTTATATTAAGAGTGAAAAAAAAAATTGTTAAATAATAAGATTAAATTAATAGGAGATATATACATCTTTTGCAAGGGTGCGGCAACCATTCTCTCGTATTATGAAAAACTGTACACACTTACTTAATATAACTAGGAACAGGGATGTTGTAACATTTACAAAACGCTTACTAGTAAGCGCGTTGTAAGTAAGTACAACGAGTATGTCAACGACGTAAAATACCAGTTTACATCATATTTTTCCCACAGCCCATAAATTTTCACCAATAAAACTAATTTCGCCATGGCATTCGAGCGCATGTACCACATTTAAATACCAACAAAGCGGTACTTAATTACCGGTACTGCCGCTTCCTCCTTGCATAACTGCATTGTCGGCTAGTTGTGACGATGAATAAATCGGTACTTTTGTCGGCATTAATGCGTTTGGAATGTGGGTTATGGGACAGTTATCTGTCACATCACTATCTAAGTCTAAGGATGCGTTTCCACTGGCGATGGCGGCTCGGCGAAACGGAGAACGACAGAGAGGTGATAAGTGATAAGTGATTTCATTGACGCAGCAGATTTGACGAATGGAAATAATATATTTGAGCCCTGTAATAGATCAACGCACGGAGTGCATTGCAAATGCAGTCTAAAGCCATCTATGTACTGGTAGCGTTGACTTGAATGTTCTTATAGTAGAAATTGAGACATTCACTAAAAGAACAAAAAAATTACATTATAGAACCAATGAATTTTAGGGAAAACATCAGCAGCGCGATGCAAGGACTTTGATTACAGCGCCATCTATTTACTCGAAATATTTTTTGCGCTCAACACGACGAAAGGCCATTTTCTCGGAGGCTTTTTCTCTCCAAGCTTTTTTAACAAAATTTGGAAGGACGATAACTGGACATCGAAGAATGATAGAGAAAGCTACTTTTTACTCGACTATAGTAAAAAAAAAGGTATGCGAACGAAGTCGCGTGCATCGTCTAGTATTAATTATTTATGGTTTATTCCAATTCCAACGGTCGGACACACTACGGCATGTTGATCTTGATTAATGACGGATTAGCCTTAACATTAACATTGTATTAATGTCGTCTAAGTGTCCTTAATACGAAAAACACGAGCGTTTCGCAACAACGAAACAAAGCAAAGCCACGCGCCTTTTATAGTCAAGATTAGCATAATGAGAAGCTAATCAGCCACTGATACTTTTTATGCATATTTAATTTAACATAACACTAAATTGGCTACTATGACTTTATGTACGATGAACTACAGAATTGCATGGGTCATTCATTAATAAAATAAATGAGTCACGCATTTGTGCAGTACCTACTATGATAATCAGGAACCTTGATATTATACTTCGTTTAATAAGTTTAGCCTAGCTTACAACTAAAAAAAAAAGCACGCACAATAGTGTTTTATGCAATCGTGGCACAATTAAGGTTCTTAAATTCGAGTACCGCGTTTAGGTCATGAGCCTTGCCGAGTCTGTGCCGAGCCTATATGTTAATCCAGAGTGTCAGGTTCCTTCATACCAAAACTTATCAAAATTGGTACAGCCGTTTGAGCGTGAAGATCAGTGCCGTATTTACCCCTAGGCTCACAAGAACCGGGCCTAGGGGCCTAACCAGTCTAATAATAATAATAATAATAAGTCACTTATTCACTCCACCACAAAGTATACACTATGAATAGTAATTACAATTATATAGTATGGCAGTTGTTTGGTGTACAGCTAATGCAGTGGAGCCTGGTGCCTGAACTAGGGGATACCTGTATTTCGGGTCACCAGGTCTCCAGTACCTGGATATTTGCAGCCACAGATTAATAGTGACAATCAATTTCGGCTAGGTCTAATAGAAGAACAAAAACATAAGAGGTATTTATCATGAAAGTGGAAGCGAGAATGAACATTAAAAGAGAACATTAAAAAGAAATGCAAACAATAAAATAAAATAATGGTACAACATAAAAACAGTAACTAGCTTAAAACATAGCTAGTCTGTATACAAGCTATTTAGTGTGTGTGTGTGTGAGTCTAGGAGCCCTAGTCGTAGAAGTAGGTCTTGCACAACTCTTATGTTCTCCTTATTTATTTATTATTTCTATTTAATTCGCCGAAAAGCATTTTGCGATAGGGGAGGGGGCCGCAAATGCGTAGCGCCTATGGGGTGAAGAAGTAACAAACAAACACATAAACCAACTCACAAACTTTCGCCTTGATAACTGTGATACCATTACAACTAAGTACTTGAGTAAGAAATGCACACCAAGACCCAAACCCTACGAGGAAGCAACACTTCGGCCGACAATAATTTTGTAGTACTTAGAACTCATTAAATTATATTTATTGCGTTATCTGAGTACTTAAGGCGAGTAGGTACTTAGGTGATTAACAAGTATTAGGTAATGCAAGCTACACGGACGTTACCGGCCCGTTAGAACAATAGACAGATAACGCATTGCCTATCTCAGCATCTAGACATAGAGGAAGGTGCGTCTACGTGTCTATTTGACAGGTACATTGTGGCTTAATACTGTTTGTACATTCGTGTTCGTAGCTTACTTTAGAACCTTTAGATGTAATGTTTATATTGAAATGAAAAATAAAAATAAAATGAACAATGCGGGGTTCGAACCCACGCCTCAAACGGCTCTCCGGACCAACCACTAAACTACAGAATCCTATCCATTATTCAATCATTTGCTTTATTTAAGAAAGAAAAAAAAAGGAATTTATTGACACAGCAAAATAAGAAGGTATACAGGGAATAAGTAAGAATATATTACCATCAGGCATCAGTTAAAGTTTACACACAAATTACTCCGTGTGACAAAAGGAGCGGATTGCGCATACGCTGCGACATCGACAGCCAGGCGTCTGCGCAGCGCTAGTTTTCGGACCGTCCCTCTTCTCATTTCTTATAAGTACGGTCGCCAGCATACTGGAGACTATGGCGCAGGCGGGCCTCAAGAAAGGTCTATTATTTCTATGATTTTTTCTTTTTTTACTGTTATCTTAAATTTTATTTAAATTAAGGTTTATACTTATCTTCTTTAAATAAATTAATTCCTCATGACAATTGAAAAACCTAATTTTGTAAGTAGGTACGTCATGAAGAAACTTATTCTACTAGTTACTAAATTTCACCGGGACTCTCGAACGAAGGTTCGTAAATTAAGTATGTCCAAACTGACGCAGACCCGACTCCTTGACCCCACCAGGCACCTCAGCGTGACGAAACCGTGGAAAATTCATACCAAAATTACCAGGTAACAAGTAATAGCAATATGGTTTTTGTTGCGTTGGGATAAGACTAGTCGTTCACGCTGAATAATGTAATCCATAAGAAGGCAATACCGTGAAATAATGCTTAATAGGACTGTTATACGACATTTACACAAGAGATTTATGTGATAACAAGGGTTTCGACGCTCATTCTGAAAATAAAGTTCAGAATTCGCCGAATACTACCACATTCGATCAATTTTATCATTAACATTATATATGAACAATTTTGAGGTCCCATCATTTTGAGAATATCCGATTTTAGGGAATAGCAGCGGTAGGTAGTCTCGTTGTCAGAAAGTGGGTTTTGTATGGCAAATATTTGCTTTGCTTGCGAATTGCCACACCATGCTGAGTCAGTGACTTTTATATTTAGTGCTCTCATGGTGACAACTTTACTCTACACGTTGGTGCAGCAATTGAGAGAAACCAACAAGAAGCAAAACATAACTTTCTTATTATAGGCCCTTTCAGAGGTTTGAAGAATAAGTTCTGGTAAAACAATGTTTAAGCTCATAAATACATTATTTTTTGTCTTTTCCTCAGGACAGCGGAAAGCGTGGTCGCTCGAAAAAACTGGTTCAATCCTAAACTGGTACCGCTTCTTGACACTTAATATTTCAAATGACTTCCTAAAAAAGGAGAACGCGTAGAAACATCGAGTGAATCACTTTGTCACACGGAGCCGTCTAGTCGGTTAGGTGCTTATTTTTGGTCAACGAAAACTAGTTTTAGTTATGTGATGTTGGATGTTTACCAAAGTAAGTAATATTACTGAGACTAAGATGCTCAGAACAGGCGAATGCAGTATTTTGCTGAAGGCGTTTTACTCAAATATTGTGTATTTGTATAACCGGGCGAATATTCAGTGTTTGTAAGGCGTCTTTTTTCGTAATTCCTATTTCTACCAATATTGTTAAAATTAATGATTGTTAGAAGTCGATTATTTATGTATCCCCGAAGCCACTCCCGAGTGCGATCCTAGTTGGATCATAATTAAAACGACTGGCTCTTCCGTTGCGGTAAAAAGGAATGAAGTTAGAACCGCGCGGATAGCACACTCAGAGAATCACCAAGCCGACTTACTTAGCTTTAAGAGTTGCAAAAGTACTCGTAAAGGAGCCGACGAATCCTTGTGTGGCGAGGAAGAACCAGTAGACTCAGCGTGGATTAGAGCTCTGAAAGTTTGACTGATAGTGATAACACATATGAAGGTCGTCGGACAGCACAGGCCTTTAGAGCTGACAATGGGCATACTATTTTGGCTAATGATGATGTCGATTGACCGAAGCGAAAGAGCCTAGCATCGTCATTTCACCTTGACCAAAATTGCTTTCGTATGTCCGCATGTCCAATTTTCCGGACATTCTCATCTATAAGACGCGTTTCTTAACCAATTCTCGTGAAATTCTATGAGCAGTTTCAATAAATAAATATTTTGTCGATTCAGTTTATCGAAATTTCTCAAAATGTCGGAGACGGGAGTTGAAAACGTAAAAAAAAACACATTCAGCCATTTTGAGCTAGCCGAATAACTGGTGAACGCAAACGATGCACAAAACGGATTCCGTATCAAAAAAGTTCCGTAGCCGAATCCCTCATTCATTTATTATCCAACTTACCTTGATATTGATTAACACAATCGTCTATTCTTACGATTCGTCGAGTTTATAGATAAGATTACCCCTAATACATAACTTATGTCATCGTCACAAGGTGTCAACTGACCACATCATTCCGGCCATTTCGAAGGCCGACCGGACCAAACCAGATCCACTTCAGAAGTGGGATCGAAAAAATTGAATTGCTAAATAAATGGTTAATTAATTGCAAATCATTTTTTTTTTGTTTTAGCTGTCAAAGGTCGTAAGATGGTCAGATAAGATCAAATCGATTCCGATTGGATCGTGTTGTACAAATTAACTTCAAAAAGGAACATAATTTGGCGGTATTTTTATTAAGTTAGAGAGAATAATTATATAGCGACCAAAGGAATGTGTGTAAGATCCACAATTTAATCGTAGATTACAAGATATGCTAAACGAGCTGTTTCTAGCAAGCTAAGCAGGCTTATTAATAATTATTTGAAATTAATAATCACAAGTTTAGAATACCTAATAAGTACATGCTTGTTCGTTTCTACGTTGCCCAACGCAAACGTAGAGCTTCAATAAAATTATAGAAACTATTATAATAATCACAAAGTAAATAATTTTGATGTAAATTAACATCTGTAAAGTATTGGCATCCAATATGTAGGCACTTTATATAATATTACTGTATTAAACATCTGTTTAACCTGGCTATTGAAAAGTTGTTTTTTTACTGAAGTATTACCCGAGTTCTCCGGGTAAATAAAATGAAATCATAAATAAATAATCATTAAGGGACAATCTTACACAAATCGACCTAGCGGAACATGTGTGTAACGCCCAGTCAATAAGAGTCGTGTTCAGATATTTATGAACGCCTTATATGCTGCGATATATCTGATGGCGACTGTACTATGGATACTAGGCGACGATATACATAATATATACAAATACATATAACATCCATGACAACATTCAGGAACAAATATTCGAGTTCATGACCAGGCATCGGATATTCGGATCGATATTTACCTAAAGTTGACAAAATCCTATTGCTATCTCACCCATACGTAAATCAAAGCCGCCTATACCTACGACCGAATAACAAAGCCGCCGCCAAAGTGTAAGTAAATATCTATCCGAATTTCCGAACCCTGTTCATGACATAAATATTTGCTCTGGCTGGAATTCGAACCCAGGGCCGTCGGCTCAGTAGGTAGGAGAACAAACTACGCTAACCACGTCGTCATATACATGTATGATTCATGTTTTTTATAATCTTTCATGTAGGTGTATGGCGCCTCTGTGCACATGTCTCTGCCGCGTGGGAAGAAGCACGACACTCAGAGGTCACATCCATGTAAATACGGTTCAATGCAATTATACTGCATTTGCAATTAACCATGACCGCCATCGACGTCATTTTAGTACACGTCAACTCTCGTTGAATAACTTTGAGTTATAGAAATTATAAAAAGTTAAAATAAATAATAAATATTGGACAAACTCACACAAATCAATCTGGTCCCAAATTAAGCTCAAGAAGGCTTGTGTTATGGGTACTGGACGTCGATATACGTACTTATATAGATAAATATATACTTAAATACATAGAACAGCCATGACCCAAGCACAAATATTCGAGTTCATCACACAAATATTTGCCCTGGCCGGGATTCGAACCCGGGATCGCCGGCTCAGTAGGCAGATACAAACCGAGCCCAACGCGTCGTCTAGATTCTTTAATATGTATATTCTATGTCCAGATGCTTTCTGGCTGTTCTCGCCTAAGTGTCGCATTTGTCAACATATGCTCAGTAATATTATTAAATCTTTCGTGAGACATATTTAAGACTAGACGTGAGACTAGATCGATTTGTGTGAGGTTGTCCGATATTTATTGAATTTATTATTTATTTAATTTTTGGCTAAGCTGAGACGCAGTCGCTTCGCTCGCTCAATTATTCGTTACATCTGAGATGACCGTAACATAAAGCCGAACCCGAGTGACCCTCATGTCCTGAGCAGAGTTACGTAAGTGGGTTAATGCCAATAATTGTGATATCGAAATGAAGAGTCATTTTTTAATAAAAATTACTCGTGATTACTCACGATTTTTTGATGTTTATGAAAGGTTAAATTCTGAGTTACGTAATAAATATGATTAATGGGAGATGACGTGTTTTCGGAGAAATTGCAAGCGAAATATATGTAGCACAGACGTAATTAATAATTGTAAAAACGGTTTAACTCACGTAAAAATTGTCAGGAACGACCCGGCATGTTTCGAACTCATATGGAGCTCTTCATCAGTAGGGTGGGTCACTTTTATATGGGAAAAAATTCAATGCTTTCTTTCTACTAGGCATAGCAAAAAAAATGTTACTCATAATTGTATAAACTAAATACCAAAAATGCATTGTAATTGAATTGAAGTTTGTCTTTTGCCTCCGGATCCACTTTTAACTTAGTATAGAAATGCCTATTTTAAATGAAAGTTATGAAGTTTGGTTTTATTATTTCAAATTTGTCTCAATATCTTAATGTATAATCAGTAGGGCATCACAAAACGAAAGACAACAAAAAAAAAATATACAAAGCCATTTTTTTTTAGTGCTTCAATACATTAGTATCTTTCCGGAGTAAACCGGAGGCAATAAAACTGAAATAAAAAAAACTAAAAGAAAGTGTCAATTAATGGCACCAAATGGCACCATTTTTGAACTGTGCCCGTTAGAAAAAAAAAAAAAAATGACCCACCCTATTCATCCGTGCTGCTACGCGACTCGCGGCCCACACAAAGATGTTTTTAAAGCCCGCTCTACACTCGCGGCGCGAACGCCCGCGAAAGCCGCGTACCGCGTGTGTAGATATTGTTCACGCCTTCGCGTTCGCGCTTCGCGGCATTCCCCGATCAGTGTCGGTTTTTGGCCGCGACAAAGGGTACGCCTGCGAAGCTTTGCGTGTGTGGAGGGACACAGGTGTGCGTGAACCGCTGCGTAAATCCACGGAGCGAATTCGCACCGCGAGTGTAGAGCGGGCTTAAAAACAAGCGTCTTTGGTATATTTGACGACGCTGTTGGCGCAAATATCGGTCGGGGCAAATATTTGTGTGATGAACTCGAATATTTGTTTCTGGGTCATGGATGCTATCTATTGTATGTATTTATGTATTAGTGTATCGTCGCCAAGTACAAGCACTGCTTAGTTTGGTTGTTCGTTATATTTATTTATTTACTTATCCTATATGACACAGCTTTCAAGGAATAGAAACTAGTCATCATTTTATAATATCCACAGGAAAAATGTACTTATATTAATATTATAACGCTAACAAATAAGTACACTATGCGTTAAACCGAATTTCACCGTTATTGCAAATTATTTAATCGTGCTAAATTTTATAGATTTATATAGGTAGGTGAAATAGGTTAAAGCCAAACCTACCAAACACTCTTCTACGATTACAATAGCATGAACATTTTATTTAAGTATAATCATTGACGTAATACCTCAATGAGTATAATAAAATAATAATGAAAATGTAAGTAATACTTTCGTTAAGCTGTCAAGATTTAAATGAAGAAGCATCAAATTTCTGACAGTATGGGTAATTGTGAATCATGAATGTTGGACACTAACGAGTTACAAAATTGATCAATTGTAATAAATTGAAGTTTCGTAATATTTATTCGAACTGATGGTAACAAATGCATTCTGATGCAGGCCATTGATGAAAAAAACAACTTAACCGATGCACGTATTGATTAAATTGCGAGTCGATTTTTGCAAATTTCTTCGTCACGAGTCGATTACGGCTGTCGATTGCCAATCAGATAGGTTAAGCACGCCTCTGTGGTAGGTGTGTTTTATTAATGGTTTTGGAAATTGCAGCAAAATAAAATAAAATAATTGTATCTATACCATGGTTTTTCAATCCACGGAGTAGCTTATTGTAAAAAAGAAGTCTAAACATATTTTACGTTATATTAGATAGGTACTCGTATCATGAATTTTGCTGTTACGTCGCATCTACTTATATAATTAATAACTAATCCTGTGATACTCATCTTATTTGCTTATTTCTTTGTTTAATTAAACTTAATTGTACAAAACAAAATTCAGTACAAATGGCGAACTTAACGCCAATGGCATTATATCAGCAACCACAGATGCTTCGAGTGGGTGCAGGGTGCAAAGTAGAAAACTTAATCGTTCAGGGAGAGATCGTAGATCAATTATTATAATAATTAATTTATATGTTTTGCGCTAAGGGCTAAGGTTGATTGGCATAGAATGCCTCTTGCCATTCAGTCTACCATTTGTACGACGACGTTATTTTGATACGATAACGATTAGATTAATTAATTGAATTTTAATAAATGAGTCCAAAGTTTTAATAAGTGAGTGAGTTGTGGAGCGAGAGTAGCGACGTGGCCAACGCGCTGGACCGGTAATCCAGAGGTACCGGGTTCGATTCCCGGTCCATTCCACCAGGTAGCTCCTTTTTCAATTTTTCTTTTAGCTTTGATTTTTGTATTAATTGTTTAAATGAGTCCAAATTAGAAAAAAATACGGACCAATTTTATTAAGTTAATTGCTTTTTTCGCGCAACAAGTCAACGTCCTACGCGACTTATTTAAAATGGCTCACCTATCATGTACCTACACATATTTAGATGACATTCAAAGTACTCCAACTACCCATCATTTTACAAGAATCCTGTCCCGGTCCACTTATCTCGATCTGCCATTTCTTGGAGTTTTGGAATATTTATTTAACAACAAGTAGGCGACGAGTCCTTGGACGCTCCATTAAAAAGATCTCGGGCAGTAAGTCATGTAATAAAACAAACCCACGCTTGATAAAGCCTCTCATACTTTAAAACATTTGACATCCACTTTAAGACAATCTTTTAAAAGCAATGGATGAGTGGATCTATAACTTTAAAGGTTATGGCGTGAGGACAGGACATAGAAGTGATGACCAAAAATATGATTAAGTATGCTTTAGATGGTGATACGAGTAGGACAAAACTAAATCATATAATTTGATATTTACTGCTCAATAGAAAATAAGGGTTACTAGAATTTGACACGCTTTACAAATTTGTAATTTTCATATCATCATCTTCATCATCATCATCATCATCATCATCATTTTCATATTTAATATATCATCATCTTAACAGTGAACGTGATTTCAAATCTCAAATTAATCTAATTTTTTCCTTTTTTTTTAGGTCATGCATTTAAGGAATTTAAAAATCGCCATCAACAATTATGTGGCGCCTTATAAGTATTTTTTTGTAGTATTTAAGTAGAGTAGTTATAGGTTGTTTTGATTGTTAGAACATCACTGATGCGTTCCTTGTAGACTGCCCTAACATTCAATACGCTCGTTTTATTGACTGCTAGGATGGCTGAGACATCAGGAGGCCATAAGAGGCTCGTAAACTTGATTAACCTTTAACTAGAGCACCACACAGACCCACCAATTTCAATTTGAATCACTTCTTTCAAACATTCGTTGATCTCAAATAGTTTTAGACGCTTTGTAATGTCTAAGTGTGGTCACTTAGACATTACAAAGCGCTTAAAACTAGCTTTCCTGATATTCTTTTACGGAATTGTGCTTCTCATTCAGTTTTATTAATTCATCATCATCATATCAGCTTCAAGAGGTACACTGCTGGACAAAGGTTTCCCCCATGGATCTCTACAACACAGCGCTGCTCTCATGCAACACACACACTCACTGCAGCCTAAATGGTCGAGAACGGTGCGGTTCCAGAGGCATTTCCTACCGTGAACGCTCCGCATGTAAAATGAGCTCCCTGCCGAGGTTTTCCCCGGGGGCTACAGCATGCAGTTCTTCAAGAGGGGAGTAAACAGGTTCTTAAAGGGTCAGCAACGCGCGTGTGATGCGCCTGGCATCGCAAGCATTCATAGGCGCCGGTAACTGCATGACATTAGGCGAGTCACATGCTTGTTTGCCACCGTCGCAGTATAAAAAAACAGTTTCCCGCTACTAATCATCGCGAGTCATCGGTCCGACATACTATGAACGCCTACCCGCCGATCTTCGGAATGAACCATCTGACATGGTATTCAAGTGTAAATTGAGAAACCTTTTATTGGAAAATCCTTTGTACACGGTTGAAGATTATTTTGACATAAATAATGACACAAAGGTAAATTAAGAAAGAAAAATTGAATGCGATCCACTACAATCCAAGCGGGATTTGAACCCGCGACCTCTGCGTTTCCGGCGCATTGCTCTTCCAACTGAGCTATTTGATCGCTACGTCAATCACACCAAATCTTTCATCCCTTAATTCTTTACGCTACTGGAGCGCCCTCTGTGTCACATATGTTTTTGAAATGCTTATGCGCATTAGCCATACCCTAGGATGTGCGCTTTACACGCACTGATCCCCAATCCCCATTGCTTTACAGCAAGTGTGAAGACTGCGAGAGAGATGGCGCTGTTCTAAATATTTGTATAGAATCTTTTTATCGATTCATATTTTTTATATGGTAATACCACATTTTTATTTTTATTATTTATAAAAATAAAAATGTGGTATTACCATATAAAAAATATGAATCGATAAAAAGATTCTATACAATTATTTTGACATGTTTAGATGAAATTGTTTTGTATTATAGTGTACCATAAGTGACGATCCTTTGTGGTGACTGTTGACATTTAATTTGTATAATAAGTGAATTTATTGTCATATTTATTTTACATTATTTAAATTGTTATATTACGTATTTAAAAATTTTTGACATTGGATTTTCATTGAATTATGACTTGCTGAATTTGTTTATTATGTTGACGATCACCGTATAGATTCGTGTAAATTGACTATGTGTAATTTATAATGTATCCCTATATGTGTGAAATAAATATAATCTAATCTAATCTAATGTAAGACCAGATCCTCATTCCATTGTTAGTGGATCCGCTCTATCACTAATCAAAATTTCCTACTCCAATTTCCATTGGTTCTACAATGATACAATGTTTTGACAACACGTGGGCGTTGGCCATTCACGTCATGATGTAACGTTACAGTTTGTCCGTCACAAAAGAAGCGTGTCAAGAAGACATGTCAGCTGACCACAACCTTTGACCAGTAATTAGACAATTGTGACAGATTGTGAAAGCTGAAGCGCAGTCAGTTGTGACATGGGTGACCACACGGACCTCGAAAATGCAGTTGAAATTAATGCAGCAATTAGGCCGATCATGAGTCAAATTTTCGCTGAACTCAACCTTCTGCGTGTATCAATTTTCTTATTTTTAGGGGGTTTTTGCTTCTGATAAATAATGGTTTTGAAAAAACCTCTCGGTAAATTAAAGGATCCTTACCTTAAATAGCGGAAAATCGACTGCTGAGCATAGGTTTCATTTGGACGTCATTTAGTTGTGACGATGATCATGATAACTTATAAAAAATATCTCGCAAGTTTGCAATAAGTACATTTAAGTGCTGATAGTAGTCACTGTGGTAGTCACTAACATCGGCAAAAACGTTATATTGTCCCGGCGTGGTGACCCGCTGACACTGTCGCAAATATGTCCCATTGTTCGGTTTGTGTACCGACTCACTAATGGTTGGATACTTTTTTGGAGTTCCGTTGTCATCGGAGACAATACTGCTATAGGTAGAGAAGTTCTAGAAAATGTTTCATTTAGTTTGTCTAGGATTTTCTTTAAAGCATGAATTGACAACAAGGGGATATTAATAGAGAGCTTTGCGTCCTGTACAGCCTAAAAAAATATAATTATGAATTTATTTAAATAAATATAAGAAAATAACCGAAATCTACGACAACTATGCCTGCCTATAGAGATGTAGTCTTGGACCTATCCGCGAAAAATAAGCTGTCAATAATGTCAAATCGTCATTCGTTTTTTTTTAATAAGACACCAGACTAACGTCATTTATACACTGTGTCATAGTTTCGGAGTTACTACATTTTAGAATGAGTAAATTTTAATAAAGTAATAAGTAATGTCAGAAAAAATATAAAACGGCCAAGAGCATGTCGGGCCACGCTCAGTGTAGGGTTCCGTAGATGCTCATCCTTCACAATACTTAAGTTACAAGAAAGATTTCAAGCTCTATAAAAAGGTCGTAAACGCCAAAGTAATTGTAAATACTTATTACCTTCTGGAAGTCAACTTACGTCCTTTTAAGAAAATTCTGAAATTTTGCGATAACTCAAAAACGGCTTGTCCGATTTTGTTCAATATAGTTTTCATTGAAAGTGCTTATAATTTTTTGACTCGTGGCTGTCCCCGCCCCCGGACACTATTTTTTTATTTTCGGAGCGAATATTTACAAATTTGCTGACTTTATAAAAAAATAATGTTTGAAGACCCCTATGATTTTTAAAACACCTATTCAATGACACCCCACACACTAGTATTGAAACGAAAAAAATAAATCACCCCCACTTTAGGTGTTCGAGAGGTACCCGAAAAAAAAATGTTTTTTTAGTTTTTACTTTACCGTTTTGTCGGCGTGATACATACACATACTCATACCAAATTTCAGCTTTCTAGTACTAATGACCACGGAGCTAAGCCGCGGACGGACAGACGGACAGACGGACATGGCGAAACTATAAGGGTTCCTAGTTGACTACGGAACCCTAAAAAACAGTGATTAAGTCCTCTTTCTAAGCGGAATACAGAAAAGTAATAAAATTGTAGTATTAAAAATATGTAATGTTGTCAATTCCCGGCAGTCTCGGCTAGACATCTTTACCGGTAATCGGATGCTATGGAAGGAGGGACATTAGGGACAACCGCCAAACAGGATTACCAATTTACCATCCAAGGACTGCGGAGCTAGTTTGAGCCGGTTTAACCTGACTTAGGGGCGTGAGACTGAGAAAATCGATCAAAGGAACAGACAGCGTTATGTAAATTATGTGATGTAATGGACCTCTACACTGAAAAAAATGTATAAATAAATACAGGACAACCTCACACAAATCGATCTAGTCCCAAATTAAGCTATTTTAGGTTACTATAAAGCCTCAGTTTGTCAGTCCTCTGATTTATGTAGTTAAAAAAATCGGAGGACTGACAAACGGAGATGTGAGAATTTTTTGGCTGCTAGCTAGCAGCTTACGTTTGGGCTACTGTTAACAATATTTTTTTTTGTATAAGTTAACAAGACTGTGACTCGCGACTTTTTTTCGCTCAAGAAAAATTGCCAAATTTTTTGCAAATATTGATTACACAGTCTAGTCGTTTTCGGCATTCGTGAATTCTTGAGTGTAGAATCAAAAACATGTTATTATTAACTTGTTTCGTGATTATTTTCCTGCATCGGTATGACCATGACGTTATGGTAATTTGGCAGAATATTGATAACATTGTAAATTAAAAGATAAATTACAGTACTAATAATTTGATTTATTTATATCTCAATTATCTCTTCCAATGAAACCTTTACTACCAATTCAATCTGTGGTATCCAGTGAAGACACCTGTTTTATTTATGCCCCAATTAATTTCGCACTACGTTTTACGATTAACTTATTTGAATATTTAATCAACTGTAATAAAAATAAATCAAGTGTCGGGCCGCAAGGCGCTACTAAAAAACCGACAAAGAGGTACGCTATTATTTAACCCTATAACTGGACTATTTTAAACAGTAGGAAGACTATTGAATATCAAGTAAGGCTGATGGTTGCCCCAAGCTCATATTTTGAAATGAGAATGTTTGAATTTCTCTTTGTCATTAATTCATTATTAGAGTGTTTACATCCAGTGCGTTGCTTTTATGACGGGATAAAAAAAATGACATAGCAGCCGTCATTAATTATTGTAGACCAGTTGGTAAACTGATTTTTTGACATTGATTTGAGCTACCTAAATGGAAGAGAACCCGGACTTCTAAAATTTTCTTGGATTATTTTTATTATTAAATTGGAATCTAATATAGCCATTTATTTATATTTTTTCGACAAAATCGTGTCCACGGAAGTAATCCGGAACAAATACGCTTAAAAAATTGGGTAGTTTGCTCAAATGTAAGAATCTAACTTAGACAAAAATTGTGTTAGTCTAATTAGACTTAAGTCAACTCACCGGCAACTGAAATTTAAATGTGTGTCAATTGCAGAAACTGAAGAAAAATATGTTCTCGATGTCGGCAATAGGCGGAACCTAACCGCGTTAAATTTCGACTAGGTTATTATTAGAATTACGCAAACTAATTGTATGTCTGTCTCGTTGGCCAGAATTACATCCTAAACGAAAGCGGGTGGATTGACAATAGTTGCATGATGTATAGTTTCGCCGTCCTGACATTGATGACTTAAGTAATTAATAATAACTGTGTTTTGTTCTCGATGTTGTTGGCATAATATTTTTTATAATATAAATGCGAAACCTTCTCAGCTGTATGACACGATTCGTATCTTAATTGTAAGTAAAGCCATTTCCATTTCCGTTAAACGTATATCATGGTGTTGGAAGCCAATTTTTAGGGTTCCGTACCCAAAAGGGTAAAAACAGGACTACTACTAAGCCTCCGTTGTCCGTAGTGTTCGTCCGTCTGTCCGTCTGTTGCCAGGCTGTATCTCATGAACCGTGATAGATAGACAGAGTTGACATTTTCACAGATGATGTATTTCTGTTACCGCTATAGCAACAAATACTAAAAACAGAATAAAATCAATATTTAAGTGGGGCTATCACATTGGCTTAAAATGCTGCTTTCAAAGAAATAAAAATTTCTATTCACGACCTAGGAATCTCCCTGTAGAGTATATTGAACCAGTAAGTTAAATTTTTTGTCCCATTAATTACCACTATTAATGTAGTTACAACCAGTTATTTATTTGTAGGCTCCTTATTTGTGCAATAATGCTGATTGTTTTAGACATTTTTCTCTACTATGATCAAACATATTTCTTAACATATTATCAATGTTACCGCTTAGAACAGGGCTATTGCGATTTATTGGTATATCTGAAAACCACAGTTTGAATTTTTCAGTATTTTTTTTCCAAACCTAGTCGGTTTGGAAAAAAAAAAATTGTCAAAAATCACGCATCAGGGCTTGTGCACAAATCACGTGAGGTTTTTCGGCTACTTTTTGACCCCCCCTCCCCCCTTGGTGATATTTGGTGAGGTTCTTTGGTAACCCCCCCTCCCCCTCACTACCTCACGTGTATTTTTTTTCCGCCAAAATTTCGTAAAATAGACTCGCTATTTTGAAGTGTTTAACAAGTGAAGATTTTTTTTTTTAACGAAACCGAGAAAAAATATCAATTTTTTCTTAGTTTGTTCACTGTAGAAAAATACACGTGAGGTCTCCTTATACCCCTGATATATGATATTTTGTGATTTTTACGTGACCCCCTCCCCCCCTATTGAACCTCACGTGATTTGTGCACAAGCCCTCAGAAAACTGTTTTTTTTTTTTCAACTTATTTTCAACGGCACGCAATGAAAGCATGAAATAGCTACACTATCTAGAACTCAGGGAAAAGTATTATTCACTTTAAAAAGTTGTTTGAAATTATATTGGTCATAATATGAAAAAAAAATACATTTAAATTGTATAAGGCCTCTATTACTGAGATGCACAGATCTTGTTTAGACATTTAATGTGAACGCTCTCAATGTTATGTATGTAATGCAACTGGTTCGATCGAAGCGAAAAAAATAGAAAAGTGAAGGTCGTCAAACTCTTAGCAACATTGCATTAAATGCAGTTTATCCAGCAAGCATTCCAAAATGGGATGGTAAGACTATTCGATGACGTGGGAAAGCGAATTTCCGTTTTATTTCTCATGCTTAAAATATGTATGTATGTATGTAAACACTTTATTGTACACAAAAACAGAAATACATCAAAACAAAAGAAATACATGTACAAAGGCGAACTTATCCCTTTAAGGGATCTCTTCCACGACAAAAAATATCTCAGTTAATGTTTGCTTGTGGCTTTAATGCTAGTTTAGACTCCAGGGCAATACTAAAATCTCTGTACAAAATAAAAAATATTTACACGCAAGAAGTCTATTTTATTATTACCTATTTATTTATTTGTAAAAATGTCTTACGGTAAATAATTATAACAATATAACTCATTTTGATGGAAAATTTTAGACGAGACTTGCACCTTAAGGACCTTTACGTCACACTAGGCCGTAAGTAGGATTTTATGCCCGCTATACGCGGGGAGAAACTCTCACTTCCTGGCCAAGGCAAGACGTAGGTAAAACATTAGCTAAATCATCGGGCGGTAATTCGTAAAACTCTTGATCTCATATGGCCCTCACATTCGGTTTGAGCTACAAACATCTGCGATCTAGGACATTCACAACTTCATCGCCCTAGGTATATAATGTACTATTACGACTTGCGTAATGTTACCGCACACAATCATTCAAATTTGTCATATGATCGACCAAACTAAACTTCGCATGACCTTATTCACAAAAGAAACGATACAATCTACAGTTATCGTGAGAAACAATAATTTCGCAATCTAGACTTTGGCTAGAGTCCTTAGCAGTTAGTGTTTTTATTGAAATTTGACTTTGAACTCGGTCACAGTAAAATATTATGAACGGATAATGATCGGTTTTCCCAAAATTTAATTCATAAGAACAAGCGATGTTTGCGTGGGTATTAAAATCTCATGTGCATATTATGGTTACGCTACCGATAACAAATAAAATAAATAAACTATTGTTATTGAGATAGCAACAAAATTAAAGCGTGTGTGTTTTTATTTTATGTGAAGAAGGAAATCAAATATGGTATCTAACATGTTGCGTTGTTCTGTTATCTGTTAGCAGTTATTATTGGTGGTATTCAAAAAGTAAATGGAACACATTGGCAATCCAACAATCTTTCAATCTATGTTAAGCACCATTAATTAAAACAGTTTATGAACAAGACATTTAAATTAATATAACAACTAATTATTTTGATCCATCGTGTGGATGAAAATACTTTTAATTCCCGTTTAATTAAAATACGCCCGCAAATTCGTGCGCGTAAGTTTTTTCTTTACTTTTGTTGCTTACAAAAGTATTCTATAACCAACTTTGGATATCCATCCACACCTATAATACCGTTCATAGTGTGACGAGACTGCAAATAATTTTGATACGAAAATTGGTAATCATAATCAAATCCCTCAAATCGTAATCCCTTTCATAGAAAATAAACTTTTGATATTTTCCTCCTTTAGTCGATATCCTCAATGCTGAAGGTCGTGGCCTTTCTGAATACTTTTTCGTGAACTATTTTGCGCCACCTTATTCTATCCTGGGCTGCGGGGATGACATCGTAAATTGAGGTCTTGACAGAGCATGTATCTGGTCCGACCAGCACCAGCGTGTTCTTCTTCCTCTAGGCCGTATTCCGCACACATTGCATGTTACCAGCAGCTTTTCTAAATTGTTACTTCACTTTTGATATCATTTTATTATAAATAAATCAAATTTAGGGACAATATTACAGAAATCGACGTAGTCCTAAATCTCAAACCAAGCAATGCTTGTACAGTCGAGTTCATTTACATCTACACACTTACGAGAACAAAAATATCTGAACACGACCCTATTGTCAGGAGCATAAAATCGTGTTCAGAAATGAGAGAGTAAATGAACTCGACTGTACTATGCTTTGTAATTATAATATAAATGTTTATCGTTGTATAGACAAATCCAACTTAAAAAACGCCATAACGCTGGCAATGTATCGCAAACCGTCCATAATTTGCCAATAGACCCGCTGGGTGGTCACTAGAAAAGTATTCGGCCAGCGAGTACGTAAATTTGGTGGCAATCAGAGCGGAGCCATGCAAATAGTGCGCGACCTTAGACCTCGGCGTAAAAAGGTATTTTCTCTTGTTTCGTAGTTAATAAATAGTGATAGATTTACGCTAGTTATTTAAAAATCACGTTGTCTTTTTAACTCGTCGACTGTTGACTTCCAAAAACGCTGGAGGTTAATTTATTTATTTCATAATTTCAATTGCGTTTACATTAGGGAATGCAAAGCGATAAAAAATCTTGTATAGGAATTACCGAATATCCGGTAAATTACCGATAATTTCACCGGTTTTAATTCTCTAGTGTACATTGAATCATGAACTTAGTAAATGAAGTAAATCCATGAACCAGGAACAAATATTCGAGTTCATCACACAAATATTTGCCCCGGTCGGGATTCGAACCCAGGACCGCCGGGTCAGTAGCCTCACAAGCGGCGTCGTCATACATGATAGTTATATGAGTCACCGTCCACGACGCCTCAACCGATTTATAAATCGTGAGATACAAGAACAATAAAAACCAAACTTTCACGCTTCTCAAAATCGATTATTCCTAACAAAGACTCCATTCGTCATGTAACGTGTCATGATGACATTACAACTGTCAAGTCCGAAGTTGGACACTTAGCGCATTGTCAAGTGGGCCATTTATTCACCAGTTAAACAAAAGTAGTTACAAAATATATTCAGAATAAGCATTTAGGGTGCGAATAACAACATAAACAACAACTACAACAGAAGAGTGTGCGAGTTGCACGAACTGTTGTCGCCATGGAAAATTCATTATTTCATTATTAATAATTATAAAAACGGTTTAAACTTACGTAACAATTGTCAGGAACGGCCCGACATGTTTCGAACACATTATGAAGATCTTCATTTACGTGAGTTTAAACCTTTTTAGGGTTCCAAACCCGAAGGGTAAAAACAGGACCCTTTTACTGAGACTTCGCTGTCCGTCCGTCCATCCATCCGTCCGTCCGTCCGTCTGTCACCAGGCTGTATCTCAAGAACGGTGATAGCTAGACAGTTGAAATTTTCACAGATGATGTATTTCTATTGCCGCTATAACAACAAATAACTAAAAATAAAATAAAATAAATATTTAAGGGGGGGCCCCCCATACAACAAATTTACAGATAATTGTACGGAACCCTTCGTGCGCGAGTCCCACTCGCACTTGGCCGATATTTTTTATAATTCAGTATTCGACTATAGTGAAAATAAATTGTATCATTGAAACCACTAAAGACAGTCAAAAATACACGGAATGAAATGAACAACCACTAAGTTTTGGACATTATACTATTTTTAATTGAACGAAAACTACAAAGGAGTCGTGTTTTGACTACTGATTTTTATGACGCCACAAGCCAGTATCTCCATTAGGGCCTGCAATTCGAATATTCGAATATTCGAATAGTACGAATATTCGACTCGTTTTGATATTCGAATACTAATGTGTGCGGTATTCGAATATTCGAATATTTTTTTATTAATGAAAAATGTAACAAATTTAATGTAATCCTTTCACTTCGGCAAAATAGAGTATGTATACCTATGTATAAAATTGTAGACTAACGTAAATAATGAATATATCCATAAAAATAACTTTCGAACTATGTATGTATATGTGAATATTATGAATGATAAGTCTTCTTCTCCTGATCCGCAGGATTTTATAGGGATTGAGAAACTTATTTCAGGGCTCTGTGGTTCTGCCTGGCCCTGGGCCTACTCTTCTGAAGGTTTCAGGATTGGAATGCCGGTTTCGAAGAGGGCGCAAAAGGTTATTGCTCATTTTCTGTACATTGACAACCCTAAACTGAGTGCCCCAGAAGGCTTAAACGTGGTGGAGCTACAGAAAGTCACAGAAAGAATTAGTGGCGATAGCACCTCAGATCTCTTTCCGAAATTATTAAATTGGAGTAGTAGAGGGCCTCGTGCAGGATCCGTCCGGATTGTTACTACCGTCTTGCCTGCTAACCCACCGCCAAACAGCAATGTTCGCATTGTTGTGTTCCGGTGTGGGGGTAAGATAGCCGGTGAAATTACTAGCATAGAGGCATTCTATCTTCGTCCTCCGGGTAGGCAAGCACTTGTGACTCCTCTGGTGTTGCAGGTGTTTATGGGCGACGGTAATCGCTTTCCATCAGGCGATACGTTTGCTCGTCGGCCCCCTATGACATAAAAAAAAAAAAAAATTAAATCTATGTACTACTATTTGGTATTGCGGGGACATGAAGCAGGCTTCAAAGAGGCGCTTCTTTTATCGTTTGACAAAATTACTTAATTCTTGTCGGGTGGCTACAAGGTGTGTTTGGGAGATGCCTCTGATCACTTACTCCTTTGGCGTACTGAGGTGGACTGTGGACTCAGACTAAGCTAGGCGCTTTAGACAAGAAGGTGTTACTCACTACATATGGTATGGTATGTTAAAGCCAACATTTATGGGACTGTTCATTCTGCATAAGAGTCGAGGCCGTGACTTTAAACGCCAAGAATCTCCACAACCCCGAGATGTACAGTCTCAGGCAATATTTCCTAAACAACAAGTATGGAATTTATCGCAGTGTAGTAGCTAGTAGAAAGTACGTGGCAGTAGACAAAGCCTTCACTTTTACCAGAGCTACGTAGCACCGATGACCGCAAAAGTATGAAAGAGCAAGGAGCAGTACGGGTTGTACTACAGGGTCCTTACAGGGTTTCGAACACCTTAAAAGATCTCGTTCTCGAGCCATCTGGCTGGGTCAAGGGACAAATACAGAAGATTTCACTTTTGAACACAGGGTATCGCCGATTTTGCTTTACATTGTCGTCGGCACCGTATGCTTAGGTATTCACGAATTGCTGTTCGTTTAATTTTACCACAGGATTTAAAAAAAAGCGACTTTTAATACTTTTTAAAAATAATTTCAACTATTCGAATAATTCGAATATCTGCGAAAAAAAAAACGAATATTCGAATACCTAAAATGGTCGAATATTTGCAGGCCCTAATCTCCATAGATACTTCATACTAACGGATCGTTTTGGAAATTTCATAAAGAGTAGCTGATTTGAGCTGTCATCAAATACCGTAAATGTGTCACGATAGTTTTAATAATATTTTTATTTTCAATATTATTTCAAAATTGCAGTTTAACCTTTGTTTTTTGTGTCACACGCATTTTACTCAAACACTTTAACGATCGATCCATTGATTGGTAATGAGTAATTACCGATTAATTGGAAATCATCAGGTACGGAACCGTCAGGAACGTGATTTGACAGACACCGCTTTCTCAATCTTTTAGGGTTCCGTACCCAAAGGGTAAAAACGGGACCCTATTACTGAGACTTCGCTGTCCGTCCGTCCGTCCGTCCGTCCGTCTGTCACCAGGCTGTATCTCAAGAACAGTGATACCTAGACAGTTGAAATTTTCACAAATGATGTATTTCTATTGCCGCTATAACAACAAATACTAAAAATAAAATAAAATAAATATTTAAGGGGGGCTCCCATACAACAAACTTGTTATAGATTGTATATATTTATATTATCATCACTTTCCGCGAATGTCACACATTTTAATAGAACCATTTAAACAGATTTAAGTACCTATACATTTGAGCCAACATTATTTATACAGTCGGTATGCTACCTACTTGGTATCAGCGGCAGGTGCAGTTACATAACAGATTAATTTAGGTGGTCAGACCAAACTGAGGAGCTGGGGCATATCAGTCAGTGCTCCACTCCACCAGACAACGGAGGGTACCTAACCGATGAAGACAGCTAATTGATGGAATGAATCACGATCCTCAACACCAGCAGTGAGGGAACGATTGAAGAGAGAGACCGTTACATAATCTATTCCCGTAGCAAGATATTGACGGTATGACCTAGTCAAGTGACCTACCCGTCTAGCACAAACTATGCTTCGCGACTAACCGCTACCCGTCCCCCTCTCACATTACTGAACAGAACGAGACAGGCAATTATCTCACGCGAGAAATAGTCGCTTAGTGACCGTTGTGCTAGAGGCGCTGGACAGATATCCATATCCATAATTCGAGTCGCGACCGCAGCACGTAACTCAATTTGTCCGTTTTGTAAGCGCAAGCGCAGGAGAAATGGACGTGCGTTGATGAAAAGAAACGTGTTCAGCTTACCTAAGGACTTTGGTGGGTAAACTCTTGTAATATCAATGTAGTAATCTTAGAGGAGAAAAAAGACCTGACTCCAGACAAAATTGAATTCTAACCACCACCTCTGTCAACATTTTTTTTGTACATATAGGTATATACCTAATTTAACTTTTCTAAGAAACGTAAGTAATCGTATCTTTTGTAAGAAACGTAATCGTAATCGTAAACGTAAATCGTAATCGCATTGGCAACTTACATTGAAAGCTTAAACTGTATTCGCCACAGTAAAAACTCCCCAACTCACAAATGTCAACTTAGAACATAACTCGTATTTCAGTAAGTCAGTAGAGAACGGACTACGGATTTAGTGTTTAATGTATTCCCTTCGTATTGTGTCGGAAATAAATAGTTTTAGCATGCTTTCTCTATTGACTTCGATTAAACAGTTCAGATAGAACGTGACCCATAAAACAAAGTGCGACACGGCTACCAACTACCAACACTTACTTACGCCACTCACAAGTTGCCATTTAGTTTGGTGCCATAAATATTATATACCTACCTAGTAACAAAATAAATTTTAAACATAAAGCATTTTTTTTTCCGACACATATACAATAAAATATATTATAATTCTTATAGACATACTTATGTCATAGAAATAGATATAAATCGTTCACAACTGACAAGCTAGCGACCTTTACGTATGGGCCATTGTAGCCAGAAATAAAGAGTTTCAATTTCAATAAAACACGAGCTTTCCTAAACATGATTGCAAAACATTATGCACTATATCTTTAATAAGTTTTGGTTACCAACAAATAATTTATAGACTTGAATATTAATCTATAATTACGTACTCGGAAATATTGAAATGAATCCAGTAGCATCTTATAATATTTTCTTACATACCGCTGAGTGACTCAACATAATCATATAATTGCTCCAATCTAGACGGGAGATATCATCGAAGGTTGATTGGTTTAAAAGCCCCAGGCCTTTCACGTAACTGTCTGAGACTTTGGTAAGGCTGTCATGTAATGTCTGGTTCTGTCAAACAAAATTATAGGAATGATAAGTGCAACGACCTCACGTGAAGACGGTCCATTTAGAACAGTGATTCCCAACCAGTACCCTTACCATGTTAAAGTGACAGTAGTTGCTCAGCGAGCTATGGAGAGGGCTATGCTCGGAGTTTCTCTGAAGGACAAAATCCGGAACCAGGAGATCCGACGGAGAACCAAAGTGACCGACATAGTCCTAAAGATATGTAAGTTGAAGTGGCAGTGGGCGGGGCATATTTGTCGTAGAGCTGATGGTCGATGGGGCAGACGAGTTCTAGAGTGGAGACCACGAACGACACGCCCTGTAGGACGGCCTCCCGCCAGGTGGACCGACGACCTAAAAAGAGTGGCGGGAAGCGGTTGGATGCGGAAAGCTGAGGACCGGGTATGGTGGCGCGAACTGGGGAAGGCCTATGTCCAGCAGTGGACGACTCCGGGCTGATGATGATGATGATGATGATGACTCGCTAGCGACAACGTAAATTATTTGTATGAAGAAAAGTACAGCGCCCCTAGCGGCTACTTTGTTGAACTACAATTCTCCATACAAATCGTTTAGGCAGTCGCTAGTCGCTACCGTGTTCTGTTACTTAAACATGGTAAAGGGTGCCGTGGTCCGCAGGGTTCTAAAACATGGTCCGCGAACGATTTCAATTCATCATCCTCCTAGCCTTTGTCCCATTTTTTGAGAATGAATTCTCAATCGGGGTCGGCTACCTAAATCCCAAGATGTGGCGTAGGCACTAGTTTTTACGAAAGCGACTGCCATCTGACCTTCCAACCCAGAGGGGAAACTAGGCCTTATTGGGCTTAGGTGGTTTCCTCACGATGTTTTCCTTCACCGAAAAGCGAGTGGTAAATATCAAATGACATTCCGTACATGAGTTCCGAAAAACTCATTGGTACGGGCCGGGTTCGAACCCGCGACCTCCGGATTGAAAGTCGCATGCCCTAACCACTAGGCTACCACCGCGAACGATTTCAATTGAAATTTGAAAATACGGGCGATACATATCACCGGATTCCACTGAAGGAAAGGAATTTGTTCACATATATGGTCCACGCGAATATTATAAAAAAATTGTCCCTGTGGTCAAGAAAATATTGGGATCCACGATCTTGTCGTTAGGATTGGATGTAACCCCATTTCCCATCTGTAACGTTTCGATATTTTTTTATTGTTCGATAGCATTTTTTTCCTGAAACCCGTAATATTTTCAAGATTTTATAAACATCGTTTTAAAGAACCCATTAGGTTACGTTAGGTTTGTTTTATAAAAATTTTGAAAAATTAACAGCTTACGAAAAAATCACTTTCGGACAAATGAAAATTTGGCGAAACGATACAGATGGGAAGTAATAAATTTTGTTTCACATAAGTAACCCTTATGGCATCTGATATCATGCTCGCAAATTGTTTTGTTGGAATAATAATACTGACATTTGGTTTTTAAATACAAGTTTGTATTCCAAGTTATGGACTTGGAATTTGTCTGTAGGTACCTACTTACATACCTCGACGTAATTGTAACGCCAGTTATTCTTTTTAACCGCTTCTCCAAACAATAGACTTATCTGTTATCTTCTATCCGATCGAAATCAAAATAGAACTCAATATAGTTTCCTAATCTTCCAATAAGGTCTAGAAATAAATTCAGTACAAATATGTTCGTAACCTCTCACCTTTCATTGTTGAGTTATGGCCGATTCATAGTGACGAAACTCGTTATGTGATTCAATCGACGGTAAATGCGCTATTTGTAAGTCATGTTTTTGTGATTGTTAGTGATTGCAATAGTTTATATCGTCTGTTGACAACCAAATCTCACTAAATAACAAATATACAGGGTGGAACATTTCTAAAGACTGGGCTGATAGAATAGTGTCATCTGAGTGATCTACAATCGACCTATTATAATTGTAAAGCTAGATTTAGTTAGAAGTAAAAGAGTCATCCCAATAAATACCAACCCTACCAATCAAAGGTTTTATTTACATTTTAAATTTATTAAATTGACAATGTTAAATTGTCTTTAACAGCTTTAACTTAGCGATGTTCAAAAGATGCTAGGGTTGACATGTGCAGATTTTTACACTAATGTTTAACAAACTGTATGGATACAAAATTGATAGAAATATTGACATAGTTCATTGGTGAAAAATGAAGTACTCAGTCTGAAAAACTCCCTGTTTGCTTAAAAGCCCCTCGATCTGTTCCACCCTGTATACCTACTTAAAACAAAAGCTCGTATCTCAGTGTCAATTTACATACTAGATAAAGGTTTTGAAGAGCAGGGACAGAATTTTAGTGAGTTTTGGTTGACACCGGGCGATATTTTTGTCATAAGGATATCAAAGTAGACATTTATTTATAAGTACTAGACATCCATTGGCAAACCAAAGTTCTCGCTGATGCGGCGACGCGCATAGATAGAAAAACCGGCCAAGTGCGAGTCGGACTCGCGCACCGAGGGTTCCGTGTAAACACTTTCCATCTTAACTGGCCGGGTTAAATTAAGTTTGCACCTGTTATGTATGGCGCCGCATACAAATAAATAAATAAAAATAAAGCGCGGCAACAGAAATACATCATCTGTGAAAATTTCAACTGTCTAGCTATCACGGTTCATGAGATACAGCCTGGTGACAGACGGACAGACATACAGATAAACAGACGGACAGCGGATTCTTAGTTATTACTACCCGTTTTTTACCCTTTGGGTACGAAACCCTAAAAATGAAAAACCCCGAAACACATAGCAAAAAGTGATAGTCTTCAAAAGGCTGAACTGATTTCGTTGATTAAATAGCAATGAATATTCTCTTTTTTGCCTAGAAGACTCTCAGAATCTCAGACACGCTTATTAAAATACTTATTTAGTAAAAATTTAAAAAGGTAAGGTACCTACCTTAGGTACCTTACCTTTTTAAATTTTTTGTATGGTGTCTTTTATGAATAGGTACCTAATTGGATTTGGAAAATGAATTAATTTTGTTTTTTTTTTATTACTATTAGGTGCGATTTAAAAATAGCTGTGACAAATTTTATATTCTAATTAGAACAAAAATGAATAATTTATGATACAATTTTAGTATATCCATAAATTTCATTTGATATTTATATAAATTTATGTAACATTCTCTATGTTACAAAAACTAGGTATTTACGTAAGGATAACGTTTATGACTTCATTAAATTATCATAGACATCCCAATCTATATCTGCATGCTATAAAAATGAATGCTAAATAGTTGGAAATTAATACCAATACAGATATTTGAATAATGTTCATGAGATAAATAAAAAAAATTAAACATTCGACGAAGATCCACATATATACATTTAATATTACATGAGTATAATTAAATAAATAAATAAATATCAAGGGACAATTTTATACACAATACGACTAAGTCCCAAACTAAGCAATGCTTTGTAGGCTATGAGATTAGTACTAGATGACGGTATACATATTTTTTTTTTATTATTATTATTATTTATTAATTAAAGTGTAAAGCTAAAAACATATACAATTTCCTGCAAAACGGTTTGTACTGTTTGTCTGCAGGTATGAGTCTCTATATAATATTTCTACAATAGTTATTGCTAAACACTTGAGTGACACTTTGTATAGACAACGTTATCACTCAAGCGTCAGCAATAGGTGCTTTTTTAAGTACTTTTTAAATTTAGACTTATTTTGTTCGTGTATTATTTATTATATAGGTAACATCCATGACCCAGTAATAATATTCGAATTCATCACACAAATATTTAGATACAGTAGGTAGGTTCACAACAAACTGCGTCAACCGTGCTGTCAAATTTGATTAATTATGATTATCATCAATAAATGCTACAGCTAGTTACAATCATGGCATGGCATGGTCTAATTTTCTGATTCGATATTGCAGATCATAAAAATTACGAGAGTAAAAAAAAACCACTAATCAAAATATAAAAATAATTGATCAAAACAACAATAAAAGCTTATTAAAATATATTTTATTAAACAAGCATTATAAAATTAATAACCTTACATCTATATATATAAAACTCAAAGGTGACTGACTGACTGACTGACTGACATAGTGATCTATCAACGCACAGCCCAAACCACTGGACGGATCGGGCTGAAATTTGGCATGCAGGTAGATGTTATGACGTAGGCATCCGCTAAGAAAGGATTTTTCAAAACTTACCCCCTAAAGGGGTGAAATGGGGTTCCAAAGTTTGTATGGGGAAACAAGATTAGTTAGACTATTTTATACGAAACTTCACAGGAGTATTTCTAACGATAAATGAGTAAACACGTGTTTCAGGTTTTTTGAAAATTCAACCCCTAAAAGGGAGAAATGTGGTGACGAAGTCTGAAAATCAGCATGGGTATTGTTTTTATGGTTTATCGGGTCGCTGATTACGAAAACCGCAACGATTTTAAAATCCAACGTGGCGGACGTGAATTACCATCTCCCCTGTTGGGGTGAAATGGGGTTGAAATGTCTAAATACTAAACGGCTGGTTCTAGAGAGTTCAAATTTGGCACGTAGGTTCCTTATAATGTGTAGGGGTGCACTAAGAAAGGATTTTTCAAAACTCACCCCCTAAAGGGGTGAAATGGGGTTCCAAAGTTTGTATGGGGAAATAAGATTAGTTAGACTATTTTATTTGAAACTTCACAGGAGTATTTCTAACAATAAATGAGTAAACACGTGTTTCAGAATTTTTGAAAATTCAACCCCATAAAGGGAGAAATGTGGTGACAAAGTCTGAAAATCAACATGGGTATTGTTTTTATGGTTTATCGGGTCGCTCCAAAACCGCAACGATTTTAAAATCCAACGAGGCGGACGTGAATTACCATCTCCCCCGTTGGGGTGAAATGGGGTTAAAATGTCTAAACACTAAACCGCTGGTTCTAGAGAGTCCAAATTTGGCACGTAGGTTGCTTATAAGGTGTAGGGGTGCACTAAGAAAGGTTTTTTTTTTTTAATTCACCCCCTATGAGGGTGAAATGGGGATTCAAAGTTTGTATGGGGAAACAAGATTAGATAACTTGGTACCCTGTATCCCGGAAGGGGAAGAGGGAAGAGTTGGTTTCTATGGATTATCGGGTCGCTGATTACTAAAAAAAGAACGATTTTAAAATTCAACATGGCGGACGTGTAATACCATCTCTCATGTTAGGGTGCGATGGGGTAGAAATGTCTAAATATGTCTAAACATTATAGGTGTCGTTTTTAAACGCACAGCCCAAACCGCTGATTCTAAAGAGTCTAAATTTAGAACGTAGGTTCCTTATAGGGTATAGGGGCGCACTAATAAACGATTTTTCTAAAGGGGGTGAAATAGAGATCCAAAGTTTGTATGGGGACACAAGATTAGACTATTTTATTCGAAACTTCACAGGAGTATTTCTAAGAATATGAGTAAACACGCTTTTCAGGCCTTTCAAGAATTGAACCCCTTAAAGGGGGAAATGTGTTGACAAAGTCTGAAAATCAACATGGGTATTATTTTTATTATTTATCAGGTTGCTGATTACGGGTACAACAATTATTTTAAAACTCAACGTAGCGGACGTGAAATACCATTTCCCTGTGGCGGTGCGATGACGTTATGATTGTGGGTGATATGAATATGGGTGTCATCTTCATGTTTTTTTGGGACATTTGTGGACATGAAAATTCTCGAAAGCACGTGTGCCTAATTGCAATTCAATCGGTGCAGTACTTTTGCAGCAAATCGGTTGTAACAGACGGACTCACAGACAGCTACAAGTGATCCTATAAGGGATTTATTTTTGCTTTTGAGGTATGGAATGAGTCCCGTTATCCTAATAGATGTTTAAATTTGTATTTGGTGCCATTTCGATTGTCGTCAAGGCCAGTGCGGGTGGCGCGGCGAGACTGGAGTAGTCATCGGGAAACCTCCTGCAGCCGTAATAAATGCATTCAAACTTTTCAACAATAAAACGGCTAGAGGGATATGCATGAGGGATAAGCAGATTATACCCTAACTTTAACAAATAGCCCACTTTTTATCCTGAAAAAAGAGCATCGTTCCCGTAGGATCATGTTTATTGTATAGGAACGCGGGCGAAGCCGCGGGTTAATGCTAGTTTACTATATAAAGTAATAAAAATTTCGAACGCTTTGTCTCTACAAACTTCATGCCTTTGAAATGATATTCGACGTTTATCGAGCATCTGAAAACATCGCAAGGTTAACAGGTCAAAAAGTGTAAATGCTACTTACTGATCCAATTATTATACCGACTCAATGACCTTGCCTTAAATAGGCCGTTGATTCACGAAAAGATCGCCCTGAATATAACAATAGTAGGGTTGCCAACATTAGCTACGAAATTATTCCGACTAAATTCGATAGAGTGAAATAATCTTCTTCTTTTTCTGAGCCTTATCGCGAAGTTGGTCGAGGATGGGCGAATATGATAGTGTGGAGGGGCACTTCGCTGCGGAAACCCATACTTCGGCCAACTTTGTCTCGGCCAACATCGTGAGTGGTGTGGAGCTAGGGTTAAAATATTCCGTAAAAATCTGTTTTAATATCATTTAGATACGAACATTATAGCAGACCTCTGTATTTATGTGTCTCTGCTTCTAAACGGCTGTAGGGTGACGGCACTAGTAATTGACAAAACCAATTATTGGTTTTTTCGTTAAGTCAAATTTTAAGAAACAGAGACAAAATATTTTTAAACTAACAACACTTTATTCAAATAACTGATGGTGATAACTAGTAAAGATCATAAATGGTGGGCTACAAGGCATTACACCTTTGCTGTCCATTACTCGGTACTACTGTGCTTAACATGTCCATGATTGGGTCCGTCACCCACGGATCTCAAGAATATTGCCCGATTACTATTTGTTTTCTGTATGGTACTGCAAAAAATAAAGGCTTTTCCTCTATTCGGGTTTTCAATGTTGTGGTGAAGCATACATTACATAACTCTTTTACTACTGCTATTTTCTCTTTTACTACTGCTAGATTCAATGTTAATAGTTGATCTAAAACCGTGTTTTGTATCCTAATGATTTTGCTACATACCTAAATATATTTCCTATAATACCTATAATTAACCTTACATATGTTTAACAAATAAATGATTTCTGAAGAAGTTGGCAACCCTAGCGGCACCAGCGAAAGGTCGCAGAGGCGCAGGTATTCGAGGCAGATTCGCAAGTGGACGAGGAGGTAACGACATTTGATGGAGGCGGCATTGTCATAATATTATTAACGATAAACGATTTAGATTACTGAGCTTCTTGATCTTTCTATATTCCTGGTTTGCTACAAATAATAGTACAGTTGCCGAGAAACTTCTTGAGCCTAACCTTGACTGCGCAGTAGCCGATTTACGTACAAATATGCATGCGCAGATCCGCCATTTTGGGTCAAGAAGTTTCTCGGCAACTGTACATTACTGCAGACGACGAGAAATAAGGGCTTGCCGGCAGAGTAGGTGTAGTCGGCTGAGTAGGATAGTGATACAAAGCCAGCCCTTTCCACGACTAAGGCCCGTATAGTGCGTTTGCGTTTCTCAAACACATGCAATAAAAAAAACACAATTCAGCTGTTTAGCCCGTTCATGATCACAGTCGCCATGTTTGAAAAAAAATTACTTCGCGGCCTAGGCCGTCAATTTTGTATGAAATTCTTTTACACTTGTGACACTTCGAAGCCTCTTTTAACGCACGTTATGACGATATTTCATTGCATGTTGAGAAAAGTAAATAAGGGGTGAATCTTGTATAAATTGACCTACTTTCAAACTCGGCAACTGTTTTACTATGGGTATGGGTATGGTACGACGCGATAAACAAATAATATAATTAAGTATTATTATTTACATAACCCCGGGTTATCTAACTTATCTACGCAGTGAAGTAAAGGAGCCTTGATTACGTGTACTGCGGTCAAAGATTTAACGGAAAAATTACTAGCAATGATCAGCGGGTCTGTGATGGTTGCTTTTATCACAAGATAAATAAGTTTGACGACACGTTTGGCGCAGTTTGCAGACACCTGCCTACTGAGCCGGCGGTCCCGGGTTCGAATCCCGGCCGGGGCAAATGTTTGTGTGATGAACTCTAATATTTGTTCTTGGGTCATGGATGTTATCTATATATGTATTTATATATTATGTATACCGCCGTCTAGTACCCATAGTACAAGCTTTGCTTAGTTTAGGACTAAGTCGATTTAGTGTATGATTGTCCCGTAATATTTATTTATTTATTTATAAGTGACAAAGCATCCGTCACGTTTTGACAAAATACGAGTGTTGCGGTTGCGCCCGTCTCCATACTTCGCGCACCTTAAAAATTGAAGTGCCGATAATTTTGAATAAATACTAGTACGAAGTATGGAGACGGCCGCTATATGACGGCACCGCTATCCTTATTTATCACGTGATATAAACGCAACCGTAATACGCCTCTGGAACGCTCTCCCACTCAACATCAGGCAAGCTCAGAGCAAGGTCTCCTTCAAGCGCATGTTGCGTAAGCATCTTTAGGACAGTCTCTCTTCCTAACTTTCTTCGAAATATTTTACTTTGGGTACATAGGTAATATAAGTTTATGGTAATTATATATACCTACATTCTTATATATATCTTTAGGTCATTGATTTGTGTTGTATTTTGTATTACTGTTTGTCTGTAACCTTTGATCCTGCACCGACTACATATCTCTGCTTAACCCGGCGGTTGACTGGTAGAGAATGCCTAATGGCATTAAGTCCGCCATTTGTACTTTTTTTGTATTGTGCAATAAAGTTTAAATAAAGAAATAAACCGTCATAGGCACCCAGGTCCGAAGGTTTACCGGTCTGTATTCCCTAGTAGGGTTAAATAAAGTACCTACTATTATAGAACTTAAAAAAAATCTCGAAAGTATCTAAACCACTATTATCAAACAATAGTGATTAGGTTAATAACATTGTGTCTGACCTCGTTACATCGGTTCCTAGCGCGCGAGTGCCGGCTATCGGCCTATCGCCTCGGGCACTCTGTCACACTTCCTTTTCTTTCTTCCTTGTGTCAGACAAGAAAAGTATACGATAGTGTTGTGCCGAGTCTATCATAAAACAATCGAGTTAAATTGAGAACCGGAATACGTCGAGTTTGACAACATAATAATGTTGTATTATTATTGATTATGATTAGCTTATTACTATGACCTTATAAATGAATAATTATAATGGTTCTCTGCGTTTTCGCCGAATAATTTTACGACTTTCGTTTCATGTCGCCGTGGGGTCATTTTGTAGAAAGCATTTTTCTCTGAAACCGTAAACTATTTGGAATTGTTATAAAACAATCCTAATCTAATCGAGCATGTCATTTTTAAAAATTATGAAAAATTAGTAGGTAACTTCTGAAGAAAAAATCGGGTAAGGGAAAATTCGCTAATATGAAACATTTGAAGAAAAATGACTCACACTGAAATACGAAAAGGTAAAACACCCATAATAATATTGTTCCATATGTAGATTGGTGGGATGACAATCATGAAAAGTGCAAACAAAATCTTAAATTGCGTAAACATTCAAATCGACGAGGTGTCATGAAAACGGAAATTGGTGGCAACCATGTTTCAAAAATCCACAACGTCCGCTAACTGTAAACAATTTCAAAGTCAAAGTTTAAAAATATACCGCTACTAAACTATTACTTTTAGACTTTGAATTTGTTTTTTTTTACAATTACCTAGTCTACGTGGATTTTTAAACCACGTTGCCACCAAAATGTCTCATCCCTAGTTATGAGTAATTGACTCACATTAATTATTTTTGTTGTCATTTTAATTATTGTTGATCCTACTTAGTCATTCAGACTATGATAAATAAGTTTATTTCCTTATTATTATTTTTTTTATTCAAGATAATAAGTGAGAATATGGCTAAGGTGGAGCATGCTTGCCTAGAAGATGCCTATTCATTCTCGACTTGAAGAGATCCAAGTTATATTTTTCAGGGAAATGGCATGTTAAGAAGTCTCTTTAATTAACTCATTTTTAGAGGTCAGAGGTCATGGACTCCAGTCCCTATATAGTTAGTTATTACATAAATACTTGACTCACATTGTTTACTTTTGCCATAATTTTATATTGTTTTTGATTCTTTATCAATAATTACAATTACCATATTGTCTCTCGTATATTATATGTCATTGTCTTTACTGAGAGGTCAGAGTTTACGAGTTCGAGTCCTGATAGAGCTTTTATTTACCTAAATATAAATTTGTGCCCGTAATAGGGAAATTATTATACTTTTATGTATTTAGGTAGGTACCTAAGTACAGTTAGTCTTCATATACCAATAAACAATGTTTATTTTGTATATTGGATGTTTTTCAACTTAGTTCTTACTTTAAAAAAGAGAGAAACTCCGTGGTTCACTTTGTACCATCCTAGTCATCTTCAGTTAAAATTCCAAGGGCACGTAATTTTTTTTTTACATTATCATCATAATTTTCACTGCCACCAAAAAACTCACCTGCCCTTGCGCGCCAATAAGCGCCAAATACAAACACGCCACCGCCGCGAACACCGCCAAAAACCGTCCCCAACCCATGACTATACACACTTTTCACTCAGTCAATACAATACCATATCCCACTGTCCGTCTCAGACGTAATTACGCTTAAAAAACGTAATTAAGAGATTAATTTGATAACTTTAATTAGCGAAATTAACAGTACAATAGCCTGCGAAAAACTATCATTATCGCCTGACACATTCACTCAGCTATTAATGTTTATATAAAAAAACACAAACAAAGTTTAATCGATTATTGAAAACCGATTCGCATCACTAGAAACTTCACTGAAGTTCGATATTTAAAAGTTTGTTTATTCGTTTCGATTCAAGTTTGAATTAAGAACACGGGCGCATCTTGCAGCGTGGCTCGTAAGACTGGCTGGCATTTGCTAGTGTTGTGCCTACTAGAGCTCCCGCCATTCGTCCTTGATCGATAGATACAATGTTTCTCGATTCATGGATAAGTTAGTACTCAAGCATCTGTTGTTAGGGTAATCGCGAGTTAATAAATCAGCTGTCGCAGCTCTTATTTATTGCAAGCATAAATACCTAATACTGAACATGCATTATGGCGGACGCAATAAAAGTCCAATTAAAAATGTTCTCATGAGCCGAGCTAGGTTTCGAAATGGAGAGTGACTCTTGATTTCAAAATGAAAGTAATTAAATAGTCAAAATTCGTCTGAAAGAGTTAATAGAAAGTTTTAAGCTGTCGAAATTATTTGAAAAGAATCTGTTTTTTTTAAGGCGCTTTATGATATTGTATTTTTATACTAGAATGACAACTTCGTCCGTGTTCTGTTATAACATATATGTATCCTATCAACATCTTTGGATGTCGAACTATCCCTGTACTAAAATTGGTTAAAATCCGCCGCCATTTTGGCGTGATGAGAGGACAAAGAAAATGTTAGCAACAGATGGCGCTGGAAATCTGGCAGCACGCTGCTGCATCGCGCTGATAAGATTTTTCCTGAAATAATGATCCCTGAAATAACGAAAAAATACTCAATGTTGAGTTTCTTTCGGGTTTCTTCTCAACAGCGGTCTCCTCTTGGGGAATACCCTTAAAATGCCCTTGTAAATAAGTAAACATTTTATTGTACACAAAACAGTTCAAAATACATCAATTACAAATAACATAGGTACAAATGCGACATTATCCCTATAAGGGATCTCTTCCAGTTAACCTTTTGAGCAATTGCACTCAATTGTACTGAACAAAATTATATCATGTCATCTCATCATAGAATACTGATTTTCAATACATTAACTGAATTTTATAATCATCCATTATAGATAGGTATATGAAAATAGCATAGCGCTCCAACGATATCCAACACGGCCATTAGGCCTAGGTACAAACTTGTACAATAATATTATTAAGTTATTGTTATTGGTCCTGTCAACATTTGGGGTCATATTGTATCTCATAACAGTCATGTCATGCCGAATGCCGAATGAAATGTTTCGTATAACTTTAATTCGTGTAAAACTTAGGCATCGGCACGCATAGGCAGACAATACCGTTCACGACTTAAGTCTAGATTTAGCGATTTGACAAGTAATATCTTCAAGATAATTTGTCGATTTTATTGCAAATCCTGCTCTAGTCATTGGTTATTTTGGAGACGCTGTATGTGTTAGGATGACACACAGCAATTGTTTGTTCGGTAACTTTTAACCTCAAGTGACGCAAGCCGTGGCTTGTTTGTTTGGATATCAGCTGATATACCTACGATAAGACGTGCTTCTCACTCCAGCCCATCTAAAACATCTACGCTTCACGATTCTTGTCGGGCGACATAGCATCGCACTAATCCCACAGTAAGCTCTAGTAGGCTTATGCTATAAACACTAGACGACGATATACATACTTAAATACAAATAACATGCATGACCCAGGCACAAATATTCGAGTTCATCACACAAATATTTGCCTTTGCCGGGATTCGAACCCAGGACCGTCGGCTCAGTAGGCAGTTGCTTAATCACTGCGCCAACCGCGTCGTCAACGTAAGAGGGTTTCTACTCCCACTTTAAGTTCGACTCACTGTTAACCTAGAAAAGCGTATGTAAGCTAAAAATCCAATCCCATCTTATGTGGCCTGGTTGAGTTAAGTTTGCACCTAAAATGTATGGTGCCGTATACAACCCAGGTGCAAACTTAACGCAACCGAATTCTCCAAATATGATGTTTGTTAAGGACCATATTTTTTATGATTTTATTACAAATATATAGTTTTCAGATTTTTATAAGTATTTGTAGTATGTGACGATATTACTTACCAAATTTTATAGTTCTAGGTCATCGGGAAGTACCCTATCATTTTGATTCCCTCGAGAGTGCCGAAATGAACGTGCCGTATCTTTTTTTCACGTTAACGTTAAAGTTTGATTTTTTCACAGCTTCAAGGGACTATAAAGAATCAAAGCACTAGTTATTGGATAACAATATATTTTTATACTGAACTTGAACAATTAACAATCTTAAACAAGAATCAGTGAAAAGCTACTCCGCTCGGCGGCAATCTGGCTGTCAGTCGCCTGTGTTGCCAGCCATCACGTACGTTCCGTTACGTGTTCTTAACAGTCGGCCATCCTGGTATAACCTTCGTCCACGAAGGTCATCTCATCAAGACCTTCTTCAACTTGACCAACAGCATCAGCACGCTCGTCTCAGCAAACTTCACTCGAATCAGTTGTAGCGGACTCCCGCCCTGCTCGTCACCTTAGCTCTGCGAGTAGACCAAAAACATATTTAGGGGAACCGTTACAATCATCTTGGGGCGTGCTTGGGCTGCGATATATTCACTTTATTCTGATTCAAAGAGATTACAAATTCATTTCAACTAGAGATGGAATTGTATTGACATGTAGGTATATGACGTACATTATTCTACCCAAATTATATTATAATTTGACAACACTAAGTTGTCTGATACGATAGCTAATTAGTTATGATATAAACGCATTTTCTTATGTTAATTTTTTTTTTACAGTTACAACTCTGCGATTGTACAGATTAAGTAATAGGATTAATTGACATCAATCATGACATCAAAGCGACCGACACTGTTAAAATGAATGACCATCCGTATACACATTCACCCCGGTAGATTCCCTATCAGACATGGAACGAACTCACAGTTTATTCCAGCATAGTAGAGGCGGCTTCCACTCGCATAATCAGCCTTGGGTGCCACGCTTTCAATCCACAAAGACGTGCGGAACAGCTCGTGCAGTCTGCCACAGCAGTCGTTCATAGCAGCCCTCGCATACAGCTCATGGAAACAAAGATGTTTGTGAATAGTGACGTGGCAACCACTACGATTCATCTTAAGAGTACATTAATGATGTTATCATTGTCAGATAATAAAATTATCTATAACCACTTCAGTTATTTAGTATGTAATTATAATTACTGTATATTCAACTCTTCGAAACACAAACAAATTAAATTTATTAACATTATTATTATTACGCAAAACGGCAACGTTATTTTTCACTAGGTATTGAAATATATACATAATTTCTAACTATGTAGTTACCTAAATCGAATACTCAGTAATTTTTTTTTTCGCAGTCTAATAATTAGATAGAATAAAAATTAAGTCAGAACATGACCAAAATTACATTTTACCCCTTGTATGCTTAAGTGCAGCTCTGTGCAAGACATTTGAACCTGACGTTAAAATATCAGTTAGTCTCAATTTGACTAGCAAATTTTGACATTGCAAACGAGAGGTTAAGCAATCATGTATCTCGCAACGACATCATGCTACGTTACTAACAACTTTCTGACTGAGAACGAAAAGATCAAATAGTTACATTTACATTTCCTAGGTACAAAATCACACTTATTAATATTACGTTCGGCCATCCGCCACTAATTGAATGACCCCATTCAATATTTTTGAAACAAGAACAGTCTATGGTAGATCACCGCTCCACTCACTTGCTTCGAAATTCGAGATGAACTCTATTTATATAATAAAATAAGAGTGTTGACCAGTAGCTGTAGTTATCAAAAGCAATTGAGTGGTTAATAGCGAGGTATATGTTGAGGTTGCAACGTCTTCTTATGTCTTCGATTATCACGAGGTATAACTAGCTTTTAGCAGGTAATCTGCTAAAAGTACCTAAAACTCGTCCAACACAAACAGCTGGCAGTCTCTACTTCATGTGTATTAAAATATGCAACAAACTTCCGAGAGATATAAAAGACCTTACCTTGAGCCTGAAATTTTATGCATTGCTATGCGAATTTAACTTTTATTCAATAAGATAGTTTCTGAATACGAGATAATATATACTTCTAGAATAACAACTTCTCTATTTTGTTGATATAGAGAAACATCAACATTTAGACACCAATATTCGCATGCTGAGTAAGTAGAGTATGGAGAACAACGCTTATAATAAACATTGTGATACCTATGTAACCCACCCATATTCCGCAAACTAATAAATATTTCATTTCATTTAATTTCAATATTTTTTTCATTTTATTTCAAGATTTATTTTCATTTCATTTCAATGTTTCTTTTCATTTCATTTATTTAATTTAATTTCAGCTTCTGACGTCTTACACAATCATGACAGCAAATATATATTCAGTTATGACACATAATCTTATTAATATACTGTTTACCCCAAATAAGTTCAAAATAGTAGTAATAGTAATTTACAGTAGGTAAGAATAAGTTTGGGTACCGCTTCCACGCACCAGGTGCTTCTGCCTCCTCCAGTGATGGTTGACATTCCAAGTGTCGCTTGCACAAACCAGGGGCTTCGATATCCTCCAGAAAAATAGTCCGGCTACCGTTTGCACAGATTGGGTGCTCCGGCCTCGTCCAGAAAATAAAGTCCTGGGTGTCGCTTGCACGCACCAGGTGCTTCGATAACCTCCAGAGAAATAGTCCGGCTACCGTTTGCACAGATCGGGTGCTCCGGCCTCGTCCAGAAAATAAAGTCCTGGGTGTCGCTTGCACGCACCAGGTGCTTCGATAACCTCCAGATAAATAGTCCGGCTATCGTTTGCACAGATCGGCATCGTCCAGAATGAATCAGTCCAGAAGGCATCGTCCAAATTGAATCGGCCTCTGGAACACTAGAAACAGACACAGAACACCAGAACAGTTTCGGTATGCATATTGCACTAAGCCTGTAATTTACAGGTAAAGGAATCAAACCGAATCTGGTCATTTAACCAATTGCTTTCATACTAGTCCACAGATTCCAGATCGCCATATCAAAAAACTAAACACTAATAGAAAAAAAACAACTAGTCAAAAACTAATAGATAATTCTTCTACTCAGTGGATGAATTTCTAAACAAAAATAATTAAATCGATGTAATAATACTACTAAATTTAATGTAATGTTGTAAATGTAATAATAATGAGTTATGTAAACCTTGAAATGTAAATAATTTGACTTGTAACTGTTGTTATCAATAAATAATTGAATTGAGTTAAAAAGTAGTATGGAAAGGGAAACGCATTCTCACAGCTGCTTTAGCCTTAATTTTAGATGCTTTTCCAAAATCTTACTAAACAGACTATTCCTAAATATAGGTGCTTCTGCCCTTAGTAATTCGGATTCAAACCGAACAACTTGCTCATTACCTAAGATATCATTTAATTTCCTTGATATTATTTCTATTACTCTATATTATCCACTGATATCCTTAGAAGGTCATCGGTCCACCCCGAGAGTGAACCGACAGAAGAAAAGTGTGTGGCCATGTTTACACTAGGACTCAGGCAACCTTCGCAAAACATAACTACGTAAGAATAACCTGCATACATATTGCATAGGTATTTAAAAGGGTCTTTACACATTCAAAAGGGTATTTAAATGCTAAAATGAGCACATTCACATTTTCCATAAGTCATAACTCACAAGTTGCACGACCATAAACATACTGGAGTAGGTATTGGTTAAACCATAATAAACACAACTTGCTTTGCCCAGTAAATTAAAAAACAAGTTAGCTTAGCTTGCACTCTAACCACACACTATAAGGTCTGCCATGAGCGGTCTTGTAACGTGCAAAAATAATCAAATGACTTTCCAAATGCATGACAACTCAGTTTTCTTTTTAATTTTTATAAACAGTCATAGTAATATTTTATCATATTTACCCATTTTTATTAACTTTTAATGTGCTGAGCAGGTAGTCATTCCATAAAAATTCCATATTCAAATGTGCTTTAAGTAACACACTGTTAATAATTGTTTTTATATTAGGTGCTTACTTGTCAAACATCATTTTGATCATTATCAATCCATGTGAAACATAGGTTCTTAACATTAAAATGGATACAGGGATCAGAGACACCTCCATGCGGACCAGAGCCCATAATACCCCTACCACAATCTTACATATACAACCGTACCAATAACAGAAATACTGGGAAGATCTAGGAACATTTAGACAGACAAAAGAAATACTTCCGAGTAGCAATCACAAACTCGCACCATCTTACTGAGAATCCACAGGAACCAACTTCGCAAAATGGTAGGAATAATAGCGGGACATAATACTCTGAACAAACGCCTTTTCCATTTAGGTACAACAGACAGCTCTCTATGCAGAGCATGCGTGGAGGCAAAAAGAAACCACCAACATATTCTACTAGATTGCAAACAGGTAGAAGCATACAAGATGGAAGTACCTAGGATCTCCAAGTACCGTACATGGGGTGCGTAACTATGCGTATCAATTTATTTGTACTAGTTTTAGTCGGTACAATGCTCATTCGATACAATTCCCAACCGATACAAAAACACTCAATTCATTCACATATGTTACAATCATCATTCCATACAAAGATTATTTGATTGAATAACATTTAATATAATGCATACTTCCCACAAAAACAAATGAGATATAATATAACGTTAATTCTATCTGATGTACAGTTAGCATAATAATAGGTAAGGGCGGAAAGGTTGCTATCCCTTTCACTAGATAACATAGATGATATCCTAACTCGTGTCTTTCCTGAAGTCAGAATCATTACCTAATCTACCTTAAGGCAGGTCAGACTTGGTTAGGTACGACGACGAACGAATCGCCAGAACCGAGATTTTTCGAATCATAAATATGGCTATAATAATAAGGAATCAATTATGCCTAAGTTAGTCACTTGTATATAAAATGAGCACTATTTAACATAGTGATGATTATAATATAATAAATAAGCCTTATACCAAAACATTATTATAGTAAATAAAAATATATATTTTGAAATTATATTAAATGTTCACTATATACAATGAGTTACCAGGATCCAAGTACGAAAGATAGTAGGATTAATAACGGGACATAATACTCTGAACAAACACCTTTTCAATTTAGGTATAACAGACAGCCCAATATGCAGAGCATGCATGGAGGCAGAAGAAACCACCAAACATATTCTACTAGATTGCAAACAGGTAGAAGGATACAGGATGAAATACCTAGGATCTCCAAGTACCGTACACGAAGCCATAAGCAACATCAAGGCTTTGCTTAGGTTCGTGGAGGAGCTGGGGTGGTTGGAGTAGCGCTACCCCCTTTTCACGCAAAATAGGCACGTTGGATGTCGACTTGCGGAAAATGCCCAGCGCAACTAACTAACTACATCCATTGAAATTACACTAAACGTCGCTATACTCAATGAAATCATATTATTTATATTTATACCGATCATTACACACCCACCGTATATGAAGCCACAAGCAGCAGCAAGGCTTGTAGACTTGTGGAAAATACCAAGCACAACTAATTAACTAAGTTCTTATTAGAGATCACAATGTAACTTGGCAAAACTCAATAGGCTCAACTCGCTTAAACCCTTAAATAAATTTTAAATTATAACCACTCAAAGCAGACTATATGTTAAATGCCCTGTTGGCAAATACTTTATGGTTCACTTCTACCTATTCAAGTCTTCACTTATTTGGAATAAATACTGAACAATTTCTAAGTATTTAACAAACCCACATATACACATACATTACCACACAAGTTGCATCGCTTGCACCCAATATTGCTTGATCACACTTTAGTAGTACATTAATGTGTGAACAAATGTATTATAATTTACTCTTGACCTTGTCCCATATAAATTGAGTATTTTACATACAAACACATATAATATCAACAGTGCATGTTGATTGCATTCACACATACTTACAACAGGTATAATTAATTGTAAACTTTAAACTCATCTATTAGGTCATAACATAATACTTACAATATTTACCTGACATAATATTCGTTCTTACCAGTTGATATTTGTTATTTATCATAACCTTTGCTGAACACTAGTTGAAGAAAGCTGTTAATCATGCCATTACCACTACATCCCCAATAGCAAACCACATTCTTGTCACCTTTGTTTGGACACCTTCGGTTCTCATCATCTTATTTCCTATTTGTTCACACTGGATGTATAGTTCAACGGGGGGTATTCTGATTGTTGATAGCACCAAATGCCTCCTTGCTGCTGTTAATTTGCAACTTGTCATATTAATCACCAGACATCCTATTTCTCTGTAAAACACAATACACCACAGAAACACAATAGTAGCAATATATTATAATACCGTTAGTCAAAAAGGTATTTTATATCTCTTGTTTAGGCTTTGAACCACTTTATCAATTATGAGATATGTTTCCAAGTTCCTCTGTACTGTTCAGATATCCATGTGCATTACTCATAGTGTTATCAATCAATGTTGTCATTTATATTATATATGTTCAGGTTTACTAATCCCAGTTGTACTAAATAACTAACAATAATGGTTTTTATATAATATATTAGTTACTTGAGTATGCAATATTAAAATAAACTAATACTCATACCTCATTTACTCCACCAGTTGCTTAATTACAAATGCAACTATTTACCTCTGTTAACTACAGAATTTCACCGACAACCATCTTGTCCAGGTTTCAAATAAAATATAAAATTCAGTTCACCTGTGAAACTTAGAAGCAAAACCACACACCACACCAATATTATGTTACAAAATGCATACAAATAATGAAAACTTGCTGTAAAGCCCACATGAAACAGGTAAGTAGTAGACCCAATCATAATAATCAATATATGTCATATCATAGAACACTTTAAGATGCAATCAGTAGTATCAGTACACCGCCAGATTGTATGGCTTTTATTTTAATGTCACACATAAAAACAGTGATATTTTAGTAAGCCACATGAATGCAACACACATACAGTTTATTAATAATAGAATCGAGTTCCTTTCATCAAGAATAGTAGCGATGCACCCATAGTATCCAAAGTACTGCAAATACCTTACCAATTTGTTATGGTGTAGTACAATACACTCCGGCCAATTTCTTACGGATTTTGAAGGACTTACCGCGTCAGTGCCATATCGTTTACTTGCACCAAGTCTTAATGAAAACTATCAAATATATACTTAATGTTAACACGATAATACTCGTTATTTAATAAACTATCCAATAAGTAGTGCCTTTATAAAAAAAATACAAAACAAAACGAACGCAAAGCGTCATTCCTTCGTTTTACAAGACAATCAGGATTTCATATGAGAATCAATTTAATAGACCGAAATATTTTGTAGGCATGGAATTAGAAGATCCCGATTCTGAACTATAAAGAATCAAAGCACTAGTTATTGGATAACAATATATTTTTATACTGAACTTGAACAATTAACAATCTTAAACAAGAATCAGTGAAAAGCTACTCCGCTCGGCGGCAATCTGGCTGTCAGTCGCCTGTGTTGCCAGCCATCACGTACGTTCCGTTACGTGTTCTTAACAGGACCGTAGACCTAAGTATATGGTATTAATTTCTCGATACCTCCACGCGTTCTCGAGATAAAGGGTCTTGACAGACAGACAGAAGTGATCCTATAAGGGTTCCGTTTTTTCCGATTGAGGTACGGAACCCTAAAAAAGGCTGTAAAAGTATATATAAGCAATGTTGTTGACCTGACCAGTGAGTGTATCCTGTAGAAAACCGTTAAACAGGCGACTCTCCTGCGGAGTTCAAGGTTTTGCAGCTTTACTATCCTTTGAATCTTCTTTCCTCTCCGGCCATACGCAAATTAATTACTTTAATAACGAGACAAGCTTAAGGCGGGTTTTAGTGTCACGCGGACTGTCACGCGGATCGCTCCGCGCGGAGCAATATGTATGGCGCGTCCGCGCGGACCCGTCCGCATTATTCTAAAACGCTCCCTTAAGCTTAATACATCGTACGTGATCCGCGTGGACGGTCCGCGTGGGGTCCGCGTGACACTAAAACCAGCCTAAGATAATGAAAACAAAGAATCCTTTGTCGATTGTTTCGCAAATAACTGAAAAACTGTCATCCACGCTTCTGCCAATGATCATGATGGATGTTTAGGGTTCCTCAAACTTTATATCTTCTTCCTGTGTCTTCTTCTTCTAGGGTCGTGACCTCTAGGTATTATCACTCTTCAGACGATCGCGCTCCACTTATTTCGATCTACTACAGACCGCATGGCATCGGGAAACTTGGTGACCGTTGTGTCTGGAATCTGATCGGTCCAGCGCATGGGACTCCTTCCTCTTCGTCTTCTTCCTTGAATCTTTCCTGTTTCTAAGAGCTTTTCTAGGTTGTCATTCTTCTTCCTGGCTACATGACCGAAAAATTCAAGGATTCTACGGAGGCAGATGTTGGACAGTCTCATGGCGATTCCCAAATCCTGAAGGATGGATGCATTGGTGCGATGGGCCGTGGTATTCTCGACGTTCTCCTCCAGCTCCACATCAATCATACACAAGTAAAGACATAAAAGCCTTTAATTAATACAAACTTTTGCCCGCGACTTTATCTGCACGGAATTTTAGGGGCTAGGGCTAATTTGGCCGCCATCATTCACAGCGTCATCTATGTAGTACACGGGCACTGTTTTACTGATGGGTACACCGGTATATAAGGCTTAACTTTCATCCCCCATTTTACCAAAAAAGTATCCTCTGTCTTTCCCCGGGTCTCAAACTATCTCCATACCAAATTTCATCTAAATCAGTTCAGCGGTTTAAGCGTGAACTTTCGTATTTATAATATTAGTATGGATAAGAATAATACACCCACTTCGTTGTCCGTCCGTCTGCTTGCTAAGACAAGGGACTCAAAACCTAGGTATTTATCGCAGACCCTAAAATATCATAAAATTTGTCAAGAAGCAAGGTAGTACAAATTAAGGAAAGGCTGAAAACTATTTGTAGTTAAATATAATGTGACACAAAAAACAATGAAGTACATAAATGGCTCAGTATTCGTGAATCGCTCAGAATGAGATGCAAACTTGAAGTTATACCGGTATATACACTGCATTTTAATGGCACGGAACCCTCGCTGCGCGAATCCGACTAACACTTAGCCGGTTTTTTCGGTCATAGTGATGTTTTTCTCACGTATTCTCAGTTCTGACAACGCATTCCATCTTACTTGTGCGCGCGCTTATTCATACTGCGTTGTAGTGGTACGGAACCCTCGCCGCATGAGTCCGATTCGCACTTGACCAGTTTCTTTTTGTAATGAAGTTCTTCCCACGCATGTGCACAATGCATTCCATCACCTTACTTGCGCGCGCGCTTATGGTATGACAGTTGGGCATTATGAGTAAATTATATGAAATTGCCGTCATTTTGAGCCGTTTATGCATTTAGAAGCTTTGTGTGGGACAAGAGATGAAACTACTTAAAAAAACAAAAGAAAAGAAACGAGATAATATTCTTATATACATACGTGTGCTAACTCGGGGCAAGTTCATAGGGATTTAATATCGAAAAAAAAGATGTCGATATATAAATATAATGCTCTCTGTACAATTACATTTCCGATTTGCACCAACTTCTAGTACCTATCTCTGTTTGGCCCTATGGTTGACTGGTAGAGAATGCCATTTGGCATTAGGTCCACCATTTGTACTGACTTTTGTTTTGTGCAATAAAGTTTAAATAAATAAATATATTCATACGTGTGCTCATTGAATATTCTCGATTATAAAAAGATCGATATCATGTCTGATGAAGTGGATATTTTCATCTAGACGGCAATATTTTATACCGACGAATATGGGAAAAATATTGATTGTGCACTTACTATGAAAACTATTTTAAAATAAACGTATAATAGACTTTGAGTTGTTTTTATTTTAAAATGAAAAGAAAAAAATGTGTTGGATAAACATTTTAGATCTTGACAGTAACATCGATATATTTTTTGTTGATAAAATATTTTGCTACATAGCTTTCGTATAGATGCCCCGAGCTATCCCAGGTATGCTTATATATATCTAAGGCCAGGAGGGGTAAGACTAGCATAGTTTTCTCAAACATGCAATGAAATGTCCTCATAACGTGCGGTATAACAGGCTTCGAAGTATCTCGTTTCGGGCGGAACAACTCGAGAGAACTGTATTTCATACAAAATTGAAGGCCTAACCTCCCTACGGTTGGTCGTCTATACCTGCACACCCGAAAATGCCTTCATTCCCGGCGTCTGCTGTAATGTACTATTATTGTTTAATGGGATGAGACTAACAGTTAGTTAGTTGCTGTGTCAGTGTTCTCCCGGTCTTAGCCTACCTTAACTTACCTATCATCTATTAGTCACATCAGGGATTCTAGCTTTAACATGTTTTGATTTTAGAAAAATATAATCGATAAAAAGTTAAGTTTGACAAAAGAATAATCTCTTTTTTTGTGTTTTCCATGATTTATTTAAATAGAGCAATAGGCTTGGTGAATATTTCGGAAAACCATTCAATTAAATTCTAGTCCTTGCTGTAAGGTGATATAACTGCAGGTCATTTTCCCTGAAAATTTGAATCTCAATGACACATGTCAGTGTCAAACCGTTGAAATTTTGACATTGACAAGTGTCAACCATCGACTATAGTTTTTTTTTAATTTAGTTTCGATGGCAAAGATCGCTTCTATTATTGAGAACCGTCACATTGTCAATTAAAGAAAAATATTTCGGAAAAACCATGGTAAACAAAAAGCAAGAACTACTTACCGAAAAAAATACATAATTTCGTGGTCATCCAAAAATTGTAACAAGGCTATTTAAACGAATTATATCACGTATACTTCTCCACTATACAGCTTCCGTAAAGCTAGTTCCAAATGTTGCCTTACATCCCAAACTAACTTTCTTTTAAGCAGCAACAGTTCGTCAAGGCAAGTCAAGAATTAATCATACAAACTAATGAATAGGCCCATTTTCAAATCGAAATTACTCATTCAAGCGAAATAGCCCAGTCATGACCCAGCCCAGCGGAATGCGGCTAGCCTGCTGTGTGACAAATCAGTCTATTTTACTTACGAGTATTTAATATGAATTAATCTTGTGGCAACACATAGAATAACACTCCTTTTTAGGGTTCCGTACCCAAAGGGTAAAAACGGGACCCTATTACTGAGACTTCGCTGTCCGTCCGTCCGTCTGTCACCAGGCTGTATCTCAACAACGGTGATAGCTAGACAGTTGAAATTTTCACAGATGATGTATTTCTATTGTCGCTATAACAACAATATTTAAGGGGGGCTCCCATACAACAAACTTTTTATAGAATATATATATATGTATAGGTACGGAACCCTTCATGCGCGAGTCGGGCTCGCACTTGCCCAATTTTTGCTTCTTTTTAGGGTTCCGTAGTCAACTAGGAACCCTTATAGTTTCGCCATGTCCGGCTGTCTGTCTGTCTGTCTGTCCGTCCGCGGCTTAGGTCCGTGGCTCTTAGTACTAGAAAGCTGAAATTTGGTTTGAGTATGTGTATGTATCACGCCGACAAAAACGGTAAAATGAAACCTAAAAAATTTTTTTTTTATCGGGCTCCTCCCGTACTCCTGTAGTGGGGGTGATTTTTTTTTTCGTTCCAACTCTAGTGTGTGGTGTGTCGTTAAATAGGTCTTTTAAAAATAATAGGGGTCTCCGAGCATTGTTTTTTGATAAAGTAAGCAGTTTTGTAAATAATATTCGCTCCGAAAATTAAAAAAATAGTGCGCCCCGCCCGTCTACCTTTTCAACTACGGGTCAAAAAAATATGGAAAATTCATGAAGATGAGGCCTTAGAATAGAGGCGAGGTGGTACTGTTCTTCAAGAAAGGTGATAAAACCCTATTGAAGAACTACAGGCCCATCACGCTTCTAAGCCATGTTTATAAGTTGTTTTCAAGGGTCATCACGAACCGTCTCGAACATAGACTTGATGACTTCCAGCCTCCCGAACAAGCCGGTTTCCGAAGAAGCTATAGTACCATAGACCACATACATACGCTGCGGCAAGTTATACAGAAGACTGAAGAGTATAACTTGCCATTATGCTTAGCGTTTGTGGACTATGAGAAAGCCTTCGATTCGGTGGAAACATGGGCGGTGCTCGAGTCACTTCAGCGATGCCATATTGACTATCGGTACATTGAAGTGTTGAAGTGTTTGTATAGTAACGCCACCATGTCGGTCCGAGTTCAGGAGCAGAGCACAAAGGCCATTCCATTGAGAAGAGGCGTAAGACAGGGGGACGTTGTGTCCCCGAAACTGTTTACGGCCGTTATGGAAGACGCCTTCAAGCTCCTGGAATGGCAAGGACTTGGCATCAACATCAATGGCGAATACATCACTCACCTTCGGTTTGCCGACGACATCGTAGTCATGGCAAAGTCGATGGAGGAACTCAGCATGATGCTCGATGACCTCAATCGAGTTTCTCAACGGGTGGGCTTAAAAATGAACATGGACAAGACGAAACTCATGTCAAATGCCAAGGTTGTGCCCATCCCAGTCTCTGTTGAAAACTCGGTACTCGAAGTTGTTGACTCATACATCTACCTAGGACAAGTGGTCCAATTAGGTAGGTCCAACTTCGAGAAAGAGGTCAACCGCCGAATCCAACTCGGCTGGGCAGCGTTCGGGAAACTACGCAATGTCTTTTCATCCGACATACCTCAGTGCCTCAAGACGAAAGTCTTCAACCAATGTGTGTTACCAGTGATGACTTACGGCACCGAAACGTGGTCTTTCACTATCGGCCTCATCTCAAAGCTCAAAGTCGCTCAACGAGCAATGGAGAGGGCTATGCTCGGGGTGTCTCTACGTGATCGAATCAGAAATGAGGAAATCCGTAGACGAACTAAAGTGACCGATATAGCTCACCGGATTAGCAAGTTGAAGTGGCAATGGGCAGGCCACATAGCACGCAGAGCAGATGGCCGATGGGGCCGTAAAGTGCTCGAGTGGAGACCTCGGACCAGCAAGCGCAGCGTAGGACGTCCACCTACAAGATGGACAGATGACCTTATAAAGGTCGCCGGAAGGCGCTGGATGCAGGTCGCTTCCAACCGGTATATATGGAAGTCCAAAGGGGAGGCCTATGTTCAGCAGTGGACGTCCTATGGCTGAGATGATGATGATGATGAGGCCTTAGAAGTACTTTCAATGAAAACTATATTGAATAAAATCGGTCGAGCCGTTTTTGAGTTATCGCAAAAATTCATAATTTTCTTTAAAATGACGTAGGTAAGTGCCGCGCGATGTCCTTACACTTCGACCGTTATACATATTGGTTAAGTGCCATACTGTATTAAAACATTTCGCTTAATCTGGTGCGTATTAGCGATAACTTCCAGAAGGTAATAAGTAATTACTGTTACTTTGGCGTTTACGACCTTTTCATAGAGCTTGAAATCTTTCTCGTAATTTAAATCTGTCTCGTAATTTTCGTCTATAGTGAAGGATGGGCAACTACGGAACCCTACACTGAGCGTGGCCCGGCATGCTCTTGGCCGGTTTTTTTTATAACGGCACAACATAGTGACTCCACTTCGACTCATAGTAGACAAAAATAGGAGCCCAAATCGCAATCGCAACTGACAAGATACCAACGCGACGTTGACACTGCCATGCTTCGCCGTAGTGGGTAATTAATTTGGTATGGGTTTAATGAGTGTTCAATCTAAGGAACTATTTAAGGACCCGTGGGACAACGACACCTTAAAAAACCTTAACGAACCTTAACAGTGACGTCGACTGGGCAGAAAAGGCACACTAGAAATAGAGGAAAGACTAGAGACTAGAGGGAGGAGAACTAAAGACCCAGTTTTCGATTTTAAGCCAAGAACCTCTGCGGGTCGTTACGCCACCGGCAGTACCTAAATAATATTTCTCTTCTATGCGCGATTGTCAGTACTAATTTAATTAAAACCCCGGTGTTACCCGCTCATCCCATGGGAACACTACATTTTTCGGGATAAAAAGTAGCCTATGTGTTAATCCAGGGTATCAGCTACCTTCATAAAAAAATTATCAATTTGAGCATGAAGAAGTAACAAGCGTACACACAAACCCACGCCTTTATAATAATACCTAGTGTGATAATATCGAGTATGACTTAATTAATAATAATAATAGGTATAATATGACTTAATTGTATTGACTGTTGTAAGTATTTAATTTTTTGGCTCATCCTAATTATCTCATTTAAGGAAAGATATTCACTGCCTATTCCAAGCATCGCGTGGTACAATGGCGGGCGACTTGCGCAAGCGCATCCTTGCGCCGGCGCACGTGATGCTGACTTTTCCAGCCGGAAGCTCGCCTGAGTAAGCTGGGGTAAAAGCTTTACGTATATCAGATGTTATTTTGTGATATATACAGTGTATAACCAGCAAGTGAACTTCTTAGGATAAAGGAACATAATTCTTTAAAATAACCATGACCTAATTTAATTTTTAGGGTTCCGTACTCAAAGGGTAAAATACGGGACTCTATTACTAAGACTCCGCTGTCCGTCGGTCCGTCTGTCACCAGAATGTATCTCATGAACCGTGATAGCTAGGAAGTTGAAATTTTCACAGATGATGTATTTCGGTTGCAGCTATTATAACAAAAATACTAAAAACCAAAATAAAATAAATATTTAAGGGCGCTCCCATACAACAGACGTGATCGGTTGCGTTAACTGTGCACATCATTTGTATCCGGTGCCACACACACCAGGTGCAAACTTAACTTAACCCGGCCAGATAAGATGGGATAAGTATTTGTACGGAACCCTCACTGCGCGAGTCAGAGTCGCACTTAGCCGGTTTTTAAACTAAAATTCCGACGTCGATTTTACGACGACAAGTAATTGTAAATTACAGACCTTCATATATTTCGTTTCTTATGACAACATTAATGGATGGCTGTGTTTACCTATTTAGGATTTAATTTCATTGTGCAGTTAATACACATACTTCGTATTTACTAACATGCAACGTTTATTATCAGCTTACATACACACTGTATACAAAGATCGAAGCACAAAGAAAGTTAATTGCACTCAAAATAACAACTAGTGACTCTGTGACCTGTAAGTATACATCGTAAATATATTCCTAAATGGTTGAAATATTATAGATTTTGAATTTTCAGAAAAAATGCAGTTTTGATTAAATCTAAAATCAACGCCATGGTTCCTAAGAACAGATTTCCCTATCTCTTATAGATTGTGACTTCTCCCTACTGACCCATTTGGATCGATCACCCTGTATAGATATAGATATCTGTACAAGTGTACATCCGGACATAGGAAGACGCATTGCTGGTTCGACCAGAAAAAGTGCACTCACAATAAAAATCACTAAACGAGCAGAAGTAAACGGTACTTTAGACTTATTTAATCTTATTGACCAAGCACACGTCGTTTTTAATTACTCAACACAACATCCAAATGAAACTAAATCTGATAATGTGATAATCTACAACAATAACGATCTAATCAAATCAAACAGATACTCGTAAGTATCAAAAGAAATAACAATTGTATCGACTCAATCGGTACGTCTATCAATCTGTCTACATCCAGTTCGATAATAGATTGTATAATCGATTTGATTCCCATCACTATGTTCAAATGCAATATGTATAAAAAAGGTATTTCAATTGAAGCCATTAAAGTGAACTGCATAGGGTTTAAAGTGAAAGTTTTACGTGAGCGGTTTTAATCCCATGTGGTTTTGTTTGATGTGTGTACACGATTGAGTAGTGATAGCCGTTCCGGTTGTGTTCGATATTGTTTGTCGTGAAATTTATTGATTTGTTTGTTTATTAGGTTACACAGCATTACAGTCTTTAAACTAATTCACTGTGAAACTGAAAATAATATTAAATATATAACTACATTACAATTTTGTTACCAACTACGTACCTTCATGATTCATAAGGTAACATTGGATTGTCTTTTATCCATCATCCTACAAAACTGCAAGCATTCGTAACATGACCAGCTATGCTATTGAGAAGAGCGTAATACCTCAAGCAAAACTTCTTGATTGACAAAATGCACGAAATCTTAGAGTCAAATTTGGTATGGCAAGTCGCTTTTTATTGGCAGAAATTGATATTTTCCTGATTTAACTGATTGTTGTATCCTCGTTGTATCTATAGGTGCCATCGTTCCTACATTTAAATAATTGTCATTATCATAAAAAGAACTTGATCAATGATCATCAAACAATACAAATTTTAGACACCTCATAGTATACTTTTTAAGTTAGGTACCTAAAAATTTAAACCAGCATTAGGAAGTAAAAGAACACAAAATAGTACATTACATACCTAGGACGGTGAATTCGTGAATGTCCCAGATCAGTGACAGTGTCCCATTAAACATGCTGGGCCTTTCCACATTACCGCCCGTCTTGCCTTAAGCCAGGAAGTGAGATTTTCTCCCCACAGACGGGCATTGGCGTATCTAAGATTATTTTTCAGGCGGGGCCTGGGTGGGGCCTGGCCATGGTCTATGAGATGAGGTCATGAATTTCTATGGGTTACCTAAAATCCTGGGGTGGGCACTAGACCATATAGGTTGGGCACGGCCCACCCGGCCACCCCCTAAAATACGCCAATGCAGACGGGCCACGGGCAGAAAGTCCCACTTGCGGCCTAGGGAGACGTAAAATTTATAACATTTGTCTGGATATAGATGAAATTAATCGCTGATGACGTGTTTATTATGTAACGTAGGACGAGAGATTGATCATCGTCGTGACCGTATACGTGCGAGTACTAAAATGAGATCGGTCGGTCAATTTGGGGACGACGCCATATAGAGCGGTGCTCGTTACGACACCACGATACACCAGTCAGTCGTTAAATAAAAATGTCACACTTCTATAAAGTTTGTATTCCTACGATGGAAGTTGTTATTATTACGTACGCTTTTAATAGCTGCACTTGTAATTGCACCTTAGTTTGTTTGCTTGTAACTGACCTCCTTTCAAAATGTCGTATCGAAATTAAATTCACGTGACAATACAATAACTTGGTATCTTGGAGCTAATCTGATGATGGAGATGGAAGGTGGCTGTAGAAATTCTTACATAGCACAAAATAAATCCATCATGTTTGGGCTCATTTGATCACTATCAGTTTTTCCAGGTTCTTAACACCTCCGCGTGCTTTATTTACGCAAATAAACTATATGATTGGTTGATTAATTGATTGATAGTGCAGTGGTAGTGATGTACCGTTTCCGAAAATTTCCGGGAACTTTCCTCATTTCCCACACAAATTAAGGATATTAAGTATTTAAGTGCAGGTGGTTAATATTGACTAACATGGGAAAAACCCTCAGTAATCAGCCATTTACCCAAAATTCGACTTGAGTCAGAGATATCAGCTTATGTGTGTGTGACTAATAGCGATTACACACGTGGCCGCTCCAAGCCACACGCAATATTTAGTATTAAGATTTTTCTGTAAAATCATTGTAGCAATCAAAATGTATTTAAAGTTAGGATAAAAAAGTTTCTATTAGATAAGCTAACAAGTACTCCACAATTTCAGGTCAATTTAAATTTGCGATTATGTACTCTAACATTAAGGCTTTTTTACTTCTTTGATAAGGAGGCCTGTGTCCAGCAGTGGACGTCCTATGGCTGAAATGATGATGATGATTATTATTTACTTTCCTTTGGCAGTGTTTTAATTAATATATAGTTAGGTACAAACAGTTGAAAGATATATTTAGTTATATAAGTGAGTGTTACAATCGCCAATAAACGCATGTTTGGTGAAGGTATTTAAAATGTAGAGATAAAAAATATATTTATAGTATCAGGGCTCCATTGAAAATTACTGCAGTGGGTCCCAGGAGTGGTGTGGTGGTAACCCAGGTCATGGTCGAATGGAAAGGTTGGAAGGCAGCGCACGACCTTGCGGAAATTATTGGGGGAGACCTTTGTTCCGCAATTAATGTAAGACGACTAATATGATGATATTGATGATGATGAGAATCAATTAACCGGTATGGAATTTTCATTGTGAGATGAATTTGATTACTATAGAAGCTGGCTGATTATATGGCACCATTTTAGGAAGTAGGTGCGAAATACGTGCTACTGAATATCGATAATTTATATATTACACAAGATTTTAGAATGTCAAAATAACCGCTACAGCTAACAGCTACGCACTGTTTATTTGTGTATTTTTTTTACTAAAAAGTAACTAAAAAAATCAAACACATACTTAAATCCGTAATTTAATGTTTAGTAATATCATCATAATATATGCCATAGTGGATATCGATTATTTTCGGTTAGGATGCTGCCACGATATCCTCTTCGTATAGAAAAAAACTTCACCGAATGTTCCGTTTCATAGAATTTTCATTTCATAGACCAATTTTTCCTCGGAAGTCATAATTTTTTCAGAGACTTGAAAATATCAACCTATAGATTAGGTTAGGTTTGTGTCACATTCCAAAATATTTCATGGTTTCGGAAAAAAATGCTTTCGAAATTTCTATGAAATGAAAATGCGATGATCCTGCTGCCACTCATTGGGTACTACTGCGGCTAAATCAGTGTACAGAATGGTTAAAATGTTGAACCTCAACTTTGACGCTGACCGCTTTAATATTTTGTCAGCCCTATATAGGCAATAAAATCAATGACAACAAAACGCTTGACAAACAAAGAACTAAATAAATCCAAAGCGCACGCGCACAATAATGGTAATGATCGTGATAGCCAATGATGGACGTGACAGACATGGTCAATGGCGATGATAAGTTGACACTCGCAAAAGGTGCGAATTGTTTAGAAATATAAAATAACCACTTCAGGTTACAGCTCGTACGCCCAAAACATGTGCGATTAAAATAAATTTATTTACTAGGTTTTCCCGCCGTTTTTTGCGACACGGTTCATGTAGGTACTTTTTATCGCAAATTTTTTATTTTTTGGCGGTAGGTAAGTTTTCTCGGGGTCAATATTTGCAGTCTTAGTTGTTCAATTGCCGCTTTAAAGACTGCCGAAAAATCCAACCAACAACTAACACAATTTCCTATTCATAATGAGTAAGGGTTAAGTATAATAAACTGTTCCATTATTGTATTAAGCGGTTTACACTCACGTGGAATTGTTAGGAACGGTCCGACATGCTTCGAACTCGTATGGAGCTCTTCATCACGGACAGAGCTTGTTAAGATTAAAACTATTCAACTTTATACCTACTTACTTATCATTAATAAGTAATTGTGATTTCATCCAGATTTTTCCGTAGACCGTAGATTTTTAAACACAGAAACCTTTGTTGACGTTATAGCAGCGCGCATATAAACAAACTTCTTATATACATTAAAATGGGAACCACGTGAATTAAAGTAAATTCAATGTACGTTAATTAAAAGCCCTTTATTATTCAAACTCCAAACATTCTAATGGTCCGTCTACACGTTGCACGCGTCACGACGCATCAATCATCTGAGACCACAAACTCTATTAAAATTCGTTAAATCAATTAATTATTGCAACCATCTATTGGGCTTTCAACGCAACGTGAAGCGATATGACAGTTATTACATGCTATTAATTAATTACAGTAACAGTAGGTAACCTGTTAACCTCTGTCTAATTTTACTTTACTTGTCCTTTCAGATTTTGTATTGTAAATAAACACCGTGAGCCGGACTTAGAACAAAAGCACAACTACGTTTTCCAACGCGGTCCCCACTGGAGAACTCGTCGGCCCCAACCTGGTCCAGACCAGTGTGTAAATAAATACCTGAATCATTATTCATACTAGCTGCGTCAATATCTAAAAATCTATCAGCCATAGACGTCCACTGCTGAACATATAGATCTCCCCTAGCTCGCCACAAGGTGCGATCCTGTGCAGACCACATCCAGTGTCTCCCTGCGATCCTAACGAGGTCATCTGTCCACCAAGTCGGGGTCAACCCACGCTGCGCTTTCCTATACGTGGTCGCCGCTCCAGAATTATTGTATAAATATTGTTACTAAGTATAAGTAAGGAGTGTATTTTCAAAAGGGCTTATTTTATTTCTCTACGAAAATCATACAAAAATAAACTCCTTTGAAGATACTCCTCAAGTAATATTGTTACTATAAATATTTGAACGAACAAACCAAACTCTGTAGTTGTCGCTTAAGGCTTTGTCAGGCCGATTGCGCCTACGCACCTCCAATCTCCATGTATGTTGTTCTAAGTGTCGTGTATATTGAGCGTCATGAGCAGAAGCTATTTGTATAATAAATAATTACACTAATAATCGGAGGTCGCGACCTAGTTTGTTCTGTTTGAACAAAACAAAGTATGTGCCTGGAATTAAACAATAGTACATTACTGCAGACGCCAGCAAGCCCTTTTCACGGCTAAGGCTCATGTATAGTGCTTTTCTCAAACATATGCAATGAAATAAAAAAAATACACCACTCATGAAAAGAAACATAATTCAGCTGTTTAGCCCGTTCATGAACACAGGCGCCATGTTAAAAAAAAAATAACTTCCCGGCCTACGTTCGATTTAAGTATCATATTTTTTTGGCAAACTGGTTTAAAAATATAAAACCAACAAAAAAAACACGTTGGATTAACATTGTTGGATACCTAGACTACTTTTTATCGTTAAAGTGTTCTCGTGGGATGAGCGAGTAATACCGCGGGGCGCAGCTAGTAATTAATATACGCGATATATCCGTTTAATTTGTTTTATTTAAATGTGTGACAGTCGCGGAAACCGAAGAAAATATTTTGCAGTAGGTACTGTTGAACTTGCTATCGGTAGGTACGAAAAAAGCACAGTACTTACTTAAATTCAAAATCCAATGTCATTACAAAACAATAGGCGTGCGGACATTTTTTTTTTTGGATTTCAATCGATTCTATTTTTTATTGGGATCAGATGTCTATATGGGACTACCTACACTTAGACTACTCTAAAAGTCAGAAATGATCGTCAAAGTTCAACATTCCTACAGAAAACTAAAAACGCTCCATATGGCCTACTTAAGACGTCATCTGAGGATCTGGTAGCTAATTTTATTCCGATAACTACACTATGTTGTATAATTCAACATCAGTCCCATCCTCTATTATTTAGATTTAGTTTTTAAGTTTATTATGTTCGAGTTTAGTTTAATTTTTAGGTGTAGTTTTATTGTAAGTTATTTTAAGTTGTATTCCTCGATTAAAGTTATTTGATTGTGCATGATCTCAACTTTCGTTACAATACCTACTTATCCCAATTTATTAAATATGTTACAGCCTGCTACCGGCATGCAGGCATTTATTAAAACTGATAATAAAATGATCCATTAGTAATTGTTTGCATGAATCATAATTATGTAAATTAACTGCACAATTAATTTTTTTAAATCCGCACATTCAATGTAGTGGGTGTACAGCGTAATTGTCGTTACTCATATCACGCTGTCATTTAACACTCACTTGTCAATTTACCTTACTGTACATTACTGGCAATTAAAATTTTGTTAGAAAGTTAATAAAGCCTGAATTTAAGTTAATTAATTAAATTAAGGTCATGGATACGTTAAAGATCTATGTTACTTTACTCTACTTTAAGAAAACCCTACTTGGCGGTAACACACTGTATTTCTTCTAGCACATAGCCACCCAGAGCAATATAAATCCTTTATCGCCGCCATTAGACGTCCATACAAATTTGATTCCTTTCATCCGCCGATCCACTTAACCAACAAAAGCCGCAATTAGGTGGAAGTGGCGAAACCCATTGTTTCGATTGGTCAACCCTTACACCCACCGCCGGTGTCGCAACCATTGTGATGAGATGCCGTGTCAATGGAACAATTAGAGCATCTGCCTAATATGGCTATCAAAATATATACCACAGATACCTTTAGTAACAAAGATGCTCTGATATTTTAGTACAGTCGAACCATTATTTGGCTTTACCAGGTAGTTAGCGTGCTAGAATACTTTGGCCACATTTCTGGAAGAGAAAACGATAATCTGGAAAAACTATTGGTCACTGGATAGATCCAGGGGAAGAGGGCTCGGGGCCGCAGCCAGATGCGTTGGTCCGACCAAATCCGCCCGGACTGACTCCAACTTACACGACGCGCTCAAGGTGGCCGAGGACCGTGGAAGGTGGCGCAACATCATCGAGGAAGCTAATCTATGATGGATGTCTCGACTCTCAGCAATGAGGATTACGATGCACGGTGGACCAGATATACTGACATATGAGCAAAATTACGCCGAACACTCGATTCCCCCAATTCCTTTAAGTATCCCAAAATTTTCTCGTTTTCACAGTTTTATTTTTTTCTGTAAACGTATTTTTTTTTTTCAGATTTGGGTAAAGAGATATTTTGTTAATTTATAACACAATATGATTAAAAATCTATGAGAACTGAATTTGAGATAAACGACCAAACCGTACTTGAAAATAATATTCCAAACTAGTAATTTGCCGTTCTCGAGAATTTTCGGACACTCCTCATTAAGTATGAGAAAATTTCCCGGGAACGTTCTATATTCTCGATTGCACGCAATAAAAGCATGAAATATCTATATTATTACTATCTAGAACGCAGGGAAAAACATTATTCACTTCAAAAAATTGGTTGAAATTATCAATTTATATGTCATAATATGTTTTTTTTTTAAAGGAATACCTTTTAACTCGTGGTAAGGGTACATCATCCAACCCAACAATTACCGACGCTCCGAGCGACGAGTGGAGTAACTCGTGATGAATTCAATCCAGTTTACTAACTGCGCCTCGGGACTTTAGATATTGCACGAGATTTCCAAATGTTGATCGGTTTATGACATGTCATCAATGCCTATCAATAGTCTATTAAAGAATCAGTTTTTCTAAAAGTGCTCCGCCACATACCAGACTGACTCTATGTTAAGTTGGCCTTAATCATGTACATTTATTTTTAGGATTTTATTCCCGCGAAAGCACAGGATATGGAATGATCTCCTTGCCGAGGTTTTTCCGGGGACTACAGTATGAAGCTTTAAAAAATACGTTGGAAGCATTTATAGGCTGCGGTAACCGCTTACAATTACGCGGGCCGTACGCTTGTTTGCTACCTCCGTGGTATTAAAAAATATTTCGTCAGAAATAGGGTAGGAATAGTGAATAAATAGCTGGTATAATAGTACATTACTGCAGACGCCGGAAAATAAGGGCTTCCCGGCTTGACTAGATTGGCTTGGATAGACGGATAGTAATACGAAGCCGGCAAGCCCTTTTCACGGCTAAGGCGTGTATAGTGCTTTTCTCAAACATATGCAATGAAATAAAAAAATCACCACTCAAAAAAACATAATTCAGCTCTTTAGCCCGTAAACAGACGCCATGATTAAAAAAAAATTAGGTACTTCCCGGCCTAGGCCTTCAATTTTGTATGAAATTCCTTTACAGTTAGTTCTCTCGAATTGTTCCGCCCGAAACGTGACACTTCAAAGCTTGTTTTAACGCAAGTTATGACGATATTCCATGGCATGTTTGAGAAAAGTACATTGTAGGGTCGAGAGCTATCGAAAATTTGGCTGCTGCGAATTGATTGGAGAAAATCTTAGCTTCCACTCCGACAGGGACACACGCTTTTATCAGATTTTCCTACTCTCTTCTGTAAGGTCCTTTTTGGAGTAGGAAGTTCCTTACCAGTAAGACCACGACCTACCAGTACGTACTAAACATAAATGTACATAAGTATTATGTTATGAGTGTGTGTGTAGAACTTTGAAGGTCTGCTAATGAAAATGTCAGAAACTGCCAATTACAGATATCCAATCTGCCATTTGAGTCAACCTTCAACTTCATTATAAACTCGTGAAAACTAGAGCAGCCCCGCCAGCCACAGATAAGCACAAGTTGGACATAATGTCAAATCTTTAATCTGTCGAGCCATCGGCTGTCATTGTCTAATCGCCGACATCAACCGGCCACAATAGAGGTATTACGAATAATGCTGGCACAGTTAAAATATACCCACAGTTTTTTAAGTAGAGATAGAGACGCATGAACGACGCGGTTGGCGCAGTTTGCTAGCTAGCTGCAGCCGATACCAGACAAACTATTTTCAAAGATGTGGTTGGCGCAATTTGTAGTGCAGGTGCCAACTGAGCCGGCGATCTTGGGTTCGAATCCCGGCAAGGTCAAATATTTGTGTGATGAACACGAATATTTGTTCCTGGGTCATGGATGCTATCTGTATATGTGTTTATATATTGTGTAATAAATATGTATATCGTCGTCTAGTACCTATAGTACAAAAAAAACGACAAAGAATTCCCCGAATAGGACAATTCTTCGGTTAGGCTTTTTTTTATAGTTAGTGTTACAGGCGCTTATTGAAAGAAGCTCAGTCGTCTATAACATAGGTAACTTGAGAACAAATTAAGTTTATTTACTTGAGAACCCATCGCAAATAGATAAGAAAAGGATATAATGTGAATTGTAGCGCTTTTAGAGAATACGCATATCAAAATGCTGCCCCGAAATCAATATATGCAATATGTTTATATTGTATCACCACGCCTCCGGCTAGAAGATTATATCAATAACTTAGATTTAGTGCATTCAAACGATAATTTTCAAAAGTTCTCAACTCGGCCTGTTTTAACTTGAACCTAGGTTGCTTGGGCTAACAACCAACAATTATAAATAAGTAGAGAGCAGAGGTGCCCAAACATTTTCGTTTCGTGGCACTCTTACAAGTTTAGTGCTTTATCTCAGTGCCCTATAGCTTCGCAAACTCGTTCACAACATAGTGGCTCTACTTCGCTTGATGGTAAGCAAAAAGGGCAGCCCAAGTCGCAATGGCAACTGACAAGAAACCACCGGTATCATGTCAGTTAAAACTGTCATGCCGGCCCGAGAGATGCTTTTTCGCGCTTTTTTGAAGGGTCCCAATGTTATAGAAGAAGGAACAAATGAGCCAGCAAAGAGTTCCATATTTAAATAGTTCAGCCGGTGAAGGAATTGCCAAACTTCTTGGTACGTGTGGGAATATTTTCCACGGTGAAGCGATGACATCGCAAACCGGCACAGTGTCTGTGGGCGACGAAGGTTTGAAAGACAGCGGGGGTCAAATGAAGAGTGGGCGCGGCGGAGGCGTTCTGACAGGACCATTCCCAACCGCGCGTGCCCTTCCTTCCTTCTGCCATCATGGGAGTGACACAAATTAATTTGCCAAGCTTTAGTTTTTTTTATACTACGATGGTAGCAAACAAGCATGCGGCCCGCCTGATGTTAAGCAGTTACCGCCGCCTATGGACGTTCGCGATGCCAGGAGCATCACACGCGCGTCGCCGACCCTTTAAGAACCTATTTAGTTGAGGCACTACACATGTCCGGGCTTAAGTTTCCGGAGAAGAGTAGACAGAAGAGTATCACGGTGCAAATTTCAATCTCTACGGTGCAGCAGACACTTTGAGAACCGCTGGTACAGGGGTTTGGGAAAGTTGTCTCTGGTTTTGAAATTGCGCCATAGCAAGCATAACGCAGCATTATTGGCTTGCGAGATAAGCTGTTACATGATCTAGGACTTAGGTCTTACTTTCACATCGAACAAATCAATATTTTTTCATGAGCAAAGCCAAAGTGAGCACTACATTTTAAGTTTAGCTCTTTTAAATGTAAGTGGGAAGGCGGTCATCAACCATTGTCACTAAACAAGATAGGTAAACAATTGAACGAGTTGTAGGGACTTTTACTAACTTGATAGACGTTAGGTAGAGACCAATACCAAAATTACTTACCGCCCTGGGGCCTGATTTACGACTTACCGCCCGGTTTTCTAGCATGTAAACCCTTGATTTACGAGCAAATGTGCTGAAAAAACTATTGCGCGGACTAAGGGGCACGATATATAGTATATAGCACAAATGTATAATTGCGGATCTTAATGTATTTAATGCAAATATAGAAACATTGTTAATAAACTCTTGAGATCACTTAACCACACTTAATTCAAATTTATTGTTCCGAATAACGTTATTAATGTGCACATTTATTGCTCAATTTGACATAATTGGCCAACGCACTGTACCAAAACTTAGTTCTTATCATACCGTAATAAAACTCAAAATTTTCACGTTTTCATACAAATACATTCCCATGGAAACCCCATGGGAAACTAGAACAATGCAAGTCGTTTAAAAGAATTACGCTTCTGTATACCTACATGTTGTAAATGGCCATAAACAAAGCACGTTGCTGTTGTAACTACCCTATACTCCACGCTCTAACGGCTGGACCAATTTTGATAAATTTTGGTATGAAAGTAGCTGACACCCTGGATTAGCACGTAGGCTACTTTATCCCGAAAAAAATTAGTGTTCCCGTGGGATGAGTGGGTAATACCGCGCGGCGCTGCTAGTTACTTAAATTGGCCAAAACATCGCGAAATCATTACATTAACAGCTCAGAGGCATCGATGTTGTTTAGATCGGAGATACCGCGTGGGAAGCTACCTACATCGCGATCTGATAAGACGTGTTGATTGCAGGACAACAAGCAAACGATTTGCAAATTGGTTGTAACACTATTTTTGTTTGATTACATCATTTGTGACCTAAAGACGCGACCTATTATTATTACATATCCTTTGGGCCTTTTGTATTCCGCATCGACCATAATTGATCTATTGTGGCAGCCCTATGTTAAAGCTTGACCCGTTGGGTCCAGGAATTCCCAGATTCTTTGGGCTGTGTGTTGTCGTATCTCCTCTGGGGGCACAAAATGTTGCCCTAAGTGGATACTTCTTTTGTGCATAAGTGGTCCACAGGAGCAAAGGATATGTACAGCTGGCTCCTCGACCATAATATCCTCATAACAATGTTTTTTTTCCAAAAAACCGCTTAATACACTAATAAAATTCAGAAAAATAACCCCTTTTAAGGTTTTTTGCCTTTTCGCCAAATTATTTCGTCGAATGATTCATTTCACCGAAATAATATGGTTTCGTAATAAGTATTGATTATTATAAAACTATCGTAACCTAAACAATAGGATGATATTTTCAAGAATTATGAAGAATGTCTGACTTATGAGAAAAAAAATCAGCGAAGCGAATATTAGGCGAATTGAAACATTCGACGATTTTTTTATTTCGGCGTAAATGCAGAACCCCCTTTTAAACATATAAGAGTTTTTAAATGGCAGTAAAAACCGAGAAAGGTGCCATCGAAAGGCAAAAATCAGTAAGTATGCTTGATACAAAATAAGAATACTTATCACAAATTGGGTATCACTTTTAATGTAGACGCATCGTTGCCTTGACCTGAAATAAAGACATTTCAATAAACAAAAGGGAAACACTAACTATTAGGGTTCCGTTAATCAATTATATTGGTTAAAATTTACAAGAATCATTGATACAAAGGTCAATATAAAATTGAAATGCGTAACTGGTGGAGGGACCGGGAATTGAACCCGGCATCTCAGAATTACCGGTCCAGCGCGTTAATCCAGAGGTGCCGGGTTCGATTCCCGGTTTGTATCAATGGTTTAATATAAAAAATGTGGCGTGTACCATTAAAGTACGAGTGATAAGAACATATTTCATAAATTTATGGACAAGAATGTTATAGGAACAGGAGACGATGTCGGTTTGCAAAGGTAAGGACGGGACACGGTTAAATGCTGTTTAAGCTATATACTTTTACTTTATTCCGAATAAAATCTCTTCTATGCTACGCTCCATGGCATGGCTGGATGGCAAACACTCAATCTTCGATAAATACCAAGTATGACCAATGACCATCGTAAGTGAGAATTTCAAAGGAAATCGAACCTGAATAAAAAACTTACGACTTATTATGACTCTCAATAATAAATTAAGGAGAGTATTATACCGTTACTTACGATGAAAAAAATTACTTACGAACACTTCACAGAAGAATCGGCTCACTCTTGTCCGTTTTTCTGGCAACAATCTGGAAACGATCGGACGTTTAAACAAAACGTTTCTGTCTCAACATCCGCGCCCAGAGGTCGCCACCATCGCCAAATAATGGAACAATTAAACGCTTGTGCAAGTAATTTGACAATAACGCTAAGGTGGCCATGGTTTCACGTTTCATGGGACATTTGGATCTATATGAAAAAAGAAAAATTGTTGGCGTTTCTATTTGTGCAACCTTATTATTATTCTACCTGTTATGCCTTCGACTAAAGGCAAACCGTCATGTAAATCTAACAAAATGTTTTTCTATACAATTTCATTCGTAAAATTTCTGGGCATTAAAAAAAATATTCACATGTGTAAGGTTTGAAAAGTTTCAAATTACTCCTACTCGGGATAAAGTACGCAAGTATATACGATTCTACAGAGACAAAAATTAGTTTCCATTTTTGGCCCTAGCCATAGAATTGGAAGTGAAAAGAGGAATAAGACAGATTTAACCTAGGAGCAAAGGAGCTTAAGCCTCACCATTTTATTGCGTCATTACCTTTTGTATCTGATTAATATGACGGTGTACTTATACGCCTTTTCACTTAGCCCACAGAATTATACTTCTACTATTTTGTTTATGTACTTGTCAGGAACATAATGGAAAGTTGAAAATTGTACAAAAATATCGGATATATTTCCTCATAATTAAACCAAAAGTAGATAATAGTCATCTACTATCTACTCATCATTCTGTGTGCCTAAATGCCTAAATCTAAGCCCAGAAACGTGTTTTTTTTTATTAACACCCACATAATCAGTTTAAGATTTATGTACCTACTTGCAGTTGTGACTGATAGAAGCTTCGGTTCACAGACAGAATATTCAATATATTACGATAATATTCCGCAAATGTTGCAGTGCCCTACAGTTTCATCGGAAACAATGTAGGTATAATGTCTCATCTGTAAATGTACCTATGTAAGCAATAAATAAACTGATAAGTTCCCACGTGACCACTGAAATCATAGCCACCCTATCAATTTAGTAGTAATGAGGGCAGTGACCCTGAACATCTGATGCGGTCAGCCCGGCGCATCGGCTGTCGGCTGTCTCGGTGAGGGCTACCGTTCAATAACAATACTTTATTCTACCCGCAAGGAAAGGTCAGATGTCAAGAAAACAAACTGTGGAATACGATTGTATTTTTGTAATTTTAAGGAATAACTTTAACTAAAGGTAATTTGCTTCAACGAAAACAAGTTCTTAGTGTTAATTACCCTATTAATAAGCTTAAAATAATGCATCATTGGAAAGGAGCCGTAAGGTATTAAAAAATACTTACTCTCAAATTATTGTATCTTTAGTGGAACCCGTCATCGAATATTTTTTTAAATTGGTTCCTAATATTTTTATTTAAGTACTTAGGTCACTGGGCCACGGAGTCTCTCTCGGACGATCTAGACATTGAGAGGGAGCGTAGGGCGTTGGCAGTTCGGGCACAGATTAATATAATAGTTCTTCGGGGGAATATGTTGGCTCGCAGGTTTGCGCGATGTACGAATGAGGTAAAGATTACTTTATTTAAAGCCTATTGCCAGTCCTTTTACTCGTGCAGCCTGTGGGTCAATTATACCCTTAGGGCAATTAACGCACTCCACATTCAGTACAATAATATACTTAGGATGCTGTTGGGTCGACCTAGGCACTGCAGTGCTTCTGGCATGTTTGCTGAGATGCGAGTTGGCGATTTTCATGCTGTTAGGAGAAAACGAGCTGCCTCCATAATGCACCGCATTCGAGATAGCTCCAACAGCATCCTACGTGTGGTCGCGAGTAGACTGGATTGCCCACTGGCAAGGCAATGTCTAGCCTACATGTATAGAATAGAATAGAATAGAATAGCCATTTATTTATAGTATATACATTACTTACAATTAATTCCACATTTTTATTTAATACACAAATATTTAAATGTAAAAGTTTAACATTTGAATTTTTAAACAACATTATTTTATTAATCAAGCGTAATTTAAATCGTAAGCATGTGACACTGTGATAATTTATAATTTTTAATGTGTTAGAACTTTTAGCTTTTAATATGGAATTGAATTTGTAAGTCGTGTTCGTGTGACAACTTAGTGTTAAGCATTTATTACCTAATTAGTAATTATCTTAAAATTTAATTGTTTGCATTATGTTATTCTTATTGTACAGTGTGTTACCGCCAAGTAGGCTTTTCTTAAAGTAGAGTAAAGTAACATAGATCTTTAACGTATCCATGACCTTAATTTAATTAATTAACTTAAATTCAGGCTTTATTAACTTTCTAACAAAATTTTAATTGCCAGTAATGTACAGTAAAGTAAATTGACAAGTGAGTGTTAAATGACAGCGTGATATAGGTATGAGTAACGACAATTACGCTGTAGGACTACATTGAATGTGCGAATTTAAGAAATTTAATTGTGCAGTTAATTTACATAATTATGATTAGCTAATACATGCAAACAATTACTAATGGATCATATTATTATCAGTTTTAATAAATGCCTGCATGCCGGTAACAGGCTGTATATCGACATCGACGTCACATGTGCTAACACCTAATGTTAAGTTTACTAACAAATAATATGGATCTTTGTTATCTGGTTTAAATAAATAAATAAAATTTATTCCCTCCTTCTTTTTGAAGTCGTCAGTCGGTTTTTACAAGAAACGGAATCGAGATCGAGAAGTTTGCAAGAAAATCTGGGCACGTTTCTTCACAAAGTGACTAACTGGCCTGAAAGCTAAACTTCCGAGTCGTGAATATCTAGGGGGAAACTCTGCCCGGCAAACAGCGTCTTACTAGTTAGTACTTTTTGTATTATTATTCCCTTTATTCGTTTTTATACTTAGGCTAGGTTTTTATTATTATTACTTTTATATTACACCGCCCAAAGAAAGGTCAAGAAACTTAGCACACTGCACACAGCGCACGCCACCCAAAATTCACGAGAGAATCAACAAATTTTACTGTCATTTACTTAGCTAGAGGAAGATTAAATAAGTACTAATTATAAAACGGTATAAACTCACGTAAAAATTGTCAGGAACGGCCCGACATGTTAACGACAATTTTTACGTGAGTTTATACCGTTTTTATAATTAGTAAAGATGTCTCACGATAGTTTTAATAACATTATTAAACCTATCTATCTATCTATCAGCCACAGACGTCCACTGCTGAACATAGGCCTCCCCCATGACTCGCCACAAAGTGCGATCCTGTGCAGACCGCATCCAATGATTCCCCGCTACCCTCACGAGGTCATCCGTCCATCTAGTCGGGGGCCGACCACGGTTCTAGGCTACCAGAACCAACATTATTAAATAAGTATTTAATATTCCGCCAATTTATCAAGTCTCTGCAAATTAAACTTTGCAACCAAAACTAGTCTCTTTATTCTGTGCCAATGAAATGTATCTAAAAGTGGTACGATATATGTACATATAACCTGTTATTCACGGGAAATATCAATTAGCATTGACTAAGCAGTGGTGCCTAATAAGTTTTGTATCACAATTTTTAAGGAAAAATCGTCTTTGGGCTTGCCCCAAAATGGCGGGAATTTTGAGCACAGAAATTGTGATGTGGGTAAATTTGAGTGTAATATACGCCACACCACTTTGCCTTCTTTGTTCGCGGTCCATATGGGTCATGTCTTAGAGGTCCATATGGGAGGCCTTTGTCTTTGACGACGCGGTTGGCGCAGTTTGTAGTGCAGCTGCCTACTGAGCTGGCGGTCCGGCAAGGGCAAATATTTGTATGATGAACTCAAATATTTGTTCCTGTATCATGGTTGATATCTATATATATACCGTGAAATACGCCAACTTTGCCTTCACAGGGAACTTTGCCCAAAACGCTACTTATAAAAAGAAACGTTACTGTAGACAATTTCAGGATGATTATGGCAACACTAATATTTTTAGTGGAAAATAGATTATATCTGTGGTATCACTGGGAATCACATTTGCGCGTACCTTCATTCCGTAACGTGTTGGGACTAGTCGAATAAGGTGCGTGATTTGGCGGGCCAATTCTAGGTGAAGTTCTGGTGTATTTTTTACAGAATGGGGAAGCCTCAGGTGAATGTATCTTATTGCTTGTTATAAAATAAGAACTTTAGATCATTTTTACTGTAGTTTGTACTAAAAATACTTATTAAAACCAGAGTTATGATGGTGGGCAATGTTATCCAGTAGCTTGCTAACCTATGAATGCTAACATTGCCCAGACTAAAAAAAGGGTTAGGGTTGTCACCTTGTCGTAATTTTACCTGACTGCGTAAATAAAGGAGGGTTATGTATTTAAGGTAAGGTAAATTGTATTTCTATTAAGCCGTTGTTCTTTTAGTAGTAGTTGCATGACATGTCATATCATGTCCATAAAACACAAAAACATAGAATATTCAATTATGACAATTTTTATTTAGATTATTCTAACGTGGAGTAAAAAAATAACCGCCTAACTATTAGTACCCAATATTAATTCAATTCAATTCAATTCAAATCTTTATTTCAGACCAGAGTCCATAGATTGTTAGTAATACAAAAGATCTTATTGTCTAGGGATTAGTAACAATAAGATCTTTCCCAAATAAGCATACATTTTTCACTTTGATAATGGTATTGGTAAAGACGGTTTACTCAACCAAAAGTGACAACCCTGACAAATTCAAATTGCTTGATTCGGCTTGTATGGAGTAAAACAAAATACCTATGTAACATTGCCCACCCATATTGCACACGTGTTTGTATAGGTAAGACCACGATATTTACGTGGAACGCCATTATTACCCCAGACTTTATACTGATCCTTATCTTAACGTTGTAGGGGCTATAGTTACGAAAATAATCGATTTGGGCAATGTTGGCAAAAGTTTAGATAACTTTATCCGAGGTGAAAATTGACAAAAAAGTTGGTTAAATGTAGATTTAAAAATTGTTTCTCGTAATAAACGCATGCATATGAATACGATGGATGCGTTAGACAAAAAAAAACTTTATCCCGTCATAGAAAAAAAGAGAGAAATTCGGGTTTTTACGAAAAAAGCGGGCAAATTTGGCATGTTTCACGGTATATGTATTTATATATTATGTATACCCTGCTTGGTTCGGGATTAGGCCGATTTGTGTAAGACTGTGCCTTAATATTTATTTGTTAATAGTGTTTTATTAGGCAACAGGTAGAAAAGAGAGCAAGATGACTCTGCTTAACTACGGCCAACTTTTTTTCTTATGTCCCCAGTTGGATATACTTCATATGTTGATTTCGCATCAACCACCAAAGACGATGCTTCACACATTGAAGAATACACATGGCCGTTAATGGACTGAAGGGCCTAAGGTTACCATGATGATGGCCAGGGATTAGGTACTCTTTCTATAGAACCCAGGAATTAATGTTATTAAAACTTTCGTGAGACATATCTAATTATTTATTAAGCGGTTTACACTCACGTGTAATCACCGTGTAATAGATCAACAAATCAGTGACAATGTTACCGCGCGGCTGTAGTACGGAGCAGTCCCTGATGAAGTCAGTCATACGAGTTCGAAACATGGCGGGCCGTTTCTGTCAATGTCACGTGAGTGTAAACCGCTCAATACATTAAACTGGGAATTCCCGGTCATCGCCATACAAAATCGGAACCGGGACTTTGAGGTCGTGAGTCTATTATGCCATGATGGCTTAGTCTTGGTCCTGTAAACCAACTAAAGCCTAATAATAGGGCGTGACCAGATATGAAATAAACTCAAATTGATTATTACCGTATGAAATTAGACGTGGTATTAGTACAGATCCGCTAATGATCCCCAAATGCCATGAGAAGTGAATTTCGTAACGTGTTACATTTGAAATGTATACGCTTAATTGCAGTTTGTACAGCTACTGATGCAAGGGGCGTAAGTATACCTAGTTGACGGGAGGCTCCTTATCCGTTCAAAAATGCTGATTGTTTTACACGTTTCTCTATGATCGAACATGTTTCTTAACATACGAGTATTATCAAAGTGTCTACTTAGAACAGGGCTATTGCGATTTATTGGTGTATATTGAAACCTAAAGTCTGAAGTGAAGATGCGATGCGATGCCGATGGGAGTGGATGCGATGCCGATGGGAGTGGTCACCGCTTGCGGTCATCTGCCAATCTCACTCTGGCTGTACCGTCTAACAAGTCACGTACTTACGCTAAATCTTTCACAGTAAGCGCTGTGAAGTTGTGGAACGAATTGCCACTGTCCCTTAGGAAGTCTCCATCTGTAGCATCGCTCAAGACGAATCTTAAGAAGTTATGGCTTTCCAATGACTTGAGTATTGGATCTACAATGTATTTATATTTATGTCTTTATTTATATTACATGATATATGGGTATATTTATTTATTTATTTATTTTATTTATTTAAACTTTATTGCACAAAATACAAAAGTAAGAGTACAAATGGCGGACTTAATGCCATAAGGCATTCTCTACCAGTCAACCATAGGGCCAAACAGAAACTAGCAGTTGGTGCAGGATCATAAAAAGTCGTGGCTAAAAACGAGACAAAATTCAATAAGTTATATATATTATGTATGTATGTATTAATAGTTTATATGTGTAATTATTAGTAGTCTTATTATTTTTAATACCTTTTGTACACGGTGTTAGTTTGTCTATCTTCTTCTCGCGCTCACTCAATTGCTCAAAGGTTAACTGGAAGAGATCCCTTATAGGGATACGTTCGCCTTTGTACCTATATGTTATTTGTAATAGATGTATTTTTTTAACTGTTTTTGTGTACAATAAAGTGTTTACTTACTTACTTACTGAAGTTTTCATTGATAAAATTTGTTTCAAAAACTACTCAAATTAACAAAATTCACGATGAAAACCGGTTTTTTCTACTTATTTTCGACTGCGCACAATGAAAGCCTGAAATAGCTATTATACGATACAAATCAGGGAAATGTATTAGGTACTCACTTTAAAAAGTTGGTTGAAATTATCAATATATTTGTCATTATGCAAAAAATACGTTTTAAAATGTACAAGGCCTCTTAATAGCCTTCAAAAATCCCTACATACTCTCTTACGAGTAATTTTTCCAACAACACTGGGGGGGTATTCGACCAATTTTAGAGATATAATGGAGATCTCTCCTTTTCATCGCCATCCGTCACTTTTGACGTGTGCCTACTTGACAAGTGGCGATACCCCTAGTATATCGCAACTTCGTCAATTCGGACGCGCTAAATTTTCGCTTCCTTTGTATGTGACGGCATAAATAACAGGCGCATACTTTAAATTGACCGCGTAGTACGTGAAATTAGTCCGTTACGTTTCATTCAAAACAGAAATTCATATGCATGAATAACATTTTTGACCATCATTATCGCCTTCGTATTTCCAAAATTGAGATGAGATATGTCACTTTTAAGCTCATCGCATTAAAATGACAGTTCAACGGCGATGTCACTGTTATCTAATGGAGATTTGACGTTTAGCGATATCTCAAACGGCATTCTCGAATTGGGCCCCTGGTTCTCAATTCGACGTTTGACACTGACATCTATAATTGCAAACAATTTCAAAGTCAGAGTTTAAAAATATACTACTTCATACTTTTAAACTTTGACTTGGATTTTATTACAATTGTCTATGTGGATTTTTAAACCACGGTTGCCAACAAATGTACCAACCCTACCTATTACCATCTTTGGATGTCCAGGCCAGGAGGACAAAGAATTGTTCACCAACAGTAGAGGGCGCAACACGGCTGGCGTCGCACGACCATGCAAATCATGCATCGCGCTGTTAAGATTTTTCCTGAAATAGCCGCTCTCTGTAGAAAACAGATTTTCAATACAAATTGTTTTTTTTTTTAAATAGCATTGTAGTATTTCCACATTAAAACAGAATCGATATAATATAACGATTCTATAAAAAACGTTGAGAAAAGCGCCATCTCTCTCGCGGTCCTTGCACTTGCTATAAAGCAATATGAATCGTGCGTGCAAACGCACATCCTAGATTATTGCTAATGCGTAAGTATAAGATTTAAAAAATATATATATGTAGATTTTTGTTTCATAATTTACTTTTGTATCAATATTTATAATTTTACATTTATTAGAAGACGATAGCCCCGGGAAAAACCTAACCTATGCTTGTAACAAACCCAGAAAAAGTCACTTCTCAAATGCTCAGATGAATGCGCTTGCCGTGTAAGAAAGCCACGGTAAATAAAAATTAAAACCGGCTTCGTGCGAGTCGGACTCGCGCACCGAGGGTTCCGTACAAACCCTTATCCCATCTCAACTGGCCGGGTTAAGTTGAGTTTGCACCTGGTATGTATGGCGTCGGATAAAAATGAGGTGCAAATTTAACGCAACCGATCGCGTTTGTTGTATTGGAGCCCCACTTAAATATTTATTTTATTCTGTTTTTAGTATTTATTGTTATAGCGGCAACAGAAACACATCATCTGTGAAAATTTCGACTATCTATCTATCGCGGTTCATGACATACCTACAGCCTGGTGACAGAGAGACAGACAGACTGACGGACAGTGGAGTGGAGTCTTAGTAATAGGGTCCGGTTTTTTATCTAATGGAACCCTAAAAACCACTAGTGCAATAAAGTTACTCCAATGTCGTAATGGTTACACCTCCATATCTCCAGTGTAATTCGGTTGTAAAAATGTCAGCCAGATAAGCGGTGGGAACTGATATGCGTGATACGCCATGCTAATGGATTTCATTGTTGGGAACCAATCTTGTAGCCAGTGTTGCCAGAGCTACGGAAAAATCTGTAGATCTAGTCCAACAGCGTCTCTCTACTCTCAACTCTTCCAAGCAAATTAACCGTCAAACCATACTAAACTGATTCACTTTGTATGGTTTGACATTTGACAGTTCATTTGCTTGAAAGAGTTAGCGCTAAAACCTCGCTGGCAAACTATACAAACTGACTCACTTTGTATAGTTTGACAATTACCTAATTTGCTTAGAAGAGTTAGCATGGATTGACTCTATGGAATTTATGCGTTATGCCCAGACCTACGGAAATTACTGGTGAACCTACGGAATTTCAGACTAGAGGTACTTTTATTTATCAGAATTGTAATCCTGGCTGAAACACGTGCAGACTAATCATACGATCTGCGTTTCATGCACTTCACTGTGATCCGTTTCGTTAATTTCATTTTCTTACCAGCTCTAGACAAGGTGTTCATAAATATTAAAGTTGTATTCCTTTTCCTGCTATGTTTTTGCAAAAGTAACTAACTTTTAATAACATTTTAATCTTCAGTATTGCATTGGAAAAAAATCTGTAGAACTACGGATTTTTAACCCTATACTTGGCAGGGAATTAGATGTGCGTTTTTAATTTTTTTCTTGTTTTATTTAGTTAGTTAGCGATAATAATACACGAAAAAAATATATTTGACTTGTATTTTAATATCTATAGCATGTATCTTATTGGATACATTGCCAAGTGTTCACAAAACTAAATTTGTATCTTTAAGGATACTTTGCCTGCTACATAGCAAAAGAGAATGTAGTGCTTTTTTACAGAAATGTTTAAGAAATTTTCTCAAATCACACCGTTTCATGGATACTACTTACTTATAGAGCTTAATAAAAGTGCTCTAACAAAAACACAAAGGGGGTACCTTGGATTCGGCAGAACGCGAGCTCATTGGTAATGCTGCCGGCTACGCTGGTTAGGGGCATCATCGAGAGCCTCAAAGATCGCCGCAAAGTTACCAGCATGTCAGTTTTCTATCGGATCTATTTTGGAGATTTTGTGTAGGAATTGCAGGATTCAATCCCACCATCCCTATTTCACCATCGGACATCCAAGCAAGAGAACCGACTTCATCCTTATGTTGTAAGTTTATATTCTAATTACTATTGCTATAAGGGATGGAACTCGCTCCCATGGTGTGTATTGTTGTTGATGTTGTTGATGAACCAGCGACCTACATCTTCGACCCCGTAGTCACTTACCATCAGGTGATACTGAGGTCAATCGCCGGTCAACTATATTAACCGCAACCTGGCAATGTATCCAAAAATGCACATATTAAAATTACTAATAAGCTGGCAGTGTGCATTAAAAGATACACCCAAAAATATGCTAATATTTTACTTGTAAAATAAGTGTTTTTCTATTAATTTTAGTTTAAAACGTTAGTTCAAGTATTCGGCAATAAGTAAAAGTGATTTTCTATTTACCGAGTCAATATTAAAAATTTATATAATTTTTTTTTACCTCGAGCTTCATAGTAGCACGCGTATGGTCTGCCATCTGGCGAGCTACTGGTCAAAATTTGTTGCCAGAGCACATAAATATTTTTTTTGGTAGAAAGTGTGCAACATCATGCTTCGATTTAATACTAAACAGAAAATATAAATCGATCGTTACTGACCGGTAGATTTTTTTACTTTACAATGTGCATTATAAGATACACTGCCAAGTTTAGGGTTAAGCGACGCAACGCTCTACGGAATTCCACAGAATTTTTGTCTCACCCTACAGATTTTATAGATTTCATCTGGCAACACTGCTTGTATCATTGAGTCCCAATTGGGTGCCAACGTGGAGGTTGATACACCGGCGATTATTATTGTTTGTGGGTGTATTTTTCGTAGTTGACAACTGGTTAGAATGTAGTTCTTTTTTAAATCATTACACTAATATTATAATGGCGAAAGTTTGTATGTTTATGTATATGTTTGTTACTTTTTCACGCTAAAACGGCTGGACCATTTTTGACAAATTTTGGTATGAAAGTAGCTGACACCCTGGATTAACATATAAGCTACTTTTTATCCCAAAAAAATGTAGTGTTCCCGTGGGATGAGCGGGTAACACCGCGCGGGGCAGCTAGTAGACTATAAAAATAATAGCATCATTCTTGTAAGTGGTACTTTGTTACTGTCATAACTGGGATATATCATGTTTTTACAACCTGCGTTAATTCAGAAATCATTTCTGGGAATAATGCTCTTATACCGCAATATGACTCCTTTGAAATGTGATTCAGAATAACTTTTTCAAATTTCACTTCTCCTTGGCGTTTTGCAGGGTTTATCATCATTTGCTAAACAACTTTTTACAAATAATCACTTAACAAACAACGATTAATAAACTATTCATTTCACAAACCTATCATTCCTTAAAATGCTCATTTTACAAATAATTACTCGACAAATATACATTTAGTAACTTAGACGCTTTATAAAAATATTGAATGACAAAGTTTCATTTAAAAAATGTTCACTTCACGAATAAATCGTTTTAAAAATCAGTTATTTTGCAAAACATTAATTGATAAACTATTGTTTCATAAAAATATTAAAAATAGCTCTCTATGTAACGAAACGCAGGACGGTATGAAGTTTAATACTCGAAACACTTGGGCCAAATATTAAACAGGCAAGTACTTATTTCGGTCAGATTGTACCAAAGACCGGCCGGACTTAGATTTTTACACTTTTTTTTTGCTGTTTTTGGACTTAAATTAAAGAGATTACGCTAAAATAAACATGCTTTGTTTTTTAAACTTTTTCTCTCAGAGCGATATTTACAGAGATATTGGGGTTAAAAAAAATTTTTTTTTTTAATATTTGCCATTTTTAGGCTAAATTAGATTAAGTGATGTTCCATTTTTTAAGCAAGCATTTTGACGCTCCGCTCGCTTTGCTCGCTCCGCTATACATGGTCATAAAACAAACCTAACCTAACCTACAGTTTTCGGTTTTTGAGCCATGTTACCTAAAAAATCTCAATAACCTGAACACTAAGACGTCTGTATGCTCATCAGTGCAATTATACTTTGTTAAAAATTAAGTATGTTAATATTTGTACTCGTAGAAAACTACACATATGAATGGCATTCACACCATGATGATTTATTAAACGAAATGTTTACCAAACAATGCATTTTATTAACGTTGTTTTATCATTCGTTATTTTGTTAATTTATTGTCTAGAATAATAAATGAATAATTTGCGAAATAATGTTTTGTGCTATGATGTTTTGTCCAATAAATAATTTGTATCATGATCTATTTGTAAAACTATATTTTATGCAACGTCTTATTTGGGAATCGTTCATTTGTCTAACGTTGTTTGTAAAATGAATATTTATGAAACGTTGTTTAGCAAGTGATTGGCTACCGTTTTGCAGTAGTGTCGTCAAATAAATATTAAGGAGTAAAACAATTAAACGTTAGATACATCTAATTGTCAAATTTATGAAATTATTATCTTAAATTCGCCTACATTTCACCCTTTTTAAGGTTCCGTAAGTACCTCAATCAGAAAAAACGGAACCCTTATAGGATCACTTTGTTGTCCGTCCGTCCTCCGGTCTGTCTGTCAAGACCCTTTATCTCGAGAACGCGTTGAAGTATCAAGTTAAAATGAACACCATATACTCAGGTCTACGGTCCCTTGAAGCTGTGAAAAAATCACTCTCGGCTTCCATATTTGTCAAAAGTTATGGTTACTTTGTCATTTTTAACTATCGCGTGATAAGCGTAACCAAACTAAACCCGCTAGCTACAACATGTAAAAAAACCGGCCAAGAGCATGTCGGGCCACGCTCAGTGTAGGGTTCCGTAGTTGCTCATCCTTCACAATAAACTGCTGTTTTAAGCCCGAGGTTTAAGTTAAGAAAGATTTGAAGCTCTATAAAAAGGTCGTAAACGCCCTAGAAACTGTAATCACTTATTACCTTCTGGAAGTCAACTTACGACCTTTTAAAGAAAAAATATGAAATTTGGCGATAACTCAAAAACGGCTCAACCGATTTTGTTCAATATAGTTTTCATTGAAAGTACTTATAAGGCCGCATTAACATGAATTTTTCCATATTTTTTTGACCCATGGTTGAAAAGTTAGAGGGGGGGACACAATTTTTTTTATTTTCGGAGCGAATATTTACAAAACTACTGACTTTATCAAAAAGTAATGTTTGAAAACCCCTATTATTTTCAAGAGACCTATTCAACGACACCCCACACACTAGGGTTGAAACGAAAAAAAAAAATCACCCCCACTTTAGGTGTTCGAGAGGTACCCGAAAAAAAATTTTTTTTTTAGTTTTTATTTTACCGTTTTGTCGGCGTGATACATACACATACTCATACCAAATTTCAGCTTTCTAGTACTAATGATCACGGAGCTAAGCCGCGGACGGACGGACAGACGGACAGACGGACAGACGGACAGACGGACATGGCGAAACTATAAGGGTTCCTAGTTGACTACGGAACCCTAAAAAGACATTTCCGAGTTCCCGTAGTAGCTAAGTTAACGAAATTGGTATCGATTTCCGTACTCTTAGGGCGAGTGCTTTAAGTGGTAATTATAGTTAACCATTACCTGCTAAAACACGCATGAAGCACCGCTCCTTTAAAGATTAACGACATCATTAGAGTATAATAACATGATTGCCATGATTACTGATACTCCTATCGTGATATGTGCTCACCTTCGGCGAGCAATTGTAGTAATAAAAAGCCCAAATTGAATTAAACTACCGAATCGTAATTTGCGAGGATGAGTAGGTACTAAAGATTGGTCTCACAATGGCGCGATGTTGTATCTTCATATTATTGGCAACTCGCAGAAGATTTATGTCATGTTAAAGTTTAGGGTACGTGGTCACCCTAAACAGTCCTGGCGGCGGCGGACGGTCACTGCAGAAGCGATTAGCGAAGGCGATAGGAATGACCGCCGTGGTTGACGATGTGGTGGAGTACGTTCGCCGTAAGACTGGCTTCTCGCTGAGGGTGCACCAGCTGCAGTCCCGCCACTACTTGCACTTCAGCTCGTTTGTGGTGCGCGTACCGCGCGGCCGCTGCAGGACACCATCGCAAGTGCAGACTTCTGGCCGAAGGGTGTTGTGTTTCGGCAGTTCCGGGGCAATGTGCCGAATCCTGCGCCAGATGAGACGACGCAACGGAGCCACGCTGTTACGTCGCCTAAATCCAACTAGAATTAAGTTTTTTTAATGATTTGATTTTGTAGTTCACAGTGCCTTAATTTAATTACTCTAATGCTGTGTAACTAATTTGAATAAATAAATGCTACTAGCACATCTTTAAGTGTTTTGCAAATATCCCATCGCTGTAGTGTTGCAAGCCCTTCATTCGGTTTTTGACCCAAAAGCGAGTAATCAATCATTGGTATTGTGCTGATGAGATCTGGTAGTCTGCGTGCACGCAAATATTGTTATGAAATCTTTAAGCACAGTCAGCTACTTTACGTGTATAGGTACCCGCGGTTGCATTATGCGCTGTTTTTAACGCGCCCCACTATGGGCTTTACAAGAAGGCTCTACGGCCGCCCAAAGAGCCATTGCTATGCCTATATGGGCTATGCTCGGAGTTTCCTTGCGAGATCGAATGAGAAACTAAGAAATCCCCTGGAGGATCAAAGTAGCTCAAGAAACGGCAAACTAAAGTGGCAGGCGGCGGGAAACATCACAGAACGGGACGCAGCGTGGAAGGCGCCTGTAGTGTGTGTAACACGCACACACTCATCTCTCCTTTCCTATATTATCCCATGTATGGTATGCATACAGTTAGTAACAAATCATACTTAGAACCAAACACTTGTTTTCATCAACGCCCATCCTTACAACCCGTACGTGGAAGACTGCCGATATTGTGAGGGTCACGGGAAGATGCCGAATGTGTATATCGCAGTTCCGTTCAACGTGGATATTCCTTGGGAATACCGTTGTTCAGCAACGGCGAATGATAAGGATTAACTAATAGAGCTTGGTGAAATCGCGGATAGGGGCCTTATGCCGTTATCTTTCAGTTTGGCGCGATGGATACCAATCAAACTATGAAAAGCAAACTTACGCTAGAGCCTCTGATTTAAATAAACCACGGCATAGTAAAATCTTTGCGAATTTCTTCATCCGTGCGTAACATTGCAACACAGAGCATCCCATTATTAACTACGGGAAAAGTCACATACTAATCCTATTAACTCATCCATCAAATACAACCTTAATCCCTATACCTACACCACTCAAATGTATACTTTATGTTCAAAGTCATATGCAACAAGATTCAATAAGTCTGCGTGGTATTTAGACAGTTTTATACAGAACCACTTCAAAAACGCGCAAGGTTTAAGACAATACATCCACTCCATCGCATCTTGAGTCACGAATCGTAACAATTAATAGGCAGGCGGAGGTCTCTTTAAACTGGTAATAAGACATTAGCCGTCTGTTTGCAATGTTTACTTTAATCTCCTTTAAATTGTGCAACTAAGTGACTCCCCAAAATGGACGGTTACCCAAAGGCTCCAACCTTTGTTAAAGTTAAATACGTGTACAAAAGAACATTTCCAACTACGCAAAATTTGAAATTATACCCTAAGCTGCGTGCAAGACATTCATCTTCACTGAATCTTAAAGTTACTGGTGATATGACATTTTAGAAGTGAGCTGTGAGATGTAATATTGCTATTTTGCTTTCGTAATGTAAACAAAAGCTGGTGCTTAATGTAGTAAAGACGAATTCGAGGAAACAATCAGCTTAGGGCTCACATGTGAAAGACGACATCATAATCACCAAGCTATTGAATCTGAATTGGTTTCCTAAACCGTTCTCAGTCTTAATTTTTGACCATCCGGTTTTTATTTTATTTATTTCGCTCTGATGGACCCGTGTTTTGAATACTGTATCAAAGCTCCCAGATTTTCCTCTCGGCGTCGATCATACAGGGTGACCAATTCAAATGGGTCAGTAGGGAAAAATCAGAAACTAGAGGATAGGGAAATTTGTTCTTAGCAACCATGACGTCGATTTTAGATTTAAGGAAAATGGCAATGTCTTTTTTATTCATTCATAACCGGGTATCAAATGTGGTCAACATTTCTGTAAATACGACATCCGGATCCAGATGTTGACCAAGTTCGATCCGCGCTTATACATGTATGAGGGAAAAAAAATTAAAGCCATTTTTATTCAATCTAAAATGGACGCCATTCTCCCTAAGAGCAGATTTCCCTATCTCTCATGATTTCTGACTTCTGCATACTGACCCATTTGGAACGATCGCCCATCAAGTCGGGCTTCTGACGAACATAACTAAGTCTACAGTCCGACCAAAAAGAGTAGAAATTAATAAGTGGCAATACTGTAGTCTCCTCCTTTTCAAATCAATATAAGAAAACGGGGACACTACAGTATTGCCACTTTTTAATTTCTACTCTTTGGTCGGACTGTACAAGATACACAGCTAGTTTTCAAAATACTCTCCATGACGTGGAAATCTAATACGGTTACTCGTATTTTAATATTAATCTCGAGATGATTCCATCGATAACCCGCGCACAATGGTCGGAATGTCCAAAAGGAACCATGCATGTGAGATGTGGCGATAGCGGCGCCCTCGGCCTACATTTGTGGGTCAAGAAGCTATTTATTTATGTAGCATTACATTTAGAACACATTAGTTTGTAGGTATACAGGGTGTCATAGGCTAATATGGTGCATAAAGATTAATTTAACTATATATGTACAAGTAGTTCTAAGTTCCTCTGGCTCTGTTATACTCAATTCAATTCAATTCATTTTATTGCCATTAGGAAAACCATACAAAACATTTTAAATGACACATATACACAATCTAATATTAAATTAAAGTAGCACAATCAGAAATACGATAAGTACTAAAATTCCATAATATTAATAAAATAAAATCACATAGTCAAATGACAAGTATAAAATCAAAAAGAATACTATAACTAAGTCAAAACAACAGTAAAAACAATTAAAAATACCATGTCTAGAGCTCAAAAATAATCAAAATGTCAATTAATCAAATAATGCTTAAATCTAAAACACAAGTAACAATAAAAAGCTGAACTCAAAGTAATTATGTTGTAGTTTATAAATAATACTTATACAGGGATTTAGGTGATGAGTGGATAATTAAGACTTATTGCAAACATGCCAGAAGCACTGCAGTGCTAGTGAACCAAGCCATAAATAAAGCGTAAATTCTCGTAGGCTTATGTTACGCCTACGAGAATTTACGCTTTATTTATGGCTTGGTTCACTTGTGTGAACTGTCGGATATTTGTTTATTAGTTACAGACCTACCATGTATTCCATATATGAAGTTAGGTAAAGTGGATGGACATAGGTAGAGCTGCAATCCGGGGAAACCCGGACGGGTTTCCCCGGATTTTTGCGGAAGTGCCCGGGGAAAACCCGGACACTTATGTGAATGAAAAATAAAGCGATTGGTTTTCAAATAATATTATTTTCGGACACGTCCGATGAAAAAATGCTATATACGCCCAGTGTTTTTTTAAGTCTTTTTCCGGGTTCGGCGAACTTAGAGATGGCAGCCCTAGACATAGGTATTACTGAGCAATGGAATAACAACTTATAAAGGTGCATCGCCAAGTTAATCAAGTGTCGCTCAACTTGAAGTTAGACAGATTCATGGCGGTTTCATTAGTTTTTCTTGAAATGCACAATTATTATAATTGCATCGGATTCCCAGACACGGATGCGAGCCTGATTAGCATAGTACGGCGTCATCTTGATATGTTTGTTTACTTGCTCCTTTAGTTTCTCAGTACGATTCAATGCACAGAGGTATCTGTGATTAAATGATGTAATTTTAGTTTCTAAGTCAATTTATATGGAATATGATACGTTAAATTACATAACCGCCTATAAAGGCCCGTTTTCAAGACGGACTCACTGCGCGCCTTTAGAGTGAAGCCAGACAAGCGTAATTTGAGTCGTGCCATACATCACGTCACGCTAAGTATGGCGCGACCGAAATTACGTGACCCAAATAACGCTCGTCTTCACCCTTAGCTAACGGATATGCCAGGACTTTGGCGGCAAGCGGCACCGCAGCGTGGCGAACGGTTGAGCGAGATATCCGAGCGGGGTGGCCATACGAGTGAGCGAGACACACGTACCGCTCACCGCTGCCGCTGTCGCTTAAGGGGCTCCCTACAGAAATCAGCCAATTTGATGATTTTTACATCGTATCTAGTTTGTGGATTATAGAGTTATAATGTCCTATTTAATATATATTGTAGTATGGTCTATGCTTAACACTTTGTAGTGACCCGAATTTTGATTTAACGACTGTGTATTTTATAAAAAAATATTCGGTGAAGGACCAAAATACACTAATCTCGTTTCTACTTTTATCCCCGGTGTATATGTAGAAAATATCTTACATTTTATTGTTCTAAACCATATTCCACAAAATTTGTTGTGAAGCTTTTTCTATTTTTCTCAATACTTTTCGAGAAAAACGCAAAATACCGTTTCCACAACTTTTTCCCCGAAAAAATCGTAAACTTTGACGGCATGTATCTCAAAGTCAGTGACATGTGAAAGGTACTTGATACGGTATTTTGTTGTGGAAAAACTATGTTATTATGATTAGCTATTTATAATATGGGAAAATCTATCGCAACAGATCGAAGGTCATTGAGAGCGAGGAGCCCCTTAACTCGTAGGCGGTCCGTAATGGCCTACGGCCTTTGCAGTGGCGCGCACTACGGTACTCGAGCACATCCGGTCAGTACCCTTACCATGAGTTAACGTGACCGTACTCGCTAGCGACAGCGTAAACGATGTGCACGGAGCACAGCGCCCCAAGTGGTTACTTTGTAGAACTGCAATACCCCATACAAATCGTTTAACGATAACACTACGCTTCAACACCAATTGCTTCAAACCAATAAAGTACAATAGGCTATTTGACTGATGTTGAATTCTACAGCGTACTGTAGTTATATGAATAAAATTAGCTAAATCTATCACGAAACAAAGAAAAAAAATCCAGAAACATATATCTTTTTTCGAAATATGTGACTTCAAAGGTACGCAAATTTTATGATATTTTTTTTTATCCAAAATAAATTTTGAAAATGTTTTCAGGATCCTCATAATTTTACGAAACAATAATTGTAGGTATGACAACTATGAACTTAAACGCACTTTTTCACGGTGAAAATGACAAATTTCTTAATTTTTCCATACAATTATTGGTAGCTATACCGGCCTGTGACGTCACTAGCCTGACGCGTTTTGTATGGAGCGTTTTTAGCGCTACATAGGAATGTTGAACTTTGACGGTCATTTCTGACTTTTAGAGCAGTTTAAATGTAGTCAGTTCCATATAGACATTTGATCACAATAAAAAATAGAATCGATTGACATCCTCAAAAAAAATAGTCAACATGTCTATTCTTCAAGAGTACTTACCTTCTATAATACTTAAAACCATAATTGACTCCGTTGATGTGAGCCTATCTATCACTCCCTGACCGATAGCTCTTCAGGCAAGGTTGCCACTAATAGTAATTACACCAACAATACATCCGTCCGTCAGACCCAAATTAACGCCTACATCGATACGTATTAATTACATTCTTGGTATTTGTTAAGTGCGATTTTGACAGTTCCTTGGGATTTTTTCCCATTAGACGTGAGTCATGAGTTGCTCTTTAAAAGTAAGTATTCACCATGTAAGTAGATATAGGTACCTACATGTAATAAGTTGCAGGTGTAAGTATGAATAACGAAGTATTGTATGTTAACTTCTGTTAAATTGATTACGTAGGGATCTACAGGGTGTTTCATAAGACCGGGCAGATATAGCAGAAAAAAATTACGAAATCAAAAACTAAAAGCTGTCCTAAAGAGCTTAGTCGCTGTGTTTACGGCAATTCGTAACGCAGGTAAATCTAAGATATTGAGATTCTATAATTGAAGATTAAATCTTTTGAAAATCTGGTAACGCATTTTTTATATTAAGAATTTGTTTCTGTATAACAAAATTCCCTACGTATTATTTATAATGTCTAAACTCCCAAAACTACCGTTCTCATTGAATCATCCTGTAGGTATGAATTCCGACAAATGAGTTCCGAACATAGGTACTACCATTCCATCAACAGCTCAAATAATCAAAACGACAATAGATAACAAATATAGCAATCAATTTCATTTAATCCTTAAGTTCACCTTCAAGCTAATTTTGTGAACATTACGCCACTCTGTTAGGTAGGCACTCTTAATTATTGACAATTAAAAACACAATAAAATATTATATTACGTGCATCACGATGCTGCAATTATTTGTATTAATTGTTAGTACGAATATTGAGGAAGACCAAATCAAGGGTGGACAGTATATTAGAGTAGAAGGGTTCCAATATTTCTAACAACAACGTATTTGTACATGTTATAGTAATCTAGGTGCAAAAGTGGAATTAATTCTTGTTAAGTACCCCTGTGGTATGCTGCAGCAGCAAGCATTTATGTATAACAGTTACAAAAATTGTAATGAAATGAAAACATAAACATAATAATAAATAAATATGAAGAGACAATATTGGACAAATATGAACATAAAATCTATCCGTCTATAGTTAATCCCATAAAGATGAGTGCTCCTTTATACTATGGAATTAAAACTTTCACCTAAACCACACCTTATAGCGATGAAGTAGAAATTTGCTGTATAGTAAATGTTCCTAACTTCGCCTGTACTCCCTATCTTCGTCTACAAAATCTTTGTGCTATCCCAAGGATGATTACAGCCGTGATCCGATTAAACTAAAATTAAATATGATGGTATTTGACACAAAAAATCTGTTCGTATTTACTTGATATTTTTTTAAGACCTGTAAGATTTGTTATGCATTTAGTAAACGAACACAGAAAGCGCAGGCGTAGTTACAGTCCTTGATGGTAGATAAATAGATTACTAATGGCCGAATCTAGGCGGAACAAACCAAGGTATGTACCTGGTCGATATTTTCAAGGGGAGCCACATGACCTATGCAGTGTTTTACAGGATAAAATGCGTCCAAGTTCCACCACATTCGTCCACGCCTTATATCACGTCTTATCCGTCCCTCCTATTTACACCACCTTACAGTACTCTCCTCACCTTTCCCGGATATTATGGTCTTAAAACCCTAATATTAATGGATCGCTCTAAAACTGTTTTCCGGATTTTTGCAATGATGGCGTAATTGTGTGGGCTTGCGATCGAGCGTGGTAAGAATTTCAATGTTGAATCAAACAATTACATAATTGTTATAAACACTTCTGGTGTACAAATATGTTTGGCCTTCGCCGTGTGCAAAATTTGCAGAAGCTTTTTATGTTTTGTGTACAAGAGAGTATCAATTTTTTCTAGCCTGTTCCTCCTCTCCTCTTTCTCTCCAGTCGTCTCGCTGAAGGGCAAGTTGTTGTTGTATCAAATTTATTTACACCTAAATAAAAATAAATCTGTCGAACTGTTCCCGAATTCGAGACAGAATAAAAAAATAGGGTATTTTCCTGATAGATCAAATCTGAAACATAGGGATTAAAAATAGTACCACTATCACTAGTGACGCTTTTCTCAATCACTAATTTTTTTGTTTCTACTGTAAATTCCGATGGATAAACACGTGACATGTGATGATGTCCTTCATAAAGAAATATTTTCACGGCGGCAGAGGTTCTAATATTTAGCATAGCTAGGTATAGCTATCATATTTGTTTTTTACTGATTCCGTGTTTTTGTAATGTCATTATAGTTAATCTATCATTGACTTGCCCGTTTATATTTTTCACCCTGTATTATCATCGCATTATGACTATAGTAACAAATTAGGACATATTTTTCATACTTTAAACTCAACGAGAAATTAAATTAGCTAAAAACAATGTCACGTAATTACCTATTAACTTAATGGTAAAAAATCTTGAGCAGGCTATACAGGGTGATATGTGAAATAAATGATCAGTAATTAAGGATCATTCCGTAATTAAATCACATTGGATGGTAGACTGAGTTCATTCGCAAATTCGGGAGAGGTGCAGAATCCCAAGGATTGTTACTGATATTAATTTTAATTGCTGTTTTTTTTTTTCAATTATTTTCAAATGGTATTTCGTTGATGATATATGAACGTTGAAATTAGACCTAAAGCATTAAAATAATAAGCGAGATACCGAAATTGAACACCAGTTGTTTTGTATGTTTGGTAGGTATTTAATCCCCGGCTGGAATACCCTTACGTAGTTATGGATTAGTTGGTATGAGAACTAAGTTTCTAGCGCAGAAGATTCACAGTATAGCAATGCGGATGTGATTTACATTAGTGATAAAGTCGGCCATTATCATCGTTTAACATGCCGATGTGTGTGATTAGACACAATTATTTATATATAGTTGTACAGAATGATGTTCTGTTTACATTCTATTCTGAAGACGTCAATATTATGTAATGAAAATGTTATGGTTGAGAGATTAGATCAATAATAATTGCACTTGTGGCCGATATTTTCGTGTTTAATTAGCCCTAAAAGCCCTAAGCTCTTGTCGCGGGAGTAGAAACCCGATTGCAGTTAGGCAAAGCGAGGTCGGGTTGAGACTCAACAATAACATGAAGAAAATGAAAACTTTAAAGAAAAAAACAGCAAATAAAGATCACCACATTTATGACATCGCATAATAACTAAATATATCATTTTGCGTATGTTGCTGCATTTTTGCTTCCATAAACTCCAATATCTATTTAACTCGTACAAAATAACACCAGCCGTTTTAAGGACCCTTTTCCGTTCTCCATTTCTTTTATTTAGTACCTATAGTACAAACGCCTATTGAGAATTAATAGCACTAAGTGTCATGCCATAATACTTGCGCAGCCATAGTTTTGGTATCAATTATATTTTAAAGCCATCAATATTCATAATTATTGTTATTATATATCGATTACTGAGAAATATATATAGGTGCGTTACGTACTGATAGTAAAATTGAAACTTAAATCTAATGGGGAATGGATTAATTTTTACAAAAAGTTTGATTTGTTTTAGGTACCTATAGTTAGAAATAATTCTCGCAGAAAATTAAAGGTACAGGTTTTTTTCTATTAACAAAAAATATATATCAATACCGGTAAAAAAGACTTGTGATAGTTATAATTATTCTGTTTTTATCAAACAGATACTTAGATATCATTTCAATGGTATACATATAGCGCTTTCTTAGTCATAAAAGCCACAAAACATAAATATTTGGGCAGTAGTTCTCGTTACGTACATTGTAAATACGATTTGTGAATCCAAGGCTCAAAATAGATTATAATATTTGCCTACACATGCAGTGTACACACTGTATAATCCGTATTTTTCCGTTTTAAAACACGTCTTTGGCTTTTATATCGTAATTTCGCCATATTAATCAACCGGGGGTGTAGCTCAGATGGTAGAGCGCTCGCTTAGCATGCGAGAGGTACGGGGATCGATACCCCGCACCTCCAAGTTAATAAGTATCTTTTTGCATTTTCCGAAATTATAATTTCATACTTTTTACAATTTCATTGAATACTTTATAAAACCATAAGTCACGAGATAATCTTTTAAGTACTTTTTTATTACCCACGATTATCACATTATCAAATTGTAATAACTTATGTCTAATTATCCAGAAAGATCTTTTAAATACATCGCCTTGAGGGTAATCGTTATATTCGTATTAAAAATTGGGTTAATCATGAATTAATCGTTTGGGCTGCGCCGATTTTGATGTAAGTTTGTGAATAAAATGATCTAATTTCGGCCTTGCGTGATGGAAATCATAGGTAGGACTATTTATTGTTACATTTAATATTAAACGAGATTAAATGTCTTTTGAGGTCGGCCGTATCACTAAAGGCTAGTATTTGATACTGATAATAACATGTTTCACAACACATTAATTAATTGTTATTCATATTGTATTATAATTTCTATCACAGACATAATCATTAATTATTTTTAGGGTTCCGTAGGGTAAAAACGGGACCCTATTACTGAGACTTCGCTGTCCGTCCGTCCGTCCGTCCGTCATCGTCACCAGGCTGTATCTCAAGAACGGTGATAGCTAGACAGTTGAAATTTTCACAGATGATGTATTTCTATTGCCGCTATAACAACAAATACTAAAAATAAAATAAAATAAATATTTAAGGGGGCTCCCATACAACAAACTTGTTATAGATTATGGTACGGAAGCCTTCATGCGCGAGTCGGACTCGCACTGCCCAATTTTTTATTCAATATTGTGTTATAATTTCTAAAACATTCTATTGACATTAAAAAAGCTAATAAAATATCAGGTACCTAATTAAACAAAATATTTTAACGCTTTTTAGCGCTGTCTAGACCAATTTTGATAAATTTTGGTATGAAAGTAGACACCCTGCATGTGTTAAATAGGCTATTTTTTATCCCGAAAAAAATTAGTGTTCCCGTAGGATGAGCGGGTAAGCACAGGGCGCAGCTAGTAAATCCTATCATGTAAAACGTTCTACTTAAAGCCTGACCAGAAATATATGAGGATTGTCAAGAGGGCGTTATTTATAAGATTTATATGGCAACAATTTTGCAACCAATCGCAATCCGCACTCTAATGACATTAGTTTAAATATCTGTCAGTTCCTATGATCATAAAATCATTGCCAGTGTAAGAAATTAGTTCCAGCGAAATTCCGCAATATGGCGCATCCTCATACATTTCTGGTCAGGCTTTTACATAACAATTTCATAGACAAAGTAGGTCAAAGTGAATAAATGGTGTTAGTTCCATATCAAGCCATCTTTGCACTATAACACCTTGTCCTGTCAGCATATAATTAAACCATTTTTAGGGTTCCGTACTAAAAAGATAAAAACGGGACCCTATTACTAAGACTACGCTGTCCGTTCGTCTCTCTGTCTATCTGGCCGTCTGTCACCAGGCTGTATGTCATGAACCGTGATAGCTAGACAGTTGAAATTTTCACAGATGCTGTATTTCTGTTGCTGCTATAGCAACAAATACTCAAAAACACAAATTAAATATTTAAGGGATCCCCATACAACAAACGTGATCGGTTGCGTTAAGTTTGCACCTCATTTGTATCCGGCGCCATATATACCAGCAAGGCTAGCATATCTTGCCGCGCTTCACTTGTCACGCGAGTCAGCATCACCTGTCCTGCTCGCACGATATTGTAAGGAAAGTGACGGGTAGTATTTCTCGCACAACAAACAGCGTGTCAAAGTTATGCTAGGCCAGTCAAGATGGGATAAGTATTTGTACGGAACCCTCGGTGCGCGAGTCAGATTCGCAGTTGTTTTGCATATTATTGATGTGTGCTTCGAGGTAATGGCGGGGGAGCGTCGCTCGTGCGCGCACTAAATACTTAGTTGTTCGCAAATGGCGGGCGCGACCGCCGGCAGCTACGTGTTAAATATGTTAAACTAGAGACTCGCCCCGGCTTCGCACGGGTGCAATGCTGATAAATTATATTATGCATGAATTATACATAAAGACCTTCCTCTTGAATCACTATTAAAAAAACCGCATCAAAATCCGTTGCGTAGTTTTAAATACCTAAACATAGGTACATAGGGACAGACGGGCGGGACTCTGTTTAATACTATGTAGTGATAACGCGTTAAATCTATGTTAAATCAGCTAGATGTGAAATAAACAGATAATATAAATAGCAACAAAACTTTTCTGTAACTTTATAGCTATCCGCTGCTACACTTTTAGACCACTAAGAGCCGATACAAACGGACAAATTTTTATTGGTAAATCTGGGCGGGCCCGCTGGCCATCTTTGTACGTATTAAATAAACTTTATCGTTAGTAAGAGATGCGAGATAAACAGATGATAAAATGCAGGGAAAATTCTCTATAAGCTCAATAGTATCAACTGCTAAATATACGCTTCTAATGCCTCTAACTTATTCTTCGGTAGAACAGGTAAGTAAGTTGGGCTTGGGTAAAATTTCTACCCCAAACTATTTCAACAAACCGTTCTCAGCAAGCCATCATACAATGTTAACATTGGTAACACATCCCTTTTAAAACAGTCTGTTCAAGTCGACCCAACTCAATTGAATGACGATAGATGTTTGCATATTGCTGATGTGTGCTGTGCGCAGTATTCAATTCAAACTAATAGTGGAGGAGTGTCGCTCGTGCTTGCACTAAATACTTAGTTACTGGCAAATGCCGGGCACGCCTGTTGGCCATCTTTACTATGCGTTATTCCATAGTTTTATATGACACTATACAGTCTGCAGTAAAAGTAGCAAAGCATAATAACACGATCACAATGATCTGTACCTACAACCCTAATTCTAATGCTAATAGTCCTGGTATATTATTTTTAGCACCTTCTGACTGTACATGTACACAGCCAGCAAGCAACAGCGTACTACGCGCTGAATCTTTCAGTAATTCCTATAGCTTCCTAAGCTCCTAGACCCTCAATTACATAATATTTGCAGAGAAGCGAAGAAAAAATTCAACGGCTCTGGCATCAGGTTCGGTGGTCCAGCTGATAGGACACGTGTTGGCCCGGAAAGCCGTCGGAGACGTAGACTCAAATTCTGCCTGAACCATTACATTTTTCAATTTTTCGCTTTATTTTAAACATTTGGTTTAGGTTAGCAGACGTTACTGCTTTAATAAAGATAATTACAGAGTATTTATATGATTTTGAAGATTCCTAATATAAGTTGTCTTAAGAACCTGTTTACTGTCTTGAAAAGCTGTGTTGATGTTGCGGACTCTTGAAACTCGAGAGGGAGGAATTTCCGATCCTTTCGATCGCAGGAAATTCCTTAGGGTCATAGGGTCTATTTATTAAGTTTCACCTTGCTTACTCAGTTTAGTTAACCTGACTCCAACGACCTCGACTGTGACTAGGCTGACAGGGGCGCGAGCAGATAACATCAATGTGGGCTAAAGTTATCGCGATCTGGCCACTCCAATTACATTGAACTCTGGTTTCTTTGGAATGCGCTTATAGCTGGTCGTTTCTACTAAATAAATCACCTTACGCTCATATTTCTGTTTTTCAGTATTAAGGTAAAGTCAGTGGTCCAATTTAATTAAAAATGTAATCGAGAGTGATGTTTTTATAAACTATCCATCGTCCATCCATCGTGATTATCGTGGAGCGAAGTGAGTCTATAGTTATTCAAGAACTCGGAATGTCTAATCGTGGTATTGATATAAGTAGGTACATCAGTAACTAAAATACAATTCGATGCACATGTATATAATTCAAAAGTTTTCCACCTGTAGTACCTAATATTGGAATTTGTAACATAATTTGTAGTGTTGCTCAATTCAACAATAGAATGTTAAGTAATAGCGGTCCTGATTAAAGAATACCCTGAAGTCAGTATCAACTAGTCAACGTCATGGTATATACCATGGTCAACATAAAATACACATGTAAAGCAATCAACAGTAGCCAGCTATTCAGCTATTTTGACCAATTAATGTTTTAACCTCGTCGTCAATCAAAAATGTAAAAGAAGGTAATTTGGTCATAACAAATATACAAAGGGGACTCCTGAGTGACATTACAAGTGAGTTTTTCTTATAGTTTCGACCTAAGTACAAACCTTCAAGAAATGAGCGTACTCCCACCTGAAAGGACGACAACGCACTTGTGACTCCCCTGGTGTTGCCGGTGTCTATGGGCAACAGCAATCGCTTTCCATCAGGCGATCCGTTTGCTCGTTTATCCCCGATGACATAAAAAAACGTTCCATATTTAAGCGCTTTGACACTTAAAGAGTTGCTGATTTGATTTGTCAGGAAAATGTTAAGTATTGTCCGCGATTTTCATTAAAGAAGTGCAGAAACACCCTACATAACGTTAAGTACGGCCGCTTCGCTGTATCAATCAAAACTCAAGTGGCAAAGGTCGCATCGTATCATAACGGCTCAAGTGACAGACGTCTTCATCGACTGGCTATTGTATATTGTTGCGTTGATGTGTGGATGCATTCCGACTCCAACCCAACTGTCTAAAATTGTACAGTTAAGTGAATTAAAACTTAAAAGCCACTTTAATTTTGATCGATAAGGAGTAAGGACTGTAGTGTTTGTTTAGTCCGTATTTCTAACACCAACAGGGGCACGTAGTCACTTTATAATTATCTGTACCCTGACCATTTATTTATTTGTTTATTCAAATTAGTTACACAGCATTACAGTAATTAAACCAAGGGACTGTGAACTACAAAATTATACATTAAAAAAAAACTTAAATCTAGTTTGATTTAGGCGACGTAACAGCGTGGCTCCGTTGCGTCGTCTGATCTGGCGCAGGATTCGGCAGATTGCCCCGGAACCGCCGAAACACAACACCCTTCTGCCAGAAGTGTGCACTTGCGATGGTGTCTTGCGCACCACAAACGACCTAAAGTGCACGTAGTGGCGGGACTGCAGCTGTTGCACCCTCAGCGAGAGCCGAGAAGCTAGTCAGTCAACCATGAGTTACCGTTCTCGCTAGCGATTGCGTAAACAATATGTATGGAGAATTGTAGTTCTACAAAGTAACCGCTAGGAGCCCTGTACTACTCCATACAAATCGTTGACGCAGTCACTAGCGAGTACGGTAAGGATCCAGAAAACATCGCTAAAGTGAATATATGAGGGCCACATGTCATTATAATCATCGAATAATGTCCCAGATCCTTACGTATGAAGCAAAATATACCTAGTCTTTTGTATGCCCAACCACAATAGTACAGCCAGTATAAAAAGTAACTGTCAATTTTAGTTAATGCAATATGACATAAGTCAGTAGTAAAATTGACAGCTAATGTCGATCGTACCTGAAACTTGTTACATACATATCCTTCAACATATCTGATTTAATATTCTTAAAAGTGGCGCGTTCACTCATCCTGATTCCCACCGACTTGGCTATTCAGCGCGTTTGATTTGAACTCAGTTTTTTGCTCTGGAAGAAACAGTACCTAACTCGAAATTATGCTCCGGTTTGCCTAGGGATTAGTTTGGCGCCACGCCAGTAATATCTACCTTGTAAGTTAACTGTCTATACATATTTGAAACAATTTAAAATCCATGTCATTGCAACATAACCCAAATTTCGCAATTTATCCGTCAAAATCGTGACCCCGCCCACATAGCTTGAATAGGTGCAAAATACTTCAATTAAGTTCAAGTAATTTGCCTTTAGAGTCATAGTTCAGGGTTCGACGCTATTGTTTGAAGAACAAATAAATTTTAAAGACGTAATATTGATTTTGCGGGCGGCTAAATCAGTAACCAGCACAACACGTAGTAACTTTGAACTATAGTGAAGATGGTAGCGACTCTGTTGACCGCAGAGATAACTTTGTCCAATTGCACTGACAAGTCAATAATGACATTTAGAGCTAAACAATTGAAGACTGCAAGAGGCACAGACAACTTAATAGCAAGAGGATTCAAGTGGTTACTTTGGCAAGGGCGTATGATGTACATCGTTAACACTTACCCTTAATTAGGTAAATAGGTGTATTTTTTGTATGTATGTATGTAAAGTTGTAAACACTCACCTGACGAATGTAATCTGATGTATGTAGGTGCTGTACTTATTGTACAGAAAAACAATATTATACATCTAGTAACAAATAACACCTGTGTTATTCTCAGTACCTGTACAGAGGCGAACTTATCCATCTAAGGGATCTCTTCCAGTTAACCTTTGAGCGATTGAGTGAATATGGGAAGAATATAGACAAAACTAACACCGTGTACAAAAAAGGTATTATACACTAAAACTACAAGTACAAAACTAACTAATATCTACTTTTTTTTATTGCACAATACAAATAATAAGTAAAATTCTCTTCCAGTCAACCACTGAGTCAAACAGAAATATGTAGTCTGTGCAGGATTCTAGATTATAAACAAATAGATCGTGTGCATACCTACACGTTGTGTTGTACACCAATCCCGGACCAACTGTCTCTTATTGGCCTTTTGATTGACTGGTAGAAAATGCCTCATGGCATTAAGTCCGCCATTTGTAATTATTTATAACGCGCAATAAAGTATAAATAAATAAGGTAGGTACGTAGGTATGATTGATAGTAAATTGGTATTTTCTAACGGATCACTTCCCTGTAATAAGTTTCCGTGATTGTAAATCTGTGATCTGATTTACATATGTAATCACATAATTGATTGCAATAGTAATCAGGAATAATTTAAAAATAGTATTGATTTTATATTGTATAGGTAAGTAGGTACCTACTGTAAGAAACCTCTGAAATAATAACGCACGATCCTTCCTTCAACGTATATTTTTATACCAATTGCTTTAACAGTATAAACAGTTCAAATACTAGAATAGTCAGCTCCAAATCTAAACAAATGAAATTAATATCCAATCTAAATCCAATATTCCATGTCCTAACCAAGTATCAGATTAACCGCCCGTTTCCCGCCATTTTGTGTTGCCAACCTCTCAGACGTCATAAAAATTGACGATGAAACTACTTTTGTTTCTGCCAAATGTAATAAACCTTACACTACATATTTTTTGTACTTATATCTAGGAAATACCATAGGTATGACCAATTCTCTAATATTCTAACGCAAAGTACCGTCTTAAATATCTCGGGGCCCTTGGGTACTTCTTAATTAGGAGATCATTAGACAGTAAAACACGTTATCTATGCTTTTTCGGGGGACCGCCCACGTGAGATTGGGGCCCTCCTAGACTGGAGGCCCTGGGCACGTGCCCAGAGTGCCCAGAGTGCCCTGGGCACGTGCCCAGAGTGCCCAGTGGGAAAAGGGATTTGAAACGCCGGTATTGTTTAAATAATAATTATTAATATTAATTTAGGTTTTATTCTGAGACATATTAAAAACTATTTTTATTGACATCTTTGTAGCGGCTGAAACTTGAAATTAAAATTGTCTTATTCTAGAAAAAGTCAATTCTATCAGCTATCACTAACTTAAGTTTGATTTGGATTTTTAAAACTTGTCACTGCCTACTTCCTGCTAGTTATCTTTAGTCATCTTACCTATACGACAATGCGATAATAGCATTATTTTATTCTTAGTCATATTAATATTTCACCTTACATACTGCAATAAATACATCAGCTGGTTGTGGAGAAAAAACTGCTTTTACATTAGGTATAGACGTACATATATGTATGAGATTTTACCCCTCACCTCATCCTCACTAGGTAAGTTAAATTAGTAATGAAACTTTGACGTCGATCTACAAATTGAGCAATATTATGCACATGAAAATAAGAGTTATTAAATACTCCTGAACAACCGTTGGATCGACACTAGAGAATTTCATCGCATATTCATAATGAAAATTATAGTAGTATTTCTTGGAAATTATAGTTTTTTTTTAGCATGCTAGCTTTCAACAGTTTCAACAGTGTGTACAGCTGACATGAAATTACAACAGAATACGCTAAGCGCGCATAACCGTTAAAACAAAACGTACCGTACCATAGACACCCAACGCTACCCGACATCCGAGCCATTCTAACGAGGGTACCTACCAAACACTCATGTTTGTAAACCTTGTTGTGCTTGTAACATCAAGTATTTCGCAAATTGATAAGCTGACAGTGATGTGATATCAACATATCGGGCATTATCAAAGTTATCACCAGATAAGAGTCAGGTACAGTCAGTGTGAAGCTGGCTTTTGATCGCGTCGCATCATGACCCCGCATTAAACAATGGTAAGTTTTTATTAATTAGTATTTTGATACTAAGTTCGGTAGTTTTCTATGGGTTACAATTGTATCAAGGAAACGAAATGGAGAATATTGGAGCATTAATTGTTTATACTTATTAGTCATGATCATGACTAATAATTGACTATTTTCATGATGAAGTGTGTTATGTTATTGTGGTCACACGTGTAGATATAAGATGTGAAGTGAAAAGTTTGTCTTTCAGACTGGTTACCAAGTACAGTGCTAGCGTATTAACGTTATTAATGGAAAATCAAATGTAATTAATAATCCTAGATTCATATTAATATGTTTAGAAGTCTATCCTACCTATCCTCATCACAATCATTGATTGCTGAGGGCGGTGCCTAGTTTGGAAAGGGGTGATATTAAACTTTTTAACGCCAAAGGGGGAAGCCACTGAAGCCATAGCAAAAAAATGGAGTGCCTCAAAATCAACAGGGAAAAATACTTCCAGCGGGTTGAATTACAAAGCGTTAGATCATTAGAATTAGGACGTCATTAGGCGTCGTTGGTGTCAGTGGCACAACTTTCCGGTACGGTAAAAGGACGTATCTTACTATGACATCCGTATAAAGATACGACCTTTCACCGTAACACGGCAGATTTGCCGTCTTTGGCACGCAAAACGATTCAACGTCCTATCTTCAAGTTTTCTCACGGCAGCAGTATTAGGAAAACCAGCTAATGCATTTTTTATATTTGTAAAATGACAATGAGATAGTGATTAAATGATGAAATGGTTAACTGGTAGAGAATTCCCGATGTCGTTACGTCCGCGTTTTGTATGATTGTTTAATTTTTGCAATAAACATTTAATAAATAAATGAATGAAATGATAAAAATAGGTACCGCAACACCACTTCAAACACGAGTAGCAATATGACTTTTCTATAAGGAGTTCGGTATTGTTTATCGAAAACGCCAAAAAATCCTTGATTCATTGTATGTCTATTGTTGTGATTGTGACGCATACCTACATGTAGGTATACATATAGTACAATATACAGTCTAAGATATAACGCTCCAGATACCGCGTCTGTTATCAGCTTATCGTTTCATCCGAAACTCGAATTCCAGTCTAATCTTACGGGTACTGCTTTAGTAGGTACATTACAAGGCGGTGAATTCGAGAATGGCCCAGATCGCAGGTGTATGTGGCCCGAACTGAGGTTGCGGGCCATAAATATGCGATCTGGGGCTTCACGAATTACCGCCCGTGGTTTGTCTCAAGTTTTACGTCAGGTCTTGGCCAGGAAGTGAGCGAATTCCACTTACCTTGGTTGACGTAAAGTACTTATATTAACCTTTCTTTGTTGTTGGTTAGCACAAATTACCAACGTCGTTGCTGTTCTCATAAAAACGTCCAAATCCGCTTTGAACATCTTTCGAACAAAATTTGAAATTCGTATAGTGTCGTCCCGCTCATTCAAATATTGTTTGAGATCGAGAGAGATGGAGTAGCCCCTCTGGATCTGTAACATTTTAAAACGCGCATGTAACATAAAACATGTTATATGGTTTCTCATCTTATATTATAGGTACTCGTAGTTATCTATCAAATGTGTAAGAATTTAGTGATAATCTCTCTGAAGTATTTCATTAGTAAGACGTCCTATTCTCGTCTCATTGTAATGCATAATTACCTTTAGCATCTTTGTCTAAGTATATCACTTATACGGTTCAATTATAAACTAAGTACCTGTATCGAAAATCAAAGTGACCTTTATGAAAGAACACCACATTCAATAAATGAATAGAAGAACTAAGTGCTTCCTGTACCTACGTTTAGTTCCAAACAAAATTTAACAGTAGGTACCTACCTTCTCATTTCCTCTAGATCTAATTAATTTTCGCATTTTACAATCTCAAAGAATACGATATTGAATATTTCTTACACCAAGTGGACCGACGATCGGACCAATCGCAGGAAACCTCTGACTATTTAGCAGGAAACATGGATGGCAAAACGAACGCAACACTATTGAAAAATAATAAAAAAGAAAGTGCAAATGTTCATTATAATATTAGCACAAAATAACAAGAACATATAAGAAAGATAAAATGCTCATCTTATGTTAAAGATTCAATACTTATACATAATATCAGGATATGGGTGATCTCCACACTAGGGACACAGACTCAGGGTCCAACGCATTAAATATTAGCCTGATAGGTAATGATGATTGGTAAGTACCTATTCGTTCGGCAGATGGTCATCTTGGACTTAATTGTTACACAAAAACTAACTAAGCACACTTTCCGTATAACACTTTATACTCTTGCGGTTTGGGGTCTATCGCGATATTTTCGATTTCAGTACTTTCATTGCCTGACGTTTCGACACGGTTTCACGTGCCGTGGTCTCAGACGTGTGTGTTTTATTACATATTTCGTCGGGTAGTAATAGATTCGGCCGTCATCTCCAGTAACAACTCGCTGTTTCATCAGTACGTCTAAGACCACGGCACGTGAAACCGTGTCGAAACGTCAGGCAATGAAGGTTAAGACCCGGTTCAATAAGTTTTAATTATGCACACTTTTCGTATCTTAAAATTCATTAGATTATGTTAAACTCTTGTTGTTTTGATGTTTATCTTTCATTTCGTTTGATTTTATCCACAAAGTGCATTATGCCGCTCCTTCGATAAAATCTTGTTTGATGATCAGATCGACTGATATTTTCAGTAAAACCAGTTTCAACAATCAATGAAACATGCATAATTAATGCACAATGACAATCATAGACATCATCATAACATAAAACTCGTATATATCATATTATCGTTGACATTTATTTTGTATCAATATAAATATTGTAAACAAACTTTATATGCCTAATATTAATAAATAAACTATTTTAAGTTGAAGCGTCTTTGCTGTTCTGCCACAGACAGGCGTTTATTATTATTATTATTATGAGCCTATTATGTCCCACTGCTGGGTTAAGGCCTCCCCCTTCTTCTTCCATCTGTCGCTGGACAGGCGTTTAATAATTATAATTAAAAAGCGTACTTTAAGGACGACATACGAGCACAAAAAGTCGTCGACCCACAAGTTCACCTACTTACTCGCCCGTCTATCTGGCACTTATATAGGTTATCGCGAGCTGGTGTTCCGTATCTCGACGCCTTACAATGCGCCTTTTTTGCGTGAAGGGTTGATGGCACTACTCTTGCTAACCCAACCCTACCAGAAAGCCTAGCAGTCCCTTGATGTTGCCCATGACTTTTACGTTCAATTCATGGGTCTATAAACTAGTACAGGTTTTATTCTTATTGTAAGACTTGTTGCAGGAGTTAGACCTGATCATCGTGACGTCGGTGCTGGGCGGGGCGTGGCTGCTACTCCTGGTTTTGGTCATCGTGCTGTGGGCGCAGCTCTGCGCCGTGAAGAGACAGCTGCGGCAAACTCCATCTATTAGAGTGCAGTCAGTATCTTCCTCCATATCTACTGTTTAGGGCATAAATGTTATTGAATTAGACCTGATCATCGTGACATCGGTGCTGGGTGGAGCATGGCTGCTACTATGGTTTTGGTCTTCGTGCTGTGGGTGCTAAGCACCACGAAGACACAGCCGCTACAGACTCCCTCCATTAAGAGTGCAGTCAATTTTCCTTAGGTATTCTAGGCTGATGCTCGAAGTCTTGGCGATTGTGTTGTGGGTACTGCCAGCGCTGAAATCCCTAGGCCTTCTTGAATGTTGTATGAATAATTACAGATTTGTTCCCTTTGCATCATTACTCCGCCTCTGTCACGTCCACCATCGAATGTACCTTCCATATTTATGCCACCATGGGCACATACTGTGCCATGGGTTTTCTGTCAGGCCTATGCCGGCCAGATATTGAGGCTGCACACGGATAAGATTCAAAGATATATTCTGGATTCATTGCCCTCTCCATCAATACATAGCTTTGCTCTTGCTCGTTTCAGGAAGCTCAGGATAGACGACAAGAACCACGCCTTCCAGAACCCGACGATATCGCCCGACGAGGAGCTGTCACGCCGAGGGTACTCCATGTACGTCGCCAGCGAGAACGACGTGGAAAGCGGACGCAGCACCGAGCGGTACGTTGTCGATTATATACAGCAGTATGTCAACTATAGTACCCAACTAGAGCTGTTCCGAAACTAGAGCTGTTCTGAAGGTACTTCGTGCGTTCAGTGAGGCCGACGTAGAGAGCAGACGCGGCACCAAGCGGTGCGTTGTCGATTAACACATTCACTGCAATAGCTTCTTACGTACAGGAAGATCTTTCACCGTTAAATCGTAGGGTAATTAATACGTACAGTCACACCATTGAGGTATTACGTCAATGAGTCACACTGATAGATATACTACATAACTATCACTCTGTTTCCTAAATTGTATTATGTGTCACATTAATAAACACACATCCACATCCGTTGACCGTTTCACCTCATTCACTCTTATCCTGTGTAGTAAAATGTCGTTGATAACATTCTTTCGATTATCATTGAAGCCACACAAGGCCCACAAGTGTTCATTTACCTAGTTACTTGTTATTATATGGTACGGTACCTAATTTTTATGGGCTTGATTTATTCCATCGTATGGTATGAGTGACGTAACGATGTGATAGCTCAGTTGGGAGAGCACTACCCCGAAAACGGGGGGTCGCAGGTTCGAGTCCTGCTTACATTGCATTGGATCACATTACATTTTTCTGTTTTAATGTACCTTTGTATCAATATAAATAAAATTAAAAATGTGGTAACCAACTAAAAATATACTTAGCTCTGCCTCTGCCAAATCTCAATATCACTACATAGTATAAAACAAAGTCGCTTCCTGTGTCCCTATGTATGCTTAGATCTATAAAAGTACGCAACGGATTTTGATGCGATTTTTTTAATAGATAGAGTGATTCAAGAGGAAGGTTTACATGTATAATAAATGCATAGTATGTTTAGTATCAGCATGGCACCCGTGTGACAACGGGCGGATCGCTATAGTTAAGTACCTATCTATTTATTTGTTCTTAAAACCAGTTAATTATCGTTATTAACCCGATACTTCCTCCAGGCAGACGGGTGGGCAGCTCGTAGAGGAGCTGGCGCGCGAGCTGGACAACCGACAGCAGCGGCAGTCCGCGGCCACGGCTCCGCCCTTCCTCCTCCAGAGCATCCAGGAGAACAAACGCAAGAGCCGCCTCTCCAACCCCGTGGCCCAGCCCGATAAACAGGGCCGGCAGAGCGAGACCAACCCCAACTTTATATACTAGAGCGGGACAGCAGGAGAGCGAGACCAACCCCAACTTTATATACTAGAGCGGGACAGCAGGAGATCCGTCTTTGTACCCCTTGGTTTCCGAAACCACGCGGCTGCAAAGACATACTTACTCTACACATCAACTTGGACGTATGCTCTTGGTAGAACTCTTGGTATATACTAGAGCGGGACAGCAGGAGATCCGTTTCTGTCGTCCTCATTTTGGAAACCGGCAGCAATGACATTTACCTACACATCTTGGACGTATGCTCTTAGTAGAATGAGTCCCCATCTCAGTGTTTCCTACTTTCTAATTTTGGGGTTGCTCGAAATTTTGATATTTTGAAAAAATGTGAGGTTAGGTATAGGTATATTTATAATATGAATGGAGGTAGATTTTTTATCAGCAACAGCAACCTTCTGCCATAGAAGCATGTGTATGGCAGGTAACAAAGTGAGGATTAATAGTTTAAGCAGTTTCGTCATTGTAGAAAATTACGGGAACTGCATGCATGTGCCAAATTATAACCTCAAATATTTTTCAAAATGGCCGCAAGGGCTGGAATGGTCACGTTGACTGGGATTGTCTACTGGTTGAGCACACGAGGACGCACCACTGTGTTCATACACTACACAATCCCGACTGTGAGTGAAAATGCATCTTTTTAACCAGTTTTCGAAAGAAAATTACGGTTCAAAAAGGTAGAAATAATTTATTTAAGATTTACAAATAAGTACGATTAAAGCTACTCTACATCTTGAACTTGTTTTAATAATGATAACAAATAAATTAACAACACAACCCCTTATACAATAAATAACAATACTGGCTGCATGCATACCTAACAATAACGATCTAAAACTTATCTAAAGAAAAATCATGGTTTCGTTTCGTCTATCGTCGTATCAAAGATAAGGTACCTATCCTCTCTTTGTCCTAGTATAAAAAAGAGATGGATACTTTTTAACGACTTCAAAAAACAGAGGGGTTTTTTTTTATGTTTGTTCCCCGATTACTCGAAAACGGCAGAACCGATTTGGACAATTATTTTTTGTTTGAAAAAGTAGGTATATATATATATACTTTCTAGTTGGGCCCATTGTCGCAAAACATAACTTCGTTTTGTTGAAGTCGGTAATTTTTTGTTAAAAAGTGATTAGATATCTATGGTGATCATTAGTCAACTTAGATGCACTTCCATATTATTAGCATAACATTGCGATATATATGAGTGTTACATTTTGGCATCCTTTTTGCCATATTTTTGTCAATATCGGGAACCAATGTATGTATGTATGTATAAACTGCTTAATCGGTAATAATGGTATGCTTGATCTTCCTCAAAATAGGACCTGACCTGACTCTCGGAGGAGCGTTCCTTTTGCGACAACGTCCTGAAACACACCGTGGCTTTGGCAAGTCATTATTGTGGATAAACCTGGCATTCGGGCTTGGCTTTTTCCTTCTACTTTTCGAAACCCCATAATTAACATATTTAGCCAAATTCTCGTGCTCCGTATTCTGTTTTTTGCTGTTCCCTTTGTTCCCTTCGTGAGCGTCTAAAATATCTTGGATGCTTTTGTATCCTTCTGTATCTTCAGGGTTAGTTGTTCCATAGCTAGGAAATTGTGCGAAGTTATTGATCGCTAAGCTCTTTAGGGCATCAATCTTTTTTTTCTTTTCCAACAGCTCTAGAGTTTTATAATATTTGTATGTATCAGGATCGTTAGCTTGGCTGATTGGTGTGAAGTCATTGTATGGGATGAATTTAAATGACGGTTTCGTCGGTTTAGCTTCAAAAGCCTCTAGATTCTGTTTCGTGAGGAGATTATTAAAGTTATCTCCAAACGAATAAAGACTGGGTTGCTGTTCCAAAAGCTCGGTATCTCCAGTGTCGATGTATCGCTCCTTTTTTTCTGAAGCCTGATTCCTTAGAGCGCTTAGGTCGACGCCGAAAGACTGGTTCGGCGGCAGTGTTGACCCGTAGAGCTCTCGGTCTGATGTCTTCCCATAAATTTGCTCAAACACTTTGTAGTCATCCGTCCAAAATGGGGATAGACCTGAAATAATAATTGCCAGGTATAAATACATACTGCTAAAAATAAAAAAAATGCGGAGGAATACCGTCCCCTTCAAAAGTTAATTTGATTATCTTCATCAAAATTTCTTGGGACCAACTTGGAGAAGCCTACTATCGAACATTTTTTTTAATCAGTCCATAAATGACGAAATTCTAAGGCAGCAACATAAAAAAGATTTGAGAACCTTTTAAATCCTTTTTAAAGTCGGTTAAAATACAACCGAATTGGGAATTTTCTCATTTTAGAAGTCGGTTGAAAATGGACGTTCCTCTAAGGGCAAAACTCTCATTATTGTTAAATGCAGTTATCAAAGGTTCACCTCACGAAATTCCTTATAGATCATGAGATCCTTCGCATAATTTGTATGAAAGGAACTATTTACCCCGTAATTAAGTACTTTGAGTTAATTGCTATACTTAAACCTTACTAAGGATCTGACAACCTTAAGTAGGTACCTAACTAGTCGTATACATATAGTACAAAATGCAGTTTTATTGAAGCAGAAAATAACCAATCAGAGAAAAGTAGTTTAGCTATAAACTAGAGGAATTAAAGGAAAGTAGTTTAGCTATAAGCTAACTCTGTGTTATTTCATGTAGGTTTGTTCAAAATGTTTATCACTGATAGTTAGAGTACGATTATTACGCGCGAGGCAAGAGCTGGTTTCGCAATAATTTCTTTATGGATATGCAAAATAACTGTATTTATCAATAAGTATATCACCCGACGAAAGTGATCCGGTGACATCGTTAAGTTTAACTTTCGTTTTTGACATAACATCGCAATGTTACTGTATATTTGTTTGAGTGTGTTTATCCACTTTTACCGTGACTGAAGCGATTTTGTTTGAGGAAGTAGATTATGGAGATTGAAATGAGAGGTGGTTAGGTGATTACATATAATGGTTCATTGGTTCAAGAACGCGATGTCGAATTGAAAACCAGCATTGGAACTAGTAAATATTATATGGATGATTTTATGTGAAGTGATTTCCAATTATAGATGCCAGATTCGTTGCAATCATTTGTTACGATTTCCTTTCATTTAATACTAGTACTCAGACCGCTTTCTGTATCTATCAGCCTTCTCATGTTACCAAGAAAATTAATCCAATTTGTAAGTCAGTGGTTGCCAACCTGTGGTCTACGGACCAACGGTGGCCCGCAGGAGTCAAAATAATGGTCCACGAACGATTCAGATTCCCGGAGGAGGGGATTTGTTTGCATTAGCTCACCGCGCACATCCATAATTGACTTTTTACGTTTATAACAGATAAAGCTAAGCAGCTTCTAATAAAGTGCGGCACTTACGAAGAAATAAAAGTGGTCCATGATCAAGAAAAGATTGGGAACCATCACTGTTGTAGGTAGGGGGCAAATTTTCGCTGAATCTTCCAAGCTATAGATCTCCATTTGAGAACATTTTCGCATCTACGACCATCGCTGTACAATTGCCGATTGTAACTAAGCGAGACGAAAAACTGAAGTGCATGCAATTCTTGACACTACATGCGAACTCAGATAGCTTACTTCTAGGTAGGGTCAATACCAACTGACCAACCTCTTTATCAGAGACTGGTGGCCAACGGGCTGTTAAAATTAAAGAAATTTCTCACAAGATGCATTGACGAGTAATCAGAAACAGTGTAACCGTTCGTTTTAAAAGTAATCGGGAGTCCGTTGAAATAGTAATAGTGTTGATGCTTTATTACAGGAATGTTTTATGAAGTACTTCTAAATAAGACCAAAGTTAAAAAGGTTAGGAGTGCCATTACGAAGAAAAAGTGGGCATGAGTGCATGTACCCGTTGCAAGATTGGATGAAAGCCGCTGGACAAGGCGAGTCCTTGAATGGAGACCCAGAGCGGACGCTAGAGGGCGTGGCAGACCACCTCAGCGCTAGGTGGACAACATTCCAAGACACGGGGGTCGAGACTGAATGAGTTGGGCACCAGATTGCTGAAAGTAGAAGAAAACGGAAGAGGCCTACATCTAAGATTGGATCAATGAAGGGGGATTATAAAAAACTTGAGCAGGGTCTAACTAAATCCAACTAACACCAACAATTTCCCGGCTACGTCCATCTTCTTGATTCTCTCTCATCTCCTCCCTCTCCACCCCGTTTTGAAGACTAGATCCGTCCTTGAAATAAGGACGATGATGACCATGACGTGATGATAGGAATTCTGGACTTACCGGACGCCTTGGTAACTCCACCGCCACCGTGCACCACCGCAGTCAACACGCAGATCGCGCTTAGCCACTGCATCTGGAAATTCATACAGGAAGGTTAGTTAGCGGCGTTAGCGCAATTATGTTATTAAAACTTTCGTGAGACATGAAATTATTGTATTAAACGGTTTACACTCACGTGAAATTGTCAGGACCGGCCGGATCTGTTTCGAACTCGTACGGAGCTCTTCATCAGGGACTGCTACCCGTACACCGGTAATCCCGTGGACACCATTAGACAAGTGTGCGTAATGTCCATGAATGCCAAATGTGACGTTGGAGTGCCGAACGGACAAGTTGCGGGCTTGCAAGCACACCCCGCCCCCGCACCGTCGGCGCGCGCTATTAAAGCGCAGCGTTAATCAAAGAATCAGTGTCAAAGATGCCGTGCCGGTGTACGGGTAGCAGTCCCTGATGAAGAACTCCGTACGAGTTCGAAACATATCGGGCCGTTTCTGTCATTAGCGCACTCAACACCACACACAACCATCCATCTGAATTCGACGAGCGTCGTTACTGAGTATACTATATTATAGTCGAGTCCCCCAGAATCCCTAGATACGACACTTTTACAAGACCCTTTATCACATTTGAATCACTAATCTTCAGAAAGTCTGTAATGTTAGTGTTGAATGTCCATCCAAACGGTCGAAATTCATAATCGGTTCATAAGGGGATCATAAGACTGACTCTTCCTTACTCAAACTATTGGCATATCAATCCAAATGAGGAACATGAAACTATTTGTCACGATATAATTTTATCAGAAGTACCTAATTAAGTATTATTAATGAAATCACATAATAATAAAATTCCCACACATTTAAAAATAATTATACCCTCGTAAATATATATCGATACCGCATAAACGCTCATTAGCAGCAAAACCGTGTGAAAAATATATCGGAACTAGATTGAATGAAAACTCTAAACGCCCTAATGAGATCTCGGCAAAGCCTGCAAAAAGCAAGCGTGAGCTGCGAACAAAGAAATGGTGTGAAGCGGATGGAGGAAGATAGTGAGAGTGACAGATGATCACTCCTCTCGACTTTACTCTAAACTAAATGGTAACTCTAAGAATAGGTTTTCACTATCGTATAAGAAAATAAGGTAGGTACCTACGACACTCCGGCTAGTGAGACTTTCTACGACACTGACTAGTTGCCACTTCATGGTAACAAAATAATTATAAGGAAAAAATGTTTGCCGCCAGTCGTACAGAAAAAAATACATTACGATGTTCTTTGATTAAGTTTTAGTTTGTCGTAATAATTGATTTAAAACACTCACGATTTTATGAGATTCACACAGGACACAGGTAACAAGAGAATCGGGGAGTATTATGAATCACTAATGGCAATACAGAATTTATTTTTATTTTATTTATTTATTTGGTTCACCAACAATTGTTTACACTAAATACTTACAATGTAACACAATTTCTGCCATTATCTAAGTGTAACAATCACTTATAGGTAAACACCGCATGCGTTTTATTATAAAACTAGTTAAAATTATTACCTACTTAACACTAATTATACTTAAATGTAAGTTATGCTCAACTGGCCTAAGCTTTTTATTTATGAAAGGTTTTTCAGAAGAGGGCACAACCACGCCAACCAATCATAGCGCGATGACGTCAAAACTCTTGCCTGTCATTCCGGAGTGGAATAGGTACCTTTATTTTCTTATACCATGGTTTTCACCAAGCTTAGAAGTCAGGGACTCCTAGTGATTGTTGTACTTATCCTCTTTCGTCAAGAAGGTTATCTTTATCTAAATAGCATGGTAATCTAAACTAACTAAAGCATCATGTACACTAACCGTTACATAAGGGCGATCTCGAACCCACAGGCGATAAATAAGCTGGGCGAAGCGGAGTTGACTGTGATTTGGCCAATCACACAGTTTCGATTTCGAGCTCTGTGACTATTGTCGAGCCAATATGAACGTGCTGATGGAGACATAATATTATAATTATTAAAGAAGTCGAAAAAAAACTTTATCGATTAAACATATACTCTACTCAATACTGCATATTAAATGGGTCCCATAAGTTAGGCACGACTATCGTGCCACCTATCTAGACACTGGACAGAAATAGTGAGATGTGTTCTTTGAGTAGAACGGTACTTTAACTAGGTTCCTTGAAAGATAGGATCATCGTGGATATCTCCATATTAGTACGGCGAAGTCACAGTCACAGAGACTCCGAAAAGTTCGGAAACCAAAAATTAGCGGGACTGCTAGCCAGATAATATGATTCCATTTGTCCGGTCACTTTTTTCAGAAAGTTACTCTAACAATAAATAAACTACACATTTGTGAAACATGAATCATGAATTAAAACACTACGACTTAGCTTAATACGAGGTAGACGATTAAGTAACATACAAAAACAAAACATCGCGTGATATTGTTAGTAAATGATCACTTAACACTTACTTTTTATAGTCTTACTTGTTTTATTTGATCCAACTGTAGCTGCTTCGTAAAATTCGCGGAATACAAAGCAATATGAATCGAAAAAAATGTTTTTTTAGTTTTTCTATCCTATTTGTTCACATAGAATAAAACGGTATTCTTTAACGTAAAATGTTTTGCACGATGCAAAATAAAAATTACAATTCATTTCTGAATTTAATATCGTAGCTACTTTTTCGTTAACAAAGTAAAAGGTCTCTAGGGTAGGGTAACAGTATAAGGTAGGGTAGGGAAATAAATTAAAGATTTTCATTAAAACGATGACGATGATTAAAAACTATCATTTGGGATTTTTGTAAATTTCTTTACCTACGGTCTGACCATAAATAGTAAAAATTAAAAAGTGGCAATACTGTAGTGTCGTCCCCGTTTTCTTAAGATTGATTAAAAAGGGACGACACTATTGTATTGCCACTTTTTAATTACTACTCTTTTTGGTCAGATTGTACCTAAGTAAGACCAATGAGGAACAGCATAAAAATAAAATCCTATCGATATGTAGGTACATTTGATTCTGTTTGTATTACGGCTAGACCTAGACTACAGTTTACGTTGAATCAATGAAATTGGTTAGTTAAATTAACACTAAGTAAAAAAAAAAGAAAGACACTCGTTAACAATATCACTTAGCTTTAGTCTCTTGGCCTGGTTATCAGGTTCTATTTGTGATACAAACAGATTCCAATGTATCCATTCCTAAGGAGCGTAATTTGAGCTATGTACATAGGCGTCCGCTTACCTCAGGTCCGGTCACAGCATTGCTCGCGGTACGCTCGGCAATGAAAGTGCTCTGGAAAAGATCTCCGCTATATAAGCTCTTGACAGGGCGCGACGCGCGCGCCGCCTCGCTGTGACGAATCGTCTGAATTGTATCATGATCAAGGATCGAATTATTATTATTAATTCGTTTATTCATGGCGGCTCAAATCTTGTGCCAGTATCAGTTTTTTTGGGCAATGCATGACTTCTGTGTTAAATAAGACATAAAAAAACATGAGATGAGATGAAAATGAACAAAGATGGCCGATGAATCAGGATCGTAAAATGTGAGCAAAATCGATTGAAATGACGTATGACAACCGGTGGGCAGAAAGGTTTTCGAGTGGAGACCACGTACTGGCAAGCGCAGTGTAGGACGGCCACCCGCAAGGCAGACGTGTTCAGACGACCTAGCTGCATGCGGGTCACTGCTATCTGGCCCATGTGGAAGTCTATTGAGGAGGCCTGTGTCCAGCTGTGGACGTCCTATGGCTGAAATTACGTGTGACAACCGGTAACGATCTGGTGTCGATTCACTTCAATGAATTTTGCTCGCATTATATGAATTGAACGCATCAACGACACGTGTAACTAAGATCTGGGGTGGGATCCTGGAAAAAGTACGGTATATTTCTGTGAAGAGCACAAACAATTATTTCTGGTTCTTGCTGAGAGGTCTTCATACTCCAACGCGAAATCATACCCCCTCAAGAGAATACTCTCGAGGTGGAGTACTTAAGAATACATTTTACTAGTAGTACCTATATAGTGTAATGTGTTAAATAAGTAATCGACATCAGGTAAACTGATGATGCCACGTCTCCTTTCAGAAGTTAGAAAGAAATATAAACATTATTTTCAGTAAATAACTTAAGCAATTCAAAGTCTAATTATATTTCGTCAATTTATTGATTGCAATTGCAACCTTTAGTAAAACGGTTAGTAGTACGTGTAGGGTGTAATAGTTTATCGCACCCTACATGTACGAATGTAGTATGTTAATTGTTAGGTTTGTTTAGTACGTTATAACGGGGCGGAATGTTAAGTAAAAGATGTGACCGTTCCCGATGAGTACCTTTATTGCACAGAAATTACATATAAGTAAAATATATCAAATAAAGTCGATTGTGACGCATACGCTAGGTGCGGCGTCAGCTTAACACTTTCGCAACCAGATATAAAATTTAACCCTACCCCAGAAACCGAGAGCCCGCTAGGTGGGTAGCTCTTTAAGCAAAAATACGTGACCGGCATCTGAGCAACGATTACGAGTGCCTACCAGGCGGGTTCCTGGTGGCGAAAGTGTTAATATTATATTGTCGAGTGTGCTCGTGCAGTACGATTGGAGAAAATCCGCGCAACGAGGCCGCACCGCGCGCACGAGAGGGAAAGTCAAGTTCAAACTCCTGCGCGTCCTGCTTCCTGCTCGGAGGCGTGCTGCGCACCGGCTGCCAGGCGGATATCCACTGGACACCCACACCTGGTCGTTACTGCCGCAGTGTTGTCACATCTACTAACTTTTCAGTAGATCTACCTGTTTTGCCTCCGTTCTACCTATCTACCAACCTCAGTATCGAATCTGCCTATTTTTCAAAATTTTACGATCGTAAACATTTCACATATTTGTATTCATTTCATTAGCAATACATGCCGCGTTTCGCCGTATTCAAAAACGATTCGATGGTGTAGTGGGTTGCAGCTCCGACTACGAAGCAAGAGGTCGGACGTTCGAGGCTGGGCTTTCCGATGTAACTTTTCTATTTTCTTCAGAGTCTTTCTTTACATTAGTTTCGTTAAATTGTAAAATAAAATATCACAACGTCATGCCGGGACCGAGTCCCATTTCGTAGCCAGATTTGGTAGCTAGCTACAAGATGGGAAAACACATTTCCCATTTCGTAGCTAGCTACCAAATAGGCAAAAAAATCCCATCTCGTAGCCAGATTTTGGTAGCTAGCAACCAAATGGGAAATGTGTTTTCCCATCTTGTAACTAGCTACCAAATCTGGCTACGAAATGGGACTAAAGGGAATTGATGAAGTTGCTGCGATATCCTAGGGATATCGCCACTTGTCAAGTAGGCACACGTCAAAAGTGACGGATGGCGATGAAAAGGAGAGATCTCCATTATATCTCTAAAATTGGTCGAATACCCCCCCTGGTCGTTACTGCCAGTGTTGTCACATCTACTAACTTTTCAGTAGATCTACCTGTTTTGCCTCCGGTCTACCTATCTACCAACCTCAGTATCGAATCTGCCTATTTGTCAAAATTTTACGATCGTAAACATTTCACAACGCATAGAACGAAAAAACAAAGAAGTGGGTAACAACCCACTGAATATTGAACGTAGCCTCTAGTACATAGAGCCAAAGCCTATCTTGTAATTTCATCACTTGGACATCAAATGGGCCGGTATAAGTGAATCTGGGAGTGTGTCGCAGACACTTCCTTGACAGTTGACAAAATATCGTGTGTAATTTATTCTTTGACAAGGCAAAACAAAAATGCCGCGATTTTAAACACATAAACACTGTTTATGCATTGATAATCATTAAAAACGTATTACCTACTGTCCCAAAGTGGTGGTAGATCTACCTATTTTTCATTGCCAGGGTGATATCAAGACACTTAAACCTGGTAGTTACTGCTGGGCGCCGATACAGGATTTCGTTTGTATGAAGCTATATATGACTTTAATATTTTCTTCGGTTTCCGCGACTGTCACACATGACACAAGGTTGACAACCTTTGACAACGGTATCTGTAAAGGTACTGAAACGTCAGGGAGGCTCAAATAATTAATATACGCGATATAATCCGTTTAAATTGTTTTATTTAAATATATATGACTTTACTAAGTAGACATTTCGAAAATAGTGAACGTCAAGTTGAAACTTTTGCGTGTCTTGCTTCCTGCTCGGAGGCGTGCTGCGCACCGGCTGCCAGGTGCCGTCGTTAGGTACTGCTAGGCGCGGATACAGGGGGCCTATGATAGTTGCGTTTATAACGTGATAAATAAGTGGCAAAGCATCTCGCATTTTGTCAAAACGTGACGGATGCTTTGTCACTTATTTATCGCGTGATAAAAGCATGGAAGGAAGTTAGTCTCTTTCTTCCATGGATAAAAGCAACCATTATAGGCCTGCAGGATTTTGTTGGTAGATAATGAGCTATTTTGTGGCTATAATTAATTGTTAAAATCTTTATTGTATAAAATTAAGGTCAGTATATGTATTTAGTTCGATACATACCTACTTACTTCAAGTGTGTGCAGAGTAGAAATCCAATGATTCAAAACTTTCATCATCATTTAAAATTTATTTAGTACTGGATATCTGGTAATTACTTGACTATAATAAAGTAGCTACCGTAGTCGACTTATTTAGTGAAAAGAAAACGCACGAATCGTGGGAGTCTCGTCGGAGACACGGTACAGAGCGGTCGCATCTGTGCAAGCCATCCCGAACGACCCAAAAACGCCACTTAAATCTTTGAGCCAAAACAATAGCCCCACGCGAAACAATAGTCCGGCCGTCTGTTCGTTCCATCCCCGTCATAAAGTTCAAAATTCTCACCGCGCGTTCGACGTTAAACTTGAAAGATTAGTTCAAACTAACCTCCACCGCGTTCCCTAAATACCTCCAAACCAAAACCATCGGGTTTATACATAGTGCAGTGCGTCTAGATAACAAATAGCCTAAGTAGTGAGTGCAAACCTAGTGCTGGAGGCAGAAACTGCCGAGTAGAGTACAAAATACAGGAGTAACCACGCTGCGCGCTGCATCAATTACTGACGACACAGCGGCCCAAGGAGAACTCGGTGAGCTCTTTCCATTATCACTGCTTACTTAATGTCAATTCGAAATTGAAACATTAAATACCTTAGATATCCGAGTTGAAAAGCTATAAAGATCAGATCAGATAAGCACGTGCCTAACAGACCTCGTCAGGTCCTCGGCAAATTGCACCTCAAAAATTCCCCCGACCTCTTTAAAACCGCCACACTTAGGTTCTATACCTCTACGAAGGATCTGTAATCTAGATGCACTGATCAACTCCAGGCCCTAATAAACTAACAAAGATTACTAAAATCAGATTTTTATATATAAACTTTACTTCACTAATAATTACATCGCTAAATCACAAATCAATCCTAAACCTTTTCTTTTATTAAACTGAACGAAGCGCATACATACATAAATAACCTCCACGAACGACGAACAGCTATAGTCGAGTTCGACGCCAGAAACAACGGGGCCAAGAATTCCAATCCAAAAACGCGGTCGCTTCGCAAACACCTAGTTAAAACTAAATCTCATGGCCCATTCATTGGCGAAACTAAATCTATCATAAACTGCTACCTATTACCACGCGCCTAACACAACTCCTAAAATACATACACACATTATTATATTATTATACCATCACTTCCAACGCAATTCACAGAATCTCAAAGAAGCTTGGGTTATAAGACATAATCAAACAAAAATATTCTTTGTTACAATACAACCCACTCACAGCAAAGCACATGGTCAGTCCGGCAAACACCCCGTTTTATTGCCAACCAAAGCAGCTCGACATCAAAAAAAAAAAACCCTTGTTAGAGCACTACGCAACAGACCATTTTTTTATCTAAAGCGCACCGCTTCTTCGAACGAAACATCATCTGGCGGCCACAAGTCACCAAAGAGAGTCTGCCAAGCCATATAACAATAGCAATTAAGTAGTAGAAAGTTGACGCAAGTTTGAAAGTCAGGATATCCATCACAATAGATAACTACCTAAGTCACACTGAAGCACAAAACAACACAGCCGGTGTGCATTAAAAACATACACTACACCGTATAACAATAAGTAAAATACCTAGCAACACACATAAACACCCCCGACAACACCATCCACTAATAACCTAGACTTTAAGCTCTCCCCACAGCGCGCCTCTAGATAGCAGGATACGACAACAATCTACAAACATGGAAAGCAAAACGGCAATAAAGAATATACCCGGAGATGGTAACTGTCTTCTTCGAGCTATCGCCCAGCAAATCAACGACTTATTTGGATTAACGCTTGATTATCAAGCAATCCGCAGAGACCTCGCACGATATGCCGATGTAAACCAACATGACCAAACAATGCGAATGCGAGATCATAAGCAATATTGATGTCAACAAGCCAGACCAAAATTAACAAATTAAGAAATATTTGACTTTGCAAGACCAAGATGATGTGGGTGGAGCCGATATACTTAATATCTGCAGCAGAATACTACGGCATCAATGTAATAGTATTTCAAGGCACCCCACTAAAATAAATAACACACTTTACCCCTAAAACACCCAGCGACGCGGTAGGCGCCATGGCCTGGTCCACAGTCACAACCACTACGATTATTTTGAAAACCACCTGAGTGTAAACACGACTAATAACACACAACTCACGCGAGCAGAAATAAACCTAAATACCGGAACGCCAGAGGAGATAGCAGACGCAACTGGATACCGACTGTCACGACCTAGGCCGCACCACCCGGTTCACAACCCAATATATAGAACTAACGTGGCAACATGGAACGTTAGAGGAGCAGCTAAACCTAAGAAAAAATCAGATATTGATACGTTACTAGAATCGAAATCTATACACATCGCACGCTTACAAGAAACTCACCTGAAAACCGGAACTCATGAATCCGATGACTACAAATGGAGTGTAAGCGGAAATAACTCCAACAGAGGTCTGGCCATCCTTATTAGGAAAAATAGCGGGCTTAAAATTTACTGGACAAAAACCAATTTGAACAACATGGCAGCGTCAATCGACGTTGATAACAAAACAAAATTATTCGTCGTCACAACAAACTGGTCAAACGAAACATCAGCAGCCACAAACGACCTGTCACGCCTACTCCGATTAATAAAGCTCAAGCCAAAAAAACCCGACTCTAATCGTTCTAGGTGACTTCAATGCACACATCGGGTATAAAGATGCAAAAACACTACGCAACTGTCACCGAATGGGTAAAAACCTATACTATCCAAACAGCAAGAGTAATGGGGAAATACTCATTGACCTAATAAGAATCGAGAAATTCTGATTGGAAACGTCATTCGGCCGAAGTAGCTCTAAAGTAACCTGGCAATCAGACAGTAAAAAGTCACAAATAGACCACATAATGACCCAATACAAGAGCTCATCCAACTTTAGCTTCACCAAAGGCCACTGACACGCCAAATCATAAAATCATATGGGGCGAACTGAAACCACATAAATCGAATAAGACCAACATAAACAAAACCTCCCGAGATAAAACCTCAGACGAATCAGAATCCTTCAACTACAAGACATTAGACTACAACATGCTCCAAGATAAAACTACAAAAAAGAAATATCAGAACATCGCACAAGAACTGGCAATGGTACAGAAACGTACAAAAGAAAACCCACTCCAATGGCAAGAAATCACGGAGATAATGAAAACCTCAGCGAAAAGAACAATCAAATTTCATCCAAAGTACTCAAAAGAACGCAGAGTAGCGCTAGCAAAACTGCAACAAGCAAAATTCAGGAAAACTCTACGCCCAAGTGACGTAACACGAATAAATAACCTCAGAGAATGCAGACGAAATCTACAAATACTTGAATCAACAGAAGACGAAAGGGAATGCAGAACATTCTGTAAGGGGCTAGCAAATACCCATCCGTCAAGGAGGATGAAAATCACCTACGACTTCTACAGACACACGAGCTCAAGGCAAGACAAAAATCAAAAAACACGTTTATCCCAATGTCCACATGGGAAGAAGAGCTTGCTAAGTCAGAGGGCCCAAGCATTGAGCAAATAAGCGTCGAAGACACAATAGATCAACCGGACCGGAGCCCACGCTAGATGAAATAAAGCATATTATTTAAAAGATGCGTAATGGTACGGCCCCTGGAATACTCAAACGGCGACTGAGCTATTTAAAGCAAATCCAGACAAACTCACCAACCAAATATTAACGCAAATGCGGGCAGCGTGGACAACGAATACCCTGCCGGAGACTTGGACACAATCAATCCAAGTACCGCTACCAAAAACAACGAACCTAAAATCTATAAATGACTACAGACGAATCTCTATCTACAGCACGGGATACAGGATCTACGCTAATCTACTACTACTGAGACTGGATGAAACCATTGACGACCTCGAAATCTACCAGGCAGCATTTCTGAAAAACAGATCTACCGACGGTCACATGTTTACTCTACGCCGAATTCTAGACGAGGAATGGAGAGCAGGCAAGAAAGCTTTTGTCCTAGCAGTCGACCTAGAAAAAGCATTCGACACAATTGATCTCAACGCCATGAGGGACTTATTATGCACGCGAACAAACAAGGCGCTAGTCAATCGTATAGTTAAAGCCGCGATGAACGAATCTACCTGCACCAAGTGGTTTGGACAACAAACCAGGTGGATCAATAAAGGCAAAGGCGTCAAGCAAGGTTGCCCTCTCTAAACGCGACTATTCACCATCGTAATGGACGACGTGTTCAGAACACTAGAAGAAGAAATGCCCTTCGTAAAACTCAACCAAGGCGAGGAAATACAGTTACCGATTATCCTAGCTTTTTCGGACGACTTGATATCGAACGGCCTCCAACAACTAAATCAGATATACGCGAAGGCCAAAACCTTTTTGGAATCAGCGGATCTAAAGGTGAACGAGACAAAAACAAAACTCCTAGTACGAGACCCAATAAACGAAAACAACAGAAACTTCATTAACCTAACCGGGACAACAGTTACTCCAGTGAACGAAATCCGCTACTTGGGTACCTACATAACCTCCTCCCACAGCAGAAAAAATACGATCAACGAACGGTGCAAGCAAGCGATAAGAAATGCAAAAGGAGCCCATATGTACTGGAGGGAAAAACTATAACCAAAAGGATAAAATGCCTTCGACTATGCTACTACGGACACATCCAGCGACGCCCAAGACCCCACTTGCTGCATTCCGCGTACCGGCACAAAGCGCAAAAACTCAAAGTTGGCCGACCCAGCTTTACATGGAAAAACTCGTTGCACCAGGATATGCAATACTACGACTTGAACAGCTCTGAGTGGGCAGAACTTGCATCAGACAAGAACAAATACATCACGGCAGCCCAAAAAATCTACCAACTACAAGAAACCGACAGCGAATCGGAGGATGAAAGTCAGACCAACGAACAGGAATCGTGATACCCCGACGGCTATCCGGTGAACACGACAAGCAAAGACGCCAACGAGAGCACGCGACAACTCACCAACGCTCATCCCCGATGCTCTACCCCACCTCACCTAACTTCCAATATTGGCTCAAGGTTGCATAATCGGCTGATTGTGGTCGACCGGTTGCGGCTAGTCGGCCCTCCTATCCCATCCCAGAGCGTGTCACTCCTTATAAATCTGTGCCCCCTGGTGTATCCGGCTTGTCCGGGTCAGGCTACGACCTGGCTGGGTGTGGTGCCTATGTTCATGTTCATGTTCAAGAAAACGCACGAATCGTGCCCGTCTTTCCTTACCGGCCATTTACGTTAAGTTTGCACGTGGTAACTATGGCGTCATACAAATGAGATTCAAACTTTACGCAACCGGTTTAAAGGATTCGAGGTTTAGTTTTAGGCTGTTTCCTTCATCAAAGCTTAACCAATTGTAACCTAATTTTGGAAACTGAATAATGATCCCACACATTTCCTTCCTATTCAGTTGCCAAAACCGCGGTTGCGATTGGATAAGTTCTGGAGGAGGAAACAATCGAGAGCGAAACCTCGATTTTTATGTAAAAATCATCAGTGATAAGTGTAGGCAGCATGCTCTCCTAATCCCAGTCACAAAATTAGTTAAATAACAAACACACTACAGCACACAGCCCGGGCTATTCGTAGCGATTCAGCGAACACAAATCCTTTGCCAGTGTTATATAGCCTCTAGACGCGTATCTATAACTATTCATAATCATATAAGCCATTACCATCCCATCAAACTTGCCCATCTGCTGGGCTGACCAGTTTGTTTTGACCTGTGATCTTGACACGTGCAACTACTTTAAGCGTAATGTTATTAAAACTATCGTGAGACATCTTTAATAATTATAAAAAACGGTTTAAACTCACGTAAAAATTGTCAGGAACGGCCCGACGCGCGCCCGGCTATTACTTTAAGCGATAGCTATTACCAAGGACCATATACACGGGACCGCTATTCTTCATACTACGCACCGTACTCCGTTAGTTACTATCGTTCTACGTCGCTAGATGCCGCTAAGGGTCTCAATTCATTCAAAAGTCGTCATTTTTCAATCTCTACCGTACGGTACGCGCAAGCGTGAAGTAACACAGTCGTCAAGCGTTCAACGACATTCCAACTTCCAAGTGATATAGTAAAAAGTGAATAGATGACGTTAGGTGCGATGTTTGTTTACTACGTTCCGTTTCGTCTCATTTCACTATTTGTGTTTGTTTTATTTAAACATAAAAATTACTTACATCCTAATCCTAATCCTAATAATATTATAAACGTGAAAGTTTGTATGGATGTATGTATGTACTTTTAACTTAATCTCAAAAACTACTGGACGTATTATGATGAAACTTTCCAGTTATGTACCTTATATATCAGAATAGGACATAGGCTATCATTTATATCAAGTTTTATCCCTTTTAGGGACGAAAAACGGGATTAAAATTTGTATGGAGAGCAAATCATTGTAGTTGCAACAATTCCCTACATGTCATCGTTTTGACGTAAACTAATCAATATAATAATAATTTTGTCTGGGCCTACGATAGACCTTCACGAAACGCATACCTACCAAACTATTCTTTGTAAAAAAACAATAAATTCTGATATGGAAACACGTAACCGCAAAATTCGATTAATCGCGTAATTTCAAGAATAAAATACATACAATTTTACAAATTTGAAACAATGACATTTGATTTGACGACATCACACACCCATCTGGCAAGACATGTCAAACCAGTGATGCCAGAAGGGCTACCCCGATGTTCAAAATTTGACTGTCGAATAGCGCCATCCTTCTCGATCATCTGTCAAAGAATATTTTAGTGAATGAAATAGCACTATACGACAGTAAAATTTCCAACATCGGAATAGCCCTCACTTGATTTAGGACTTTAAGAGAGTATGCGCAAAAATTATTAGGACAAACGAGTAGTATGCCATTCAACAGTATGCCAAACATTCTCGGCCAAACATTTTTAGGACAAAAAACGTTATGCGATAGGACAGGTACCCGAAATTTATCTATACAAAAACTAACAGAACTAACGACAGTGATAATTCAATAAAACCACAATTTTATAAACGTTTTCTTTATATTACTTTTAACAAAAACAAAACGAACGAATATATTTTCGCAGGCCGCCTGCATGTAGGCAATTCTTAATTGTTCTAGGGTAAATGTCAAACATTTCCGCAAATCGTCCCGTTGGCGTAAAGCCATTTTGTCGTTGGCGTTGGTCTTGGGCCATGGCAAGCGGACGATGCAATGGTTACTTTGCTTTGCAGTAGATCAATAAGGTTTCCTTCAGCATTATATCGCCGTACCCAACGTCAAACTGTGTCCCTGCTAGCATTTAACCGACGTGTGATCTCATAAATCCGTATTCCTTCCTGGTGTAACTCCACTCTTTGAGCTCTTCATTGTTTTCAGTCATTATCATTATCTTTTAATAGTTCACGGTTAGCGGCAAGCATTTTATTTTTCAAATTAATAACGTTGCTGAAAATTATTTTACGATTTTCTCGATTGACACTGACATATGTTCCTAATTAGAAATTAAAAGCAAATGATAACCTTTCGCGAGGAGGTTTTTTGTAAAATGAAGTGACAAATAATAATATTGACATTTCAATACTATTATTGAAATATAATTTTCGGCCTTAATGCATTGCGAATGTCTAACGACATTTTAACGAAATGGGTAGGAAATGAAATTCCTTGACTGTACAAAACTTATCTAACAAATATTACGTTACTGACTGTTTGTTAGTGGGAAATGTCACTTGACAATTCGGGCGTAACTTATTTTGTCCATTACATCAGTGCACCAACGCCATCTAGCTATTTTGTGTAGCAAAAATTGGCGAGCCCGCAAGCAACCTTGAGCTATCCAAAGGTAGTGCCATCTATTTTAATACGATCAAACCACGTTGTTGAAGACTAAAAAATGAAATCCTTAAAAATTGTGTATTTAAGTTATATTATCGTATTAAAACAAAGCAGTAACGCGTTTGATTTTCAAAAATCAAAAATCACTTATAAATATTGGTAAAAAATATCATTTTTGTCACTTCCAGGCTACGAAGCAGCGCCATCTAGTTTTTATACCGAATTTTGAGCTTTTTCAGAGTTACGTTTTCTTGTATGAGAACATAAGTCCCGGGTATATGGTCCTTGCTATTACTTTAAGCGTGTCTATCAGAGACGAACTAAAGAAGGTTTAACGCCTATTTTCAGAATGACACCGCTAGTTAAATCAGTATGACATCAGCTGAGTCAACATTACATGAGTAGCAAAGTAGCAAACTTATATTACAAGTACATGTGTGACATGTGTGAAGAGTGAATTGAATACCAAAAAGTTTAATACCTACCGTAACTCATATAATTTAATTTTGTATAATTTTTTCCCATGTGCAACGGCAAATTAACCTTCGAATAATATACCTTAAGGTACTGTTTTGAGTTTCATTATTGTGTTGTTCATTTTTGTCGCACAACGGAACTTTTTCCGATCGATTTTTTCTAAGGCTAACTAGACCTAAATTACGTCCAACTTTTTGTTCCTTATACCCACATATCTCCGAATGACTATTCATTTTGGAACCAAGCTTGCCAATTTAACCGCCTATTTACTAATCCTACTTCTGAACCAATTCAATTACCTATAAGCTCAAATCAAGTCCCAGGCCGTGGAGTAACTTTCTATGGCGTGCGTGTTTTTGTAGCTAATCTGCACCGGGCCCATTACTGCGATTTGCCGTCAATCGCAGACGACGTGAGGGCGTTCACCGCAGGGTTCCGTGGGCAGAAAGTCAAACCACCATTCTTGAGGGACTTGACTTAAGTTGGACCAAATAGTATGTCCTGTGTGTCTGTCTGTCTGTGGCATGTGAGCCCCAAACGGTTGGACCAATTCGATGCCGTTTTCTAATCGAAATACTTCTACATTGAGATGGTGCTTACCTATGTTTGGTGGAAAAAGGACCAGTAGTCTCCAAGATATTCAGCTTTAATTGGAACGAGTAACAAGATCTCAGCCAATATTTAAGCTAATAATTCATAAGTTTTGTAGTTATATTCAGTTCTAGTAGCATTTTCTATATCACTCATTGAATGGAGGGTCTCATGATGACCTGCAACTCGTGGGGTGTTTTAATTTTTTAATTTAGGTTATTTCCAAAAAAGCACATTCACGGCTACTTATAACTGTATCCAAATCTGACAAAAAGTAAGCTGCAAAAGGTATAAAAAAAAATTCAGTAACTTTTTTACTGCTTTGGCTGTGGTGCGGACTGCGGAAACATAGTGAGAACTAAACCTAAAATAAATATTTTGGACTACATTTACTATAATGTAGTTAGATAATGAACGTTATAGGAGCGTACCCGACTCGCACTTTGCAAATTTTTCTTTCCTTCTCAAAAATAACATGTTGATGACAACAGGTTGAAGCAATTTTCCAGTAAAACGCAGTAAACACTGCAATCGAATTGTTACAAGTTTCCTTTCCTGTTTAGGTAATATTAATGATGTTACTACTAGGTAATTGGTACCGTGGTTAGAACACACTGAAGAAATGGACATCTAATGCAATCGTTGTCGTGTTGAAGGCGAACACAACATTCTCATCCTATCATAGCTGTGAGAGAGACAGGTAAAACGATGAGGCAGGTTATCAAAAATAAAAGTTCAGTGATTTGTAAATTATTTTATTAATGTGCAACTTACAGATAGATTACATTTTACGGTATTGGTTTACCTTTCGGGCTTCTGCTAGCCTTTTAATATATAGTTACCATTATAGATCGTTATTCATGAATCATGATAGAGAACAATGGCACTTTATAGAACATGGCACAGATACTTACATGACTAATGATTATAATAATACATACATTCATTATAATAATAATTTTGATGGTAAACTTAGAAAAGATGTGTTAATGTATAGTAAGCCTTATAACATTTTTCTGTTTGTATATGGCAAGCTGTCAAATCCTTTGCTGTCAGTTAGTAAATTAACAAGTAAAGGGTTAACTGTCACATTTAGTGATAAGAAATGTGATATTTTGAATAATTCTAGCCTAGTCGGATTCTTCCATCTGTCTTTCCTCTTCGATCTCTGACATTCCACTAACCTAACGCAATAATTTGCAATCCAATGAAATCTATTTTTCATATCTAATGTCCTGTAAAGTTGCGCAGTATTTCCTGATTAGACAGTCAATGTTAACCGTCTGTTGTTTTTATTTATCGCCCGCTGCTCGCCCAAATGTACCTGATCTGAAAAGCTATTCCGCTGTGTGGCCTATGCATATCTACATCACATCAGGTTTTGGAGCCCAGGTATCGTCGAAGCTGAAGCAGGTACCGAAGAAAGCAAAGAAAGCGATCAGGGTGAGTGAGCGTGGCTTTTATTATTAATAGGAAATTATATAACCTATTATTATGGCGGAAACAGACGGCAATGCGACCGAGCATGTGCCTCAGACCAATACGCACATCGAGAAGCTCACGGGCGCTGATAATTACATCTCGTGGAAATTTGTAATGCAAATGTTGTTAACATTGGAAGTTCCGTGGGATTGTGTGGCCAGTACAGACAACAATGAGACGCGTGGCAAGCGTGCTCTGGCAAGAATCTGCTTGGCTTTGCATTCATCGCTATACCAGTATGTTCACGACGCCAAAACGGCTAAAGATGCTTGGCAAAATCTAACGAACATCTACGAAGACAAGGGCCTGTACGAGTATCGTCGAGTGCTCCTGCTGAGACAACTTCATCGCATCGAGTATGGAAGTTATCCTAACATGTCTGACTACATCAACGCAGTAATGAAACTAGTTCAACAGTTAGGAGATATAAGAAAAGTCATTGATGATGACGAAGTTGCAGAAATATTACTCAGCGGTCTACCTCAAGAATATGACATCGTTGTATCAAGCATCGAGACGGCAAGTTTAAACAAGAAAGTGTCTAGCGAGGTTGTGCGAACACGTATTCTTCAAGAAGAAAGCTGAAAAGCTAATACTAGTGAGACGTCAACAAGTGTGGCATTTTTATCGAAGAAAGAACAATAATTTGCCATTTTTGCAAAAAGCCAGGTCACACAAAATTAAAATGCTTTGCTCGGAAGAGAAACCAGCAAAAGAAAGATGTTTTCCTGACTGTCAACACAACGGCTTCATCTACTGAAGAAAGCACAGTGCTGCGTGATGGTTTTATTTTGGACTCAGGATGTACAGCGCACATGTGTAATGATAAGAGTGTCTTATATGACTTTAAGACTATGTCAAGTGTAGTAGTAATAGCCAATAACGAAAAGTTATCTTGTGTTGGTACAGGTAAAATTGATATAAATGTTGGTAATGAAAAATTTACTTTGTCAGATGTCATGCTAGTGCCAAAGTTGTCATACAATTTGCTGTCAGTTAGTAAATTAACAAGTAAAGGGTTAACTGTCACATTTAGTGATAAGAAATGTGATATTTTCAATAATTCTAGCCTAGTCGGATTCTTCCATCTGTCTTTCCTCTTCGATCTCTGACATTCCACTAACCTAACGTAATAATTTGCAATCCAATGAAATCTATTTTTCATATCTAATGTCCTGTAAAGTTGTGCAGTATTTCCTGATTAGACAGTCAATGTTAACCGTCTGTTGTTTTTATTTATCGCCCGCTGCTCGCCCAAATGTACCTGATCTGAAAAGCTATTCCGCTGTGTGGCCTATACATATCTACATCACATCAAAAATACACTCCTATATGCAAGTTGTTGCCGTTTAATTTTCGCTCTGCAATTGTTAGAAATTGGATTGTATTACCTTACCACCCTTATAATACTAACTTGCTTATGTAGAATTGTGTGCATGTTCTTTATCATTTGACGTGTATTATCTACATTGTCTTTGATGTTCTCTTTGTTGAATAGTGTGTATCTGCCTTAAGCAACCATAGTGTTAGTTATCAATATCATGTGTCGTATCTGTGTAACATAGATTTAAGACTATAAAGACGGTTGTCTATGCTTTCCTCTCTGTCTTGCAACTGACCGAACTGGACACGAACAATGTGAGTTCCTATTTATATTAATTGTTAATAAACCAGATATCATCAGAATGTGATTGTGGTTATAATTTCATAAGCCCGGCACACACTCCGCTCTTTAAACTAAAGTTATCTTTACATGTCATACCACTAACACCAAATTCTGCCCAAGAGGTTATGTGACCAGCTATAAAGAAAATCATTACGATTAAAATATAAGATAACTATCGGAACGCTGTCGTCATATTTTTGAGTGAGCTCGTGCCGGGCTGATAAAAATAAATATCACATTATGGATATGGAACAATCTTCGTCATCACATGTATCGCAACATAACCTTCAAGTCGGCGGACACAAATGTCGTCCATTGAGAAACTTCCATACATGGAAATTCACCATCAAAAACGTTCTCATATTGGCAGGGCTCTGGGACGCCGTTGAGGAATGGGATAGCGATGATGGTAAACGGAAACGTGCCTTGGCACGTATATGTCTTTCAGTTTCTAAAGAATTATATCAATATGTAAGAAACCAAACCCCCGCTTCTGCATGGAAGAAACTGTCGGATGTTTTCGAAGATAAGGGTCTATATCGTCGGGTACTCTTGCTGCGTCAACTACATCGGATTCAATTTGCTGAATACTCTTCTATGTCTACCTACATTGAAAGTGTAACAACATTAGTTCAACAACTCCAGGACATTGGGCGGAATATAGAGGACGCGGAAGTAGGAGAAATCTTACTAAGCGGACTGCCAGCGGAGTATGATACTATTGTCTCCAACTTGTCAACGGTTTCAGCAAATGGTCAGTTATCCAGTGAAGTAATAAAAACTAGACTACTTCAGGAATATAGTAAGAAAACTACAGTTAATAGTACGACCGCGTATATAAGTAAGAAGACCACACGCATCATCTGTAACTTCTGCAAGAAGCACGGCCATGTAAAGTCCAAATGTTTTAAGCTGAAGCGTGAGAAGAAGATGAAGGTAAGCGCTGACGGAACCAACATTGTCGCTGCATTCATGGCTGTTGGAATTTATATTCTCACCTATGGCAACACCGATATGACTGTCAACTCGCACTTCGATATCTTTCTTGCTCGCTTGCAAAACTTTTCATGGCCGCTGTATATTTAAGCTTATTTTGGATTATAAATCTAGTTCTGTTTAATCGTGTATACCCTGGACAAATATCAAGACATTGTATTATAGAAATACAATTGCTTCATTGGCTGAACCGTGAGTGTTTTACTTCTAACTTCCCTGCCATCATCACGCCGTATTTCACTGCTGGACCACGACTTTTGCTACAGTTTATGGTACCCAGGTGGATGGTAGAGACTTCATAAATCAAGAAGAAGAATATAGAAGCAGTTGGCTGAAAAGCTACTGAATTTTTTGGAACTTACATAACCTCAAAATAGCAAGGTGTGCTGGACATAACCTGTACGTGTTCATCGCCGATTCGCCGCACAAGATGGAAGGCGCTAACGCAAATGCTAATCCTTCACCTTCTACCGTTAGCGGCGGAATATTTATAGAGAAGTTGGATGGCATGGCCAACTATTCTTCATGGAAATTCATGTGTAAGAATGCACTGATTTTAGAGGGACTTTGGCCAGCAGTCACGGGGGTTGATACGGATCCGGTTAAAATACAGCGTGCCTTAGCAAGGATATCATTAAGCCTCAAACCCCATTTATTTCAACTGGTACATAGCATCGAGACGGCAAAAGAAGCATGGGAAAAACTTAGTTCTGTATTCGAGGACAAGGGACTATTCCGTCGTGTAAGCCTACTGCGTCGCTTGCATAGAATTGAATTAGGCCAATGCGCTGGCATGACGGCTTACATTGATACAGTTTTTACCATTGTAGCTCAGCTAGCAGACATAGGTAAAACCTTGGAAGACGGAGAAATAGCCGAAATTCTGCTTGCAGGGCTCCCGCAGGATTATGACACTTTAGTGTCAGCCTTGGGTACTGCTTCGCTATCGCAGTCACCATCGTCAGAACTCGTAAGAGCCAGGCTGCTACAGGAAGATTTTAGAAGAGCTAGCGCTGACACAAATGGAAATGGAAATAGCGCTTTTGCTGCCAGCAACAATTATAATAATAATAAAAAGAAGGTTGTTTGCCACTTTTGCCACAAGCCGGGCCATATTAAGTCAAAATGTTTTAAACACAAAAGACAGAACAAGAAACATGAAGAAAAAACTCTGGTTGTTTCGTCGTTTATGGCTACAGCAGAAGACACAACGACTACGGGTGTTGTGGACTTTATCGTGGATAGTGGAACAACATCTCATATGGTGAATAATTATGATTTCTTTGATAACTTAAAAGACTCTAAGACAAATATTAATTGTGCTGATAAATCTTCCAAATTAGAGAGCTGTGGTGTCGGGGATGTTCATGTGAGCATCAATGCTTCTGAGAGAGTCATTAAGAATGTGATGTTTGTGCCTCAACTCTCTGAAAATTTATTGTCCGTAAGTAAGATGTGTGAAAAGGGTTTGATAGTGGTTTTTAAAAAGGATGGCTGTTTTATTTATGACAAATGTACTTTAGAAGGCAAACCTATTATGTCAGCTGATTCGTGTAAGGGTGTGTATCGGTTGAAAGGTATTTGTGCAAAGGAGCAGTCGATGGCTACTCTGCATCAAGTGCAGGGATCACAGACTGCAAAGTTAGCTGTGTCAGATGCAAATAAAGCATCTTTGTGGCATTCGCGATTAGGTCATCTTGGTATGAGTGGAATGTGCGTGATGAGAGAGAGTGCTGCATGTGGTGTTTCTTTTCAGATGGGCGATGACAGCATACAGCAGTGCGTCGCGTGTCTTAAGGGGAAGCCTGTGGCCAAGGCTTACCCTAAGGATGGAGCAAGGCGTGCAAGCAGGCCTCTCGAACTGGTGCATTCTGATGTGTGCGGGCCGATGAGTCACTACAGCTGGGGTGGTGCGCGTTACCTGTTAACCCTTACAGATGACTATTCGAGGAAGACCTTTGGATATTTGATAAAAAGGAAGTCTGAGGTAATGTCCTGTTTTGTTCATTTTAAGAATGTAGTCGAAAAGCAGACTGGTTTGCAGATTAAGTCTTTACGCTCTGACAATGGTGGTGAGTATTGTAATGCAACTTTTAAGGAGTTTTTAGCAAAGGAAGGTATACTTCACCAGCTGACTGTACCTTACTGTGCTGCCCAGAATGGCGTCTCAGAACGCCAAAATAGGGTGATTCTCGAGAAGGCTAGATGCATGCTTCTACAGGCAGGTCTGTGCAATCGTTTCTGGGGCGAAGCTGTCATGACAGCTATCTACCTCAAGAATCGTAGCCCTACCCGGGCTTTAGCAGGACAGTTGCCGGAGGAGGTCTGGTCCGGACACAGTGTTGATCTTGGACACCTTCGAGTGTTTGGGTGCATAGCATTTTCTTTGTTGCCGGAGCCTACTCGCACTAGTAAGTTGTCAGCTAAGTCAAAAATGTGTATTTTTGTTGGCTATTCAGAGACTACAAAGGGATACAGACTTATTGAGCCATCTAATCCCACTAAGGCTATTTTAGCAAGAAATGTTGACTTTTTAGAAGATAAGTTTTATCGAAATTTTAAAAATGACTTGAATAATAATAATGTTATTGATCATTTGATAATTCCTTTTCCTTGTGAGCAATATTTTAATGAATTGAATGGAAATAATAATGAAAATTGCAATAATGATATAAATATTCAACAAACTTTAAATAATGATTTAGAGTCTAGTCAGTCAAATGAAAATTCTAGTCAAAACCAAAATGAATCATCCGATTTAAATAATGATGATGAACAGAACCATACTTATGATTTTTCGTATGAATTTACAGATGCTGAGACTGGCAAAGACAGCAATGGTGAGGAAGAGTCCTCTGCTGGCCAGCGGTCACCTGATGCGGAGCTGCTTTCGGAGCCGATGCCCGCGGGAGACGCTGCAGTTGGAGGGGAAGGCGCGACTAGTTCAGGGGAACCTGTAACCGTCAGCGGCCGCCCTGTTCGAGCCACTCGTGGTAAACCACCCACTAGGTATGGTGACTACGAATTAGGTATGTTTGCCAGCTCTATATTAGATGAACCTCAAACTTATGAAGAGGCTATAGCATCATGTAACTCTGATGAATGGAAAAAGTCAATGGAAATCGAATATAATTCATTAATTGAAAACAATGTATGGCAGTTAGTAGATAGGCCCACTGACGCTAATGTCATCAAGTGCAAGTGGGTTTATAAACTTAAACATGATACATCGGGTAATTTTGATCGTTATAAAGCTCGCGGCTTTACACAAAAAGAAGGAATAGATTATACAGATACATTCTCTCCTGTTGTACGTCATTCAACGATGCGTATTCTATTCTCATTGGCTCACCAATATGATATGTTCATAGAGCATATCGATGTTACCACGGCATTTCTGAATGGCGACTTGAATGAGAGGATTTATATGGAGCAACCCAAAGGTTTTGTGTCTGATGAACGAAAAGTTTGTTTGTTGCAAAAGAGTATATATGGGCTGAAACAAGCCAGTCGCATGTGGAATCTGAAGGTGCATGATTTGCTCTCTAAAAATGGTTACACTCAAAGCAAAAATGAACCTTGTGTTTATGTCCGTAAATGTGATAAGGATCTAACCATTATAGCTCTTTATGTAGACGATTTTTACATTTTCTCTACTAATGATACAAAGGAATTATATAATATGTTACAGCAAAATTTTAACATAAAGCATTTAGGTCCATTAAAAAGCTGTTTAGGTATGCGTGTCACTAGGGATAAAAATGTATTAATAATTGATCAGAAGGAGTATATTCGCAAATTGCTTAAGAAATTTAATATGTTACAATGTAAAAAGGTTGCGACTCCTTTAGTACCAAATAGTAAATTACAAACAGACACGGAACCATTAGATGATGATGATTATAAATACAGGCAATTAGTCGGCTGCCTTATGTATCTCTCAGTGTGTACAAGGCCTGATATTACATTCAGCTGTAGTCAGCTAAGTCAATTTTTATGTAACCATGATAAAAGTCATTGGGTGGCTGCAAAGCGTGTTCTAAGATATTTAGCAGGAACAATAGATCTAGGTCTATGCTTTTACAAGAGTAATAACTTGGATATAACAGCCTATACTGATGCTGACTGGGCTAACGATTTATGTGATAGGAAATCATACACGGGCTTTGTAGTAAAGTTAGGCGCAAATTGTGTAAGCTGGGAATCTCGAAAGCAGCGTTGTGTGGCCTTGAGTAGCACCGAGGCAGAGTACTTAGCTATTAGTGATGTAGCGAAAGAATTGTGTTTTATTAAGAATTTCCTGTGTGAAATAATTGATAAACATTATGATCCAGTTATCTTTAACGATAACCAAAGCGCTCAAAAATTGTTATTAGCAAAGGAATATTCACATAAGCGCACTAAACATATTGATATTAGATACCATTATGTCAAAGATCTGATTCAACAGCACTGTATAACTGTAAAATATATGCCTACAAATGATATGACAGCCGACATATTTACTAAACCGTTATGTACAACTAAACATTACACATTTATGAAAGGATTGAATTTAAATGATAAGCATGAGTTAGTATAATATTTTATTAAAAAAACTGTAATGTTAAATGGTTAGTTTTGCCTGCAATTAATAATTTTACTATATTTGACACATAGTATATCGTGCATTAATGAATACATGCATATTGTGATAGGAATTTAATTGGCATGTAATTTCATATGTATGTTGTAAGGCCTAGTCTTGTATAGCATCTTATATATATGAATGTTGCTATTGTTGAGAATAAGGGGAAGTGTTGGAATTTATATTCTCACCTATGGCAACACCGATATGACTGTCAACTCGCACTTCGATATCTTTCTTGCTCGCTTGCAAAACTTTTCATGGCCGCTGTATATTTAAGCTTATTTTGGATTATAAATCTAGTTCTGTTTAATCGTGTATACCCTGGACAAATATCAAGACATTGTATTATAGAAATACAATTGCTTCATTGGCTGAACCGTGAGTGTTTTACTTCTAACTTCCCTGCCATCATCACGCCGTATTTCACTGCTGGACCACGACTTTTGCTACAATGGCTAGATCACCTTCACAGGATTTTTACTTGGATAGTGGTGCGACAAACCATATGATTAACAATAAATCATTTCTGCATGATATTGTATCGCGCCAGTCGCCTGTTGTTGTTGCTAACGATAATACTATGAATTGTGAGGCCATAGGGAAAATGCAACTCTCATTGAAAGACAAGGTGAGTCCGTTAACACTTAGTCATGTTTTATATGTGCCAAAACGTTCATGCAACTTGATATCAATATCTAAGTTGGTCGAGTCTGGCCATATTTTCCAGTTTTATAAAAATGACACTCTTTGTTCCTGGATGGTAGCCAGGAATCACCGAGGGCCACATTAGCAGCCAATCATCCAGCGGAATTGTGGCACAGAGGCCTAGGTCATCTAAATATTAAAGGTATGAAATGCTTGCGGGATGGTGCATGTGGCAGGATGTTTCAGGATGAAGACATCAAGAACTGCACATCTTGTCTTGAGGGAAAGATGTCTGCAGCATCCTATCTCAAAGGAAAAGCAAGACGTGCTGATCAAATACTGCAGCTCATCCACAGCGACGTTCTTGGACCTGTGCAAGAGCCTAGCTGGGGCGGCAAGGTTCCTTGTCTGCTTCACAGATAAGTTCTCAAGAAAAACCTTTGGATATCTCATAAAGGAAAAATCAGAGGTAATGTCACATTTCATTACTTTTAAAACACATGTAGAAAAGCAAACAGGGCAGTCAATTAAGATTCTTAGATTCGATTTTGGTGGTGAATATATTAATAATAAATTCTCTAATCATTTAAAACAGCAGGGCATTGTTCATCAAAACTCTGTACCGTACTGTCCTCAACAAAATGGTGTGAGTGAACGCCTTAATCTCACGAAAGCCATCTATTTTAACCTAATTAAGTTTTGTACTGTCCTCGTGTGTTAATTATAATATTTATAATTGTTATTCATATTTTAATATCATGACAGTTGATTATGTAGTTTATATATAACATATAAAGCTACGTACATCACGAGGACTCGACTTTTCATTTCTCCGTCTACATATCGCTTCCCTGCCCGAGGTTGGTAAGAGTCTACGTCATCCTCTGCAGCACCCAGACTCTTAAAGTGCAATAGGTTATGGGCCCAGCAAAAAGACCGAGAGAGAGGAAGGCGGAGAAGAGAAGACAAAACAAGTAAGTCGCAACATAACCTACACACAATGACTGAGACTGTCACGAGTGCCACTTGCAACGCGGCCGCGACTCCTGTCTCCGGGGCGCAGATAGAACGCTTGGCCGGCCTTCAGAATTACTTCTCATGGAAGTTCGCCGTCCGCATGGCGCTCATGCACGACGGATTATGGGAACTTGTCGAGAACGGACCGACCGCAGGCGACGCGCGTGACCAGCGTGCGCTTGCCCGTATCTGCCTGTCTATAAAGCCTTACATGTACCAATACGTCAGGAACGCCAAGACTACAAAGGAAGCGTGGAAATGCTTAGCGGACGTATTTGAAGACTCCGGCTTGGTTCGTCGTGTTTTACTCCTACGACAACTGCATAGGATTGATTAAGGTACGTTTTCTACGATGTCAGACTACATTGAAGCCACGACAATGCTGGTGCCACAATTGGCGGACATAGGCAAGACAATTGAAGACAGAAAAGTTGCGGAGATACTGCTCAGCGGGCTATCTTCAGAGTATGACTCCCTCGTGTCCAACCTGGAGACCATGAACATGACAAGTACGTTGACTAGTGAGCTGGTGCGTGCTAGGCTTCTCCAGGAGGAGTCCAGGAGGTTGTCGTCAGACGGGCTAACTTTTAATCTTATGGTTATGATTACAAAGTGACGCGACAAATGCAAACGACATGAAACTGAAATGTGTTAGCAAGGGAACCATAAGATTAAAAGTCACTTTGTGACGCGACCATTGCAAACGACATGAAACTGAAATGTGTTAGCAAGGGAACCATAAGATTAAAAGTTAGCCCGTTACATCGTGACATACACAGACGACTACACACGGAAACTGTTGAAAAGTGTATGTAATATTATTGTTGCCTGTTGCTACGCAATCGGATGTTTCTTCAACTTGGAAGGGGCCTTTGATAAGGCGACCTTTGAAGCGGAGGAAGAAGTTTAAAGAGAAATGGCATAGACCAAGACCCAATGCACAATGGGTTAAGCGAATATCACAACTACAGCGCTTAGAAATTCAACATGATAAATCTGCTTACCATTGATGGATTGTCGAAATGTGTCAAAGGGGAGATTGCTGACCCCGCGCGTGACGAGCGCGCTTTGGCCCGCACCTGTTTGACAGTAGCATCTACGCGTCATCAGTATGTACAGAACGCTAAAACTAGCAAGGCAGCTTGGGACAATCTAGCGAAGACTTCAGTTTAGCTGGAAAAGATATGCTAGTAAGAAACTTCATCGCATTGAACTTCATTATTTCACTTCCATGTCGGAGTACATTGAAAACACCATGAATCATGATGCATGTGCAGCTCGCTGTCATCAATAAAATCATTAATGATGGTGAAGTTGCTGAAATTTTACTGTCAAGCTAACCATAGGAATATGAAACCTTGGTGACTAACCTGGAAACTATTTGCATCACATCAAATTTGACTATTGAAGTGGTACGCACTCGCCTATTACAAGAAGAGTCTAGAAGAGTGGAAACTAGAATTAAATAAAAGAGGCGAAGGTGACAGCTTTTATTTCGAAATCTCATTTCGCACCTGATGTCAGGCGGATATCTCAACAACCGATTTGTTGGCCCGATCATTAACCCGAAAAAACTGCGGAAACTTGTTCGGGGCAAAGAACTATGCAATAATGGCGGCAGACTACCCCTAATTCAAAGTGCTTTTCAACGCTCGCGTAGGGGAGTTCATCCGTGAAAGAGAAGAAGTCAAGGATTGGACAAGGATCTCTCGTGGAAATTTGCCATGAAGATGGTTCTGACGTTGGAAGGTCTATGGGCTTGCGTCAAAGGCACAGAAAATCACACGAATAAAGACGCATAATGCGAAGGACGCGTTGATAAAACTCGCAGACACTTTTGAGAAAAAAAGGACTCTACAGGAAGCTATTGTTACTACGGCAATTACACTGTGTCGAGTATAATCATTATGCCAGTATGTCCGATAACATCGAGGGTGTGATGAAGCTTGTTGCCCAGCTATCCGATATAGGCATGTCAATTGAAAATGGTGAGATTGCGGAAATTTTGTTCTGGATTACCGGAGGAGTATAATGTTCTAGTTTCTGGCCTCGAGACTGCCGATTTGACAAATGCTTTAACGCTTGAAATGGTGCGCACAAGATTACTGCAGGAAGATCATCGACGTAATAATGTTCATTCTGCGGATACTTTGGCTCGCACAGCCATTGAATTGAAGAGGAACAACAAGATTACCTGCTTATATTGCAAGCGTGCTGTGTTGGATATTCTATGTCCCACCTTATTTGACATGCTTATACATGGGCACCTTTCCATTTTACTTTGACTATGACAACCCCTCTTCTGTCATCATGTTTCCTCTTCCAAAACTGATTTTATTGGGTTAACAATGTCGTAAATTATATTAAATAAGTTATCCACAAAACAATGTCGTTTCTAGTACGATGACATCGCATCAATTGAAAAACTTCAAGGATTGGACAATTATCTGTAGTGGAAATTTGCCATGAAGATGGTTTTAACGTTGGAAGGTCTGTGGGCTTGCGTCGAAGGGACCGAAAACGACGCGAACAAAGACGCAAGGGCGCGGGGGCCCGTATTTGCCTTTCGCTTCAACCCAGCCTGTTTCAGCTTGTGCGCGATTGCACTAGTGCGAAGGACGCGTGGGCGAAGCTCGCTGGCACTTTCGAGAACAAACGACTCTACAGGAAGGTATTGTTACTACGGCAAATACACCGCGTCGAGTACAACACTGTACAACCACTATGCCAGTATGTCCGATCCGATTACATCGAGGGTGTGATGTGTTAATGTATAGCCGGCTTTATTTGTTTTAATTTTATAATGAATGGGCACCCTTCACTTATTTTGAAACATTACTTTATCTGTCTCTTTTTGTCGCCGCCCTTGTCAAGGTTCATGTCGCCGCTCGCCGCTCTGTTCCTATGTAAGAGATTATTTTATTTCAACAATATTATAGTGCTTTCCTGGACATTTGGACTTTTATTAATTCAATCCACAAATCGATCCGCCCTCTGATAACCCACAGGTTAAGGGCCCTGATGCGCTGATTGCTATTTTTTTTGTGGATCGAAAGCAACGTGGCTACCTACCGGCTCAGGTTGACCGCGTGGCTATTATGGCCAATAAGTGGATAATAGCTAAGATATTAATAAGTCCAGTGCACTACCAAAATGACTGAAGATGTTGTTCGATTATACTCTTTTGAAAAATTAGATGGAGTGTCAAACTTTTCTACATGGAAGTTTTATATGGAGATGGCATTGTCCTTGGAGGGTCTCAAGGACTGTATATTGGGCACTGAAGCCGATGATTTGAAGAAAAAGAAAGCCCTTGCGCGTATCTGTTTATCCGTAAAACCGTCTTGTTTGCAATATGTGAGAAATGCAAGTTCTGCAAAAGATGCGTGGCTTAACCTATGCAAAGTTTTTGAAGATAAGGGTTTCTATCGAAGAGTTTCTTTGTTGAGGCAGCTGCACCGGTCGCAATACACAGATTACCCGAATATGAGTGCTTACATTGAAGGTGTGACATTGTTAGTCCAACAATTGTCTGACATTGGTAAAACAATTGAAGATGCTGAAGTAGCTGAGCTTTTATTAAGTGGACTCCCACAGGAGTACGACGTTGTTGTCTCGAGTCTTGAATCTGCAAATGTGAGTCTCACACTGACCAGCGAGCTAGTGAGAACCAGACTTCTTCAAGAAGAACATCGTCGGGTCTCGGTAGACAACTCACCGTCTGATACTGCGTTGGCTGTTCATCGTTCTTCTAAATTGATTAAATGTCATTACTGTTATAAAAGTGGACACATTAAATCGAAGTGTTTCAAATTGAGAAATGATAAAAAGAAAACAAGAAACCAGGAAGAACAGGTGTTTGTGGCGCTCTTGTGTAATAGTTTTATCGGTGATAATTGGCTTTTAGATTCTGGCGCTAGCTCTCATATGTGTAATAATAAGAAATATTTTAAAAATTTTACAGACCTGTCTGAGAATGTTGTAGTAGCTAATGGTGAAACTCTAGCTTGTGTTGGCAGAGGTGATGTTTGTTTTAAAACAAAGTACGGTGTTATCACAATTACAGATGTTATGTTGGTACCCGGTCTCTCAACAAATTTAGTGAGCATTAGTAAATTATGTGAGAAGGCCTTATCTGTAAACTTTACTAATGAAAAATGCCTTGTACTTGACAGAAACACAGTCACTCTCAGTGCTACCAGAGTTAATGGGGTATATCATTTAGACATTTTAGGGTTAGGTGATTCTTATGATCCGCAGGTGGTGAACAATTCAACTGAGGTGGTGTCCATGGAGATGTGGCACAAAAGGTTGGGCCACTTGGGTTACAGAGGTATGTGCACTCTAAAGAATATGGCTTCTGGTTATCTGTTCCAGCCTCAGTGTGATTACCAAGGGAATTGTGTGTCATGCGTCGAGGGGAAGCAGAACGTGTGTGCATTTCCCAAAGGGGAGGCAACTAGAGCCAGCCAACTTCTTGAGCTAGTACATTCGGACGTGTGCGGTCCGTTGCCTGTAACGAGTTTGGGCGGAGCAAGATTTCTGCTTTTGACTTTTCAAGATTTTAAGGTTTTGTATTTTACGGCAACGACCGTTTCAATAGTGTATGGTTTCAATGATTTTTGATGAGGTAGTGTGAAAATTCAAGGAGAAACAGTGAAAAAACAAAGTTACGTCCTTTGTTTACATAGTTAGCAAGTTCTATTGACGGCGACTTTACGTTTACCGATGACTTCTCGAGGAAGACGTTTGGATACTTCATGAAAAACAAGTCTGAGGTAATGTCTAAATTTCTTTTATTTAAAGCTATAGTAGAAAAACAGACAGGTTGTGTTATTAAGAAACTCAGGACAGACAATGGTGGTGAATATACTAGTCATGCTTTCAGGGATTATTTACAAAAATCAGGTTCTTCATCAGACAACGGTCCCGTACAGCCCACAGCAAAACGGGGTAAGTGAACGCCTTAACCGTACGATTTTCGAAAAAGCTCGAAGCATGCTGCAGGAGGCCGGTCTAGATAAAAAGTACTGGGGTGAGGCGGTATCTACAGCTATCTATTTGAAAAATAGATCGCCTACAACCAGTGTACCTGGTAAGACTCCTGAGGAAGTGTGGTCAGGCGAAAAGGTTGACCTAAGTCACTTGCGTGTCTTCGGCTGCAAGGCTTTGTCACTTATAGATAGTAGCAAACGTAGTAAGCTAGATGCAAAGTCAAAGCATTGCATTTTCGTAGGTTATTCAGAGTTTTCTAAGGGTTATAGATTGCTGGATCCCGTGAACCCTATGAATGTTATTATTTCTAGAAATGTTATATTTTTTGAGAATGAATTTTATGATATGACCAAACTGAATAATAAAAATATAACAAATGTCCCTACTTGTGGTGTCCATTATGACTTGTTTAAAGAACAGTCGAATAATGATAATGTTTTATGTAATAATGACAATTTGAATAATAATGGTAATGTTAATACTATTTCGAACAATGACATTGTCAATGAGTCCCACATAAATTTTGATAAACCAAACAATGATAATGCTTTATGTAATAATGACATTGTCAATGAGTCCCACATAGATTCTGATAACACAAACAATGATAGTTTATTGAGTGAAACTAATGAAAATAATAATGTGATTCCAGATAACGAGTCGTGGAACAGTGCTGCTGATAACAGTGACAGCGAGTACTGTGACTCTTCGCAGCATTCATCATCACCATCTTCGAACGCACGGATCGTTCGAGGGGAAGTGGATGCAGTGCTCGAGCCGGAGCCTGCTCCTAGCAGTGAGCGTCGCGAACGTCCCGTACGTAGCACCCGCTGTAACAAGCCTATGAGGTATGATGATTACGATTTATATGACTCTTCAATGTTTGTAACCTCTCAATGTCATCAACCTCAAAAGTATGAGGAAGCCATATCTAGTCCTCAGAGGAAAGAATGGCTTGCCGCTATGCAATCAGAATATAACTCTTTATTGTCTAATAAAGTGTGGACTCTCGTAGACAGACCCCTGAATCAAAACGTAGTTAAATTTAAATGGGTCTATAAAATAAAAAATGATACTCCAGGTAACAATATTAAATATAAAGCACGATTAGTGGCTCGCGGTTTCTCTCAAGAACCAGGTGTAGATTTTGATAAAACTTATTCTCCTGTGGTTCGTCATTCAACTATGCGTTTGTTATTTTGTATTGCGAATGAACTTGACATGGAAATCGAACATGTAGATATAACAACGGCATTCTTGCATGGAGAACTAACAGAAAAGATTTATATGGAACAACCCTTAGGATTTACTACTGATAAAAATAAGGTGTGTTTTCTTAATAAAAGTATTTATGGCCTAAAACAGGCTAGTCGAGTTTGGAACTGTAAAGTACATAATGTGTTAATTAAAAATGGTTACATGCAAAGTAAATGTGAGCCTTGTATTTACATTAAAAGAACAGGCAAAAGTTTAACACTGATAGCACTTTATGTAGACGATTTTTACATATTTTGGAATGATAAAAATGAAAAAGAAATGTTATGTAAATTACTGCATTCTGAATTTAATGCTAAACAGCTTGGGGAACTTACCAATTGTTTGGGTATCAAAGTGTCAAGAGACAGGCAACGTGGAATGTTAACTTTATGTCAATCTGATTATATAAGAAAATTACTTTCTAAATTTAACATGTCGAATTGTAAGAGTCTGTAAATTGCAAACTTGAAAAACCTACTAGTAATGATTCAGATCGCTTATCAGAGGAGGTTTACCCGTATAAAGAATTAATTGGATGCTGAATGTATTTATCGGTCTGTACCAGACCGGACATTTCCTTTGCCCTATCACAACTTAGTCAATTTAGTACTTGTTTCACAAAGGATCATTGGATAGCAGCTAAAAGAATATTGCGTTATTTAATGGGGACAATTGATTATTGTCTCGTGTTTGTTAAAAGTGGTAATTTCAACATATCAGTCTTCGCAGATGCAGACTATAGGTCTTCGCACATTATAACAACTCAACGGCGACTCGATTCTATGCCAAATATTGAAATTTAAGCCCTATGTCATATTCACTAGGTTTAATTTCAAAAAATGATATTAGTAGTTGACGACGAGTGGCCGACGCGTCGGTGCATCGTCGAAATTAAACCTAGTTAATATGACATAGGGCTTAAATTTCAATATTTGGCATAGAGTCGAGTCGCCGTTGAGTTGTTATAGTGTGCGAAGACCTTAAGCCAATGATTCTGACAGAAAATCATATAGTGGTTATATAATTAAGATAGGTGACTCTACTGTTAACTGGGAGGCTCGCAAACAGCGTTGTGTTTGTTTAAGTTCGACCGAGGCAGAATATTTAGCTCTTGGTAATGCGTGTCAGGAATTCAGTTTTACTAGGAATTTCATGAATGAAATTTTTTGTAAAAATATGAATTGTACAATTTATAGTGATAATCAAAGTGCGTTGAGGCTCCTAGATATACAAGAATATTGTCATAAGAAAACAAAACACATAGATGTTAAATACCACTTTGTGAAAGATGTCATTAAGAACTGTAACATTGTAACTAAATATTTACCAACAGATAAAATGTTAGCTGATATTTTTACTAAGCCTCTATCTGGTCCGAAACATTCTCAGTTTGTTTATAAAATGGGTTTAAAACTTTTTAAAGCATAATTTGGTCATTTTGTGATATTTGAGGAATGTATAATTTATAGCATGTTTCAGGAATGTAGAGCCTTAATAACTATGTAATGTAAGCATGAGTTATGTAATCTTGAATGTCATGATGCTGTATAATGCAAGTTTGTTATTTTAATTTTGTTTTCATGTTGGTTTTATGGAATGTAGAGTTCGAATGTTATTTAGGTACTTGCTTGTGAAGTGTGAGGGGAAGTGTTAATGTATTGCCGGCTTTATTTGTTTTAATTTTATAATGAATGGGCACCCTTCACTTATTTTGAAACATTACTTTATCTGTCTCTTTTTGTCGCCGCCCTTGTCAAGGTTCATGTCGCCGCTCGCCGCTCTGTTCCTATGTAAGAGATTATTTTATTTCAACAATATTATAGTGCTTTCCTGGCCATTTGGACTTTTATTAATTCAATCCACAAATCGATCCGCCCTCTGATAACCCACATGATGAAGCTTGTTGCTGTTGAATCGGAAGGTGTATACGCCTCACATTGGGTTGTCTATACTTACAACATTAAAAACTTTAAAGTGACAGATTGACTCTATGGTTTTCTCTCTCTTTCCGCTATGGCTCTGACTGTGTTTTTTGTGTTCGTGTATTTTATTTATTGATAGCGTTAAATCTATTTTAATCTCAGTAATCTTAATAATTTATCGACTCGCTATATTCATACAGTATATTGATTGAGACAATATATTGGAATATAAGTTGCAAGTGAAGTTTTATCAATTGTCACCTCGTACCGTATAACCTAACACTTGTCGTGGAGACACAACGACCCTGCGTGCCAGCTCTGCCAACAGGTTATGGGCCCAGTGAAGACTGAAGAACGCTCCACGACAGTTTACGATTGTTTGGTAGCACGAGGTAAAATAAGTATACTTCAAGCCCCCCCGTATACTTCAACTTCACCAATGTCGAACGATTCGAACATGAACACAAATGGAAATATCTCGCACAACTTCCCAGTTGAAAAACTAGAGGGGATAAATAATTTTGTAAATTGGAAGTTTGCTATGCGGATGCTGCTCACATTAGATGGACTATGGGCTTGTGTAGATGGAACAGACACTGATGCGACGCGGGATAGCCGAGCTTTGGCGCGCATATGTTTGGCCATGAAGCCTGGCCTATTCCAGTATGTCAGGGAATGTAAAACATCGAAAGATGCCTGGAAAAGGCTGGCGGATACCTTTGAGCCCAAAGGTCTGTACAGAAAGGTGCTGTTATTGAGGCAGCTACACAAGGTTGAGTATTGCCAGTATAAAGGCATGTCCGAATATATAGAGGCTGTCACAAGATTGGTTCAGCAACTCGATGACATCGGTAAGAAGATCGACGATGATGAAGTAGCTGAAATCTTGCTCAGCGGACTGCCGCAGGAGTTCGATACTTTGGTTTCCGGTCTCGAGACAGCGTGCCTTACAAGTACTCTAACGAGTGAAGTCGTGAAGACTCGTCTACTGCAGGAGGAGCATCGACGCAATGGTGAACAGGAGGGTGGAACATCGGCTTACTTTACTAAGAAAAGGACTTTAGTCTGCAACTTTTGTAACAAGAGTGGCCATACAGTGAAGAGGTGCTTCAAGAAGAAGAAGGAGCAGAAGAAAGAACATCACAGCATGTTCGCTTCTGCCCATGCGACTGTCGTCTCGGATGTGGGCTCGACGGAGTTCATTGTCGACAGCGGAGCTACCTCGCACATGTGTGCCAAGAAGGACCTGTTTGTAGAAACTAAAGGTAAACATACAGTTGTTTATGTAGCTAATGGTCAGAAATTAAATAGTAATTGTACTGGTAAAATTTCTATTTCTTCAGAAGTAAGCCTAAATAATGTTCTTCATGTGCCTGAATTATCCAGTAATTTATTATCTGTAAGTCAGATAACTGCTAGGGGATATAGTGTTGTTTTCCAGAAGGATCAATGTGTAATATACCAAAATTGCGAAATTACTGGCAACCAAGTCTTACATGCTAGGAAGGTCAACGGGCTATACAAAGTAAAGGTGCAAGCGCAGCCTGTCTTCAAGGAGGAGCATTCCAAGCCCTTGCACAGGCAAGAGACAGAGAATGCTCATGCTGCTTCGAGTGTTTCTATGGACACATGGCACAGGCGTCTTGGGCATTTGTCCGAAGGAGGTATGAGGGTTTTAGGTGATGGGAAACACTGCATGAGTTTTGTTTTTCAGAACGAAGATACCATGCGTGGTAGCTGCGTCTCATGCCTGACCGGGAAGATGCCTCGAGCATCCTTTCCTGTCAGTGCTAGCCGCGCTACTCAACCGTTGCAGCTCATACACTCTGATGTGGTTGGCCCGATGCAAGTCAGCAGCTGGGGCGGAGCTCGCTTCTTGCTAACCTTTACGGATGATTGTACCCGGAAAACATGGGGATACCTAATGAAGCATAAATCAGAGGTGAGTTCTCATTTTATTTCCTTTAAAAGTATAATTGAAAAACGGACTGGCTTGTCAATAAAAACTATTCGCACAGATAACGGTACTGAGTATGTCAATAAGGCATTCTGTAGTTACCTTTCGAAACATGGTATTGTACACGAAACCACAGTACCTTACTGCCCTGAACAGAATGGTGTCTCGGAGCGCCTTAATAGGACTATTTTTGAAAAAGCAAGGGCTATGCTACAGGAATCTGGCCTATGTAACCGCTACTGGGGAGAAGCAGTTATGACTGCGATATACCTTAAAAACAGGTCTCCTACCAGAGCGTTGTCAGGCGGCATACCTGAAAGCTTGTGGTCTAAGTCACCAGTAGATGTTAGCCACTTACACGTTTTTGGCTGTCTTGCTTATACTCATATTCCTAGTCAGAAGCGGAGCAAATTAGATCCTAAGGCCAGAGCTTTAATATTTGTGGGTTACGGTAAAACCTGTAAAGGTTTCCGTTTGATCGATCCTTCTAATCCTCGTTCAGTGATTTACTCTAGAAAAGTCACTTTTATTGAGAACGAGTTTATTGGAAAACATGCTAGTTGTAGAGCCATTTGTGGGAAAGATTTTTATTTATTTGACATTTATGAAAATAATAATGAAATTCAGTGTGCAAATAATGAAATCAATAATGATGTTAATTTAAATTCTAATGAAATGAATAATGAAATTAATTTTAATAATGAATTGAATTTAAATAATGAACATGATAAATCAGGCTGCTCATCTGGTACTTGTGACGTTTCAGATGCGGAGTCGCCAACGCCACCTGCGTGGTCCCCGGTGTCTGAACAGTATTGTACTGGCGATGAAGGTGATAATGACGTTTGCGGTGATGAAGATGGTGACCCTCCGGGCGCTGTGTCTTCTCTACCTACGTCATCACTTGAAGGTCATGATAAAGGTAACGAAACTTGTGTCCCATTGGGCGCTGCGTCTTCTCTGCCAGAGTCTGCACCTACGAAGGAGCAGATGCCGTTGGAAGGGTCCGTGGCATCTCGCTCACGCCCGGTACGTAATACGCGAGGTACTTTACCAGGGCGGCTTCAAGATTATGATTTATCTTTGTTGTCTTTGATGGCGGAAGATAGTTCATTAGATGAGCCAACTTCCTATGAAGAAGCCATACAATCTCCTGAGAAGGATGAATGGTGTAAGGCGATGGAATGTGAGTATAACTCATTACTTAAAAATAGTGTTTGGACATTAGTTGATCGTCCTAAGAATAAAAATGTCGTAAAGTCTAAATGGGTGTATAAGAAGAAGTATGATACATCAGGTGAGCTTACTAAGTTTAAGGCTAGACTGGTTGCCCGTGGTTTTAGTCAGAAAATGGGGGTAGACTACACGGACACTCATTCGCCTGTAGTAAGGCACAGCACATTAAGAATATTATTCTCTATTGCCACTGAGTTAGAACTTGATATTGATCACATTGATGTAACCACCGCATTCCTTAATGGCGAACTCAATGAACAGATATATATGGAACAGCCATCAGGTTTTAAAAATGATGATAAAGTATGTTTACTCAATAAGAGCATTTATGGTCTCAAACAAGCCAGCCGAATGTGGAATGTTAAGATTCATAATGTTTTGTCACAGAATAATTATGTTCAGAGTAAATGTGAGCCATGCATTTATACTAGAAAAACTGCCACAGAGTATGTTATTATTGCTTTGTATGTCGACGATTTTTATATATTTCATAATAATTGTATTAATAATGTTCTGAAAATGTTACAAAATAATTTTGAAGTTCGACATTTGGGCAAGTTAAAAAATTGTTTAGGTATAAGTGTTCATAGAGAAAAGAGTGTCACTACTTTGGATCAGTCTGAGTATATAAAACGTCTATTGGAAAAATATAACATGTCTAATTGTAAATCTGTTTCCACACCTTTACCTGTAAATTGTAAATTAGAGAGGTCAAAAAAACCATGCTTAAGTGATGATGTCTATAAATACAGGCAGTTGTTAGGTAGTTTAATGTACTTATCTGTTTGTACGAGACCCGACATATCTTATGCATGTAGTCAATTAAGTATGTTTAGCACATGTTTCGATGAAACTCATTGGCGCATTGCAAAGCGTGTTCTGCGTTATTTGGCGGGAACTATAAATTATAGCTTATTTTTTAAAAAGAGCAATAGTTTTGTTATTACTGCATATGCTGACGCAGATTGGGCTAACTCTTTGTCTGACCGTAAATCTTACACTGGTTTTGTTGTTAAATTAGGCTCTAATGTCATAAATTGGGAGGCCAGAAAGCAACGCTGTACTGCTTTAAGTAGTACAGAAGCAGAATATATTGCGATTGGTGATGTTTGCAAAGACATTTGTTTTGTAAGAAGTTTCATGACTGAAATTATCGACAAAACTTTTAATGTAATTGTTTATAACGATAGCCAAAGTGCTCAAAAATTGCTACTTGTAAAAGAGCACTCCCATAAGAGGACTAAACACATAGACCTAAGATACCATTTCATTAAAGATCTTGTTCAGAATGGTGACATAAGTGTAAGATATTTGCAAACTGATCATATGATAGCAGATGTTTTAACAAAACCTCTTTGTGCTCAGAAACATGTTAACTTTGTAAGGGGTTTAAATGTAAAGCAGTTAAATTTATAAATAGTTTATTTGAATTGTAATTTATTGGTTTATATTCCACTGTCTTTGCGTATATGTATAGCTGCATTGATAAGTTCTATGCTTAGGTTTGTAGTATGTACTGGGTATGTAAAGACGGGTAAAATGTAGAGTTCTATTTTTGGATTTTTTTGGTAAACCAATGTGAAGCGTAAGGAGGAGTGTTGAAATTTATCGGAAGGTGTATACGCCTCACATTGGGTTGTCTATACTTACAACATTAAAAACTTTAAAGTGACAGATTGACTCTATGGTTTTCTCTCTCTTTCCGCTATGGCTCTGACTGTGTTTTTTGTGTTCGTGTATTTTATTTATTGATAGCGTTAAATCTATTTTAATCTCAGTAATCTTAATAATTTATCGACTCGCTATATTCATACTGTATATTGATTGAGACAATATATTGGAATATAAGTTGCAAGTGAAGTTTTATCAATTGTCACCTCGTACCGTATAACCTAACACTTGTCGTGGAGACGCAACGACCCTGCGTGCCAGCTCTGCCAACAGTTGCCCACCTATCCGATATAGGCAAGTCGATTGAAAATGGTGAGATTGCGGAAATTTTGCTCTGGATTGCCGGAGGAGTATAATATTCTAGTTTCTGGCTGTTCAGAACGCATCCAAAACTGACGTCACCACCGACGTCTTCAGCCGAAGCACGAAGATCGCCGATCATCGGGCCCTTCGGGTACAACCGACACCAGCCGACTTCAACGGTCAATTTTCAACCATCCTTGGAACGACCAACACTGTATTTCTATTTTGACAATATATTATTTTAATTTAACCTTTTGACCGCCACAGTCGGCTGTGGCCGTCAACAAAAAATCGTGCCCCTGACGCCACGTCGGCCTCAGCCATCCAAATTTCAATGATCAAAAACTTTGTAATTCTAACCGCTACAAGTATTTTGCAATCCCTGTTGATTTTGGGGCACATCTTTTTTTTTTTACTCTGGCGTCAGTGGCACGGTAAATTGCTAGACCGCTTGGCGGTCTGTGGCGGGAAATATACTTATTGAATATCCACCTAGGCTATTCCCGACTACACTAGAAAGGAACCTTGCCCTCAGCACTGGCCTTGAGACTACTGGCTTAACTAATGCTTTAACGCTTGAAGTGGTGCGCACAAGATTATTGCAGGAAGATCATCGACGAAACAATGTTCAATCGACGGATACTTTGACTTGCATTGCAAACAAGAAGAGGAACATCAAAATTACCTGCTCATATTGCAAGCGTGCTGGACATGTTGCACGGAGATGCTTTAAGAAGAAGCATGAAGAAGGAACTACGAAACATCAAGATCATACTTTGTATGCTTCTGCCTATTCCGCAACCGCATGCATGCATCTCTGGAGAGTTCATCGTCGACAGTGGCGCTACCAGCCACATGTGTATGAACCAGCAGTTGTTGACAGACTCAAAAAGACACCAAAGTGTAATTACTGTTGCAAATGGTGAGAAACAAAATAGTGAATTTGATGGTAGAATTTTCCTTCTTGATAAAGTTTCATTAGATAATGTGTTGTATGTTCCAAAGTTATCTAGTAATTTGATGTCTGTCAATGAAATCACAGAAAAAGGCTATATTGTTACTTTTGACAAACACTCTTGTAAGATTTATGATAAAAACACATGTAAAATCATAGGCAACTATGTGGGTATAATGTTTATAAAAATGGAAAAACTACTGGTAACTCAATAATCTCAGCTAAGAAAATAAATGGGCTTTATAAATATACTCTTCAGCAAGGCAGTATCTTACCACCAGAGCATTCCAAGCCTATATCTTAGGCAGGGGACAGTGACTGACTGTTTGCCAATAAGTCTACCATAATCGACTTAACCACCTCCACTGCAAGCACACTTTGCAACTCTAACCACTTTTTTGGGGTATTTTTTGCAACCCCATATTTGAAGTCATTATATGTCTTTCTCTTACACCCGGTCGCTCGGTGGTAAATCTATAACTACTAATACTAATTTAATTATTATCTCCTGAACTGATTTACTTATTTCTGTATTTTGGACAGTAAAAATGTAAATCCCTCCTGAAGACATTTGTTTTATTTCGTCTGTTGACAACCAAAATTCACTAAGTAACAAATTCCTACTTTAAACAAAGCTCAGTATCAATCTTCAAACTAGACACGAGGTATTGAAGAGTAGTGACAGAAATTTTAGTGAGTCTTAGTTGTCACCAGGCGATTTAATCGACAACAACATTCCTATGAGCCTCTTCAGTTTCTACTCGCACTTGGGGAGTTGCCCTCTATGTACATCAAATTAACAGTAATTTAAAATTTATTTGGTGATTTAATCGGTCAGACCAATCTTGTTAGTTCCTTTTAAATTTTCATTTTTACTTGATGCAGTTGTACCATGTCCGATAAAGTCTTCAATTTTCATTAAAGTCAAGTGCAAAATATTTATGGATTTATATCCTTATATCCCCTCTTTAAGAGTCCGCAGCAAGCTCGATTCTTCATACAAACGTAGTTACGTCCTTATTTTAATATAACATGTCACATTATCATGAAATTCTCTAAATATAATGAGATAAGATATATCTAGGGCTAAAACTAGTTTATGACTCTTGAAATGTTAATAGAAAGAAAATAGAGCGAGTACAAGTTTTGCATTTTTAGACCCCAGAAAGTTGTTCAGTTTGGCGGCATACTACGACCAAAATATAGTTTAGATTGAAGTCAAAACCTATTTCCGGTGTCGATTAAACTATGCAGTTTGATAAGAAAAAAGATTTATCAAAATTGATCTCGTAGTTTTAAAATGAGAGCGTAACTACGAAAACCTTAAAATAAATTACAAAAAATTGTTGCGAAACTGCAGCGAATTACTCTAGCGCGGGGAACGGTCCGGGGGGCGGCGGTAAGCACCGCCCTTATCATAGCTACTCCTAGCCAGCCTCGCGCAACTCTCAAGGTAAAAAACGAACGACAACGGCTATATGAAACGGGGGTAATTTTTTACCTATCTAAGTTTGAAAGAACGTTGAAACCTACAAAGCATTAGATAATTGGCGACAATCGAATTTAGGCGGGTTGTACTTCAGCCGCCATTTTTGTCCGCCATGCCATATTAGTTGACGTTTCTCTTTTGTTGTGTTGTCTGGTTTTGTCAAGGTTCTGCGATCTTTTCAAATAATTCAAATTTCACAAATAATCTAATAATTTGCATTCTTTGGGTGTAGTGGTCGTCTAGAAGGTACACAAGACAATCACAATTGCAAAAATGAGTGGATTGAAAAGGAAAAAGTGCGAAATATGCAGAATGAAAACGTGTCAAATGGACGGTCAAAAAAGACTATTCATGGCAAGATTTCCACCGGACGAAGATCGGTAAGTAAAAAATATAATTAATTACTGCGTGTTATAACCATGTTAATCGTAAGTTTCATTGAAAACTTGGTATTTCGGGTAAAATAATACATACCCTAAAGGTGCGCCCAGACCGCCGCTTAAAATACGGTGACGGTACGGAATCGCAGTGACGCATCGTATCCGTACCGTTTTTATCGCATGCCCTCCACACCGCCGCTTAAAATACGGAGTCGGTACGGAATCGCAGTGACGCATTGTATCCATTGTATAATAATTCAGTGAATTAAGGAGTTTGACCTTACAAACGGTCCAGAAGTTTTGAATTTTTGATAATATGTTGTCTAGGATGGTTAGTGAGTGTTTAAAATGCATTTTTTTTTAATAAAAAAATAACCTACTTAAAAATAACTGAAAAGCCGAAAATAACCCGTTCATGTACAGATTACATTTGAATCACTTTTTGAAGTCGGTGCCAAACCTCACGTAAACTAGAATATAATCAAAAATTCAAAACTTCTGGACCGTTTGTAAGGTCAAACTCCTTAATTCACTGAATTATTATACAATGGATACAATGCGTCACTGCGATTCCGTACCGACTCCGTATTTTAAGCGGCGGTGTGGAGGGCATGCGATAAAAACGGTACGGATACGATGCGTCACTGCGATTCCGTACCGTCACCGTATTTTAAGCGGCGGTCTGGGCGCACCTTTATACGTATGTAAACAATAGTGCTGTATGTAAGTTTTATCGATAATTTTCATTTGAAGTGAAAAATACCTGGGTAAATACGGAATATCTTTCTTCAAGCAAAAGCCACTACTTTTTATGCCAGTTTGAGTTAGATTATGGTCACAGAAATATTTTACGAAAAATCTTCAATGGACTATGAATGGTACGGTTTCATCTGGACAAACAGATTCATTTTACTCTGTAATTTTCTGTTTACCCTGTATTATTTGTGTTGCAGAACTTCCAACCTGGAGCACAGACTGGAGTGATGAAACGGCTTTTTTCGTCTATGTTTATCAGCAAGCCAAGCAAAGTTTGAACGAAATAAAATTATTTGCACACTTGTTTTTTTTATGAAGTCAGTAACCTAAAGTAAACCAAATGTTTACATTGAAGCGAAATATTTAATGATTTAAATTACCGGAAAGCCGTTGGAGACGCGGGTGCGAATGCGAACCCCGCCTGAACCATTTTTTTTAAATACCGATATCGATATCGATAATTCGATAATTTGTGTAACATGTGACATCCCTATTTTGTTCTTGATGTTGGCATTATGTCATGAGTTGACACTGACACTGATATTGTTTGCGGCTTCATATTGGCAGTATGTTTCGTATGGCACTCCCGTCTCATAAAACGTAGTGATTACATACTCTTTGCTCCTAGCGCGCTCTCGCTTTACTGCTAGCGCCCTGTCTTCCTCTAGGTGAAACAACAACATTTTAAAGCGTAAGCGCGCGATCTCAACGCGGAGTTGAGCGGACCTTGCTGCGGACTCTTAATATAAATATATCAAAACTTTATTTCATCAGCATAAGAGATGGAACATATTTTCCACCCATAATTTGCACTTGACTGTACCACACAAATACAATCTTGTTGTACTGAATACGACAATATCACACTTAAGTTTTGACATGAGCTTCAAGCTTAACATTCTCCTCACCTCATGTAAAGTTCTATCTAGTAACCCAATTCAAGCACCACCCTCATCTCTAATACAACACTACATTGATTGTGATTGAGATAACAGATTTCGAGATTTTCGAGAAACGTTTTTACAACAATTTTCAATGTTTCAACTGTCTACACAAGTACTATGGTAGGGAACTTACTTCTTGCGCCCTTTCCTTTTCTTTTTAGCACTGCAGGGCTTCTGTTTTACTCAGGAACCTCTGTATGTTACCCTGACCTTTCCTAGGGAACAGCCATATTCTCATCCCCGCCACCATCTGGGGCTACTGACGCTGGCATTGCCAAGTTTATGGTTATAGAATTATTATGCTTCGTAATACCAAAGGTCAGCTTATTACTTAACTCTTCTTTTTTAATGACATCCATTTCTTCATTCCTCAACAGTGGCACTTTGGATAGGCTCTGCAAGGACTTCAAGCGCTTTATCCACTTTTCATTTTTGATCCACCTGTCATTATCTGCCTGTTCATCATCTTCACAGGTTTTCTCTAGCTGTTGAGAGAAAATATTATTAATATAAAGTAATCAATAAGCCTAGGTAGGATTAAGTTGAATACTAGTGAGTTTCAGCTATATTCTTCAAAATATTTGAAAATCTAAAAAAAATTACACATAAAATTACCCTCGATAAGGTTAAGCAAAAAAAGGTGTTCGAAATACTCCTGCAGGGCTAGCATATCTTATCATGACTTGTCGCAAGACTCAGCATCACCTGTCTATCTCGCACGGCATTGAAAGGAAAGTGACGGAAACGTAACCTCTTCAATAAGTAATATAATCATCAAACTAAGTAGGTAAAAGATACTAAGAGTGAACTAAAATAATAATATTGTTTTGCTTGCCGGTTAATTTGCGCTACTAATCCGTTATACTTATTGGCGTATTTTCTCATGCATACATGCATTTAATAGTGCATAATGCATACATTTAATAACTAAGAGTGATTCAATCTCAAAGATCATTCTTGAAAGAAAGCAACACAAACCTCTACATTTAACTTCTTTAAATCTAGAACATTCTTCTTAGTTTGTAGTTCGCCCTCCTTCTGTCTAAGCAGCTCCTTCAGTTTAGCTTCCTGAGCCACATCATTCTGCAGGCAAATCAGAATATCAGACTGATCATCGTTGTCAAAAGCCTTAAGCTTTTCTATATCGGACCAAGCCGCGGTAGAAATAACAGAGCCTTGAGTACGGCTTGTCAGCAAAGTGGCACAATCCAACTCCTCGTCAGAACCGAATAGCTCATCATGTTTAACGAATTCTAAATCTTCATAACCAAAAGGATATTCACATTTCTTGTTCTCACACATCTTGAGCTTCTCATTGAAGTTCACAAAATAATAGCGGACAGCAGACTTACACACGGGACAATCCTGAAAACAGCATAAATTATTCATTACTCTTGGATAACAATACAATACAACAATTATTTTATGGCTCACCAACAAGAAAAATCTGGAGCGACTGCACAATAAGCGGCGGAATAAGCCCTGTACCCTATAAGACAGGGTTTCCTAGTTTAGGGCACAGGATCGCTTTCTTAGACCTATTGTTAGCAACCAACTAGACACGTAAAAGCGTGTTACTCTGTAAATTTAATTTAAGTAGGCTAACATTTTTGATACCCAATAAATCATTTTAATTTTCATTTCATTTTCAATAACCTATTTAAAACCTACACCATTACCTATCTAGACGAAATATATGAATGATTAATGTAAGTATCACAGTTATAATTATAATATTACCATTACAAATTCACCAAACGGAGAATCTTCGACTTCTACAGACTGCAACCTCTGCAACTAAATAAAGAAAACATATGAGTCAGCCAGTCATAAACAAAATAACAAACATTGAGGAAACTGAACTAAATCTTACCGCCTCGAGTTGCATGTCAAAATCAGTTAAATCTGCTGGAAGAGCATTTACTCCACTCGCTGAAGCGTTATCCATATTTACACAGAGTAATAGTTCCGTTCAAGGTGTGCTACGTGCTACCAAACACTTAAATAAAATATTGCAATATATTGTTAGTATGGATTTGATTAATTGACAGTTTAACAGAGATAGAGAAAATAAAACTAACTAACCTAACCTAACCTAACCTAGAACTTGCAATAATGTTTTTTTTTTTTACTTTAGTTTAGAAATTAGAAACGATACGAATTGGTCATACCCTGTTTCAGCCAATAACAGGTATTTCACAAAATATAAGCTTACATTCATTAAATGCAGAAAATTTTATATTATATTAATCAAATAAATATATGTATAATAAGTTACTCAAAAACCTTCTGGTACTAACTAATTATAAATGTACTCAACTGATTACTATTAGTTAATATTGTTAATTGTTATTATAGTCAAATATACGTGCGTATAACGAAACTTACTTGCAAAGGTGTTTTTCAGTTTATTTTAACACACAATGTCCTTGAACAAGGAGTAATCTTGTAAAGCCTGACCAGAAATATATGAGGATGCGCCATATTGCGGAATTTCACTGGAACAAATTTCTTACACTGGCAATGATTTTATGAAGGTTTGTCAACAATGTCAATGTCGTTCGTGGTGATTTCTTTAAAAGACAAATATATAAAATTATTCAAAGAAAATGCTGAAAACCATTCATAGTCGTGAACGTAAGATTAAAATAAAGTGTGTTTACACGTGTTTACTTCACGAAAAACAGTCAGGAAGAGAGTGCATTCCATAAATGATATTATGAGGTTATGGGTAGGAACTGACAGGTATTTAAACTAATGTCATTATAGTGGGTTGTGATTGGTTGCAAAATTGTTGCCATATAAATCTTATAAATAGCGCCCTCTTGACAATCCTCATATATTTTTCGTCAGGCTTTACAGGTAAACTAATATCTCGTAAAACTGACTACCTAATCTTGAAACCCTTTTTTATGCTAAGATTAAAAATATCCGTTAAATCCTATAAAACACAGTTCATTATATGCCGCGCGGCGAACGACGAGTCCTATGACACCTTTCATGTCAGTACATTTTCCGATTATAGGTGATAATATTGAGATGACAGGTGTCATAAGACTCATCGTTCGTCGCGCGGGGTTATAGTCAATAATCCACGAATGAGATCAACAGAGATTAAAATGTTTTGCTGTAACTCTTCGTTCTATGTATGTGCAATGGCAAGTTTGTGAATTTGTAGTATCTATTACGAAGTTGAACAAACAACAAATGCAATAAATAAAAAATATTAACTAATAGTAATCAGTTGAGTACATTTATAATTAGTGCCAGAAGGCTTTTGAGTAACTTATTTTATACTGCTTATATTTATTACGTTGTGTTCGCTACAAAAAAAAAATAAAAATAAGGACTGAATAAGCTTGTCACACTGAGCTTTAAAAAAAATAGTTTATAGAAAAACGCCTAACATATATTTTTTTAATTTCATTCAATCAAATCCATTCCTTTCATTACCATTACCAAAGTCCAGTCCGGTCAGACCGTGGAACTCGAATCGAATGTACGTCAGACTCCGTATAAAAATACTGAAATATTGTGCGGACAATAGTCAAGTTTTAAATTTATTTTACTTTTCAGAAACAACAAGACAAGATGCCAGCTAAAGCAGTTTGTGTGCTCAAGGGTGATGTCTCAGGAACGGTGTTCTTCGATCAAGCGGTAGGTTTTTCCGGTTCTACCGCTTCTCGTATCATATAAATGTGTATGACATGCAAGAATCACATACAAAATACATTTTCTATTACTTTCCGTTGTTTTTTACCATATACGCATCTACAGAGAAGTATACCTACATTTTATATTATTATCTACATTTACCGCTTAAGTACTTCGATGTACGTTCTAGAAAATCTTCGGCGTGCTGCGTGATTACAAATTACCTCTATATTATACTACCCAACTAATTATTAATGAATTACGTTATTGACCCTTTATCCTTGAGCAAGTTAATGACGGTTATGTCGTAGACGTTTTATGGATCATCAAAATGAATAAATAAAATGCAATGTCAAGAATACAAATCTAATTTTTTATCAAATATTTCTTCTGCACTGTAGAAACACTCAACAAAAATGTTTTTCAGAGGTAATCATAATTATTTTTTGGATGCCGATTCTGTGAATAGTTTACTTTTACTTCATATACAGACTTTATCATACTTTCAATGTGTATTGTACTAATAAACAATGCTTTATACAGGGATTGAATACCACTAATCAATATTGTTTCTCAAAAACTAATTATTGTGGTAAACATTATTTGTTATTATTACATTTCTCATCCACCCCTTTTCACATGCTTATGCTTAATATTTATGATTCATGGTATCTATTTATAGTTATGTAATATACTTATCATTCAATTCGTTTTAGTCTTACTTTAGTATATAAACGTAAATTATGCCAGATATGACTTAAAAAGTACATAATAATTATTTCAGAATGATTCAGCTCCAGTAGTGCTCTCTGGTGAAGTGCAAGGACTTTCTAAGGTGAGTGACTTTCAGTCATTTATTTAATTGTAGCATAATTATTTATTTCCATTTCAAATGTGTTGTGGCCACTTGGCCAATAATCCTTGCAACTGACCTGTCTAGACAACTGATTGCAGGTTTCAAAATGGAGAAAAATACTTATAATTGTGAGAATTTGTAAAGATATGTGAGCATGCTTGGTTAAGTATAGGATACTTTATTAACTTTTTAGGGTTCCGTACCCAAAGGGTAAAAACGGGACCCTATTACTGAGACTTCGCTGTCCGTCTGTCCATCCATCTGTCACGAGGCTGTATCTCAAGAACGGTGATAGCTAGACAGTTGAAATTTTCACAGATGATGTATTTCTATTGCCGCTATAACAACAAATTTTAAAAATAAAATAAAGTAAATAATTAAGGGGGGCTCCCATACAACAAACTTGTTATAGATTATGGTATGGAACCCTTCATGCGCGAGTCTGACTCGCACTTGCCCAATTTTTGCATGTTGCTACTAAAGTAAATTTTTAAGCATGATTTATTGTCAAAATTAATTCAGTAAATATTTTCTGAATTACACGGAATATGTGCTATATGCTACTAATCCATACTAATATTATAAATGCGAAAGTGTGTCTGTCTGTCTGTCTGTCTGTCTGTCTGTCTGTCTGTCTGTTACCTCTTCACGCTTAAACCGCTGAACCGACTTAGATGAAATTTGGTATGGAGATAGTTTGAGACCCGGGAAAGGACATAGGATACTTTTCATCCCGAATAAATTTAGTGTTCCCGTGGGATGAACGGGTAACACCGCGGGGCACAGCTAGTATGCTATATAAGTGAACATTTTATTAAGCAGTCATAATTTTGATAATTTCAAGTCAAAGATGTCAACTGTTGAACATAAGTCTTAGATCCAATTTCGCCTATTTACGATGATTACTTGGGCGTAAGTGGTTTGAAGTTTCAAGAAAAATTATTAATCAGTTTTATTTCATGTTCTTATAGTAACTAATTGTTGATTTTACCCCATGCCAAGTGTACAAACTTTATTGCTTATTTACTTAACAAATAATATAAGTAGGTACCGTCAGATATAGGCAATTATTATGAAAAACAAATGTAAATGTATTCGACGAACGCCGGTAAACAAGTGATGACTGACTCAATGACCTTGGCACTCATAAATATTGTGTAAGGATGACTTTTGTTTTTGAGGTTTTGATTGAACGTTGTATGTACATAATGGGTAAAGTGCCATTATAATCTAATTATAGGACATCGCCAGGTGACAAGCAAAACTCACTAAAATTTCTGTCACTATTTATCAAAACCTCGTATCTAGTTTGTCGTTGATAATGAGATACGAGTTTTGTTTAAGTAGGTATTTGTTACTTAGTGAGTTTTGGTTGTCAACAGACGATATATTATATACAGTTCAATAAATAGACGCGTGAAATTCAATTAGTTATGACGAATTCTTAAACCTAATTAATTAGCCTGGTTAGTTTCTTATTGACCGGCTACAACTTCATGTGACCAGCAGAGGAGCGAGCGGCAGTCATAGGAGTGAGCGAGACCGCGCTCGGACCTTCCGCTCCCACCTTTAAGATAAGATAAGATATTTATTGAATAATAACTTATTTTACAGCAATAATAACTACTATATATAAACCACTACTTTGGTCCCCGCTCGCCGCTCAGGTGGCCACGCGAAGTAGTGGCCGCGCCCTTAAACGACATCCTGTCAAGTTGGCTTTTTAGTGTTCCGCACCCAAACGGTAAAAACGGGACCCTATTACTAAGGCTCCGATGTCCGTCCGTCTGTCTGTCCGTCTGTCACGAGGCTTTATCTCATGAACCGTGATAGCTAGACAGTTGAAATTTTCACAGATGATGTATTTCTGATGCCGTAATAACAACAAATACTAAAAACAAAATTAAATAACTATTTAAGTGGGGCTCCCATACAACAAACGTGATCGGTTGCGTTAACTTTGCACCTCATTGGTATGCGGCGCCATACATACCAGGTGCAAACTTGACTTAACCCGGTCAGTTAAAGCCTGACCAGAAATATATGAGGATTGTCAAGAGGGCGCTATTTATAAGATTTATATGGCAACAATTTTGCAACCAATCGCAACCGCACTCTAATGACATTAGTTTAAATACCTGTCAGTTCCTATGGTAACCTCGTAATATCATTTAATGCAATGCATTCTTTTCCTGGCTGTTTTTCGTGTAGTAAATACGTACACTTTATTTATAATATTACGTTCACGATTGTGAATGGTTTTAAGCATTTTCTTTAAATATTTTCAAATATTTGTTTTTTAAAGAAAACACCACGAATGACATTGACATTGTTGACAAACCATCATAAAATCATTGCCAGTGTAAGAAATTAGTTCAAGTAAAATTCCGCAATATGGCGCATCCTCATATATTTCTGGTCAGACTTTACGATGGGAAGTGTTTGTACGGAACCCTCGGTGCGCGAGTCCGAGTCGCACTTGGCACGTTCACTTATTCTTTTTATGAATATTGTTTCCCTTCAATTGCTAACATATCCACGCCCGTTGTTCGATTTCTATTTTCCTGTTTATTTAATAGTGATCAATTTACTAATTAGAAATCCCTACGATGATTTCTTAAAGGTAGTGATCATATTCTCGAGGAAAACCGGCAGCAATAGAGCTTACTATGATTGATTCCATTATACACTCTGTTTAACCCTCTACAGCATGACTTACCTTAATATTTTTTCAACTTTCAACTTTGACACACTGTCATATAAAGTCATAAATTTAAACGGCCATAAATGGCTTCGTATGCAGTAAAGGATGGTCAATAGTTTCATGTAATTTTAATAAAATCATTATTTTCCTTGGAATAGGCTCCGAATACCCTTCATACCCTCTTCTGGATACCCTTTCAGGCTAGGAGGAGGACATTAATGCAATCACATAACAAATTGCCGCCATAGGCCAGCAAAGCATATATATTTTTAAATCAATTGTATGTTTGAGGAAAAGACTATAAAAATACAAGCCTCGACGCAAACAGGGAATGCCGATCTGTATCTCTAAACGGCCTCGTTAAGACTGGGCCGATAGTCCCCTATATCGCGGCCTCTAGCAATGTCCTATGTCGAAACGAAAATCAACATCTATACAACTTTTTCGATGGGTTTCACCTGTTTTCGGGCTTCGCGAATCTGTTCAATACGCACCTAATAACCACTTTATGTTATCGTCGTGAGTGGAAGAAAAATAATAGCCGTGTTTACTGATAAAGACTCTTAACGGGTGCAAATACGATTACGCGAACTACTTAGTCCTTGAAAATAGCAGTTAACAATCACCGTAGGTATTTCTGATAGTCACCCGAGTTTAACCTTTGAACGTCAAGCGGTGAAGAAATTCACATTCATCATTATGTCAGGATAACCTTATATGCAAAGGTTGTCAGGAATAGATCGCTGTTTAGCTACAAGACCACCATTTCTCATCACAGTTTGATATTTAAGTGTGTTAGGTATGTTATTTTCTATTTGCAGAAATTATGCAGAAAAGAAAACCTACTCTACTGTGTTATATCCAAATATTTACTTGTCTAACCTTTTGCCCGCTTCTCTCGTCGACGGAACACTGTGTCTCAAGCGCCAAGCGAACAGCCAGATAGTACGACATTGTATAGCGGCATATGACGTCGTGGCGTCTGGGGCACAGCTGTGATCCGTCAACGCGACTTACCGTCTTTAGCGCTCAAACAAAATGTTAAAACAGGCATCCTTTGTTTCCCAGGGCAAGCATGGTTTCCACGTGCATGAGTTTGGCGACAACACCAACGGGTGCACGTCAGCTGGCGCTCACTTCAACCCCGAAAAGTTGGAGCACGGCGGCCCTGATGCTTCAGTACGTCACGTTGGAGACCTCGGGAATATCGAGGCCAGCACCGATGGTGGTGTCACTAAGGTAAGTCCACACGCAGATTCTGCACATACCCAAGGTCCAGGGTACGCGAATCTACGCCCACTCACGTCTGTCAGAACAACCTCAAAGAGAAGTGCAGACACACAAATACGGCGCCAACCCTGGATTTAATTACTTATGCTACGGGGTAGAAACTCGATGTACTCCTTGCCCTTCCTAGATCCAGGCCCTGGCGCGACATCGAGGCCAGAGTCACTAAAGTTGGTTTACTATCCTGATTCACGGCTACATTGTTTTGACATGTGAAAGAATGACATAAATAAGAGATTCCTTCTCATCGCTCAACACCTTTTCACTACCTGAATAAAGTGGTTATGGAAACCATTCTGTGCCTGGCCACCCTTTTTTATATTTCCCAATATTGTGCAGTCGGTCAGTCAGAAGACTCTGACCCTATTAAATTAGCTGGAACACATTACTCTAAATTACAACGTATCCTTCAGTGAGTAACAAAATAATGAACGACTAAAATGTTACATTATCGGAACCTCGATGGATGGCCACGTTTTAACACCAAGCGGTGAAGCAATACGCCATTTCAAAATAAATAAAGAAGTGCTCCAAAATCAACAGGGATTAAAAAACACGTGTGTGTGCTCTTTGAATACGGTATTTGACTATAGTGAATATAAATAATTGTGGCATTGAAACCACTAAACACACATTAAAAAATACTCGGAACCAAATAAACTACCACTAACTTTTGGACATTATACATTTTTTAATTGTACAATAACTAAAAGACGTGGTTTGACTTCTGCTTTTTGTAACGTCACATGCCTGTATCATCATAGAAGCTTCATACTAACAGATCGTTTTTGGCATTTCATAAAGAGGAGCTGATTTGAGGTGTCATCAAATACCGTATTACAAAGTTTTTGATCGTTTGCCGTTTTCGGCGCTCAAAAGCTTAAACGCCTCTAAGTCCTATATAGCCTACCAAACGTCCGCTCAAGTTCCATCTGTCCGATGTGATAACCCTCAAACATATTTCAGGTGTGCATCCAGGACTCGAAGATCTCGCTAGTGGGCCCCAACAGCATCATCGGGCGCACGCTGGTGGTGCACGCCGACCCGGACGACTTCGGCGTGGGCGGCCACGAGCTCAGCAAGACCACTGGCAACGCCGGCGCGCGCATCGCCTGCGGCGTCATCGGCCTCGCCAAGATCTAGACTCTGATTGCTGCGGAATTGCTTGAGGTGTCGAAGTCACTTGGATAATCTGAGCACAGCTTTGAGTATTTAACCCGGTGAACATGTCAAACGAAAACTCCGAACATATTTTTTAGCGGGAGAAGAGGTCACGTACAGCCTCACCGTTAAGATATGAATGTACATTCTCACAGACGTAAAGTCGGCTGTTGCGAATGTTGCGATAAACGCACGCTCCAAATAATCATATATATTACGCCTTATGACCAAGGTGACATAGGGGTTCGCCCGTGTTTGGCATCTCCATAGGCTAAATACTCAAAGATGCACAGATATACATCTAACACTTCCGATCAGAAAGTGTTTGAGTCTCAAAATATATATCCGGGTTCAACAAATGCTACATTGTTGTGGGATCAAACTTCTTTTTCTCTATACTCTATGACACCTCAAAAATCTAAGTGTAATATACCTGTACTGAGTAACGTCTGATGAACAAATCATTATTTGATTGGCTGCAGTTGTTAGCAAACTTAAGGAAAAATGAAATAATTAATTTGAAATTGTTACGATTCTCATAATTCTAAATTTCAGAAGTCTTAATAATATTTGGTTATTTATTTTATTAATTAGTTATGCAACTGTTTCTTCGGCATTCCTAGAAATTGTTTTTTTATTTTTTACTGGTGCAGGGAACCTCGTATCTGCATTTTTGTTTCAATAAACAAATGTTAAACAGTTTATTTTATTTTTATTTATTGTTACCTAACGTGTACCACTTCTTATTCATAGAATAATTATCATTATGAATATCTTAGCATAGATGGTTTCTAAGTGCAATATATCACATGTAATAATTAGATTGTTTAAGCTGTAAGCTGCAAATAAATATCTATTCTATCAAACTTCTTTTGTTACTAAAAAAATACTAAAGCTCATTTGCATAGAAGCAACATAAAACCTGTAATCAATGGAGTTGTGTTATGGATATGAAATGAATAAGTAGAAGTATGATAGCCTAGCCTACTTTAAGTAGGCTAGGCTATCATACTTCTACAATCCTACATCCTGAAACAATGGCTCAAGCAACAATGGAATTTAGAGTAATATTATTAAAACTATCGTGAGACATCTTTAATAATTATAAAAACACCACCCACTGTAGTGGGTCGCGAGTCGCGTAGCAGCACGGACAGCTGCCCCTGATGAAGAGGTCCAAATGAGTTCGAAACATGTCGGGCCGTTCCTGACAATTTTCACGTGAATTTAGAGTACTAAGGATTTATATTTGTGAAAAGTTACCTGGCATAATTTTATTATGTAACTATGTCTAACAATTCTATACATGACTAAAATGTTGCCAGAGGGGCTAGCATATATTATTGCAACTATGCTTGGTGCGAGACTCAATGTCAGGTGACATCTTGCTTACACGGCATTAAAAAGAAAGTGACAGGTAGTATTTGTCGTGCGACAGAGTTGTGTCACAGTTGTGCTAGACATACAGGATTGGGCATAATGCCATACCTGAAGCATAATACTATGTATTCAACATAGCACTAACAATGTATTGCTTGAGGTATGGAATGTTACTAAACCCCACCTATTTTCCAGTTAGGGTGAGAAATAAAACAAAAAAATGTTATGTATATTTTATTTGCCCTATACTGTACTCTGTTATACCATTGTGGCTAAAAAAGAGATTGCAAGAAGAGTCATGAGGCTGAAACATCCTAGGGCTACTCCGGTTCCACTGCCAGAGACTGTTCTCAAAGCTCTGCACACTGACAGATGCCCAATATCTACTCGTTTCTCTGCTAGTTACATGTTCTTCAATTTTACAACACAGTCGGTTTATAACAGCTGGTGTAGTAAACCCTTTGGCAAGGAGCACAGTGATTCTAGAAGATTTCAAAGCATTTTCACTCTCTGGCTGACTATATGAACTGATGTATCCTTCTGTTGGGTTTACATTGCCATTGTGTGCAAGCATACCAATCCATTCTGACACCTCATCTAACTCCACATCTTCTAATGCGGGTATTTCTTCAATGGAAGGTGAAATATGCTCTATCTTTAAAGTATGTAAAGTCACCCCGATATTATTACTATGAAAATACTTGGCTATTGATGATGGGCAGATATCTTCATTATTTGGCTCCCAGGACACAAAAAAATCAGTCACAAAAAATGTTTCTAATTTACTAAGGCTAGATGCAACTTTGGCTGAATGCTTCAGATTATTCAAGTCTATTCTCACTTCATAAAAGTTGTGTGGGCGTTTTATACCTTCCATGCCCAGTTGTTGATAAATAAAGTCTAAAATATGGAGTGTTAGAATCCCATCTGGCGTTACTGCGGCACAGTTTTCAACAATACAATTTCTGACCACACTCATACAGTAAAGCTTTCCTTTCTTCACAAAATTCTCAATGAAATCTAATTTAATGAATTCTGTAAGTGGACAGTTGGTGACTTTATAATACTCCGTGTCTTCTGCGATTACTTCTTCTATAGAGCTCGGTATATGCATTTCATCGGGGCATGTTACAATCAAACTTTTATAAAAGTTGTTCATATTTATAGTCATCATAGCGGCTTCTCTACTTTCATGCTTCTTTGTTGAAGATATTACTTTCGGATGAGGGAAATTATAGATTTCCGGGCACAGCATTTTGTGTTTTTAGTCGAAAATTCCAACTTGTTAAGCAATTATTCTGTCTGCCGCCCACGTATATGTACGACGAAACGAAAAGCTTGATTTTAAATTAATAATAAAATTCTAAACTTATAATCCATAACATAACCTAATCGGCACATTGACAATGACATGACACTGACAGTTTGTTTCATTTGTCATTTCATATTTATCGTTCCGTTCAACGAGATTATTCATATAGTTTACTATTCTTATTGTTTTTACACTGGTGAGGCTAAAGTACGCGGAATAAGAATTTAAAATGATCTGCCCATTTTTATCAAAATTTGCCATTGATATGCAATAGTAAATATGCAATCACGGGCGAGCCCATAGAAATTTATAATTAATTTTCGTCATGCCTTGCATCACGGGTGGAAAATAAACTTAACCCTTCTTTGCATGGCATGGTGGCGGAAATTAAAGGTACTTTTGGAGGTGAACCATGGACCTATAATGGCTCCATGAGGTGAACTTTCAACAACAGTACTGCGTGAAATGGAACGTAGTTGTGAAAAATTAAACAGAATTCAGACATTTCAAATTTGAATTAGCGGGTTCACTCTTATGCGGCTATTACACTTTCCTAAATTAGTCACTAACGAGAGGGATGCGGCAATATGTGAGACACGTATGGAGATAACTCCATCTCACTCCTTGGTATTGCTGCATCCCTCACTTAGGATGCTAAATTTAGCCAAGTGTAATAAAGCCTTTAGCGCCACATACGAAAACGTTTAACTTTCAAGCTGTATTGAGCTGTATTCTGAAGGATTTTACAGCGAAGATATTGATTTACGCTGGATAATAATTGTGTATCAGGTATGTTATTTTATTTGATACAGTGTTACTTTTTGTACATACATTTTCAAAATTCGAATAAAATAACTAAAGTATGTGATGGAAATTTCCAACGACTTCACTCGTAAAGTATGGCGCATTATTTATTATTAATACAATAAATAACTAAGTAAAATTAATTTAATTTTAATTGACCCAGCGAGCGAAGCGTCTTCGTTTCAGCTTGACCAAAAAATCTTTCGTATTTCCGGATGTTCGGATTTCCGGCTGTTCTCGCCACATTCCTCAACCGATTCTCGTGATATTTTGTGAGCAGGTTCAATCATTACACAGATTTTGAGATATAAGCTTAAGACTTGATTTGCATAATGATGGATATTTCCTCAGAGATATTTCCATCATAATATAAAATAGGTACATATATATTCTGTTTATCTTATACGTCTTGCAAAGAAGGGTTAAATATTAAGGGCTCCTGAATATTAAAATCGGACACTTTCTTATCCCTTTGATTTTCCTATGGTCGTTTTACCGATACAACTACACACAACTATACAACTACGATTAAATAAATATTGATAGAGATGCAGATTTTCCACGTATCGGTAACTAACTAACATTTAGTAGTTAGATGGTATTGATTCTTAAGGGTCGACGCTTAAGAATCAATACCGTCTAAGTAACATTTAGTAGTTAGACGGTATTGATTCTTAAGCGTCGATTTACTTATCTCACTCGATTTTAACTTTATAAACTATCGCCATGATCACCATTGTCAGGGCTCGAAAGCCTTTCTCTGATATACATTCCTTCTTCTTTTTCTAAAAAAACGATATTTTCCTTTTCCTTGGCCAGACCTGAATTGCCTGCATTCAAGACCCTCGCATCCCTATCAAGATTTACCCATCTATATTGTTGGTGTTTACTACCACCATATTCAATCCATTGGTTTATTAAGAGCACGGAGTATATGGAGACGGCATTCAGCGCAGTTTGTTCTAGCACCGCTGTAGCCGACTTTTACACGCACACAATTATATTCGTATAAGAATAAGGTTTTACAACAAACAGAAGTGAGTTGACATTGGCTGAGCTAATGTGTGCGTATTACGTGGTCATACACTACTACGATCAATGTATCGAGAATTTTAGTCCTTATATGCATATCAGACAATGTCTTTATTTTTATTATAACTTAAATAGAAATAAAATAAAAGGCAAATGAGACTTTATGATTCAGTACGACAAAGCCTCGAATTGACAAGAAATTGATTTCTACTTCCGTCAATTCAGTAGTGTCACTTTTGATATTAACGCTGGCTAAATATCGCAAGGTTTTATGTTACAATTTTAAAACATTTAAAATTGAACCCTATCCTTGTAACACGGGGTCTAATTTTAACGACCCAGAAAATTTAATGTAAGCTCTGCCAGCGGTATGCGTCTAATGATTCTAAAGGTTAAGGGCGTGATCAAATCAAAATAGTCGATATCGATAAAATAATAATATGTATAGGCTTATAATATGTATAATGAATGTTGAAAATATTTATTTTGTATGGTCGTAAACGTCGTAAATTAAATTATCAGACCTTTTAATTTCTGGCGACGAAATCAAATGGAAGCGTCCATCTCAATCTTCCTATCGTTTAGAATGTTTACTTTACATGTAGTGATATAATATGAATAATAAAAACATCACCTTACAACATTTGGAACAGGTAGTAGGTAAATTATAAACGGAGTAGATTTATTTATTTCATCATATAAAATGTAAACAAAATAATTAAGGGACAATCGTACACAACTCGACCTGGCCTTATACTAACCAATAGTAGACGACGATATAAACAATATATATAGATAACATCCATGACCCAGGAACAAATATTCGAGTTCATCACACAAATATTTGCCCTTGCCGAGATTCGAACCCAGGACCGCCGGCTCAGTAGGCAGGTGCATTAAAACTGCGCCAACCTCGTCGTCAACTGACTAGCACGTATGTATTACATTGTGGATTAGCGAAACAATAATACTATTTTAATCTAATGATTTTGTCACCCACTGCTATTGATTTCGCTGTAATAAAATTACTTGTCTGAATTAAAAAAAACCGGCCAGGTGCGATTCTGACTCGCGCACCGAGGGTTCCGTACAAACTTTCACTTATCCCATCTTAATTGGCCTGGTTGAGTTAAGTTTGTATCTGAAATGTATGGCGCCGCATACAAACGAGGTGCAAATACTTATAAAAATAATGTAATAATTAATGTAATTTAATCTGCAAATTCTGAGTTTTAGTAATTATTTTTGACATAAGTAACAAATTGAAATATGTAACAATTAAGTATTTGAATATTGTTTTATTTTGTTTGCATGCCTATTTGTTAGAACATAAGCAACACTGTATATACCTGTATCACCTAATTTATTACTATGTTCTTGCAATAAACGAATTTGAATTTGAATCAAACTTAAGGCAACCAAGTTCTCCAAATATGATTTATAATACCTATTTATTTATTTAATTAATCTTTATTGCACAAAAGAAAACGTATCGTACAAAAGGTGGACTTGATGTTTGAAAAGGACTATATATGTATTTTAAGATTTTTATTAGTATTTGTAGTAAGTATGTGGCGATTTCAGATTTTTATAAGTATTTGTAGTACTTGCCAAATTTCATAGTTCTAGGTCATCGGGAAGTACTCTATCACTTTGATTCCCTTGAGTGACGAAATGTGCGTTTTTGGCGACATAAACGGCTGTACCTTTTTTTCACGTTAACGTAGAAGCTTGATTTTTTTTTCACAGCTTTAAGGGACCCTAGTATATATACATATAGTGTTAATTTCAACTCGATACCTCCACGCGTTCTCGAGATAAAGGGTCTTGACAGACAGACAGACAGACGGACGGACGGAAAACAAAGTGATCCCATAAGATTTCCGTTTTTTTCCGATAGAGGTATGGAACCCTAAAAAACAAGGTGATAAAGTGTAAATTATATAATTAAAATGGACAAGTTAGTATGAAACACGAGCGGCTCACATTAAAACCTCCATACAGAATATCGACAATTTATGGTTTAGACTTGTTCCCCCGCACTAAATTGTCAGACGGACGTATACATTGCGTGCTCCTAAAGATGTTGCGTGAATAGTTGCCATGTCAAGCTAGTAATGTATAATTGTCATAATGCACTGCAATATTTTACGAAATATTACAAAATACTGAATTTTATTACTTTCCAGTGAAATTAAACGGTATCAGGTATCTTTTTGAGTATGCAGATCTTGCCTGTGACGATTATAATGCCACAATTCGGCATATTTCTAATTTTTTTGCACATAATTACTCAAGCACGTTCGTACGGTAACTAAGTGACTGTTGACATCACGTTGACATATCTTTGGGTATTTGGGCCTAAGCTCGGTTACGCGTGCCCCGCCCAATACCCAGTCTATAGTATTCTTATGGTCTGTGATTAAGAGCAATTCGAAACCAAGCACAAAATCATATTTAAAGTGATCATTATAAATATTTTTTATTGTAAGTGTAAATAGATCGGATTTAAACAAAATAAAACAAATCGTACAAACAATAATTTATTAACAATTACGCTATTCTAAGTTAAGTCCTAACTCTTATCTCTATTCTTTCCTGGCAAAGTATGAGTGTAATAGAGTAGTCAATTGTATCATAAATCTTCCTGAGATTCCAAGTTCCATATACAGAGATCATCAAGCCATATTGTATCGTGATGTCCTTGATGAATTGAAACCATTTTATTTAATGCCACTCTATTACAACTCCATATTTTGTACTTACACAATATAGGCGTAGTATTTAGGCCTATCACTACTTTTACTATATCATTGGTCTAATAGGCATGGATCTACTTAATGTGGAGACCAGCCATAGTCACATAGTCACATCCACAACTACAACGAGGTTGAAAACTGATACAACATAAGTATCACGCACCTTGAGAATCAAAGAACAAGCGTACAAAACAAAAATCATTCAACTGAGTTTGATTTTGTGTCATGTCAGAGTGTCTCATATATTGATTCTCAATGAGCGAATCGTTATTGAGCGAGTTTGGCCGTGGCCAATTTGTATTTGCAGGACGGATTCGCATCTATGGGCTGGAAGACTATCAGTTGATCCAGGGAGGGGCGATAACGAAGGGGCCCTAGCATTCCCAAAACTAGAGGTGGTGAGTACCCACCACCTCTAGTTTTGGTGATCAGCGTCAGGCCCTTCCAAATTTAAATCATGGATCCAGGCCCGGACTTAGAAGGTCAGGCACTTGGCATTTGGGGCCCCCTCCCCTATAAGGACACCATTAGTATGGTGCAGTCCTGCTTCTGGGAATGGGCCCATAGGTTGACTGGGCCGGGGCCTTGTGGGCCTAGAGGTAAATACGACCCTGCCTGGATTCACTACGATCTACGCGATGTAGAGTTGGTCCGCGGGCACGGCCGCGAAGAACCCGTCGACGACTTCGACGACTCGTTGCACGATGGCGCGCACGATTGGTGGCGCGATCTCCGACATCACGTCGCGCCAGTTGGCGTTCACGAACGACTGGACGGGTTCCGCTGTAAAAAGAAAGCTAGGTCAAAACAGGCTGGGATACAAGATTTCATTGGTAGGAGGCCATTTTGTAATAAATCAGGCTCTTTCCCACTGGGCACTCTGGACACGTGGGGATACCATACCTAATTGACGTTTTAACTGCGCAATGAGGCCGAGGCCCCTAATTATGGAGCGCTCAGAACCCCCCAGCATTCTTTATCGGCGGAATACGAACTAAGTACTTCCGCTACCTAAAGGTTGTGTGGGAGAGATCGCTATTTAGCGATAAGACCGCCTGTTGTTTACCTTTGCCTGTTATTTTAATGTGTCTCATGTTGTGTTGTATATTCCTTGATGTTTGAGGTGTACAATAAAGAGTATCTGTATTTGTATTTGTAAGTTTAAGGCAGTCTAGTTTGCCTTTGACAAAGCACTGATTTAGACTTGAGCGAAGTCACATCAACCTTCTTTCTTGGTTTTCAAAACCTACCTAGGATTTTGTTCCCATTGAACAGGTTCTCGAAGTCGAAGGTAGTTCCAGTTTTGACGTCAAAAGTGTGGTGCCACTTGTTGATGTGCCAGTGCTGCTCGCCATCGGCGCCGGTCACCGTCGTCAGGTCCGTGAAGGCCTTGATTACTATGTCACCTGTAAAATACAATAGTAGGTATATTTTAATAGATTATTTTGAAAGTGGAAACGCCACATGCTTATATCACTACATAGTTACCTATAAAACAAAGTCGCTTCCGTCTGTCCCTATGTAATGTATGCTTAGATTTTTTTAAACTACCAAGCCGGGGCAAGTCGCTAGTTTATAAATATTGACACGAAGGTATATTGTGAGATTTGGTGTGATTAACGCAACGATGTGACAGCTCAGTTGGTAGAGCACGCAGGTTCGAATCCTGCTTACATTGCAGTGGATCACATTACATTTTTCTTTCATAATTTAGCTATGTGTCAATATTTATGAAGTAGGTTTCTTGATTACTTTTTGCATCGCCGATCCATATCACTTTCATTTATAAATGCGCTAACCGAAGGTTGCCTGGAAAAGATCGCTCTGTAGCGATAAGTTCGCCAGTTGCTGAGCTATACCGAATGCTACGTGTTATCTGTGTTTGTATTTCTTTCTTGTTGAGGTGTCCAATAAAGAATATTCTATTTCATCTATCTATTTTCAGGAAACCCTAAGGCTGTTTGGGCTCGTTCAGAGGCGTCACCAAGTAGGGGGGAGCATCCCCCATTCCCCTCCTAGATATTCAATAATATTGCCCCCTCTCCCCTAGGCCAACGGCTGGCGACGCCCTTGGCCTCATTTCATTCATCTTGACGATTCACGATCACGAGTCATTCTTCTTCTTCTCGTGTCGATGGTTTCATCTCATACAGTGCGGGACCAGAAAGTGGCGACGTCATTAAAAAAGTAATACAATCCGCAATAAACTCTTGTCTCGATTTACAGTAATGTTTCCAACAGGGAATAACAGGTATTACTTACGGATCTTGATGGTGTTCCTGCCTTCTCCCTGGACGGGCAGTATGAGCACCTGCCCGCCGAGCTTGTAGGACCCCTTCAGGACCACGGAGCAGCGCGCCACGACGTTCAGCTTGCCCTTCGTCGTGTCCAATCTGGTGGAACGCTGTTATATTAGAAACTAGAAGGTGCAACCAGCAACTGTGACACGCGACTCTTTTTATCTCTTTCTGTACAGCACTGTCAGAGAGTGACAGGTGATGCTATGTCGCGCGACATGAGTCGCGAACCATAGTTGTGCTATAAGGGCTGGTGCAACTTCGTCCGCGTAAAACTTCATTCTTAAGAGAATATATCACTGCTCCTTTTCCCATACGATCAATTTAAGTTAAGTTTGCACCTAGTATAGTTACTAGGTACGCCACAGTTGGCGTCGGATACAAATGAGGTACAAACTTAACGTAACCAAGTTATACCGATGTTTCGTTCTCGTAGGTATGTATCCTCCTCCAAAACTAAACCTTTACGAAATTTTAGGAACTGAACAAGAAAGAAATGTTCTGTGTCGGACTGTACGGACGCCTAGTACACAAAGTCTTTAATAATTTACGCAAAAATCAAAACACAGAACATTTATTTTTCGTTCAGTTCCTAAAATTTCGTAAAGATTGGTTTAGTTTTGGAGGCGGAAGCATGTTACGAGTACGAAACATTGATTTGTATGAAAAAATGAGGCGTGATATTTCCTCTTAACTGTAGTCGGGTTAAAAGTATCCTATAACCACCTTTGGACGTCCAGCTATCCCTGTATCAAAATTGGTTAAACACTTGCAGACGTTGTGGCGTGATGAGCGGGCAAAAAAATGTTTACCAAAAAAATTGGGCAAGTGCGAGTCCGACTCGCGCATGAAGGGTTCCGTACCTTAATCTAAAACAAGTTTGTTGTATGGGAGCCCCCCTTAAATATTTATTTTATTTTTAGTATTTGTTGTCGTAGCGGCAATAGAAATACATCATCTGTGAAAATTTCAACTGTCTAGCTATCACCGTTCTTGAGATACAGCCTGGTGACAGACACATGGACGGACGGATGGATAGCGAAGTCTCAGTAACAGGGTCCCGTTTTTACCCTTTGGGTACGGAACCCTAAAAAAGAAAGCGGAGACCTAAACGTTTTTGGATGATCCTGTTATTTAAAAACAGATAACATACTGGGAACAGATTGTTTGAAGAGTTGTGCTTCGATAACGCAGATTTTTTTTTACTAGAATGAGTATAAATGAATTTGAAAATCTGTACTCTCTTATAAACGCCAAAATAAGGAAGAAGGACACAAATCTTCGAGAAGCAATATCCGCGAGAGAAAGACACTGTTCTTTCGGCTCAATGACGCTAACACGCGCGCGACGATCAAGCGAGGCAAAACACAACCGTCTTGAGTGAGCGCGGCAAACCTACTGAGGCAGTGAGGCCGAGGCGCCTTTGAGCATGGACAAAAACCGACAACGCTCGGCTCTGGCCGCGGCACGCTCGCCCGAGGTCAGACATGCATTTGCCTCGGGCGAGGCACGTCCTGACCAAGTCCTGACTGGCCGAGGATTTGCCGCGCGAGGCGGCCTCGTGAGGCTGCTCGCTCAGTCAGGACCCGGCTATTATGGAGACTCTTATTTCTACCTTACAAATAACTTTTCACTACACCCTACATATAAATAGTTTTTGAGAAATACGCGTTCGAAGATTTTGACCTTCTAGCAGGGCCCTTTGGTATTTAGTGACTTACATGACCCCAGGTAATTTTAAAAAACAGATGGTTATTTCTACCTACTGAATCAATTGTCACCAACTTGCTAGTGGCAGGTTTTCAAGAAAAAAAAATATAAAAAAATATATTGTATTATATTATCACTAAACCTGTCACTAGCAAGTTGGTAATAATTGATTCAGTAAGTAGAAATAACTGGCAAAAATGAGAAAAATGATAATGATATCAGTTCATTTGGTAACTAGCTACGAAATGGGAAATGTGTTTTCCCATCTTGTAGCTAGCTACCAAATCTGGCTACGAGATGGGAGATTGGGAAGTGAAAAACTCACTGTATGCCACGGTGATATCCCACGCCGCCCGGAAATTCCGGAACCAGGTGATGGCGGATTCCATCTGGTGATGCTGGTGATGTCGCGAGTGCCGAGCACTGCGATGACGTTTAGCATCAATATTTTTTCTTTTTTTTTTTTTTTATGGCAATTGTCTATTGACATTTTTGCCAGCGTCACGTCAATATAGTTACGAGCAAAGAATATAATACTCACAAGGAGAAGAACGGTAACTACGTACAAAAAAGTTGCCTATCTTTTTTTTTTTAATACTACTAGCGCCACCGTAGTAGAGCCTATGAACTAAGTGACAGCGGGATTTTTTGGCGGGGTTTTCAAATATGCCATATTGAAAGTTTGTTTTTCTAACTTTTCTATTTTACATGCATGCATGCATATTCAGGTTTAATCCTGCAACTCATTTGTCAACCACTTCCCGGTATACGATTGAGCTGAAATTTAATAGTTTTATAAAAAAAAACAACACAGTACTTTTAAATGGTAGTATTTATTCTAAACATAATTTTACAAATGTTTTAAAAACTATATATACATAAGTTCACTTTTCAAAATTATCAGAAATTGAGCTAATGGTCAGATACATAAGTTCACTATTATATAATACAAAAAATTGTAAGAAAATTATCAGAAATTGAGAAACTAGATAAAATATATTATATTACGATGTCAGCTCCCATTTGCCATAAATTAATATTATCTAGACAATCTGCTCCAAAAAAAAGTTTTTCGCAAGCTGAGACGGCCCTCTCGCTTGGAAAATCATGACATAAAACCAAGTAGAAAAGGCTGAAATATGTAAGGTGATAACAGCGGGAAATCAGTATATCCAGAACTCGAACATTATGAACGCGTTTTGGTCAAACTGAAACGGAGACGCTTCGCTTGCTGGGTCAGAAATACATTACAAAATATTAAGATGATATAAAAACCTAACTAAGGATGCTACCGATGCCGGCAGCGGGATACCTAACCTATCTTATCTTATTATGGGGGTCCTTACGGATACACTTCGACCCAATGGGATCTTTTGTGTAGTTATCCCTTGTTGCACCTACTCAAAGGATTGTTCCACCACCTCCATATATCGGATGATGGAACCAGTTGGTAGTGCCTGGAATTCCTTCGGTTCTAGGTAACCAATACCGAATTCCTTCATTCTAAGTCTGGCGAGGGCATGACATCCACACAGTATGTGCTTCATTGTCTCTGCCTCCTCGCCACACATTCTACAATCTGTATTGTCAGACAGTCCCAACTTGGCCAATAGTCCTTTGACCCCAAAGTGACCAGTAAACACCCCCGTTATGATTCGGAGCTGTCTTTTGCTGTATTTCCATAATTTCTTGGTCCAGCCTGATTCTATACATTCCATGAATAGCTTTAGAGTGCCTCAAGCCTGCCATTTTCCTCCATTCTTGTTGGTGCTGGTTTTTGGCATAGTCCTTGATGGTTGTTGCTATGGTTCCCTGCGAGAGACCCACACATGGTTCAGGTCCTATGAAACTTGTCGCAGACCCTTTTCTAGCAAGTTCATCTGCAATTTCATTACCGATGAAGCCTTCATGCCCTGGGATCCATACCAGTTGCACCTTATTGTGCCTTCCAAGCTTGTTCAAAGCTAGGACGCCATTATACACAAGTCTAGAATCCACTTTAGGCGCACCTAGCGCTTTAAGTCCTACCTAACCTAACTGGTGTAACAATTTACAAGTTCATTGATTTAGAAAGAAAATAGAGGAAACGAAAAAAACGCGTTATATCAAACATTACATTATTATTATGGATTTAAACTTTTATTTATTTTTCAAAATATTGAGCTTTCTTTGAAGCGCCCTTTTGCTCGCTTCCTCTGATAGGTCCCTATTTGTTAAAATCAAATATCTTTTAAGTACAATGGCTAACACATGCCATAATATTTCATTATAATTTTTTTTATAATGGACCGGGCATTGCTTCAAAAAGATAAAACTTTCCTTGCATTCAGTTTTTAGAAGCAACATCCCCCTTTCTTTTATTTTATTCTTCCAAATATTTTCACTTAAATAGCTTTTAGCCAAGCTTGCTGCCTTTTCCACTGCTCCTATTAACGGCATACTGGCATAATTTAGGCTGTGAAGAAGTCTGTAGCAAGCAGGGGATTTTTTGTACAAAGTTAAAGCTAAAGTTATTTTTGTTCTAAATTGTATCTTCTGCCCTGCAGTTTTCTCCCGTAATTCATCAACTGACTTTGTACAACCGAAACGAATGAGTCGCTTAGGTTTAAATCAAATAATTTTTGAACCGCCACATTATCACAAATGGTTTTAATCTTATTTAGTTTTGTTTTTGTCCTTATCTTTTTTCTTAATTTTTGTATTGTATTGATTTTATTTCTACATATATTATATAATTTCTTCTCCGACTCGGAAAGCTCACTTATATTGCATTTATTTAATGCTTTTAATATTTCTTTTTGGGATCCTTTCTTTCGTGCTTTTTTGGGTTCCTGCGACGGATTTGGTTCAGCAGTATCCTAAAAAATTGGGCAAGTGCGAGTCCGACTCGCCCATGAAGGGTTCCTTCCGTACCATAATCTATAACAAGTTTGTTGTATGGGAGCCCCCTTACATATTTATTTTATTTTATTTTTAGTATTTGTTGTTATAGCAGCAATAGAAATACATCATCTGTGAAAATTTCAACTATCTAGCTATCACCGTTCTTGAGATACAGCCTGGTGACAGACGGACGGACGGACGGACAGCGAGTCTCAGTAATAGGGTCCCGTTTTTACCCTCTGGGTACGGAACTCTAAAAATGATCTCTGCTAGGGATCATGGCCTCAGCAGTTTTGCCCTTAACCCATACATATTGATTTGATTTAGAATTTTTATTGAAATTCTGAACAACTAATCTAACAGACAGTTTTCATCAGCTTAAGAACAAGCAGCAACTAGAAGATGATAGCGTATTGTGCAGTGATCTAACGTATGAGTGAATAACTAATGAAGAATAATTATAAACAGTAAGTTTTTTAGTGACAAACTAAATCATAAATATCACGAGTGACATGCGAATAGCCGGGTCCTGACTGAACGAGCAGCCTCGCGAGGCCGCCTCGGACGTTTGCCGCGCGAGGCCGGCTCGTGTTGTAACAGTATTTTCTCAAACATGCAATGAAATATCGTCGTAACGTGCGTCAAAACAGGCTTCGAAGTGTCAAGTTTCGGGCGGAACAATTCGAGAGAACTGTAAAGGAATTTCATACAAAATTGAAGGCCTAGGCCGGGAAGTAATTTGTTTTTAATTTTAATGTAAACACGGCGTCTGTGTTTATGAACAGCTGATATAAATTTTTTTTCTAGTGGCTACCCATTCAGCCATCGGACCAACAATATCCGCGTTAATGCCTAGTACACACGAACTGATATTATGAATACAAATCTGTATAATTCAATGTGTTGATGAATAAATTTAAAATACTGTCTATACGTAAGTCACCAGAGCCCATAGACAATATTTAAAATCCTCGGCATTTATTTTATTTATTATAGAAATTTAATTTTTAGTATCAGGTTGTGTATAACGGCGCGTATATGGTCTATTGGAACACTACACACGCGAAATACGGACAACTTCCATGAAAAAAAAACATTAAGGGGGATTGGAGGGAAAATAAAAAAAAACTTTTGTCATGTACCTATTTTTATATTTGTTGTTGATATTTATAAATATAATTTCATAATGAGTTCTGATGATAACAGCGACAAAGAAATTAATTGTACTCCACCGGAATTGAGGGCGGAGGCAGGATTAACAATTATTAACCTGTTGCCACCAAAGTCGAACGGAGACATACATGAATGAAAAAAAATATTATGCTCAGTCTTACAACATTTATTTATTTAAACTTTATTGCACAAAAGACAGAAGTAAAAGTACAAATGGCAGACTTAATCTTTCTAAACTACAAGAAAAGAAAATGTACAAGACAAGTAATTGGACGCCACACAATTCTATTTATGCCTAAGCAAATAGCAATGTTTTAAGAACTAGATTGTCCCAACCTCTATACTGGATATTGTTTCTGCTGTATTTCAACTGCACTCCTTGCCAATCTTCTGATGGTCAAAAGGCATGGGGGAAATGGAAAGCTGATAAAAGTTGCAGAAGGCGACAAATCCTCACACAGCCAACTCTCAAAATGATGTACCCAACCATCATCAATTTACATAAATCCACGGCCAGGCTGTTCCCGGTTCCCGTGACCCTCCTGTTAACATTAAGCATCATAGTCCACCGCCAAAATCTCCTAGCACATATATTGCCAGCTGATAATTTTTATTTTTCATTTTCATTTTCACCGCCAAATTCATGATCCACAGTCACCACACGGTAGATCAGATCCTCAGCCTCCTTTGCCATCTCAGCAGAATCAACAGTCAGCTACATTATCACAGCCAAGACCAGTTTCGGAAGTACAGCTAACTAATATCAGTGTACCTGGAAAAACAATAACAATTTCAATAAGCAATTGCCCCCATATGTCGAATGCGTCATTTAATATCAGTTAAATTTGTCAAAAACTTTGTTAATAGTCTGTTTTAAATAATAGTTACGTACCTTTAAAAAGTTCTGTGCACTAAGCATGTACAAATCCATGGTGATATTAATAGTAAGTATGTAGAATACAGCTGCCTATCTATATCTATAGGTAATGCTAGGTTGTTCTCTTGTTTCCTTGTAGAACGTAATATGCAATATATATGTTAGATCGGCGGATCTATGTGATATTTTGATAATTTTTTCAAATTGTTGTAACTTTACACATCATAAATGAAAGAAAGGTTATAATGTGAGTCAGATGTCACAGACAATTGATTGACAAAATGTCTGTCCTAAAGTTTCGTTCAAAAACGTGTTTTATCTTATAAGCGATCCGCTGTACTAACTTCAATTGGAATGAATCTTATTTTAATTTCAACCCAAGTTATAAATGTAACGAAAAAGTAGTATAATAATAAATATACAATAGTTTAGCAAGCCTAAATTGTCAGTAAAAAACGGCGGCAATTTTGAAAAATCACGGATTTATTGTCTTCGGTTACCGCGATATAAAATTTGTTTTTTGAGTGATGTATTTTTTTATTTCATTGCATATGTTTGAGAAAAGCACTATACATGCCTTAGCCGTGAAAAGGGCTTGCCGGCTTCGTATCACTAGACGGCCTCCCTTACGGTCGGCCGTCTATACCTACTCAGCCGGCAAGCCCTTATTTCCCGGCGTCTGCAGTAATGTACTATTATAAATAAGTGCCGCGCGAGGAAAGGCCGAGCCAGTTTTGTCCAATGTTATACCTAAGAATAATGCCTTATTCACTATTTCTAAACATTCACCATTTAGTAATATAGTAGAATCTACCGCCGTAACATTCGGTAAAGCAAATCTAACACATTTAGTCTTCTTGGCATTTAATAGAAGATTATTAGTAGTAAACCAGTTAAGTACTTTCTCTAGTGTGCCATTAATTTCCGCATAGTCGGTTGATTTCCGGTGAACCTTGAAAATTAATGATGTATCGTCAGCAAATAGTACTATATTACAAAGATTATCTACTATAGATGGTAAGTCATTTATAAACCAAAAATAGAAATGGACCTATTATATGTAAAAGCATGTTAATAATCATTATTTGATGTATTTAATGAAGCGAAATAGCATGCGTTCGGAGATTTACGTTGGTTACGCCGACGTAAAAATATATTTTAAGCTACTGTTTGTATGAGAAGTGCCCAACATGCATATATTTTTAGAAACTAGATTTAATGAGCTTTTTAAAATAATAATTATAATTTGAAAATGTTCACGAAATTAAACTAATTTACCTCACTGAATAAAAAAAACTTGTTGTGACTTTTACCTTTTCGGCCATATACCCATATTTTTATATAGAACTATACAAAAATAACATAAAAAAATAATTTCTCATATTTGGTTTACACGGAAACGATACCAAACACGTCCTGGTAGACTTAACTGACCAGCAATAAAGAAAGAAAAGAGTTACACTTGGCCCTATTCACTCCGCTCTCCCGCCTCACAGGGGATGAATCTGACTTCCCTCCACATCTGAAAATAATCACCGTGGAACACTATCTGTGGTAGAAATTTTATGCTTGTAACCCGATGCGCACAATTATGTTAGAAAACAGCGGACTAACAACTCTACTATAATAAACTGCGTGTTAGGTAATGAACTAATGATTCATTATAAATCGATACTTTTTGGACCCTATATCTCAAAAACTTACCAATAATTTAATTTATCTACGCACATATCATTAGTGCTCTAAAATGCGTTCAGAAATCGTAGGAAAAGACCAGCATTATTGCAACCAATTTTACTATGAGATTTTTTTTGTCTGTGGTAGTAGGTAAAATCTGTACTGTAATGTTATTACAGTACCGATTTTTGTAAGGTTACGAGTTTAAATTAGGAACAACTGTCAAAACACAAGTTGGTCTCTATTCTAGTATCCATAGATATTAATATTGTTATCGATACGAAACGTCAATTCAGTGTTTTTTTATAAAAACCGCACGACATTTGATCTCGAGTGACATGAGAATATGGATACATTCGTTTGTATATGATTTAGAAAAAAAAACATTCGTCTTGACGGAGGTTCGAATTGCCGCCATTATTGTTGTCATTTGTTTTTTGGTTCTTTGCTGTTACGAAAGTAGAATTGTGAAAGTTTATTGTAATTTATATACTATATATACTAGTGCCTACTACTAAAACTAGTGCCTACGCCACATCTTGGGATTTAGGTAGCCGACCCCGATTGAGAATTCATTCTCAAACAAGTGCGAGTCGGACTCGCGCACCGAGGGTTCCGTACAAACACTTTCCATCCCTAGGTGGTTAAGTTAAGTTTGCACCTGGTATGTATAGCGCCCCATATAAATTAGGTGCAAAGTTAGGTATTAATAGGTATTAAAAAAAAACTACTTACTAGATCTCGTTCAAAACAATTTTCGTTGGTAGTTTTTATAGTAATGTACATCATATGTTTTTTTTAGATTTTTCATTTTCTTATTTTAGAAGTTAGAGGGGGGGGGGGGACCAACTTTTTTCCACTTTGGAAGCGTCTGTCACGCAAACTATTCGGTTTAGAAAAAAAATGTTTTAGAAACCTCGATATCATTTTTGAAGACCTATCCATAGATACCCCACACGTATGTGTTTGATGAAAAATTTTTTTTTGAGTTTCTGTTCTAAGTATGGGGAGCCCCCAATATTTATTATTATTTTTTTATTTTTGCATCAAAATCTTAATGCGGTTCACAGAATACATCTACCTACCAAGTTTCAACAGTATAGCTCTTATAGTTTCGGAAAAAAATGGCTGTGACATACGGACGGACAGACAGACGGACAGACAGACGGACAGACAGACAGACATGACGAATCTATAAGGGTTCCGTTTTTTGCCATTTGGCTACGGAACCCTAAAAATGGCGCTATAAGGCTTTCGCCGCGCGTTCATACAAAACCTGCATCAGGCTGTTGATCTATTCGTGTGTTCTAGACTACAGGTAGCATTTCTCAATCGGTTCTCGAGAAATTTTGTTAGCAATTTCGATAATAATATAATTCTTTTTGACGATTAAAACAAAGATCAAAGCTTAAAGGAAAATTGAAAAAGGAGCTACCTGGATTTTTCAAAATGGTGGTGATAAATATGAGGGAATAAAATCTAAAAAATAATTCAGCCGTTTCAAAAAATATTCTTGAGGTCATAGAGCCACAAGTTTTAATTATGTGTAATTTATAGTGATTACCTATAGGTACTCATGGAAGATAACGGTGTCGATTTTCCCCGATCTCCCAGACTCGTTTTCCCAAAGTGAACAACTTGCCCTTTAATAGTGATATTCTGTGCCTTTAGAACGTCAACTGTTTCACGACCGACCGGTTACCGGCGCAGGTGCCTTGAGCCTCGTGTAACCTTGACATAGGCCTACTGACACTGGGCCGAGGAAGTCGATGTTTTTTAATATAATCACTTTTAAACAAAATTAACCGGTATTTTAATATTGCTTGTTTATGGTGTCGGAATACCATTATTTTTTAAACATTGACACAAAGGGTAATTTTGTAGAAGAAAAGATCTATGTAAGGTAACGTGATGTATTGCAACGTTTTAAGCAGGACTCAAACCTGTGATCCTACGTTTTAATGTTTACGTTTCAGTGGATCACCTTTGTGTCAATATTTTAAAAATACGACTTCCTGACTTCAACGAAAGCCCCAACACACACCTAACAGCTGTAGGTACAAGTTATTAAAATATCCAAATCATGATGAGTGTGTTTTAGGGTTTCCAATTCCGGGAATCTTTGTATGGGCTTTCTATGGGCAACCCCGGGATGCCGAGATCCCGGTATTGCCCATGCAAATAATCCAGGGATCGGAAGCCCTAAGTGTGCCTATGATATAATATACTAGCTGTGCCCCGTGGTGTTACCCGCTCCTCCCACGGGAACATTTAATTTATTCGGGATGAAAAGTATCCTATGTCCTTTCCCGGGTCTCAAACTATCTCCATACCAAATTTCATCTAAGTCGGTTCAGCGGTTTAAGCGTGAAGAGGTAACAGACAGACAGACACACTTTCGCATTGATAATATTAGTATGGATTTGGAAAGTTCTAGTGAATTGGCTGGAATCGAGATTGAGTCACAACAAATAACAGTAAACAAGTTTCCTCAATCAGTCACTGAATTTACGACCGGACTATGATCATCAGAACAAATCTCGGAAAAGAACGAAGTGGGTCGTTTTAATTAACAAGGAAACATAAAACTTGATTAAACGGGTGTAATAAAAAGTCGTCAGTCACAAAGGGCATTCGTTGAGTGCAAAGGTGCTATATTATGGCAAAATAACGTGGCACTCCTCGTAAAAAAACCTGCTAAGAGCATGTCGGGCCACGCTCAGTGTAGGGTTCCGTAGTTGCCCATCCTTCACAATAGACGAAAATTACGAGAAAGATTTCAAGTTCTATAAAAAGGTCGTAAACGCCAAGAAACAGTAATTACTTATTACCTTTTGGAAGTTATCGATTATACGCGCCAGATTGAGTGAAATGTTTAATATAGTATGGCACGTAACAAATATGTGTAAAGTTTGAAGTGTAGGGACACCGCGTGGCACTTACCTACGTAATTTTAAAGAAAATTATGAAACTTTGCAATAATTCAAAAACGGCTCGACCGATTTTATTCAATATAGTTTTCATTGAAAGTACTTATAAGGCCTCATTTTCATAAATTTTTCCATAATATTTTGACCCGTGGTTGAAAAGTTAGAGGGGGGGGGGACACTATATTTTTTTTTTTGTTTTCGGAGCGAATATTTACAAAACTGCTGACTTTATCAAAAAATAATGTTAGGAGACCCCTATTATTTTTACAAGACCTATTCAACGACACCCCACACACTAGTGTTAAAAAGAAAAAAAAAACCGGCCAAGTGCGAGTCGGACTCGCGCACCGAGGGTTCCGTACAAACACTTTCCATCCCTAAGTGGTTAAGTTAAGTTTGCACCTGGTATGTATAGCGCCCCATATAAATTAGGTGCAAAGTTAGGTATTAAAAAAAAAATTTAATAATTTAATTTTCGTAATTATTCCTTTATCTATGCTATAAGACGTTGCTTCGTACCAAATTTCAAGATTCTGAGTTCACGGGAAGCACCCTGTAGGTTTTGATTCCCTTGCAAGTGTCGAAAATTTGCGGCATAAACGGCTGTATCTTTTGATTGCGTTGGCTTAGAAGTTTGATTTTTTCACAGCTTCAAGGGACAGTAGACCTGAGTAATTGATATAAATTTCAGCTTCATACCTCCACGCGTTCCTGAGAAAAAGGGTCTTGACAGACGGACGGACGGACAGACGGACAACAAAGTGATCCTATAAGGGTTCCGTTTTTTCCTTTTGAGGTACGGAACCCTAAAAATATCACTCCCACTTTAGGTGTAGGTACCAACGGGAGGTAACCGAAAAAAAAAAAATAGTTTTTATTTTACCGTTTTGTCGGCGTAATATAACCACACTCATACCAAATTTCAGCTTTCTAGTACTAATGATCACGGAGCTAAGCCGCGGACGGACAGACAGACAGACAGACAGACGGACATGGCGAAACTATAAGGGTTCGTAGTTGACTACGGAACCCTAAAAACCGAAAAAAGAAACCTAGGCTTCCTCATCGGCTGTTAGGCTTAGATGACATTTTTAGTCTCACCTTTTGGTTCCTACTGAAGAAGAAGAGTTGTGCTGGAAGTACTTTAAAATATTGTCTATCCTATATCTTTAGTATGATCTCGCACTATAGGAAAGGTATAGGATATTATGAGTCGTCATGTGTCATCTGACACATCAGCACCATTTTCGAGCTCTGCTGCAAAGCTAACCAGGTTGATATTTAACGGGAACACGCTTATAATATTTTTTTTCACTCGGCCATTAAAGGTACCGAGAGCGTAGGTCAATGAAAATACAGACGCTGGAAGGCTCAGACCTCGGAAGGTTAAGGGCTGGTTCAGACACGGCGGGAACCGCGCGATTATAGAATCGCGCGGAAATCGCGCGGGTCTTATTTATATGAGTTAGTTAGTAATCGTTCAGACATAGCGGTTATGTCTGAACGATTACTAACTAACTCATATAAATAAGACCCGCGCGATTCTATAATCGCGCGGTTCCCGCCGTGTCTGAACCAGCCCTAAGAGTGTTTCCAGTCAGAAGCCGTGCGAATCAGAAAGGATCATTCAAACTATTTTAAACTTATTAAATATCGTGAGACAAATATTCATACGAGTTCAAAGCATGTCGGTCCGTTCCAGACAATTTTCACGTGAGTTTAAACCGTTTATATAATACGGTGAATAGAGACTAAAGTACTATGTGTGACCTTACAAACGGTCCGGTAGTTTTGAATTTTTGATATGTTGTCTAGGATGGGTAGTCAGTGTTTAAATAAAAAATGCACAATTCCCCCCCCTCCGCGCCCGCCGCCATATTGAAAAAACCGGCACTTTCTTCATATTTTTACTCATATCTTCCTTTAGGAGCATTTTAGCTAGAAGAAAGCTTCGACAATGTTATAGAGAGTTAAATTTACTACATTCTCCATTTTATATTTTTTTTGTAGGACAGATAGTTACGGAGATATCTACATTTAAAAAAACGTAAAAAATCGCAATTTCCTACTGAAAAACAAACTTCTGGATTATATCTTCGTTTAGGAGCATTTTAGCTACAACAAAGCTTGGGCAATGTTGTAGAGAATTAAATTTACTATAATTTACACTTCAAATTTTGTTTCAAGGACGGTTAGTTACGGAGATATGCACATTTAAAAAACAGGAAAAGTAGAATTTTCCTAAAATTTCTCAAAACTCTTGGTTTAGAACGCTGTCATTCAGTTACGGACTAGTCTAGGACAAATTAAAACATGTAGGAAATATAATTGCTTATAAAACTCATGTCCATTTTTACATACATTTTCGGAAAATGTGACTTTATTTTTTACATATCTCCGTAATTATCTGTCCTAGAAACAAAATTTGAAATGCAAATTATAGTAAATTTAATTCTCTACAAAATTGCCCAAGCACTGTTCTAGCTAAAATGCTCCTAAACGAAGATATAATCCAGAAGTTAGTTTTTGAGTTGGAAATTGCGATTTTTTACGTTTTTTTAAATGTGCATATCTCTGTAACTATCAGTTTTTGAAACAAAATTTAAAATGTAAATTACAGTAAATTTTATCCTCTTCAACATTGTCTAAGCTTTTATCTAGCTCAAGTGCTCCTAGACAAAGAATTAAGCAAAAATGTGAAGAAGTTCCCGGTTTTTTCAATATGGCGGCGGGCGCGGAGGGGGGGGAATTGTGCATTTTGCAATTAAACATTCACTAACCATCCTAGACAACATATCAAAAATTCAAAACTACCGGACCGTTTGTAAGGTCAAAATCCTTTATTCACTGTGTTAATAATAATTATTAAATTCTAAACATCGCAACTTACTTGATTCCTTCAATCGTGCAGTCCTTCAAGCCTGTGACCGTCGTGTCTTTGAGCACGAGCTTCAGTCCTGCCTGGTCGGTCTTTACGGACTTCAGCAGAAGAGGGTCCAGGGAGGGCACTTGGAGTGCCTCGATGCCTGGAGCTAGAGCAGGAATGGCGGCTTGGGCGGAAGCCAGAAGACAGGCGTTGTCGGATTGCTTGCAGGGCTTGATGAAGGGCGCTGGAAAGATGAAAAAAAAGACCATTAAGTTTTGTGTTCTATTAGTTCCTTTGTCTAGTTCTTATCAAACGGATCCAGTCTTCATACTTGTATTCGTAAAGGATCACTAGTAGATAAAAAAAATAAGGATGAGCAAGACCTAGCACGGGCTTACGATCATCTTAACCTTCACCTACCCACCCCTTTTTAAACGGTTTTATTTATTAGGACATTGGTATTTTTTTGTCTTTTTGGGTAATGTGTGCCAAGAGTTCAATATCGATGAAACAAAAGCTATACTTATTACACATATTGTCTGTCGACTGTACAATGGTCGAGCACAATATTGATCAATGCTAAGTGGTGCTTCAGGTTTTCCTTGACCGAATCGATAACTACTGATAATTTAGCAAAATAATCCGAAACACGTTCGAGTCAGCACCAATGTACGAGGTCGGATTTCAGGAATTCTTACCGTATAGGACTTTCACATAATAAGAGTAAAAAAAACAGCAAAGCACACCCAACTTTAGGCTGATTCAAGACCGGCCTGTAGTCAGTTGGCATTCTTTTCGGAGGCATATGTCCGGCAGTGGACTGGACTTCCTTTAGATAATGATGATGATGAATGGTGAAATGGAAATTACTCAACGAAATACTTACTAGTTAAAACATATTTATACTAAGTCAACTTTGAAGGATATTTAACTATACTATTCAACTCGGAGCGGTAGGAAATTCCTACCACCATCATTTTCTCACTAATGAATTCGTATATATGGTATAGCTGTTTAAAATTTGCGGTATATTTCCTTGCAAACAACGCTGATGCCAATCCAAACAAGGCGGAGACAAACAGTCTGTTTGTCCAGAACAAGTCCGGGTATGAGTGATCTTAGTTCACACACAAAAAAATATTGCTACATATACAGATGTACCGTTCTCTATAGAAGGTTTCCCGATTTGTATGGGAAAAGAACGTTCCCGAGAACGGCACATCTCCAGACATATGCATTGACACGGCAACGGTTACTTTGTGAGATTCAACACTACAGAATATAATATCCCTAGTTTTTGATCACCACAAAAGCAGCCTGGAAATTGTATTCTCATTATTTGTTCGAAGTAATGCGAACAATTGCGTAAACGTAAAGGTAGCAAAAAGGTAGTATAAGAGCATATAGCCATTGTAACTCTAATTTAAGCTTATAAAGGCTGTAGTTAGGTATAATTGAGGAGCATCTTTTCTAAAGGTCTTATTTTTGTATGACTTTTATAGAGAAATAAACCCTTTTGAAAATACACTCTTCAATTGTTTACGCAGCCTTGGGCCGGGACCCATGTGGCTTAGGCTATTGCGGCTCGCGGTGAGTAATGAAGTCCCTCTTATCTGAGTTAAGGATGGAAATGCTTAGATATCGGCACCCAGGCGTTCAATTTAAATAAACCACGTCCTTAGGTGGACTTATTTCTGATATTTTCTATTATTAGAAACAATGGATAAGCCCCTGAAATCTAAAACATTAACTAGGTTCAGGATTCCTATTGCGTGCAATTTTATATCGTGATAAATTCGCGTGACATACTTCAGCCGTTTTAAAGAATTCCTTGCTGAACTTGAAGTCAGTCATTACTGCAATCCAAGGAATTTTAATAAAAAAATAGTACAATCTTCCATTATTTGCTAATTTGAAAAAGGAAGATTTTCTTTCAGCATCGCGGCACGATTCCTTAAATAAATCGCCTAATCATTTAAAAAGCTATTCAATTGCTCGATTCAGGTCCAGGGTACATCATAAAACATATATTAAACAAACTTGTTGGTGTAGCTGATGAAGAATGTAGCTTTTTAGAAAGTAAGGTAGGACACTTAAATATTTACGTTCCAATTGTTCATAATTCAGTGTACCTGTTACTATCCCTGACATAGAATTATCATCAATCTGCAGCAGTCTTCTACTCCAGCACCACTCAGCTCTTTCATTCTCAGTCCATCTTCTAAACGCCTGCAGCCACTGAGAATAATGTCGCTTTATCTAAGGCCCGGCCTGAGTTAGTTATAGGTACAATATTTTAAACTCATAAAAAACACTCAATGCTATACCTACATAATGTAAAACTAGGTAAGTAATACTTGTACATTACTTCTAATTGTATGAATAGGTATTCACGCAATGGTGATCTATTATAATTTAAGGTAATATTTCATTCTACGAAGAGACTATCGACTGATGTCATGAATAATTCTGTTCCTTAGAGAGAGATACAGATACAGCTTGTCTATTAATTGGAGTATTTCCTAGATTTTTTCATAAATAATTAATAGTTATTTGTGCAACAAGAGAGCAAAGTTGTTTTTTGTTACGAGTGCTGATTTTGAGTCCCGAGCAAGCGAAGGATTCTACGTTTGAATCACGAGCGTAGCGAGTGATTCTATGTTAGAATCCTGAGTGTAGCGAGGGACTCAACAGCACGAGATGCAAAAAACTTTGCTCTCGTGTAGCACACACAACTTTTCACCTCATCAGCGAGAACATATTCGAAATTATGTGATTTTTCTTCCAACGTATGTTTATAGTCTTTGTTGCTGATTTCAATAATATTATTAATCAGAAAATAGATAACTGCTGCTTAAAAAGGAATAACAATATAATTTAATTGAAATTATAATCAACCTACCAACACGGTTATTGTCATTATTTGATCAAATTGGAAGATTTAGCAGATACATGAACATGACGTGTTTATTTATAAATAAATATTATATTACGCGATTTTTTTTATAAATTTATTAATATTTTTACTCGTAAAACACCAAACAAAATAAATGAAAAAGAAAATAACAATTACAATATGAACTCGATATTTTTTAAGGTATGTTTCGAATATGCATCTTTGATAAATGGTGAAATTATAAACCATTATTATATTTACAATAAGTAATAAGTTAAAAATCTTATTTTATTTGAGCAATGATCTATTGTTTTATATAAAAGGCACAATAATTTTAATTTTCGGTCGTTAAATAAAAATATAATAACGAAAAAAAAAATACGTTCCAATAAAAACTTTTTCGGGTGTTTTTAATGAATTTTTTGGTATAACGCGTATCCGAACTGTTCTCAATCGAGGTCGGATTCGAAAATCGAATTTCAAATTGATAAGTTTCTATCCCTCTCTTTTATATACATATGAAAGAAACAGAGTGCATCGAGATTCAAATGAATAGAATTTTATAATTAACCTTTGGCTGAAGAATGACAATTCGTGGTCAGATATTGAAAAAATTAAAAAGCTACTTTCTACTCACGCTCGAAACAAAATCGCATTTTGTTCACTGTTATCTGACAGCAAAATCGCCATGTTTGAGCTGGTGAGGTGAAAATATATTAATATGTTAATCGACTTCGTATCCACGTGCAGTTCTTAACAGAGACTATAGTTATTTGTGCAACAAGAGAGCAAAGTTGTTTTTTGTTGCGAGTGCTGATTTTGAGTCCCGAGCAAGCGAAGGATTCTACGTTTGAATCACGAGCGTAGCGAGTGATTCTATGTTAGAATCCTGAGTGTAGCGAGGGACTCAACAGCACGAGATGCAAAAAACTTTGCTCTCGTGTAGCACACACAACTTTTCACCTCATCAGCGAGAACATATTCGACATTTTGTGCTTTTCCTTCCAACGTATGTTTATAGTCTTTGTTGCTGATTTCAATAATATTATTAATCGGAAAATAGATAAGTGCTGCTTAAAAAGGAATAACAATATAATTTAATTGAAATTATAATCAACCAACCAACGCGGTTATTGTCATTATTTGATCAAATTGGAAGATATAGCAGATACATGACGTGTTTATTTATAAATACATGTTATATTACGAGATTTTGTTTATAAATTGATTAATATTTTTACTCCTAAAACACCAAACAAAATAAATGCAAAAGAAAATAACAATAAAACTACAATATGAACTCGATATTTTTTAAGGTATGTTTGGAATATGCATCTATGATAAATGGTGAAATTATAAATTATTATTATATTTACAATAAGTAATAAGTTGAAAAATCTTATTTTATTTGAGCAATGATCTATTGTTTTATATAATAGGCACAATAATTTTAATATTCGGTCGTTAAATAAAAATACAATAAAGAAAAAAAAAACGTTGCAATTAAAACTTTTTCGGTGTTTTTAATGATTTTTTTGGTATAACGCGTATCCGAACTGTTCTCAATCGAGGTCGGATTTGAAAATCGAATTTCAAATTGATAAGTTTCTATCCCTCTCTTTTATATACATATGAAAGAAACAGAGTGCATCGAGATTCAAATGATTAGAATTTTATAATTAACCTTTGGCTGAAGAATGACAATTCGTGGTCAGATATTGAAAAAATTAAAAAGCTACTTTCTACTCACGCTCGAAACAAAATCGCATTTTGTTCACTGTTATCTGACAGCAAAATCGCCATGTTTGAGCTGGTGAGGTGAAAATTAAATTAATTAATAGGCTATAGATAGGTACAATAGGTACGTACATTTATATAATTAAACATTCAAAATTAATATCACATAACAGACACGGTTGAAAAATTAAACCACTTAGTGATTTCAGAAGAGTTGTTTTGAAAATGTGTTATGCAAATTTTCTCAAAACGTGCGCTTCGACATTTTCTGCCAACCGAAGGTTATCTGGAAGAGCTTACAGGCGATAACACTGCCTGTCGTTAAAGCCGGCATTAAAATGAATTTTGATCCTTTGTTACAGGCTTCATGCGGAGTGCAAAAATCAATATTTTACTACTACTAAAATGGAGACTACTTAAATTATGAAATTTTTTATTACCCTTCATCATGAAAACAAATTTGTACCCGATGGAAAACTATTATAGACACGCTATCCTCATAGATGTTATACTTTATTTAAAAAAAAATTAGGCAAGTGCGAGTCCGACTCGCACATGAAGGGTTCCGTACCATAATATATAACAAGTTTGTTGTATGGGAGCCCCCCTTTAATATTTATTTTATTTTATTTTTAGTATTTGTTGTTATAGCGGCAATAGAAATACATCATCTGTGAAAATTTCAACTGTCTAGCTATCACCGTTCTTGAGATACAGCCTGGTGACAGACGGACGGACAGCGAAGTCTCAGTAATAGGGTCCCGTTTTTACCCTTTGGGTACGGAACCCTAAAAACCGGCCAAGAGCATGTCGGGCCATGCTCAGTGTAGGGTTCCGTACTTGCCCATCCTTTAAAATAGACGGGCTTCGAGGTTTAAAATTACGAGAAAGATTTCAAGCTCTATAAAAAAGGTCGTAAACGCCAAAGTAACTGTAATTACTTATTACCTTCTGGAACGTATCGATTATACGCGCCAGATGGAGCGAATTGTTTTAGTACTTACAGTATGGCACATAACTAATATGTGTAACTTTCGAAGTATAAGGACACCGCGCGGCACTAACGTCATTTTAAAGAAAATTATGAAATTTTGTGATAACTCAAAAACGGCTCGACCAATACTCGGCTATTCAATATAGTTTTCATTGAAAGTACTTATAAGTTTTTGATCCGTTTTGAAAAGTTAGAGGGGGGGGGGACGCTATTTTTATTATTTTCGGAGCGAATATATTTACAAAACTGCTGACTTTATCAAAAAATAATGTTTGGAGACCCCTATTATTTATAAAATACCTATTCAACGACACCCCATACACTAGTGTAGAAACGAAAAAAAAATTAACCCCCACTTTAGGTGTTCGAGGTACCCGAAAAAAAATTTTTTTTTTGTTTTTAATTTACCGTTATGTCGGCGTGATACATACACATACTCATACCAAATTTCAGCTTTCGAGTACTAACGATCACGGAGCTAAGTCGCGGACGGACAGACGGACATGGCGAAACTATAAGGGTTCCTAGTTGACTACGGAACCCTAAAAAGCCAAAACATACTTAGTATTAATTTAAATATTCATAACAGATGCATCACGGAATGCAGTGGCAACTGTAATACCGACCGCGGTGTAAGGTACTTACATTGGAATATTTGGAGTTCATGCACTCTGGCACGCACTCGCGCGAGGCATACAAAATGAGGTTCAATGATTCACTGCATTTTTGACAAAGAGATGGTCATTAAAGGAAGTACGACGATGAGTGTAAGGTCGACGACATTGAACTGTAGGGTTAACAAGGAATTTACATAATAGGACAGTTTCCTGAAGAATACAAACGAATATATTAACCACTAAATATCATTTATAAAAATAGACACGGGACAATCATATTACAATATCGCATAGGTAGTAAATATTTAAAAATAAAAAAACTAAATAAAAGGAAGTAATTTGACCGTACAGGGGGTCTATGATGGTTGCGTTTATCACGTTTAATAAGTGGCATAGTGTCTATCACTGACATTCGCATTTTGTCAAAACGTGATGGCTGCTTTGTCACTTATTTATCGCGTTATAAAAGCAACCATCATAGGCCCAAGGTAAGTAATCCCTCTTGTTGACTTTATCTGATTCTTTGAAATAGTTTATGTTTAGAGACCATGTTATTTTTTACTGCGATTGCAACGTTGATTGATTTTTTGTACCTTAGGTACATGCAATTTCTACGATTTCCATTAAATTTTTTTGGCTTTTTCAGTAATTTAATTAGTTTTAAAACACAAAATAAAACTTAAGGTAAGTATGAAACAAATACATAAAATTTTATCGTAAAAATACTCGGAGAATCCGATTTTCAATGGGAATTATTTACGTAACAACATTGAAAAATTTGTATAGGTAATAATATAGGTACTATTGTTCTCAGGAGATTCTTTTTGCAATTAATAAATTAATAGATATTTTTAAATTCTAGGGTATTTATTATACGCCCTTATTTTTTCAACGGCATCGAATTCGAATCGAACTTGGAATGAAACTTCGACTGAAGTTTTTGACAGTCGTATTTCGAATGAAAAGGATTGTATCATAGTGACTGATATGTTACGATGAGAAATCAAGAATTTTGGAAAATAATCTAAACAAAATAAATATTACGTTCGGATCAAAATAGCATTCTGCGTATGATTTTCTCACAGTAAAAGCTACATATTTGAGGAGTTGGGGTGTTTTTTTTACAAAAATTGAAATTACGATGCACAATGTACTAAAAATACAGTCAAAGCATAGGTAACAACAACAAATAAAAAAAACTTACCAGCTGCTGACTGCACCCCCAATATCACCGCCAAGAAACAAAAGTATCTCAACATATTTATTAAATTAAATTAAATTAAAATTAAACAATAAACAGTACCGCGATGGTCAAAATATACAGAAGTTATGAGAGCACAAGGCCAGGGGCAGGCTTTTATGTCGCGACCCACCGATACAGCGAACGTGGATTCGTAGATATGCATATATTATTGCTATACAGGATGTGTGATGATCACTGTGAATTTTAAATAAGTACATGAGAATTCACCGGGGCCCGCAGATGAAAAACTATTAGGTATAATGGCTTTTACAAAAAAAACTATGTATGTAGAATTAATTTAACACCTGAAAAAAAGCGTCATATAATATTGTAAGATTATTTTCAGTGCGTCGGGTTCCCAGAATTAAAAAAACATTTCCAAACATGACGAAATGTGTAGTCGAATGATAGGGAGGAAACAAACGAAAACGTGCGTTACGCTTTTAAGATTTTTCCTGCAATCATGGCCATAGAAAATTGGTTTTATATTTGACTTGACTTTATTAAAATAAATGACCGAGGGAGCAACACGAGCTAAGCGTCTCTCCGTTTCAACTTGGCCTGAAATTCTTTCGGATGCCTGGATGTTTGAATGCTCGGATGTTCGGATTTCGTATACGACATTGACAAGTATCAACCATCGACCATTTTTTTTATTTGGGTATTGAAGGCAGAGGAGCTCTTCAGCCAAAAAGAAAGCAAAGGGTCATGACGAAAATTAAAAATTAATATTTCGGAATAACCATGTCGAGGAAAAAAAAGCAAAGGACTATTGAAAATAATATAATTTAATTGTCACCCAAAAACTGTACCTACTTACCCTATTACCTCAACGTTTCGGACATGATGTTAAGGCCATGGTCTCGAAGGGGCTGAATTAAGTCCTGTGCAGGATTAAGTTCTGTTTTGTTATAATAATGTTTCACATCGTGTAAGTTTAAATCAATACACATGCTGTATGTTTACAATTCCACAGCACAAACCCGAGCAAATCAACTAGCTACACTACCCTACCATGAGTAAACGTAACCGTACTCGCTAGCGTCGGCGTATACGATTTGTACGAGGTTAGTACAGAGCCCCTAGCGGTTACTTTGTAGAACTACAATTATCCATACAACAGCCTAAGGGCTTTTCGAATCAGCATAAAAAAAAATCGGTTATGCTGTCACTAGAGTAGAGAGGACCACAATAATTCTTCAAAGCAAATGAACTGTGACCCCCATAAAAACTAAGCATGGCAATGTGTTGTATTTGACACAGATGTCAAGTTCCAACAATCTTAGTACTTGCATATTTTTGATAAAATAATAGTTATTTGTTATGCAAGGCTGCAAAGTTGTTATTTGGCGCGAGTGTTGAAATTGAAAGCTGAGCGAGCGAAGGAATCTAAGATTGAACCATGAGCGAAGCGAATGGTTCAAAGATAGATTCCTGAGCGTAGCGAGGGTTTCAATACACGAGAAGCTAAATAATTTTGCAGCCATGCGGAACACACAATTTTTCACCTCACTACAGCGAGGAAAATGCAAGATTCAAGAAAAACAATTAAAACATAAAAATAATCATATTTAATTTTGCCTTCTATTTAACACGTCCAATTTAAAACATAACACACTCAAATCCAAACCAAATAAATACGAGAGAAGCACAAAGTAATATGGCCGTAATTTGTATTATCGTCGTGTATATTTTATCGTTCAGTTTTTCTTAAGCACTGTTATATTATATTTGTTTTTGAAACTACTTGACACATTCGTTGTGAATGTGGGAGAATGGCATTCTGGGAAGGATTAGTTGGCGACTCGGAAGTATTTTCCATAACTTCCATAGCTTTGGAAGTTATTGGACGATGGGATCCGAACAAGATTATTTCGGCTTTATCTTCTTTAAATACGCCAATAGTTTCGGTAAATTACTTATCGTCTCCAAATATTTATAACAAATCCTTTTTCGTTCAAATGCAGGCTTTTAGCATTGAATAAATAATCCAAATTGGGCTTAACTTTCTTGTTTTCGATATAAAGTAAGACAACAGTATGTATTCTCCACAGAACAAATTTACGTTGTTTACATGAATTGTGAAAACTTTCCACTTTTTAATTATTATTATTTTTCTCGGGTGCGTTCAGAAATTACACTCTTATGTTCCAACTTTTATAACAAATAAATATAAAAAATTGTGTTGTATTTAATATATTTACTAGTCAAAATATGTAAATGAAACTGAAATACTTACTATTAATACATATAAACATATTCAATTTATGCTATAATAAAGTGTACGAAAAATAAAAATTTAAAAATCTGTAACTACGAACCAGGTTTCTGGACGTGATATTGTAGGTGTATTTTTTTTTAAAGAATTATTCAAACGTACATATGATATTAGCCGGCCTGACCAGATCGCTCTTTATTCACGTGCGTTGATTGGTTATTCGGAGATTTATCGACTGATGAAATCAGTCACGCGTTGAAGGAGTCTTAAATATAAAAAGTTACATGCACCACAGAGAATCAAAATCGTCGTGTTCGAAATTCAAATGACTTTTGCACGCTAGCGGATAAAATAGACTTTTGCACGCAGATTTCGCCCTATAAACGGAGGTTTTCCGAGCGAGTGAGGTGAAAACATATTTATTTGATCATCCTGAAAAGTGCAGGCATGTTTTAAGTTAATTTAATTTCAATTAACGCTGTAGTTACTATTTTGAAATACAGTATGTAAACACACTAAATACAAGGCAAAAGTCCTCCGAAATATCTTATTTTGTAAACATTTTTTCACCTCACTCGCTCGGAAAACCTCCGTTTATAGGGCGAAATCTGCGTGCAAAAGCTATTTTATCCGCTAGCGTGCAAAAGTCATTTGAATTTCGAACACGACGATTTTGATTCTCTGTGGTGCATGTGACTTTTTGATTCTCAAATTCAAATTCAAATTCAAATTCAAATTCAAAAGTATTTATTTCGTCATGCATAGGTAAAATAAGGTGGCATTTGTGAGACATAGTACAGCTATGATGTGCCTTTTGGCGTACGAAATTTCGCCATGTACATAAAAAAGAAAAATTATTGAAAATCATAAAATATTAAAAGCATTAAAATTAAAACATGTCAAGGATCATTAAAATCATCTAAAATAAAATAACCTTTACTTAAAAAAAAAAACTAATTGTACTGTGAGTTACACTATATAAAAACAGGGTCTCTAAAATTTGTCATTAAGAAATAAATAAATTGTGTCAATTTAGTCATTAAAATAATCCTTAACACTATAATAACATTTATCCATTAAATACTTTCTTAATAAATATTTAAAAGTATTTGTTTCTGTGGTGCATGTGACTTTTTTATATTTAAGACTCCTTCAACGCGTGACTGATTTCATCAGTCGATAAATCTTCGAATAACCAACCAACGCACGCTAATAAAGGGCGATCTGGTCAGGCCGGCTAAAATCATAATGTACGTTTAAATAATTCTTTAAAAAAAAATACACCTACAATATCACGTCCAGAAACCTGGTTTGTGGTTACAGATTTTTAAGTTTTTATTTTTTCTACACTTTATTTTATGTTGAATATGTTTATACATATTAATAGTAAGGATTTCAGTTTCATTTACATTTTTTGACTAGTAAATATATTAAATATAACACAAATTTTAATATTTATTTGTTATAAAAGTTGGAACATAAGAGTGTGATTTCTGAACGCACCCGAGATAAAAATAAATAATTAAAAAGTTGGAAGTTTTCACAATTCACGTAAACAACGTTTTGTTCTGTGGAGAATACATACTGTTGTCTTACTTTATAGAAATATGGAAAACAAGAAAGTTAAGCCCAATTGGAGTATTTATTCAATGTTATAAGCCTGCAATAAAACGAAAAGGATTTGTTATAAATATTTGGAGACGATAAGTAGGTCATCATCATCATCTCAGCCATAGGACGTCCACTGCTGAACATAGGCCTCCCCTTTGGACTTCCATATATACCGGTTGGAAGCGACCTGCATCCAGCGCCTTCCGGCGACCTTTATAAGGTCATCTGTCCACCTTGTAGGTGGACGTCCTACGCTGCGCTTGCTGGTCCGAGGTCTCCACTCGAGCACTTTTCGGCCCCATCGGCCATCTGCTCTGCGTGCTATGTGGCCTGCCCATTGCCACTTCAACTTGCTAATCCGGTGAGCTATATCGGTCACTTTAGTTCGTCTACGGATTTCCTCATTTCTGATTCGATCACGTAGAGACACCCCGAGCATAGCCCTCTCCATTGCACGTTGAGCGACTTTGAGCTTTGAGATGAGGCCGATAGTGAAAGACCACGTTTCGGTGCCGTAAGACACACACATTGGTTGAAGACTTTCGTCTTGAGGCACTGAGGTATGTCGGACGAAAAGACATTGCGTAGTTTCCCGAACGCTGCCCAGCCGAGTTGGATTCGGCGGTTGACCTCTTTCTCGAAGTTGGACCTACCTAATTGGACCACTTGTCCTAGGTAGATGTATGAGTCAACAACTTCGAGTACCGAGTTTTCAACTTGTTTTGTGCCCATCCCAGTCTCTGTTGAAAACTCGGATAAGTAGGTAATTTACCGAAACTATTGGCGTTTTTAAAGAAGATAAAGCCAAAATAATCTTGTTCCGATCCCATCGTCCAATAACTTCCAAAGCAAGTGTTATGGAAAATACTTCCGAGTGGCCAACTAATCCTTCCCAGAATGCAATTCTCTCACATTCACAACGAATATGTGTCAAGTAGTTTCAAATACAAATATAATATAACAGTGCTTTAGAAAAACTCAACGATAAAATATACACGACGATAATACAAATTACGGCCATTTTACTTTTAATTTTTAATATGTGTGCTTCTCTCGTATTTATTTGGTTTGGATTTGAGTGTGTTATGTTTTAAATTTGATGTGTTAAATAGAAGGCAAAATTAAATATGATTATTTTTACGTTTGAATTGTTTTTCTTGAATCTTGCATTTTCCTCGCTGGTGTGAGGTGAAAAGTTGTGTGTTCCGCATGGCTGCAAAATTGTTTAGCTTCTCGTGTCTTGAAAGCCTCGCTACGCTCAGCTTTCAATTTCAACACTCGCGCCAAATAACAACTTTGCAGCCTTGCATAACAAATAACTATGATTCAATACTGATCATGATCAAAGCATAACTTACCAGTGTTTTTTTTATTTATATTAAATTAGCTAGAATCTAATACTGGTTTAATGTTTAAGAATAATACACAAGTGTCAAGATTAATTTAGTGCCCTATCTTCAGTGTTGTCATATACCGATTCACAGATAAAAAATTAAAATTTGCTGGGGCAAAGATATATTATTTTAACCAGACTATAGCGAGTACGGTCACTGGAAACTCATGGTAAGGCAGCACGTGTTACTAAAAACGTTTCAACAACGAAACCGGCTTCACTTGATGCCTTCCTCCGGTTTGGTGCTGTACAGTAAGCTAAACATTCTACCAATTAACACTACCACTTTGACTCTATTTTATATGTATTAAAGTCCAAAAGTGGTAGAAAGAACACTTTTTTTGGCTGCCGATTGTATACCATGTAGCTTCTTTTTGCTGTCAAAAAGGAAAGGGAAGGGAACGAGAAACCTGTACTGCAATTGCCCTTTATTGAAAACATGTAAAACTAATGTCATTAATTTATTTTCACAGAACCCAAAGTTATTATTTTTATTTGATTATATAGACTAGTATTTAAAATATTAAAAAAATATGAAAACAGCGTCATCTAAGAATCGGCCCCCTAAATGACGCCACGTTTGAAATCCAGAACACAAAAAATAACAGTGGTACAATTTCTGCGCAGTAACCTTTACTGGTCAAAGGGTAAAGCCACTTAGGTCAGATATCGGTAATATTACGAGGTCCGCGTAAGTAGTAATCTAGAAAAAAATCGACCATATCGCTAAAGTATTTATATTGTAGACTCTTATTTTCGATGTTCAACGTTTTATGTTTGAGAGCGATTATCCCAACTGTTTTAATATTAATAATTATAAAAACGGTTTTAACTTACGTAAAATTGTCAGGAACGGCCCGACATGCTTCGAACTCATGTGGAGCTCTTCATCAGGGACAGCTATCCGTGCTGCTACGCGACTATATAACGGCCCACTGACTGATGAACTTGTCAAGCTGTTCCTGTCAATTTTTACGAGGATTTAAACCATATTTATAATGTATTCATATTTTTGTATATTTTAGTGTTGTAGGTATAGTGACTTCTCTCTTCTATAACTACACGCTGTATATCTACAAGCCCGTTTACAAACTTGAGCGAATCAACTAGCCACAGCACGTGTTACTATAAAACGTTATGTCCTGTATTGTCAAAAACAAAACCGGCTTATATCTGATGCCTTCCTCCGGCCTGATGCCGTATAGCATCTAGCTTCTTGGTGCTGTCAAAAAGGGAATGGAAAAAAAACCCGTACTTCAATTGACCTTTAATTTGCAAGCATTTTATCAAAAGGATGGGGTAAGGATACACCAGGCATCGTCACATCACAGGATACAATTAGGCATCTGTCATACTTACTTGTAAAATTAATTGTGTGTAAAATTAATAAATTAAAAACCACTAAACACACATTCACAAATACGTACACGGAACCTAAATAATCAACTACTAACTTTTTGACATTTTACTATTTTCAATTGGACAAAAGCCAAAAACAAGACGTGTTTTGACTACTGATTTTTATGACGTCCAAGCCAGTTATCTTCATAGAAATTTCATACTAACAGATCGTTTTTGATCGTATTAAACAAGGGCATGTATTTAACGCGGCGACAAATTAATCAGATTTAGGGATTTATAAAAAATTAAAGGGGATAGCAAAAATAATAAGTTGGCGACTAATTGCGGAGACTATTAAAGTAAAAAGTAGCAGCTAAGTAATCAATTTTCGGCTTTGTTTCAATATAAACTAGCATCGAGTTATTGTTTTGGCGACTGAATTAACTAATTAAGCGGAAACATGACAGCGGATAAAAAGTTGAAAATGGCCTACTCTAATTAGAAATTAAACGAACTTACCTGAAGTGAAGTTCTATTTTAATTGTATGAGCTGCACAGTCTCGAAATGATAACTCAAGTAGTATACGCAGTTATACAACCTTTTGACCACAAAGTTCAGAGCCCAGGAGTTTAAGCTTTCGATTCAAAAAACGCGCCAAACTTCCGAACGCAGCCATGATTCCCGCGCTCTGACTTGTCAACTTCATTTAGTTTAGAGTTCGGTAGCTTACAGCAACTTCCCCTTCCTGGCGTGACGCCTGAGAAAACAGGAACTTTGGAAATGACCTGGAAAAGAAACTTTGTAACGGGTATAGGGTGGGAGGGATTATCATTTCGAGACTGTGCAGCTCATACAATTAAAATAGAACTTCACTTCAGGTAAGTTCGTTTAATTTCTAATTGTATTTCGCTGCACAGTCTCTTTATGATAACTCAAGTAGATGTTCAGAGTCAAATCAAAGTTTATTTTTAGCTTTGCAAGTAACTCATAAGTGTTACTCATCATAACATCACCTAATTGACTAATTTATAATATCTTAGAGGTATTAGGAAAACTTCAGGCGGCACGAGAGGCCTCTCATAAACCAGAGAAAATTATCTTTAAGTTTCATTCAAACCTGCAGGTGCCTGCAGTCTACCCTATAACATCAATATTAACACATAGCAGAGCCACAGCAAAGACCCGGACAGGCCGAGTCGAGTGGGCGGTGAATATAAGAGTATCTATAGGTACTACCGCTCTTGTTTATGTGACTTGTGTTGTAATTGTCTTGTCAATGCGCTAGCTAAGCGTTTGAGAAGTTATCTCTTTTTAACTTATTATTTAAACAATAATAAAAATAAAATTACATAATGATGCATATCCTTATTCATATGACAGCAGGGCTTTTATTAGACCAACTTCAGGTTTGTATCTAAAGAAAGGCAGCGAGAGTAAAGGCTTTTCGAAACCTGCCTAGATGTCTTCATTAGACCCAAAATTTAATTCAAAACTTAATCCAGATATTGGAAAATATTAGATAATTAAGATAATAGACAGTGTTTTTACTCACTGTACAGTGATACTTATTAGCAAGGTAATTATTTCTTGCTTAGTTCCTCTAAGGAGAAACTAGATACTATTTTGAAGACAATGATGGCAAGTAATTTAAAACCACTAATTGTGGGTCCCAAGTTGTACTATATTTTGGTTAATATATTATAATGGATAAACGCAGCCTTCACAAGGCTTTTAATTCTGTTATCACACAAGATTCTTGTACATAATGAAGAGAGAGAGCAGATTTATAGCAGTTGCCACTTCTATATCAACTCGCTTTAAACAAAAGATATTAATAATAATAGTGGGTAAATTTCTCCAAGGGGCCTCTACGTGTAGGATCCATATCCCCACGCAAGTCTTCCAAAAGACCGGGACGTATGAGCCCGAGTCTCGATAGCGAGATACAAATAATAATAATAATAAAAATAGTTTAAAACATTTATGCTGAAGGACTGATGCATCTAAATAATTATTAATGTTTTGAAATAAACAAAAAAGATACCAGCATTTTACGGTATGTGTCTTACCGCGCAGCAAGCCAGCATCATGTCCGCTGAGCTGAGACTGATGGACATTCCTCTTGGTTATAACACATCCTGCACAGCACCACAACCAGGGTACAGCGTTCCAAGAACTGCTACCGTCAACCCACAGTAACTTGATAAAATCTGAGTTAGAACCAATTGTTATACCTACATGTAGAGCTTACTAGGTAGCTTTAAAAACACCAGTAAGGAGCCACCAAAGTGCCTTCAGATTGCTATAAAAAATTATAATATACCTATGTGTATAATAAGTACATATATTTATGTGAAGGATGTCTGTATCAATAGTTCAACATGTGAAGGAGTCTGAGAAATCAATTATGGTTACTTTTTCCATGACATATAACACACACATTTTTAATGCAAGTCAACTTAATATTTTAAAATATTGATTATGTAGCTAACACATTCAATTTCTGACTGATTCCTTCTACTATTCTAGATTCTTAGTCAGCTATATTATTTGGTTTAGATTTTATATATGAAGAAAAAAAGTAACATTACTTTTTCACACCCTTGCCAGATTTGTGTTACAATAGAATGTGGGTGTAGGAATTTTAAAATAATTTCCATATTGAAACTGAATTCAGTTTTTGTATGAGATAATCTGTGGTTTAAGCAATCCTCTAAAAGATCTCACAGTTATTTTAAGTTGGAGCAGAAAGATTTTAACCTAAAAAAGCTGCCAAGACTTTAGGCTATAGGTAGTACTATAGTAAATTAATAATATCCACCAAAATAGCTCATTCTTTACCATTAATTAATTGGCATGGAGTTGTCATAATTGTTTTGATATTTCTTTAGGAAATATGTATTTATGCCTTTCTACCTCTGTGAACCTCAAGCATCAAACAGTCAAATAGGCAAAATGTCTGGTTTAATACGTTGATAATTTAGTAAATCTGGATAAGAAAATATAATCTCAATAAACTAAAAAGCTTTAGAGGTTTTTAGTTCACAAGAAAGTTTATAATTGTCAGAATCTAACACACAACCCAAAAAATTTGGACAAAAAAAAACATCTTATGGTTTACCATGAAACCTAGATTCTGTCACAACAAAATTTTTCTGTCTGCTATTACAGCATTCATTATTTTTATTGATTTATTTCCAAAATTACACTGAAAACCTAGATTCTCTAACAACTTTAGAGTTATTTGTATGCTATTAAAGCATTCATTTATTTTTATTTGTTTATTAGCTTTACTGCACAAAACAAGTGAGAGTGTGAGTACATATTGGTACAGAACAAACATAATGTAGGTAGTACCTAATACTAACGTTATATATGTAGTTCCCCCAACCAAATAAAAAACTACACATATCAATCACAACCCTAATATCAATCAGAGAACTGCATCACAGGTTTAAGCAACTCTGTGTAAACGTTATATGACATGTTTAATCCTAGAAAATATACCCTTTATATCTCTGATAGTTAAATTAAGAGTATTCTATTAATAGACCCGGAGAAAATATACCTCTCCGGGTAAAGTGTGCCCAGTGATTTACCTGTCGCATAAATTTACTATTATATTGTTGTGATGTAATTATAATTGTAATTTCATATTCATTATTGTTATTGAATGACATAGAATCAGACTTGTAAAAATGACCTCGAGGCATATTTGCAGAATAAAGATTTTAATTTTAAATCTTAAGTACCAATATAGCGGTTGGGATGCATAAGCATTATGGCTGTTCTAGTCACCTCTTGCTTGTTGCTTTGCAATATGGTTATGTAATTCCCTTCAATTGTACTAAGACTCTAGATCTTATGAAAGAAATTATCATAGGTAAATGTTGGACTCTGCAAGGTAAGCATTTAATAATAACTGCTTGCCTAGTAATAGATCCTATCTCATTTACAATTTTTCCAATTGAAAAATATCTAATTCAGAATTATTATTTTTTAATTACTCCCTGTTGCATCATTGCTGTAAAAGAGATTTTATAACTATCTAGTTATTAAGTCACAAATTGCCATTTTACTAAGCAGTACTTAAAGCACTATCGCTCAGCAGAGTAATCATGGGAATCAGAATTCCCAGGTGATTTACAAAGTGTATGTATATTTCGCGCTGGTCTCCTCAATGTCTATAAGACACAGACATATGACCTAGTCATACTTGGCATTTATTTGTCTTATATTTTTCACTTTATATCCACTATCCACTTCGGCCTCCATTAAATCTTGAAGAATCCTCCAATTTGTAATAGTCCGGAACGGTGTACCTTTGAATTTTTCCCCTCTTTCAATTACATTCTTGATTATAATGGGAATTATTCTTATTATTCTCCGCAAGAGCAGATCTGACTCACTGGGTCCAGGCCAAGTGACTCGACTTCTAGAGCTTCAACCGGTAAGGCCAGTCTCTGCACTGATGTGATCCTTATTCATCCGCTGGAGTAAGGACAAGCGCGTATAAAGGACTGTTTAAAGAGCTTTCTGTAGTAAGACATATATCAGACTGTTATTTGTGGCACAAAACAGTAGAATGTGAGCCCAATATGGTGCACCAGAATGCTGATCTTAGCATGAACTGGACTAGTGTGACATGAGCACCCGAAACCATATTTAGTTGCAGCGCATAGAAAGCAACGAGTGAATCCAACTGATACACCATTCTGCTCAGCAGAGCCGGCAGGAAGTGAATCCAGAATAACTCACCACGTTTGCTAAGATAATAAGCATAGAGTGGACCCACGTAGTACAAAATATAACTTGTTAAAAGCTACAAAAGTACCCACTAATGGCGCACCACAATACTAAATGAGCAACGAGAGTACCCAACCAGCTCAATAGTTAGCACTCCACATTGCTTCGCAAGAATATATTTTAATGCGCCAGCAGCACACGCTGCTAAGATTATGCATGTTGCGGCATTCTGGGAAACGGGCAAGGTAACGATCCAAACTTGTACCATTCTTGTCTTACCTTGTTTGTTAGGATCCTCTTAGCTTAATGTTTTTCCGTTTCTGTCATCTCTCATGCTGTGTGTGGCATGAAGTGGCTTCGCCACCAGACTCGCGCTTCGAATGGCGCCTACTCGATGATGACAATTGGTGATCGAGAACGCATTCAAGATGACCATTATGCCCGGGATGTCGCTCGCCGCGAATCCCCTTAGGAACTTTGGCTTGCCAACACAACAGAGTCGAGGGCACCTACGCGTCGACATGGACCTCGCCCTGAGTCCTTAAAAAAAACGGAATTCCTGTCGCACTTTATCTAACAAACCGCTTCGACGATGTCTCAACATTGTCTTTATAAAAACAAATAGTATTAAACACCTTTCACAACACAATATTACATTATTATAATTAACACGAAAAATCGTAACATGGTCGTAGGTCGCACAAAAACGATAATGAAGTTGACAAGTCAGAGCGCGGGAATCATGGCTGCGTTCGGAAGTTTGGCGCGTTTTTTGAATCGAAAGCTTAAACTCCTGGGCTCTGAACTTTGTGGTCAAAAGGTTGTATAACTGCGTATACTACTTGAGTTATCATAAAGAGACTGTGCAGCGAAATACAATTGTTCAATGGAGATTACATATAAAATAAATCAAGGTCATAAAAAAAACACTTTGTGCGACAATTTAAGAGCTTTAATCAAAGTTGAAAATTGCATGTATAAATAATAATTTTGGTCTATAGTTTTATTTAGTGGCTCTGATTTTGGTCAATTTTTCGTCAGGTGTGATGTCATATTGACACCTATTTTTTATGATTCTATCGTATAGAATACGTTAAAATAAACGTGTTTTGTATGGACAACTTTTTTCTAAACTTAATAATTACCGAGATATGGACTCCTAAAACCGACAATATTTTTTTGGATATTGTGTCAGACTCTGCCTTAGCTCCGGCGCTGCGGGAAGTGCAGCCCTTCCGCCCTTGCGTGGCAAAGCACGGCCGCCCGTACTCCGTTCCGCAGCTTCGGCTTGTTGGTCGCCTTCGTCGACCAGCCTCAGCCGCTCCGCTCCGCACGGCTCCCGAGCTTTGTCACGGCGGGCGAGGGCTGCTCTCCCTCCGCGCCTCCGGCTTTTTATATACACTCTAGGGGTAGGGCAGACAAGACCACGTGGAATCGGGGTTGACAGCTTCGGTTCTGAGGCAAGTCTTATAACAATGCAATGCTTATTTTAGCGCAGCGTGTTTTAGCTAGATTCGGACTAAAATAAGCGTGTTTTGTATGGGCAAAACATTTTTACCTAAAAAACGCTTATCGCCGTTTTCATTAAATTATGGTTTCGAAAACTAAAAAAATAACTCCCCATTACTTTTATATAGTACCCATTTTAATATTTAAGCTGCCAGCAAATCAAAGCCCAAAATGCTTTTTTAGATGGAGACCTGTAGTTGCCACTAATATAAAGTTTGTTATCCTTCTGCTAATATTAGTCGCCAAGTCATTATTTATAGTACCTCACCTATGATTTCAGTAATCTTGTTTATTATTTCTGCTACCTTAAAGTAGCTGCCATTATTTGAATTTTAAAATATCCTTAGTTTAAAGCTCATTTAATATAAATGATTGCCAAAATATTTAATCGCTGACAAGTTATTATTTTAGTTGCAAATAGTTTGCTGCTCTTTAATTTTTCTGTCGCCGCGAAAATAATAAGCCTTAAACAAGTGTATTTTTGATAATGTGACATTAAAAGAATATATATTTTTGATGTAGTGATGATTGTGACATTATAAATTAAAAAATAAATACATTTTCTAAGCTCGTTCAAAAGTGTAAACACATATGGCTCATGTCACATGGTTCTAATTCTAACCTACCTCCGATAAATCTCCAAGCCCACAAATTCGTTACCGACGTACAATTAACTAAATTCTAATGGACTCGAAATGCAAATACGACGAGTTGATCATCATAACCTGTAGCTGTCATTTTTAACTCGTTTAATAACAAAACAACTGGAATTCAAGTTTCTTGTAATAAAAATCGGAATTTCTAGGATACAAACTTGTATCTGCAATTCTGCAGTCACAGTCTTAAGTAGTCCAATGTCGTACAGTGTAAAACATAAAAATAAAATAAAATGTATTTATTCATTATCACCATTGCAGTTACATTACAGTGTGCCTCTTTTGGCATACATTCTTTTATTATATATATCACATATAGCATATATTTTTTAATCATAATATACATTTTGATGGTAATTAAATTAGGTATGTACCTATAGTTTATTCAAACCTCTAATGGAGTGCTCTCAGGTCCTTAACGCAAGCATTCCTGTAATGTATCGAAAATATATACCACATATATGAAAATGAAAATGACATGAGGAAATTGAAAATGAAAATGAGGTGAGGAAATTCTCTAAGACTAAATTAATTGCGTCTATCTTCTTATCGACTTCCCGCAGGGTCGATCTTCTGCAGCTTACAGGAATATGGGGAATACAGGATTTTTGTGGCTAGGTGTATGTTGCGATTCCTCCATAGTCCACATACACATATGTGTCGTACATATAAAATAGATAAGATAACACATTTTTTATTGCACAATTAACTACAAAAAAATATATTTATGTAAATTTTTTTTTTTGTAGTTAATTGTGCAATAAAAATATGTTATTTTATCTACTTTATACATATACCTATTCCTGACCTAATTGTAAGTTTCGAGTCAGCAATCGAGGGACGGATTGAGGAGGCAATAGCTTCCATCGAAAAATACGTCGTAACATTATACAATACAATACATATATATGAAAGATCAGTTTTTCTGCTTTTGAAACCGATATACCTACCTAATAGGATAATAGGATCTCAAAACTTAAACTAAAAATATTGTAGGTATCTATATCATGATATGCAAGTGACAAACAATGAGGTCTTCCCCCCCTTACCATACAAAGTAGGTCTACAAGGTAGGTAGGCTTCAAGAAAAGAGTAAAAATGATTGCTTTACGGTTTCCTTTAAACTCTGTACACCGCATCGGTACTCCGGCGCACACGTTGAGAAGCCTGTTGTTCAGTTTAAGCTGAATGTATCATTAAGTTTGTAATCCTAATAAAGGTGCGTGAGACGGTGCACGTAGCTTATTTTGTGCAGAGAATGTTACTGGTGAGGGAATGGGATGCCGTTATAATATTGGTATAGCCTTGTCCCTTTCTAGCCTGAGGGCAAGTGGCTGGCCTAGACCTTCGGTGAGTGACCGCCTCTGTGATTGATTTGTTTATGTTTCGTTGTGATATTGAATGTAAACAAAAATCTAACTTGCTTGTTTTGTTGTTACGGGGTCGTTATAATCATCAGCCCAAAGACATCCACTGCTGAACATAGGCCTCCCCCAAATAACGCTACCATGACCGGTCCTCAACCCACATCTAGTTGACTCCAGCTACTTTCCCCAGGTTAAATATCAATGAACCCTGGTACTTGGTCGCCGCCGCATAAAACTCGGCCGGACACTGGCGCTTCTGGTCGAATCTTGAACGTTTTTACGGCGTTTTTATTTCGGCATTCTTAAGTCAATAAACATTAAAAATAATAATAATAATAATCAGACAACCTCGCACAAATCAACCTAGTCCCAAATTAAGCTCAAGAAGGCTTGTGTTATGGGTACTAGGCGACGATATACATACTTATATAGATAAATAAATACTTAAATACATAGAACATCCATAACCCAGGCACAAATATTCGTGTTCATCACACAAATATTTGCCCTTGCCGGGATTCGAACCCGGGACCGTCAGTCCTTAACCACTGCGCCAACCGCGTCGTCAAAAAAAGCGTAAATATTGGGTCAGATGATAGTTTAAGTCAAGTTAAATCTGCATGAACTAATTCCACCGTCTCCGTTCAGACAATACAGTACGCGGCGCGGACTTGGATTCCACCCTTATGTTGTCGATATACTACCACTGATTCGTACGAAACGCTTTGCGTCTACTTTCCTTATGAGGACAGCTAAGGAATGGAACTCTCTTCCTGCGCACCTGTTTCCTGAAAAATATAACTTGGATCTCTTCAAGTCGAGAGTGAATAGGCATCTTCTAGCCAAGCATGCTCCATGTTAGGCCTTATTGTCACTTAACATCAGGTGCAATCGAGGTTAAATGCATGGCTATTTTGAATAAAAAAAAAAAAAGTTAAAGTTTCGATTTTTTCCGAAAGACACACTGAAGTCTTGTTCTAGTGTCAGTGAAGGTTCTAGCTCGTGGTCCTTACCTTACTTTATCACTTTTATCAAGTTATCAGGTTCAAAGTCGCCCAGAGAGCAATGGAGACAGTTATGCTATTCTCTGCGAAATCAAACCAGGAATGAAGAGAACCGTACCGTACAAGAACTAAAGTGAACTGATATAGCTCGAAAAATTGCAAAACTTAAGTGGTTGCACGCGTTGCTCGTACAACCGACGACCCGAAGTATCTATAAACAAAACATTTGTGACCCCGATAAAACCACGAAAATATAGATTTCCATGATAACGACGAATAGTCTCTTCTCTGAATTGTTTAGATTACTTTTTATCTTTGAAGTTTGGAGAGACTTCACACCTTCAAAATCACTGTGGAGATCTTACATCTCCGAACTTAATTTGTTGACTACGGAAACTCCCGACATCTCCATTAAACTTATTAATAAACTTATTTTTATTTTATTTTAATCTTGACGCCTAGATACCCTTTACATCTCTGAAAATATAGGTAAAATTTATGGTTATTTAATAGACTCGAAAACAATATAGCCTGTAAAATATGCCTAGTGATTTGTGTGTTGCGTGACTACTATGTTTATTTTTAGGGTTCCGTACCCAAAGGATAAAAAACGGGACCCTATTACTAAGACTCCGCTGTCCATCCATCTGTCTGTTTGTCTGTGTGTCTATCTGTCACCAGGGGCCCAATTCGAGAATGCCGTTTGAGATATCGCCTAACGTCAAATCTCCATTAGATAACAGTTATATCGCCGTTGAACTGTCATTAAAATGCGATGAGCTTTAAATTGACATATCTCATCTCAATTTTGGAAATACTAAGGCGATAATGATTGTCAAAAATGTTATTCATGCATATGAATTTCTGTTTTGAATGAAACGTAACGGACTAATTTCACGTACTACGCGGTCAATTTAAAGTATGCGCCTGTTATTTATGCCGTCACATACAAAGGAAGCGAAAATCTTGCGCGTCCGAATTGACGAAGTTGCGATGTTCTAGGGATATCGCCACTTGTCAAGTAGGCACACGTCAAAAGTGACGGATGGCGATGAAAAGGAGAGATCTCCATTATATCTCTAAAATTGGTCGAATACCCCCCCAGGCTGTGTCGCATGAACCGTGATAAGTGGTGAGTAAGAAAGTTGGAATTTTCACAGATAATGTGTTTCTGTTGCCGCTGTAACAACAAATACCAAAAACAGAATAAAATAAATATTTAAGTGGCCCCACTCCCATACAACAAACGTAATCGGTTGCGTTAACTTTGCACCTCGTTTCTATCCGTCGCCGTACATTACATACCAGGTGCAAACTGCAAAGGTAACTTAACCCGGCCAGTAAAGATGGGAAGTGTTTGTACGGAACTCTCGGTGCGCGAGTCCGACTCGCACTTGGCAGGTTTTTGATTCTATCACGCAAGGAGACTCCGAGCGTTTTTAGGGTTCCGTAGTTTTATGCAACGTGATCCAACTCAGCATGTGACATGTAAAAGAGATCTTGTATCCTACTTGCAGAATAAAGGTTAGAATTTTGAATTTGATCGATCTATGAGGGCACCCCGGGGCCAAACATACTGATACTCGTATAAAGCCAAAGGTGAAGGTCATCGAGATATGTCTTATTCTCATTATCCATACTATACTATATACTATTATACTATATACTATATATACTATATACTATAATATTATAAATGCGAAAGTGTGTCTGTCTGTCTGTCTGTCTGTCTGTTACCTCTTCACGCTTAAACCGCTGAACCGATTTAGATGAAATTTGGTATATAGATAGGTTACTTTTCACTTTTCTTTTCAGGGACATAGGATACTTTTCATCCCGAATAAATTTAGTGTTCCCGTGGGATGAGCGGGTAACACCGCGGGGCACAGCTAGTTACTAATAAAACCAATTCGAATAACACGTCTCTTAAGGGGTTCCGTGCAGTTTATTTGACATTAAGTAATAAAAAAAATATTAACATATACAGAGTAGGTACCTAATATTTATACCCCAAAATACTACGCAAATGTTACCAAGAATGGAGGAATCCTACGTTTTTACTTTGAATAATTATTTATGATGAACCAGCGACCCGCCCCGGCTTCGCACGGGTGCTATGCTATATTATGGTTTATGCATGTATTATACATATAAACCTTCCTCTTGAATCACTATCTATTTAAAAAATCCGCATCAAATCCGTTGCGTAGTTTTAAAGATACATAGGGACAGACAGAACGAAGCGACTTTGTTTTACCTATACTATGTAGTGATTATGCCAAGTTTCGTCTAATAGTTTACGCGTTGTTATGTAATTTAACATCCAAACATCTTCGATTCGCTCAATCTGAGCAAAATAGACAACAACCAGACATATATTATGTACCTGTTATTTATTGTAACTAAATACCTGTAGCTGGGTCAATTTCAACAAGACGCATTTTTTGTATCATTTCGGTGTGATTCTTTATTTTTGATTATTTTTAAGTTTTTTAAATGTGAAGAGATACTTTAGACTATATTATTAAACATATGTAAAAGGGACCCTGAAATCTGAAACAGTTTTCGAGATATTCGAGATCGAATATGAAACACACAACGGAATGATAAATGTACACCAGGATGATAAAATAAGTGCACCGCAATGAAATTTCATACGCCGGAATGAAAGAAAAGTGGCATATTATGAAAGTAATTTTACATTTTATATTCGTAATATATATTATATTGGCATTACATAATAATATAAACATATATCTTAGTATGGTATTAAAAACAAATTAAAAAAATATTATTATTTCAACAATATTTATGAAAAGTGAAGCTACTTTTGATGTCATTCCGGTGCTTTCCTCATTTTGGTGGGGTTTAAATTCATTTTACTACACCGGAAACACCGGAATGAGAAACACGACATATTTTTATTTCTTAAAAAAAAAGTAAGCCCTATATTCTAAAACTAATTCAACTCTTGTAATAGCGAGTGTACTTTACCTGATATATATAAATTTCAAACCACGCAGTTATAAAATAAAGAAGCTATAACAAACTCCGGAATGTCATTTTTTTTGTCCCCTGTCCACCGCGATGAAATATCCACGTTTATAAAAACCAACGTATTGCCACTATACACAACCGGCCTCGTCGAGCGCCGCAGCTTGACTAATTCTTTGAAGTGCGCGGGAGACGGGGGGCATAGTTGATCAAATTTGGGAAATAAATCGGTTCGAAGCATTGTCGGCGGTAATGAGAAGTTTTCTCGGGACAAACGTATATGCACTTATTCAAGGGTATACAAAGGAGATATATAACGGGTAATGTGCTTTTTTCGTTACCTATTTATATGGTAATAAAATGATGGTAACAGATTTTCTTTGTCATGCATATTATTTGACTTACCCGGCATTTTACAAACAAAACCGCCTTGGGGACAACCCACCTTGATGAGAAATTTGGTCTAAATATATTTTTTTAAATTATTATATATATTAATATTTAAATTTTAGCTGTTGCCCGAGGTAGACGATGGCGGGCTGTTTCCGAAAAAAAATGGTACTTTATTATTCAACCTTTCTGCACCTGCGTTTTCAGTCTTGCCATCAAAAAATACTGCTTGGGAAATTGACCCAGCTACAACTGTTTAGTGTCTATGGCTGTGCTATGGCTGTAGGGTTAAAAAAAGTAAATAAATGTCACTTGGTAACGGAAAACCTGTCTTTTAAGTGGTTAATGGGCCCACCCTTCCACTGCGCAAAGATGCGGTTTAGTTTTAACCCTTCATTTCACGAGGTACTTATACATATTTTTTGTATTTATTATTTAAACAGAATTTATAAGTCTGTCAACGGCACCGACGTTTGAACCTGGTTCTTTTTTATTTTGCGACGCGTAGGGCAACCTTTTTGCCCGGAATGAAAAATACTCGCCCAGCACGTGGGCTTAAAAGTTAAAACCTTATACAGAACCCTGAAAACCTGACCAATCCAAGTTGCTGTAAAACGCAGACAGACGACAAAAACTTGATTTAAATACTTGCCAGTTAAGTTCAAAGTGATTAACTTAATCTCTGTGAAACGCTCCTGATCCGTTCAAAAATGCTGATTGATTTTTAGACATTTTTATTTTTCTCTATGATCAAACATGTTTCTTAACATATTATCAATGTTACTAGTTAGAACAGGGCTATTGCGATTTATTGGTAACCTCAGTTTGATTTTTCATTGATAAATTTTGTTTTTTCAAAAACTACTCCAAACTGACAAAATTCACGTATGTTTTTGTTTCAAACTATTTTCGACTACAAGCGAGCTACAAGACTACTGAAAGCATGAAAATAGTTATGTTACTAGGTATCTAGAGCTCAGTGAAAAGTGTTGTTCACTTTAAAAATTTGATTGAAATTATGAATATATTTGTCATAATGGGTAATTCTTATTCTCATGCATTTTTTTGTGATTTGTGAAATGAAATGAAATGAAATGAAATGAAATGAAATGATTTATTTAATGCATGTGGGAAATCGGGTAACATTTGCAGTCATCATTGCTTAATACATCGTATCACGAAACCCTACCTTTTCAGGCGTACATACATATTAGAATAATAATATACAAACAACGAAATTAATTAATTTAAATGTCAGTACAAGAATGTGCAATGCAAAATAATATCATAATTTTAATTAAATACATAATAGGTCAAATAACGTCATCCAAATAATCATTAACACTATAGTAACATTTATGTACCAGCCATGTCTTAACATTGTTTTTGAACAGTTGTATATTTTCACATTTAAATTTGTCAGGCAATTTATTATAAATTATAATGCACATGCTGTATGCGTTTCTGGAGGTTAATGCTAATTTTGAAGCAGGCGTATATAGTTTATGTTTATATTGCGATCGAACATTACGTGTGCGTACCTGCTGCAATTCTATAAATTGATTTTTATATTTGTGTACAAATACAGACACCTCCAGAATATACAAGCATGGCACGGTGAGTATAGAGTTTTCTATAAAGTGCGGACGACAGGAATCTCGCCTCTTAATGCCAAATATTGCTCTGATGCAACGTTTTTGTACAATAAAGATGTTGTCTCTATCTGTGCAATTTCCCCATAAAACTAATCCATATCGAAGAGTTGAATCAACATAACTATTATACGCAGTCAAAGCGGCTTGCAAGGAGACAGTTTGTTTTATTCTTCTCAATGCATATACAAAACTATTTATTTTAGAACACACACTATCTACCTGTTTTTGCCAGTTGCAATGAGAGTCTATGATTATTCCTAAAAACCTAGTATGTTGCACTTCTTCAATAGGATCGTTTTCAAAATGTATATTTAATTTTTGTGAGTGGCCTCGGCTAGTATGGAATTGTATATAATTAGTTTTACTTAAATTTACTTTTAAATTGTTGACCTTAAGCCATTCTATAGTTTGAGATAATGTCCGTTCCGTGTAAGAATCACATGTTTATTTTGTTTAAATCAAAAATCTATTTATGCCTTTGTTGAGCAAATATCCTCTACTTATCTTTTATAAACACATTTACCTTAAAATATTCAGAAATATATATAAAAAAAACAATGTTTGCCCAAAATGTCACGTCCATGCCGTGTGATATCTCCCGATTTTCTAATAAAATATTTTTTTCTGCTACAATATCAAGTAATTTTGACTAATGTTATACGAATGACGCAAAGCTAATAAATGTCTGATAACATTATTAAAAAGTTGTAAAAGTATAATGTAACAGTTTCTGATTCAGAACATCATAAAGTTTGTGATCAATTTTTTTGTCACAGCCATGTGTGTTTGTTTAAATACGTGTAACTTGGTAGACAATTATATTTGAAGCTAGCAGCCCTATTTAGGCTTTTTAAGAACGGAAAAACTACCTTCTTGTCGGTTCTGCTTATGACAAAGTGCGGTGAATGTATAGCAAAAATAATTTCTTGTATTTATTAAAGAAAAGGACAACCTTAGTACGTCACCACCGTGGAATGAGTTTTAAATGTAAGTTCTACTGTTATGTTATTGATACTTATATAAATTGTACCTCAGAAATAACAGAATAAGGTGATTGTTTAAAATTGGCGAGACAAAGCAAATTGTTCCATTATGTCGCACATGTTCAAAATTTGTCACGACCATAGATAGATCTAAATGTCACGACCACGGAATTTTTCAAACCTCGGTTGTGACATGTAATGCTTGGTTGTGACATTCTTTTAGTATATTTGAATAATTTGATGATTTTGTTTGCTAAGTTGGGTTATCAATTTGTTGTATTTTTTCCGCAGATGTCACCAAAGAAAAATAAATTAAATCAGCCATCTAGCGAGAGTCTTAAGATGTTTGTCGTGACTCTTCGCTATAAGACCGTTAGCCGAAACGACTATCGGGACAATGATCGTCGAGTCAACATCCCACATGGCGGTCACCTCGTGAGCCAAGTAAGGTACTTGCTGAGTTTGTCCTTCTCGGCCTTCACGAGGTTCTCGTCATGGGGGATGGTGATGTCGACGAGCACTGCCTGGCGCTTGGATCGATCTACCAAAACGATATCAGGCTTATTGGCTACAATAGTCCTGTCCGTGATGATAGATCGATCACAATAGAGCGTGGCACGACCATTCTCAAGAACTGGCATCGGTGCGTACTTATAGTACGGCACCTCAGACCCCACAAGACCGTATCGAAGAGCAAGTTGCTGGTGAATGATCCTGGCTACTTGGTTACTTGTTATTTGACACAATTACTTGATTTTCGATGAAATAGTCACACCCATGTTATACAGTCTCACAACTATGCTTAGGGATGTCACAGCCGTGTACATGCATTACTTTAATCACTTGCAGAGGGTATTAAGCTTGTCCATCTGCACCAAAAATTAGCCTTTGGTATGTACTCTTAATATACACCGCAATATATCACAGAAAAAAAAATAAAAAAAAATGATAATATTTTACAACTATATGAGAATCACCCTAATATGAAAAAAATACATTTCAAAATGTCTCTTAAGATGGCCATGGACCAACGAATATGCTCGTGTACTACAAATCGCTCGAGGACCTAAGATGCTTCACCCTCAAAATATGTACAGTTGAAATTTATTAAGCCGTCTGAATTCCACTTGAGAGCTTATCTTGTAAACATGACCCCACAAAGACATTGTTTTGCTCCTGTAGCTTCTAAGCTCACTTTGGGACAAATGGAAGCGGGTATAAAACAAACCCAAACAAATATTTTCTTCTTCACAAGGTTGAAATTGCAATATTCTAACTCATTACAATTAGATACTATTAACTTACATTGACATTAAAGCCATAAGGGTCCAAAATTTACATACTTGAGTTCCGCTTCACAAGAGCTATTGCTATTCCAATTTCAACCTTGCGACTTAGAAAAGATGATATAAATTTAATTGCGTTTTTTTGTTACTTGCTTTCATTTATCCACGGAATATGGCTTTCGGGGTCATGTTTACAAAATAAGCTTTTTATGACCATTCGGACGTTTTAAAAAAATTCAACTATAGGTACCTTTATGTGATCTATTTGTTGGCAGAAATGCGAACTCATAGCTTATCTGATTACGTTGTTGCATTTATATACATATATCCCATTTGTCCAGTACGTCGCTGAGAGCTGGCGGGGCAGCGGTTTGCGCTGAGGCTGCAAAGCGCCTCAAATATGTAGGTCTCTCTAATAACTTCATATTTGCGGCGTTCGCAGTGGAGACACTCGGACCTTGGAGTCCGGACGCCCACAAACTTTACTTTTTAATTAAAAAAAAACTTTCCAAATGTTCTTCGGACCACAGAGCCGGCTCATTCCTCGGCCAAAGGATTAGCTTGGCTATTCAGCGGGGAATGTAGCCGGCATCATGGGTACTTACCCTGCCGCAGGGCCATGATCTGGGGGACATCGGTTTTGTTAGTTAATTTTATTTAGGTTAAGTTGAGTACTGTTAATTTTTACTTGTGTTTCGTTTAAATAAATAAATAGTATTCGTTATATTATTTGTATATATCCTATTAGGAATATGTATTTATCTAAGTACTTTTGAAAACTGTTTTAAGTTACTTGCACCGCCCACAATTTATCTGCTTAGCCCAATGGTTGACTGGTAGAGAATGTCCTATGGCATTAAGTCCGCCTTTTGTGCGATAAGTTCTTTCTTTTTTGCAATAAAGATTAAATAAATTGGAAAAAGTAACAACTTCTAACTCTTCTTCTGGCATGCGACTCTTTAACACGACAAATATGGTCGGGGGTTTAGTTTGTTTCGAATTTATTAGATCAGGATCAGCCGCGATAACCTGTTTAGAGAAACGGCAAAATATTCGCACGTGTTTGTGATCACGCGAACTGTTTGGAGCAGGTTTTGGCAGGACCCTTACCACGAGTTAACATGACCGTATAAAAATTATAATACTCACTAGCGACGGCAGTAGCGGTTACTTTGTATATACGATTCTCCATACGAATCCGTCATACTTTCTTGTAGTTTCTATTTTATTCCCACACTTTTCCTTATTTATATCTTAAATAGACTTTTAATATGTTTTCTTAGAGGACTACGTATAGTTAAGTTCATATTACTGTAATAGTTAAGTACTTATCCTTTCTGAAAAAAATACTGATTGTTGAGTTTCTTTCGGCGTTTCTTCTCAACAGTGGTCTCCTCGTTTGAAATGCCGGTAGACTCAGTCATGTAAAAGTGCCTTTGTGGCCTACTTGAAGAATAAAGTTAAGTATTTCAAATCGTTCACGCATCAGTCGCTAGAGACTACAGTCATTGTAAACTCATGGTAAGGGTATATCTACTGGTATTTTATACGACCAAAGATTAATGCGCTCTTTGTTATTAATTTCGGTAAATATTAACTCGTGGTGAACTGCGTTTTGACTTGGTTTTCAAAAGGGGTTTACTACACCGATAGGCTACGTTTTCACTTACGTGGTTGGTCAACTCACATTGCTGCTTATCACATAAATGAACCTACCACTGCTACCGTCGTATGTTTAAAGGGATATTTATCAATGGATGTTTACGATTCACTCAGACCACTGGTCGTCTCAAGCCAGATTGCGGCTCCATACTACGAAGTTGGCCGAAGTATGGACCGCAGCGAAGTGCCTCTCCACACTATCATATTCGCCCCACTTCGGTCAACATCGCTAGTAGTGTGGAGCCGCTAAGACGCTTAGTTGCTAATACGTTTTTCTTGCACAAAGCATCACACTGAGGCCCTCTCCTAAGATAAGCGAGACATCCTGTGAGAGCGTCGTGCGTTTCCCAAATCTAAAACCTGGGTCTACGACTGCGGACCCAAGCGATCCTGTGGACCCCACCAGAGGCGATGTGGAGGGAGAACGCGCTGGGTTTTTAGTGGGTACACAAAGCATGCCCGGGAACCCCACGTACCTGGTCCGAACCCCCGATCGGACGGGATGCGTAAAGCATGTTCCATAAAGAAAAAAAATGGTGACATTAGGTTCGACTTCAGTGCAATAGTTGCAAAAGCGAAGGTGCAAATTGGATACCTGTCATGTTTGTGTTTTTGTTGCACATTGTATTTTGCAGGCCAACGGACCTTGTGTTTGATGTATGTATTTGTTTTATATGCAATTATACTCAGCTAGCCGCTAGCTGATAGTCAAATAATAGAAGGCCAGGCAATAATTTTAAACCGACCTTATCTACCGACCTATCCTTTTAGTGAAAGGTATGAAGAACTTCTAAAACGACGGGATATTGAGTGACAAGAGAATTTTAATTAAAAACACGGAGTCCGAGCTATGATGTGGGAACAAGAAATCTGAAACTACATAGATGACTTCGAAATCTACATGTATATTAATTGCTTCCAAATCGCAAAAAGTGTTTCCTAGAAATGTCTCTCTTGCTAGAAACACGTGGTAGTGGGCTGCTTTCCTTATTTATTCTTCACTTTGCCCCGTCCTCGTCCTCGACATCCTTTTCCCTTCTTACTCTCTCTTGTTCACTATTGCGAATATGCCACTCGATAGAACTATGTAAATCATAATACTCTTAAATATATGAAAGTCGAGAACAAGAAGGTGTGGTCTACTTACCGAGAACTGTCAAAATTGTTTGCTTTAGTGAATTTTTAGTTCTCATTTATAGGAATGTATCAAACTTACCACTAAAAATATTTTTTCCTTATTCTAATTCAACCTTCCTTTGCCGGTGTATAACCTCTCGCGGTATGACGTCACGTGTAGCACGTACGCCGAGAAGCCTACGTGACGCGAGCAATGAACGGTCGTCATTGACGTCATAAATACACGTCGTATAGACCCTCCTCATCTTCTCGGTAACAAGAACAAGCTTTTGACTGCAATTTAATAGCTACACAGTTTTTTCCTGCAGCCTTTCTACGCGGAAAACGCGTTCTGCTAATGCATGGTGTATTCGAAGAGTATAGCCAATTTTTTTTTATTCATTTTAATACATATAAGAACTATAACGTCAACTTATCACATCATCATTATCATTTGAGCCATAGGACGTCCACTGCTAGACAGGACCCCTCAATAGACTTCCACATGGGCCGGACAGAAGCAACCCAAATTGTAGTGAGGACACAACCCTAACCAGATCTACCATGCAACGCTTTACACCTTGGTACGTGGTCTCCACTCGTGAACCTTCCTGCGCCAACGGCCATCGGTTCTTCAAGCTATGTACCCCGCCCATTGCTCGAAGCAACAATTGCATCTCAAATTGCTTACCCGGTTTGCTACATCGGTGACCTTGTTGATGTTGACAGATGTTCTCATGTAATCTATCTTTTTCTGAACTTGACACACTCCTGCCAGGTGGCAGGAGTTTTTCCCTCATGACGTCAATGATTTGCCTCCATCGAATTGTGAACATCGCCTCCTTACATCATCTCATTGGATATAAGTATGTCTACGATATACATCAATCATGTATAAACACCTGACACTTTTGGCAAGTATAATAATAAGAGGGCGAGTGCGACAGATGCTTTATCATTAATCCAGTGCGTGATAAATGTGACCATCATAGGGCCTCATTTTGTGATCCATTTTCACGAACGATTTTGCTGCCTTTTGCCCTTTCAAATTACCAAAACTCGGAAGAAGTAGATTTTTTTACTCGATCGCATATTTAATTTGAAATCGAGAGTACAAATCCTGCGTTGGAATTTTTGAACACATAGCGACTGAGTATGACATCATCAGATAGATTAGCATACCTACCCAATAAATTAGACAGTAATTTGCCGTTTTCCGCTAACTTTTGAACTTTAGCAACAGCAACAAAGCGCTCTACATCAATGTGAACAGGTTATTGGTTACTTTAATCACGCGTTAGACAAATGATAAAGTATACGTCAATATTGTACTCACATTATACTTGTCAAAAAGTGATGGATGCTTTGTCACTTATTTGAACTGAACCTAACCATCATAGGCCCGAATATGGAGGGTAAAAGGGAGGAGCGATATGTTTCATAGAGAACATTAGAAAAAGTGTCTAGCGGTAAGCAGTTAATTATAGTTCCAATGCCGTCCGCAGTAGCGCTAGAGTAGCAAGATAAATTAAAAAATGCAAGCTTTTGACGGAGTGAACTGAGTCGAATTTGATATTTTAATATTTTCGGTGACCAGAGTAATTCCTACTTTGTTCCTTTACGAACTTATATATAGGAAAAACGCATAATTTAATGCATTTTTTTTATTAAAAATGTATAATAAACAAACCGTTGCTAATTGTAACGCACAGTTTTAGCGCCATCAATTATTTAAACACTTTACAGCGTACACTTTTGGATAAGTATATAAAGATATCGCTTCTCCTTTTTACCCTATATACGCCTGAAGAAACAAAATGTATTTCTTTTTTTCGTAGTAACAATTAAGTAGTAACATATAAAAGAAAGAAGTAGTTATATATAAAAGAGTATAAATAAATCTATACTATTATAAAATTCTAGTTTTGTAAGTATTGAAAATCAATTCACTATGGAGAGAGGTCATGATTTCAGGAAAAATCTTAATAGCGTGATGCAGGATCGTCATTTGCTTTGTATGGGCGTGCGATGCCATGCCAGCCTGGCGCCATCTGTTTTCATAATTTCCTTTGTCCTCGCATCACGCCGAAACGGCTGGACTAATTTTAACCAATTTTGGTACAGGGATAGCTGGACATCCAAAGATGGTTATAGGATACTTTTTATCCGTCTACGGTAAAGAAAAAAATACGCGGACGAAGTTGCGGGCACCTCCTAGTAAATAATAAAAAATATTAAGGGACATCCTTACACATGTCGTCATTTTTTTTAGATTTTATTTTACAATTTCAGGATAATATACATCCATACTAGTTAATATTATAAATGCGAAAGTGTGTCTGTCTGTCTGTTACCTCTTCACGCTGAAACCGCTGAATCGATTTTGATGAAATTTGGCATGGAGGTAGTTTAAGACCCGAGGAAGGACATAGGATAGTTTTCATCCTGGAATCATCCATAAAAAGATTGAACAGTGAGTAAGTAATTCATGATGACATTGATGACCCTGAGACCAAAAGCACAATTGCTCTTAAATTTGCTTAGGCGCTTTTAATAATCCCTTTTATTAATTAAGGTGATTAGGTGGCTATGGATGGATATCTATCGTGTTGTACGAGGTTGCTTCCATACTTCCAAGTTCCACGCGGACGTAGTCGCGGGCAAAAGCTAGTACGATATAAGTGAATTTCAATTTTTTATATATAAAATGTATTTTTTCAATTTGTGGGTTAGCTACTAACCCTGGTAAGTCTGAAAGAGAACTCGGATCCGTGAAATAAAGGTCTGTTCTTATCGATAATTTGGTATCATTTTCAATATATAAATTTAAATAATTACGATAGCATTATGACATCACTTAATGTGAAAAAGGAGAGATATAACATCACGGACAAAGATTTAATGCGAAAGAAACAAGTTTGAGGACAAACACATTCTTTTTCTGAGAAATGTCATTAAGTAAAGTAAACAAACACGGCCGGCCTTTATAGTACGGGGATTTTTCCGCTTCTAAATAAATACTAAACATGGCAATATGAGATGGCTAGAAAGTTACTATTTTTTTTTAATGATCCTTTTCAAAGGCCGAATTAACTTCGCTTTGTTCTAACGAACAATGGGACCTCGGACCGCACTTAGTATAACTGTCATTTCAAAGAAACCGTTGCTGGCCGCAGTTCATACCGCACGCAATACATATATGGGCCCCATTGTTTGTTAGAAAAAAGCGATGTGACTTTGGCCTCAAAAAACATTCCTACTATACACAACTTAAGATTTTTTATTTAACCAACTTAAGAGAAAACAACAACCCGCGGGCTTTTGCTAAATTATCTTCTAAGTCACCTTTTCGGGCGGCCCTTTACCGATCAATTTACACCTGATTATAACCATCTCAAAGAAAAGCCTTTGAGATGGTTATAATCAGCTAAGGAAGTGGTCTACCGCTTATAGTGCTCAATCAGTAGTGATAGACCCCTTACTCTGGCTGATTGTTCATATCATTACTTTAATTTAGTCGTATTATAATATGACCTAATACTTAAACATAAGCACATCACCCCTGTTAAAATGCTGAGGTTATTTATTATATGTATGTACAAGAAATTATTAATTTAGCCCCTCCTTTAAACTTATTGATGGTGATGATACCGTCGCATACCTAGCTAATATACGTCAAACATTTTAGCTAGTTTCACTAAAACATTTGAATACTCGTTTTTAATTAACTTAGAGTTACGAGCGATAGAAAACAGCTCTGAAATCAGATTTTTGAAGACAACTAAGACCCACACTGACAAAGAAAAGCGCCTTTTAGCCTTTTAATTGAAATCAAAGAAACGCTATTTAATTCCTTGTATAGAAAGTAGCAGTTTTCTTTGCCTGCGTGTGTGAAGTTGCAAGTGGTCTTTATTCCTTACCTCTTGCAGCTTCGTTTTATTACTATAATACGTTCATACGCCGGTTTCTGTCATTTAGAGGTCTAGAAAAGCTATATTCTATCGCTGGAAACTGATTACTCCAATCAAATCTAATCCAGGGTGATTTCATTAACAGGCACCACCTGGAACATCTTCTCGATGGCCTTGACGATCTTGGTTACCACGGCGGTGGTCACGGGCGGGCCCAGCTCGTGGTAGATCTCCTTCCAGTTGCTGTTCGCAAACTGGTGGATCGTGTCAGCTGGAACAGAGATGGCAACGTGTCTTTGATTTTTTAAATTACAATTACATTTCCTACTAACACAGGAATTCAAAATATTGAACAGAATCAATGTTGATCCTACGAACAGAACCAATGAGGATACCTACTCATAAGAAGTCAAAATTTTACGCAATACAATACAATACAAAATGCTTTACTGCACACCAAAAGAAGTTTACAAATTAAACACAGAATCAATCATTTTAATAACGGTAGACAACCGGCGGTCTTATCGCTAAAGAGCGATCTATTCCAGACAACCTTTGGGTAGTCAAGTTGAGTACAAGTCCATTTAAGTACAAGTGGGAATCGAACCCACGACCTCTGCTTGACCGGAGTAGTGCTCTCACCACTGAGCTATAGAACCGCTATATGGATAGCATGAAATATTGTCTTCTCAGTCTGCTTTTTAAAGCGCCCTCTGTATTTTTCTCAAGCAGTATTATAGTATGCTGGCAAAGGTAACAGGCCTCACTGGCCTATTTATATTACCCTGTATGTTAACAGTAATAAATTCTAATTATAATGCGCCTGTTATTATTGACGTAGCAAAATGTTACTGTTATAAATTTAAATTTTAAAACACCTTGTCTGTCGGCCGGCCGACAAGTCTCCTCTCCTTGAATAGCCTTTACTCACAAGCTTGTTGGCTCCCGTTGAAGTTTTGGAAGGCGAAGTGCACATTGGTGAACCCGTCCGTAGTGTATTTCAATATGTCTGACCATCGCGCTGGAAGTCTGCAGTCTCCAGTGAATCTATACAATAGAGGATATACTCACAAGCTTGTTGGTTCCCGTTGAACAGGTTCTGGAAGGCGAAGTGCACATTGGTGAGCACGTCGGTGGTGTGTTTCCAGCTGGCTATCTTCCAATATGTCTGACCATCGCGCTGGAAGTCTGCCGTCTCAAGCTGAATTTTTACGATAATGTCGCCTGTAACAACAGTCACTATCCTGTTAGTTATACATTAACAATAAGTTGTTAGTTATAGTTATAGATTAGCAGATGCTCAAAATATTTTCTACTTTAAGCATTAATATATGTTATATATTATTCCAAATCCAAGCATCTATGCTCCTATGAAATATGTTACAGCAAATAATCTCTTTGGCTACTAATAGTAATATTGAAACGATAATAGAATCCATCCATATTTCTCTATACTTATTGCCAGACCACAGAGACAGCGATTAACCACAATCTACTTTGATTTGAAACACGGACAACATAGAAAACAACTACAGAAAACAACTAATAAGTACTGTTTCTAATTTCCCATAATCTTCCCTCGCCAAATGCTCTGCTAAGCTGCCGATGTTTATTTTAGTCGATATCAACTAATTTCGTTACAATTCGAATTTATGTATTCGGGATACAATCGAAAGCAAACAAATCCCAGGCTTACCCTTCTTTTTTCTTTTTTTTCTTTTTTTATGTCATAGGGGGCAAACGAGCAAACGTATCGCCTGATGGAAAGCGATTACCGTCGCCCATAAACACCTGCAAGACCAGAGGAGTCACAAGTGCTTGCCTACCCGGAGGACGAAGATAGAATGCCTCTATGCTAGTAATTTCACCGGCTATCTTACCCCCACACCGGAACACAACAATGCGAACATTGCTGTTTGGCGGTGGGTTAGCAGGCAAGACGGTAGTAACAATCCGGACGGACCCTGCACGAGGCCCTACTACTCCAATAGTTTATAGTATAGACAAACTTTGAAACCATGAAAAGATTTGGATTGTGATTAAACAAACTTAATCTAACCTAATCTACCTGTAGGATAGCATAAAACAAAAATAGTTTTCTATGAAATGAAAATTTGATTTAACGTTTGTCTCTGAAAGAAGGGGATCTCGAAGTTCCACGCCATTGCAATAATTGAAAACAAATGAAACTACTCCATAACTTACGGATCTTGATCTTGTATTTGCCCTGTCCCTCGATGGGCAGGATGAGCAGTTTTCCGCCGAGCTTGTAGTCGCCATTCAGGGTGATGGAACACTTTACTTCTAAGTTTATCTTCTTGCCGTTACGTCTGAAACAATCATCACAATTAAGTATTAGTGTCAGTAGGTAAGTTATCAGATAGTAGCACTGCAGAGATGCGAATCGCGAGCTTCGAAAGGCGCGACCCAGGCCTTTCTACAACTACACATACAACTCTGACGGTATACTGTCCCTCTTGTGATCGTAGTTCGTGAACAAGGAGGGATTCACGAGCCAACGTGCGCACACATGCAAGAAACAGTTGACAGGGCGTCGCCGTTGAAGGATACGTCAAGGAGGGCATCACATCAGATAGTATTGGGTTGATTACTGCGACGCTAAACCGAGAATATCTAGGGTGAACACAGAATAGTCAATTGACTGTCCAGCACCTTTATGATGCCTCGAGGAGACAAAACACGTATCGAGGTTTACGTTGTCAGTTTGTGGTTACTTGCGTATTTCTTTGTGCAGAGGAAGGTCTTGACTTTATGAAAATTTATTAATAATTTTTTATTTATTTATTTATTTGTTATTTCGCGAAATAACAAAGGAACTATTTATACAGGAATACCGCTAAGTATCAAGTGTGCAGTCGTCTGCAATCGGACTGCAACATTGGTTTGTAGCTTCAGTGCATTCACTTGCACTAGAACTTAGAATTACACACTTTTGCAGCCAGAATGCAGTTTAAATGCGGTCTGCCTGTGTTAGCAATTAATGTTCTTATTATTTATTATTGTTGCTGATAAGGGCCTATTCTGTGCCACGACCAGTGTTGATTCATAGTGTCAGCCTTTCATTAGAGTTCACTGCTGAGTCCAATTGAGTCCAAGAATTCGCAAACTCTTTGGGCAGTGAGTCGTTGTATCTTTTCTGGGGGCACAATATGCTGCCCTAACTCCGTAACTGGATATTTTATGCATGAGTGGTCTACAGGAGCAACGGATCCTTCCTCCTCTGTCTCCTAGCAGGACCTATGCGTTCCGTACCTACTGCTTCATTCCCATTTGGTTGGCAGTGACCTGCCAGAATTCTATAGTCACCGCACCGTTCCGGTAACACAAACGCTGGTTCCAAACATGCTTAGGCTGCAGGATAATCACAATGATTATTTTATGCTTGATTTATAATATTATACGTACCTAAATGGTAAAATAGCACGTGCACACACTCCTAAGCCTAAACCTAACCACGCAAACGTCTCGGTTGCACGTACGTGTCAAAACGACAGTTTGGCGTTAACCGCACCACTTAATTCATTCAATGCGTCACCTGTTTACCAACGTTTCCGTGTATCTACTTTTACATCACCTAATGTTTGTCTATACCTAGTTAAAAATAAGTCAATGTCGTCAATGATTAACACATTGATCTAAGTTACACATCCTAGCCTTCTACGAACAAGAAAAGAGACATGTATGTAGGGTAAGGTTGCTCAAGTCGTACCCGTAAGGAAATAATGCTGTAATATTTAATGTCATACAACTAAAACAAAATATTTGCTATGTATGGAACCTTTATTTAGTTACCTTTCAATTAACATTCATAGAAATTTAAAAAGCTCTTAGCAATATAGGTATTTTTACGATTATCACAAATGTACCTTCGGTACGATTAAGGCACCTAGTCGCCTAATTCATACCACCTATAGCCTAAGTCGTACTTAGAATAAGACTTCAGTGAAGACAAACTAAACGAAACATATAAATGAAAATTATATTCTCTGAAACACAAAAAATTGAGCTTAGGAAATTATTGTGGTTGAACACAGATATCACAAAAAAATCTTTTTACTTTGCTTTCGACACCAGCACATAGGTCATGTACCCAACCTTTACATTTCATACATCGTACCGGTACGAGTAAAGAATTCTCCACAGGTACGACTTAAGCAGCGAGGTATTCTAAGTTTCTAAACAAAATTACTGGCATAACCTAAAAACATTCTACCGTTTGAATGTGCCTAAACGACGGACAGATCACCATTAAAAATAGATGTAATCAAAAAAATAAGTTGAATATTAAATTCCTTTTATAAAAAGCTTACAAATGGGCTAAACATTTTACTGAAAACTGTGTTAAAAACTCACTTTTTGATTATTTTTGCTCCGCAAGACCGGTCGGCCGTCCAATTGTTTTCACATGCTCGCTCAACTATTTAGCTCAGTTTAACGTCACTAGATGGCACTTTTTATAGGTAACGGCTGGGATATCATCAGGGTACGACTTAGGCGGTAGTACGACTTGAGCAACCTTACCCTATTGTATGCACCTATCTCCAAAGGTATAGATTTCAACTTGTTCTTAACAATGATTGTATGTATGTATATGCTCAGCAGAAATCCAAAAAATGTTATAGGTATGTCCAGACCTTTATGGTGATCACAACCTGGCTAGATTCAACTAATACTTAACAAAAGAAACTAGGGAAATAAAAGCAAGGGAAAAATTCAGTTTGTTAAAGTTATGATTATAAAGAACTAGCGACCCCCTCCGGCTTCGCACGGGTGCACAGCTGATAAATTATGCATGTATTGTATTATGCATTAAACCTTCCCCTTGAATCACTTTATCCATTAAAAAAACGCATCAAAATCCGTTGCATAGTTTTAAAGATCTAAGCATACATATATAGGGACAGACAGACAGACAGCAGGAAGCGACTTTGTTTTATACTATTTTATGTAGTGATGACGTTTAAATGTCTTGTACTTATATATCTACTTATTACCGACATGAAAATAGGATATTAATTTGGATAGTAAAAGTGGTCATATTGGACCTTCATTCGACGTTTCACAGCATACGAAAATCAAAACTCATTAAAAAACACAAGCCATAAACAATTCACTTTTGGGTATATTAAGTTTACTAGCTTTGAAATTTTACTGTCCTTAACGTAAAACCTCAGCGTTTGGTTACTGTTTTAGAAGTACATGTGATATAGTCGATAGAAGTTATAGAATCCGTACTGTAGCTGTTGTCTTTCTGTATCCAGGTAATCTACCTTAAGACTTTAGCTAATGTCAATGTTGGTCAACATATTTTACGGTCACGGGCACTAGACATATACCTAGCCCTTAATTTCATAAATTACTATCGTAACAGGAAAATGACCCCCACTTAATCTCGGTCGTGCCGATAATAACAATAGTCAAGAAGAAAAACCAAATGACTAACAATTAAATCTGTAATAGTTGTAATGACCAATCATTTTGATGGTCTAATGCATGCGTATGAAACTATTGTTATTAAAATGTCATTAGACCATACCGCGTAAACGTTAACCTTAGATCCTTTGATAAATTAATTATTGCGGTTTGTGACTATTAATAAAAGAGAGGAACTTTTATTGACGTGGTTACGGTCACATTAACAAAAATACCCTACTGATGTTTATAATGAATCACCTGAGTTACTTCAATAGTGGTGAGGTGACAGAAGGTATCCTATCTTAGCTTTGAAACGTTGTTACCCATCTGTAATGTTTTGCAAAAAATTTAATTTGGCCGATTGCAAGTATTTTTTTTCTGAAACCCGTTATATTTTCAGGACTTTATAAACATCGTTTTAAAGAACTCATTAGGTTAGGTTTGTTTTATAATTATTCTGAAAATTTAACAGTTTTGAAAAAAAATGGCTTTCGGACGAATGAAAATTTGGCGAAACGTTACAGTCGGGAAACAAAAATAAAGTTTCAGATAGGTTACCGTTACAGAATCTTTATTATTCAGTATAACAATGCTTTTATTTAATGTAACGGGAAAAACAAAGATACAGTAAATTAGAAACAGAATTACAATTGTAGTTATCCAAATGAGAAAAATCGTTCGATCATATTAATTAAGTATCTTAAAAGTTGATACATAGCTAATTTGATAAATACTTAGCATCGGACTGGATACGGAAGTAGGTTGAACGGGGCCAACATGACATCAGGCGTGAAAAAAATAAATAATTGGACTAATATCAGTATACGAGTATGAACGGGCAAAATGAACATAGAAGAATAATATTGAATAATTAGGGTAAGTTGCATTGCATTTTCATTGCATCGTCCACATTTGGGGTTGAGCTCTGCTACGTTGTTTAAGCACCAGTTTTTTTATTAATTGCATTATGGGCAAAATTACCTCTACTACCCTTAGACCACCACTTTGTAATAAAATTCTAACTGAAAAGTAGAAAGATAATTCTTTTTACTTTTGCGCTTATTCTGCCTGGCGATACCTACTGAATTCATTTTACTTATACAGATTATACCCCCCCTAATCATTAAAGTATATATTTATTATTTATTAAGTATTAATTTACGTCAGTAATTACGTATGAAGGGCTAAGGTAATAAGGGTTCCAAGTTGACTACGGAACCCTAAAAAAGGGGTTGAATCCATTTTTCCACGCAGAAAACTTTTTTTTAAACTTATTTTCGACTGCACGTAATAAAAGCATGAAATAACTAGTGTTACTATCTAGAATTCAGGGAAAAGTATTATTAACTTTAAAAAGTTAGTTAAAATTATCAATTTATTTGTCATATTATGTGTAACTAGGTTCCAACCACTGTCTAAGTGTTTTTTAAAAGGAATAAAGCATCGTAAACAATTAAAGAAAAGGTTAACCCTATGACCCTGGGTCGTCTCGTCCCAGAACAAAGGACATAAATACTCGTAAGGTCGCCGAACGCTTATTAAAAACTTAGGTAGTTCGTGTTTTTATTCTTGAAAATAAATATAAATTAATTAAAATGTGTTACATTTCTAGAACGAAGCAGAAAGGCTTAGATTATAATTATAACCCAAGGAGCAGGATAAATAGAAATACAATACGCGGAACTAAGAGATTGCCTTGCGGCCATTAAAGTACAAACAATTACCGTAATGAGAAATCATCATTATCATTGTGTGCGCGGTTTTTGCGCCGGTCTACATGCAGCGTTCTCGTAGACAATAACTCTTGTTCTTAAGGACTGTCATTTAAGAGAGTTAGGTACACCCACGAACAAATTTTCCACGTCACTAAGTCCTCGTCGTATCCGACAACGGCGACTCTTACTCTGTCTGTTCATGTGCGTGGATGTGACTTTAACCCAAACTTGGTCTTCAATGTCCGGTCACACTGTGTGCAATAAAGTACAATGTCGGGTCACCAAGACATACTCTACCTACTCTCAGCGTTACGTCGCGTCGCCGCAATGTCAAAATTTATATGGGGACGCCCGTACGGTGGGGACTAGCTAAGATAAAATGTAATAGGTATCTCGAAAACGAATGCAGCTAGTTTGTTCAAATAAATTAGATTTTGAAGGTATTTTAATTTTAATTAAACGAAGCTCCAAAGAGAAGTTCTACCTTTAAAAAGAAACTGAACGAAATCTTCTTTTTCTTTTTTTCCGAAATTAATTTCTCTGGTACCTCATGACAATGGGACCAACTAAATAGAAAGTATGCCCTTTGAAACAAAAATAAAAGAAAACAATACCTACTCCAAATCCATCGGCTGGATGGATTTAGAGAATTGTTTTCTCGTTTCAAAGGGCATACTTTCTAGCTTATTTTTTTTAGTTTAGCCCTCACTACCAGTGCTTCGGACTTTATGTGGGAGTATAACCCGCTAATGGGATTATCTCCGCGCCACAGGAGTGATTCCAGCCGGCTTCGAATAACGGCGAACATATTTATTTATTTAATACCATTAATGTTAGCACTAACAACTAACATAGGCCAAGTGACCCGTATTATTTGACCGCAGGTGTAGGCAGCATCCTCGTGGACAATAAAATTGTTAAGGACTGTCATTGGAATGGGAAACAATTGAAGAGAAGCTTTTCCTTAAGGACTGGCTCAATAGCTCATTATCAGAGATTGGCTGGCATGTCATAGGTAATTATGTAATAACATGACTGTAGATTGCAGTCTTTATTGGAAATTGATGCTGCATAAAAATAACCCTGGTAATTCGAATTCGATCGTAAATAAAAGAATCGCGAGTCATCTAGTAATCGGTAATTCTATTCATCCCTTAAGGCGACGGGTAATGCGAAACTAGCGCCACTTTTGACTTTTTTCTTATACCTTCATATTCTGATATTTTTTTAGAAATAGCTGAAGTCTAGGAGCTAGCAAAACACCTTTAATATTTATTAAATCACTATATACAATTTGTTCACTGTAGTTTACCTTACAAAACTTGTTCACGTCAAATGCGGCCACAATAGTTTTGGGCAAGTTTTTAGAGACAACTAAAGAACAAGAAATTGTGTATTGTGTATAATGATTTAATAAACACTAAAGGTGATTTTCCAGCTCCTAATATCTTGCAATTACTGAAAATTTATCTGGTTTGGAAGATATAATAAAAATTCGTAAGTGGCGCTAGTTTCGCATTACTCGTCCCCTTAAGTAAATTGATTTAAATACGATACCTTATCAAAATCGAGCTTGAAAAATAAACTTCTGATTATACCCAAAGATATCCTACATTAAATAAAAGTGGATAAACCGTACACCATTCGTTCGTTACACATCCATATATATCTTACGTATATATCGCCGTCGTAATAAATAACACGTAAGCCTTCTTAATTTGGAACTAGATCGATTTGTGTGAAAAATAAAAAGAATACATGAATCATAGATTAGTAATAACTTTTTTGCAGCAATATGTTCTACAAATCGTGCTAGAGATACAACATCTGAGATTCCGGAAATTCATCAGTAGAATATAACGAAAGGTGGAAGAAAACGTACTTATACTTAAGCTTCTCAAAAGAGCAACCTAAAAAGTTATATATATTAGAAAACTAAAAGGACTTACTTTTTATTCTGACTTTCTGAGTCCCTAAATCATTTATAGTCTAGTCGCGCGCGTCTTGCTATATCTTTGATGTGTCAACCAGAAATTGAATTCAAGGTAGTCGAATAAACAAAAGATCACGTAAAAATGCACACTTGGAGTTCAGGATAAGGAGGTAACAGCACGGGCCGAAAGAAAGTTATATTAAAGACTCACTTGAAGGTCAAGATCTCGCAGTTCTTCAATCCCTTTACGGTGGTATTCATTAGATCCAACTCCAGTCCCTCTTACTGCGAAACAGCATGGTCTTTTAACATACTTGGGATCTAAGATTCTTTGAGGAGGCCGTGAGGTAGACAGGCAGTGGCGTACGTGCATCCACAGTTGACAGCATAGGGCTGATAGAGTCACATGAGAATAAAAAGACTCACTTGAATTTCAGGGTCTCTACAGTGGTATTCGTCATGTCCTACTCCAGCCCCGCCTCTCGTGATGCAGCATAATCTATGAACATGGGATCCAAGCTCGGCAACTCTAGATCAGGGGTCCCAGCTGTGATGTACGGCACTGTCTTCTTGACAGAGGCCATGAGACAGGCATTGCGTCCAGGGTTGACAACACAGGGCTGATAAAAAGTCACATAAAAAAAGACTTAAGTACTTGAAATTCAGCATCACGTAGTTCTTCAGCCCTTTTACATTGGTATTCGTCATGTCCTACTCCAGTCCCGCCTCTCGTGACGCAGCAAGGTCTATGCACATGAGATCCAAGCTCGGCAACTCTAGGTCAGGGGTTCCAGCTGACGCACGGCTTTCTTGGCAGAGGCCATGAGACAGGCAGTGCGTCCAGGGTTGACAACACAAGGTTGAAAAAAGTCACATAAAAAAAGACTTACTTGATATTCATGATCTCGCAGTTCTTCAGCCCCTTCACAGTTGTATTCGTCATGTCCAGCTCCAGCCCCGCTTCCCGCGAAGCAGCATGGTCTATGAACATGGGGTCCAGGCTTGGTAGACCCAGATCAGGGGCACCGGCTGCGATGAACGGAACCGCCTTCTTTGCAGAGGCCATGAGGCAGGCGTTGTCGGCATTCTTGCATGGTGTCAGGAAGGGCGCTGGAATTAGAGGATACAAAGTACAATAAGTTATTATGAAAAGAAATATATTTTTGAAGCACAATTCTCATCGCTGATCTACTTTTGCACAAACGTCACTTGCTCATTAAGACGAAGTAAACGAGCTCATACGCTTAGGAGTTCTCATAACCACCTTTCGGCATTAGATCAGCTTCATGTCAGATTAATACACTAAATGAAAATGACAGCTCAATAGGAAACGGGGACGAGGGTCAAAATTTACAAGATTTGGTTACGGACTGGGCTGCCATCCGTCCGGGTTTCCCCGGATTTGTCCTAGTTTCGAGGCCGTCCGTGAAGTGTCAACCCGGATACTTTTTCGTGAATGAAAAATAAAGCTGTTATGAATATATATTAATCGTTTCTGAACGATACGTCACTTTGACAAATACGTTCCCCCGTTTTTCTCTCTCATGTCGTCATGTCATGTAGCATCAATGTACCTGGCTTATGCTATCAATAAAGTGATTATAAAGAAAAAGAAATGTTTAACTGGACCTCAAGTGAATAATAAAACCTATAAAAATAACAGCAGAGCGTGGTTGATCAATATAATATGAAAAGATGGCGAGTAATACGTGTACATTCCCGAAATTGTGTGATGGCGTCGGTTTCTCAAACTGGAAGTTTAGAGTAAAAATACTATTGGAAGAGAAAGGATTAGAAGATGTGTTAACGTCCAAAACGGCGAAAAAGGAAGACGACGCGAAAGCGCGCTCGATAATAGTGCAATGCTTATCGGATAGATATCTCGAGTACGTTAAGAAAAGTACGACGGCGGCGGAGATGATCGCACAGTTAGACAAGGTCTTCGAAAGAAAAAGTGTGTTTAATAAATTATACCTGAGAAAAAGGCTTTTAGCTTTAAAATGTTTACCAGAGGATAAATTGCAAGACCATTTTTTAAAGTTCGACACGATGATCGCTGACCTTGAAGCCACCGGAACAAAAATTGACGAGAGTGACAAAATTTGTCATCTTTTGCTTACTCTGCCAAATGAATATGAAACAGTGATAACAACACTTGAAACCATGAGCGACAATAAGGAATTAGATATGGAATTTATTAAGTCAAGATTATTGGACGCAGAATTAAAATTAAATGGTGAAGAAAATAGAAAAAACATGAACAATGTGGAATCAAGTTTTACTTGTTATAAATGCGGAAAGCAGGGACACATATCATATGATTGCAAATATAATGAGAGACAAAATTATACACAAAGGCCCCCACTCAGAAGTCGAGGCAGAGGCAGAGGCAGATCTAGAGGCCGATATTTTAGAACAAGAGGTTTTGGAGGTGCTACAGAACAAGATCATACTCATACCCAAGAATCAACATTTATTGCTTTATCAGCACAAAATAATTTGCAACAAGAAGACAGCTCAATTCTTTTCGTTGTGGATTCTGGAGCGACCCATAATTTCATAAAATCTGAATATGAGAAAATAATGGAAGACGTGAAATATCTACAGCAACCTATATACATAAAAGTAGCGAATGGACAAAGTTTAGTGGCCAAAAAAGAAGGAGTTTTAAGATTGGAATGTCAAAACAATGCGGTGAAGATTGAAGGACTAATAGTGGAAAGTCTTACTCACAATTTACTCTCTGTAAGCAAGTTACAAGAGAGAGGACACACCGTAGTATTTAAAAACGGACAATTAAAGATACACACAAATACAAAGACATACTTTGGAGAAAGATTGGGTAAACTCCATGTATTAAAATTAAGAAGAAAATATGAAGAATATTGTGAGTACACAAATAATGACGGTGACTTATGGCACATAAGATTGGGCCATCTAAATAGAAAAGGATTGGCAATTATGAAGCTACCATATAAGAATGACACATGTGATACATGTTTGAAAAATAAAAGTACAAGGTTGCCTTTTCAGCCGGTGGAGCACGCACAGGCTCATAAGATAGGAGAGCTGATACATTCAGATGTGTCAGGACCAACAAGGACACCAACTAAAGAAGGGTTCAGATATTTCCAGACTATCATAGATGATTTTTCACATTTTACCCAAACATATTTGATGAAGAATAAATATGAAGCAGCTGATAATCTAATCAATTATATAAAAGAAGTAGAGCTAGAAAAGGAAGTAAAAATTAAGAGAATTCGCTGTGACAATGGAGGAGAGTACTCTTCAAACTTATTTAAAAGCTATTGTAAAAATAAAGGAATAAAAATAGAGTACAGCATACCATATAGTCCACAAATGAACGGCAAAAGTGAACGGATGAACAGATCTATCTACGATAAAGCAAGGACTATATTAGATGAGTCAAACTTACCAAGATACTTATGGGGCCATGCAGTTTTGGCAGCAACATACTTGATCAATAGGTGCCCATCAAAAGCAATTGATTTTAAAATACCTGCTATAATATTTGGAAGAGAGTTTAAACTAAATAAATTGAAAGCATTTGGATGCCAAGGATGGATGATGATAATACCAAGAGGAGACAAGTTTGATTCAAGAGCGAAAGAGGTAAGAATGATTGGATATGGAAGAACTGGATACAAAGTATGGGATCCAAAGACAGATGAAGTAATAATTACAAGAGACATAAGGTTCAATGAGAAAAATATAAAATATGATACTAAAATAAATGAACAGACTGAAGTGGAAATTGAGATAGAAGAAAAAGAACAGACAACAGACAGAAATGATAAATCAAGTAAGAAACAAGAAGAAATTGATAATAAGGAAGAAAATGAGATAAGAGAAGAAACAGAAGAAGAAAGAAAAACATCAAGTGGAAGAATAATACAGAAACCAAAGCATCTACAAGAATATGAACTAAACGAAGCATATTGTTTATTAAATAATGAAGAGGAACCACAAAGCTATGAAGATGCTATTAGTGAAGGATGGAGAGATGCTATAAACACAGAACTAGATGCATTGAAGAAGATGAATACATGGACAGTGACAGATTTACCGGACAATAAACAAGCTATAGATACAAAATGGATATTTAAAACAAAGGATAATGGCATGAAAAAGGCACGATTAGTAGCTCGCGGTTTTCAGATAAGAGAAGAAGATGATTTTGGTAAGAACTATGCTCCAGTTGCAAGAACTTCAACGGTAAGAACACTTTTAGCACATGCAGTACAAAACAATTATGATATTAGACAGCTGGATGTACCCACAGCTTTTCTTAATGGGACATTGGAGTCAGAAGTATACATAAAAGCACCAAAAGGGATACAAGTAGAAGAAGGAAAAGTCTTAAAACTTAACAGAGGATTATATGGCTTAAGAGAAAGTCCGAAGTGTTGGAATCAGAGATTTAATGACTATGTTGAAAGAAACGGATTTACAAGATCACTACATGACTTTTGTTTATACATTGGAAAAGACATTAAAGTATGGATGGTAATATATGTAGACGATATTATCTTAACTGGAAATGACGAAAATATGACTAAAGTGATACAGGATTTGAAGAAGGAATTTCAGGTAAAGGATTTTGGCTTTCCAAAATTATTTCTCGGAATGGAAATTGAAAGAAAAGGAGATCATCTAAAAATTACACAGAAGAATCAAATAGATAAAATGCTAGCAAAGTTTAAAATGACCGACTGTAAAAGTACAGCTACACCAATGCAGAAAGACTATCAATATGATGAAAAAGAAGAAATAATTCAAGACGTACCATACAGACAACTGATAGGTGGACTTATGTTTGTAGCTACTGTTTCTCGACCGGACATTGCATTTGCTGTGTCATATCTCAGCCAGTATTTGGATAAACCAACAAAAGGACTATGGACTCAAGCAAAACGAATATTAAGATATTTAAAAGGAACAGATAGTACGGGATTGATATATGAAAAGGCTGAACATGACTCCTTAGAAACTTTCTCAGATGCAGACTGGGCCGGAGATCATAAAGATAGAAAGAGTGTATCTGGATCTGTTACACTCTACAATGGATGCCTTGTGTCATGGTTTTCCAGAAAACAGACATGTGTGGCACTTTCAACTGTGGAAGCTGAGTATGTCGCTGCAGCTACCAGTGCTTGTGACTTATTGTATGTTAAAGGACTTTTCAGTGATTTGAGTGGACTAAACAGTGACATAAAGTGCATACTTTTCATGGACAATAAGGGTGCAATACAGTTATCAAAATCTTTTGAGAATAGTAAGCGTGCTAAACATATTGAAATTAAAAACCATTTCTTAAAAGACTTAATCATAAAGAAAGAGATAATTGTAGAATACATATGTACAAACGATAACTTATCTGATTTATTAACTAAAAGTTTATCATCCGAAAAATTGTGTTATATGAAAAGTAATTTAAATATTATGTAATTCAAGTAATTAACGATTGATGTCATTTTGTTTGAATTGTTAGTTTTAAAATGTTTCAATCGAGGCGGGGTGTTATGAATATATATTAATCGTTTCTGAACGATACGTCACTTTGACAAATACGTTCCCCCGTTTTTCTCTCTCATGTCGTCATGTCATGTAGCATCAATGTACCTGGCTTATGCTATCAATAAAGTGATTATAAAGAAAAAGAAATGTTTAACTGGACCTCAAGTGAATAATAAAACCTATAAAAATAACAAAAGCGAATGTTTTTTAAGGCAATTGTCTTGTGTATCCTATATATACACAGACCATTATAATGGTCACAGGCCGTTATAATGGTAATTAGATACAATAACCCCATAGCTACAATAGCCCCGAGTCACCTCATATATTTAAATCGATATCTGTATATTCCCTTTTTTCGATCAAAATATTTGAAAGTTTCACCAAAAATACTGACCTGCACAATAAATAATGCGAATTCAATACCTATACTATTTAAAGGTATTTGCAAAACTGTTTTACTGGATCTAAAAAAAAACTTACCTAACCTAACCCGGCCGAGTCGGATCTTAGTGTGCAGTGCGAGGATAATTAGTGTGCAAGTCAGTATTTTTGGTGAAACTTTCAAATATATCCGATGTACGAACCATATTTTTGGTGTGAATTTGGTTAAAAATGTCATCTCGTTTTGTATGATGTTTAAGTTTTTTTTGTAGGACATGTTCAGTTAATCAATTGTTTTTTTTGCACGGCATTAGTTTTTCTGGTATGCATTCAGTTAATTAGTGGAGTTACCTAGTGTACTGAAAAATTATACAGATGTGCATTTAAATAGGTATATCCCGTTTTTTAATTATATTATTTTCGGACGCGTCCGGGAAAAAATGCGATTTACGCCAAATGTCCAGGTTTTTTTAAGTCTTTGTCCGGCTTCGGCGAATTTAGAGATGGCAGGGGGCCTATGATGGTTGCGTTTATCACGTGATAAATAAGTGACAAAGCATCTGTCCCTTGCACTCGCAATTGGTCAAAACGTGACGGATGCTTTGACACTTATTTATCACGTGATAAACGCAACCATCATAGGCCTACAGCTCTAGTTACGGACAGATTAGACAGACATACAGCTGGTCAGATGAAACAAAACCTTGTAAAAAACGTGTCCCAATCTTTGTTATCGTATAGCCGGGTAAGTAAAGCGATATGACCCGTGATGATGGTTTTACGAAAAAAAGTAGAAATAACGGTGTGTACATCTTAGATAGAAACGACAAGAGAAAGAAACACAATGAAAAAGATTTATGTTGAGTACTTTGTGGCTTTGTGAGCTGTAAAATCTTGCGAATATTGTTAAAATGGCTGAAATATGTATTTTTTTACGTTTTCAGCCCTAATATCCGCCATTTAAAAAAATTTGGGCAAGTGCGAGTCCGACTCGCGCATGAAGGGTTCCGTTCCATAAAACAAGTTTGTTGTATGGGAACCCCCCTTAAATATTTATTTTATTTTATTTTTAGCATTTGTTGTTATAGCGGCAATAGAAATACATCATCTGTGAAAATTTCAACTGTCTAGCTATCACCGTTCTTGAGATACAGCCTGGTGACAGACGGACGGGAGGACGTACGGACAGCGAAGTCTCAGTAATAGGGTCCCGTTTTTACCCTTTGGGTACGGAACCCTAAAAAAAAATACTGAATAGTCAATAAAAGCTATACAGGGTGATTCAGGAGTCATGAGCGAGAATAACAAGGCTGACGAGGAGAACCACTTTGAGCAACTTCCATGCCCCCAGCCAGCCAGGAGTTCTTGTAAAATCATCTAATTAAAAATTAATTGATAGTTAATTGATCACTATCTATCCAAAATGAAAAATACAATCCTTTAGAGAGAGCGTTCAAAGAATACATCGTCGGCCTAAATCGCAAACCTCGTATCTCAATCTGACCAAATTTTACAGGAGGCACAAAAAACTTGATTACCAAAAATTTTGCATGAAGACTTGCTGAGTATTTTTTTTACATTATGTTAAGTTAAATTTAGCCGTCAGATTGCTAAAACCTTTCTTTTTTGTAATCACCTGAACCTGGACAATTTGGAGTTACGAGGTTTTCTTGAAAATTTTAGAAAGCTAATCGGGAGTTAAGAGCTTTGCTATAAAAATCCGTAAAAATAGAGGATAGTCTTTTGATCTGAACAAGGTAATTGTGGATAAAAAAAATAAAAAACTTGCAAATAAAAAATTATTTATTAAACTTTAAACAGAAAAGCCTCTTCTGGCTTCAAAAATGTGGGTAGCAAAATTATAATTACTTATACATTTTTTTTTTCAACGATTCTATAATAATCATGCTCACGAGGTGACCGGCATGTGGGATGTTGACTCGACGATCATCGTCCCGATAGTCGTTTCGGCGAACGGCCTTGTAGCGATGAGTCTCGACAAACATCTTAAGAGACTCTCGCTAGATGGCTTGATCAAGGGCCAGATACAGAAGGCGGTACTCCTGGACACGCACGGCGCGCATCGTCAGGAGGTTCCTCTCTCTGCAGCCCTAACCACCGGTAGCCTGGGCCCCGCCGGCGGCACCCTAGGTTAGGTTTTTTTATAATGTGTATAGGTACTTTTGAATTTCTGTATTGTATTTTACTTTTGATATAACTTTACTCGCATAGAGAACAGTTTGTATAAGGTTGGCAGCAGACTGATAGGTCGATAGTTGTTTATATCGGAAGGATCTCCCTTTTTGTACAATAAAATGATTTGAGACTCCCCAGCTCCTTGGAGTTTTCTTCATATCCAAAATTTTATTAAATAGAGTTATTATTGGACCTATTAGTATTTTCTGCCCAATTTTTAGAGCTTCGTTTGGAATATTGTCATGGCCCGGGCTTTTATCCTTCTTAATTTTTTTGATTTTTTCTATAATTTATCTGTAGTCAAAATGTATAATAGGTGTATTAAGCTGTGTTTCGTCGTTTTGTAATTCATTTTCTTCGTTGTGTTCATAGTGGTAAAGATTCCGGTAGAAGTCTGTTGCAATGCTTATTAGCTCTTTTCGAGTTTGTATTTTGCCTGTTTTGTTTTGCGCTTTCAATGGGGGTATCCATGTTTTCTCTGTATTTAGTTGTTTATACGCCTTCTTTTGGCTTCCGGTGTTGACAAGGTTTTTTTCGATCACTTCCATTCTGTAGTTTCCATAGTCCCTTTTTAACATTTGTTAGTAGTTTTATAGAGATTCGCTAGTTCTTTATTCTCTTCTTTAGTTTTTGATGGTTTCGACTGTAGTATTAGAGTCCGCCTATTAATTTGTTGTTTAGTTTCGTCAGTTAGTATTTGATTATTACTTTTTTTTGAGGATGGCAGCCTTAAGACTTTGTTTCACGGCTGTCTCTAAATTAAAATAGAAGGTCTCTATGTCGTCGCTATTTTCCCACTGCATCTTTTCTATTTTTTCCTTTTATGTCCTGAGGTATTCTTGTTGATTTTTGTCGCACGATAGATCGACTCTATGTTCACTGAATGTCGCTCGACTTCTTCTAGTTTTTTGTAGTTGAACGGTGCCTCTCACTAATCTATGGTCGCTGGGGAATATTCTGTTATTCAAAATTTCTATGTTTGTGAAGAGCTGTGAGCAGTTGCTCAGTACATAGTCAATCTGATTTTTGTGTTGTTTATCCGGCGTGGTCCAAGTCCAAAGTTTTTGAATGTTTTCCTTAAATATTATATTTATTACTTTGAATTTATTAGATAATGCGTATTAACGTCCTCGTCCTATATCCGGTATGTTTTTGTCTAGTTTTGAAAATATTTTCTGCAGTCATGCTTTCCTTTGTAGATTCATTTTAGTATCCGCCTACAAAACAAAACAATGTTATTAAGTAAAAAAACTTAAGTAAAGCACCTATTTTTTGTAGATAGGACTCGAGTTCGACTAAATATAACATAAATTAAAATAGTGACAAAAACAAAAAATATGTCTATTCGAACAAGTCACAATTATATAAGTTACTTGAGTTTTTTGCCTACATAAATTTTCATGACTTTTGACCAGCGGCAAAACCACCGGGATCGGTTACTTACATTACGGACATAACTTCGTATTAGAAACGTCGGGTTTTATAAATTAATTATTTAAACACGAGATAAAGTCTCGACCAAAGTCATAGAAAGATTAAATGAATTGCGTAGAAGACCACGTAACTAATCTTCATGCGATGCAAACCTCGTATGTCCACGGCACGCAACCAAACGACATTTTTAATAGTCTAATGTGTTTAAATATGATAAATATCTATCAAGAATACACAATCAGTAAAATCATAGAACCTTATTACACATACCTGTTATTCAGCACCCGTTTTCTTCCTAAATATTTACGCAAAACTGACGTGCAGTCACAACGCCATCGCAAACTGTACTGAAGGGAGTGGCGGCGGGAGGGAGATACGAGGTATTTCTTTTACAAAATGGCGGTCGGGAGTTGCGAGGTTTTCTATTTTGCTTTTTAAACGTAAACGGTTTATTTTTGGTATTTAAGAGTTTTGCCGTTAGATGCGTTCAGAATAGTACTATCTAAAAGTGTCAAAACATGATTTTCAAACAAAATGGACTTACGAGGTATGCGATTTAGGCCGACGACATAGAAGCATTACCTACTTACCTAGTCCTGGTACTAGTTGTGAAAGGCTAAAAGAGGTCAAAAGTCAATTTGCAATCCTAGAAAAATACTTCCCATTTTAACCATTTCTACGGTACCTATTACCTATTACAAGTAACCGTAAGAATGGTTTCTTCGTTATTTATTTATTTGCATAATTTAACAGTGACATATATGATTTTTACTACACTATTGTCTCTAATCGGTCGGTAAGTAAGTAGGTATAACCTGTGGTAAAAAGTGTAAACATATTTTTCTTTAATAAGAAGAACGGAACATACTCGATCTTGAATTGTATTATACACGGGATATGGTTTCAAATCGTATGAAAAAGAGGGATAGCGTCGTGAACGCAGAGGGCGTAGAGATCCGTCATTTATACCTATAAAGATCAATTGAAGTCGCTAATTTCAAGGATTTTCCTATTTCACATTTTTTAAGAGAAATAATCTGATAAATCTGATGTTTACACGCCTACTTGGCAGAATACACGGTGAAGTAACGTTTGTACGAGTACGTACTTAATAATAAGATCTGTTATGTACTATTCATGCAAATAAGCAATTTTGATTTGATATTGAATAATTTGATGGTAGGTAATTGGGTAAACAATGCGACATTCTGGTTGAGATTGTAGGCTGCGCACGCGTCTCGCGCTTTTACAACTGTTAATGTTAACTACTGGCATTATGTGTAGGTACCTACTTAACTTAGTTAATTATATGTTTGAAAATTTCAGACAGATAAAAATACATGAATTATCAGGAAAAAAAGCTTCAAACTATACCATGGACCTATAGATGCAGTAAGTAGTCTTATTACTTATATGGGTTTTTAGACTAGTTTTGCTTTAGATTAAAAGTTGTACATTAATATCGAAATAATTTTATACTATGATTTTATTATTTTACTTAGTATCTTTTGTATAGGACAGCGTTTCAATGTTTGCCTTTTCGAGAAAAAAAAATAAATGTATAAATTATTTTATACGAGCGATTTTTCCTTTCCATTGATATAATATTAATGATTATTTATATACAAAATTACTTACCAACATTCGCACTCACACTGTACACCAAACCGCACACCAGTAGCACCAGCATTGTTCCAATATACATTTTCTACTATTTAAAATACCTACTATAGTACAGGTAATGTAGGTTTTTATATCTACTTGGTCATTAGGTAAACAATGCGACGGTCTGGTGGAGATTGGAGGCTGTGGCTCGCGTCTCGCGCTTTTATACAAGGTGTTAATGATAACTGCTGTTATTACTTTAACAAGCTGATATCATAGTCCGCGCTGTCAACGTTATATGATGTAAGATATAGGTAGTTGAAATTAGACTTAGCTCGAAACGTTAAACGTTCGCGGGGTGTAGAGGGATATATGCATAGCCTGGACAGGTCATAGCAAACAAGAATTAAGAAAGAAAAAAAAAACCGGCCAATTGCGAGTCTGACTCGCGCACCAAGGGTTCCGTACAAACTTTCACTTATCCCATCTTAATTGGTCTGGTTGAGTTAAGGTTGCACCTGAAATGTACGGCGGCGCCGCATACAAACGCGGTGCAAACCTAACGTAACCGAGTTCTCCAAATATGATGTTTGAAAAGGACTATATTTTTTTATGATTTTTATTACAAATGTAGAATTGTTTTCAGATTATAAGTATTTGTAGTATGTGACGATATTACTTGCCAAATTTCATAGTTCTAGGTCATCGGGAAGTACCTACCCTATCATTTTTGATTCCCTTGAGAGTGTCGAAATGTACCTACGTTTTTCTGCAACATAAACGGTCGTACCTTTGTTTTACGTTAACGTAGAAGTTTACAAAGTGATCCTATAACTCCTATCTATAAGGGATAAATACGCACAAACTTGTGGCCAATCTTGGGTTGCGACGTAAAATATAAATTATATTTATAAACGCAACCCAAAATAAATGGCCGTATTTGTGCGTATTTTCCATTATTTTTAATTCTTGTTTTGCTACAACCTGTCCGGGCTATGGTTATGTATTTTGTTCGGCAAATGGTGGCCTGTTTAGGATGTCCAGCTCCAGCTACAGATATACAAGTATCAAAAAAATGCAATAATGACTAACCTACCACATTGCGATGTCGTATCGTGGTATAAGTAGGTACATTATAAAAAAATGCAATAATGATGTAAGTACAGCCGCCATCAGATATACATATCGCAGCATATAAGGCGTTCATAAATATCTGAACATGTACTGTAACGCTCAGTCAATAAGAGTCGTGTTCAGATATTTATGAACGCCTTATATGGTGCGATATATCTGATGGCGACTGTACCACGTTGCGATGTCGTATCGGGGGGGTCCGTAATGTTTCATATAATGTCAGAAAAACTAACGTACACTTGATATACAATCGATTGATATAAAGTTGTTTCATATAATGTAACGTTTCATTCATATACTTAATGTTTTTTTTTCCTATATTTTGCTGTTCTCTAATTATCGATTGATATAATAGGCTATGACATAATTGACAATATGCATAATTATACTTTTGTATAAAACATATTTATCACATAAATTTGTATTAACATACATACTATTTAGAATAATAGCGTTTTCATATAACAAATAAATCTACTTAAAGTGAAATAGGTAATGTTAGGAATCGTAAGCCAAGTCGGACCTGCGCTTGCTCGCTTCGCTCGCTCGTTAGGGTCGCAGTTCAACCTAACACTCCTCCTCGCTTCGCTCGTCGTCGTTCCTAGCCTAAGCCAAGTCAGACCTGCCTTAAGGTGTAATAGGTAATCTTAGGAATCTTAAGCCAAGTCGGACCTGCGCGGCTCGCTCGCTTCGCTCGCTCGTTAGGATCGCAGTTCAACCTAACACTCCTTCTCGCTTCGCTCGTCGTCGTACCTAACCTAAGCCAAGTCGGACCTGCCTTAAGGTGTAATAGGTAATGTTAGGAATCTTAAGCCAATTCGAACCTGCGCGGGCATTTGTTGTTATAGCGGCAATAGAAATACATCATCTGTGAAAATTTCAACTGTCTAGCTATCACCGTTCTTGAGGTACAGCCTGGTGACAGACGGACGGACGGACAGCGAAGTCTCAGCAATAGGGTCCCGTTTTTACCCTTTGGGTACGAAACCCTAAAAACGAGCTGACCCCACAAAATACGATGGAAAAACATTGGTTCTACCTGTCGTGGAAGCGCAGCCTAAAAGACACACATTTCAATTTCTCAATTGCACTACTTTGCCCATTAAAACTTTCTAGGCGCTATTATAAATGTTGATATAGTCAGTAGTCACTAGTCAGTGAGCTCTCAAATTGCGATTCAGGTTTAGGTGAGAACTGAGAGGATCTTATCTGGATCGCGTAAGAGCGAGCGAGACGGTTTGTAAATTTGAGAGGGGAGGGTTATTTTTTACAGCAATTCCTTCATAAGTCTGTCGAAAGCTAAGTAGGTATTATTGAATGTGGAATATGATACGCTACCTTACAAACACCACGAAATAATGCCGGCTCTCCACACCTTTATAGGCTAGTTGACCCAGTTTCGAAATATATTGGAAATGGTTAATAATGATCTTACTAGCTCTAAAAAAAATGTCTTGTATTTTTCTGAAAGCTAGAAAGCTAAATTTTATCAATTGAAAATTAGAAATTTCATAAACAGTCAAAAACGCCGTCCGCCATTTTTCGCTTTCGCTAATCTGTGGCGTGTCGTAGTATTACCTGTAAATATTCGAAATTCGACCGTCGTATAATGCCATTCCGCACACTCCAATATACTTTGACAGGAGATCGAGAGGGACGGCACTATTCGAAGTCGTCAAAGTAGACTTTCAGTTTTGTTTACATGACCAATGACGTCACTATCATAAGCGAAAATGGCGGAGAGCGTTTTAAGCATTTCAAAATACAGATTAAAAACCATATTTTCAAATTAAATTTTTTCAGCCATCTTACACTTTTATGAATTGAAAAATATATATTTAGGTTTCCTTTGCTAAATACTATACGGAATAAACATTAGTTTATTACAATTTGACATGAGTCAACTAGCCTATTATTGATACCCTACCATACATGATCAAGTAGGTAAACTTTAACATAATAATTGATCACACAAAATAAAACTACATTTTTAAATTGTTTTTAAATTGTTTTCAGTACCATTTCAAATGGATAGCTTATTATGTCGTTCCTGAGATACAACGCCGTGACTAACGGGCAGATGGACAGAGAGATTCGCGCCGTAAAGGGTTCCTTTTTACTAGGTTCCATACTTATACAGAGGCGAGAGGAGCGATTTCATCTTTATCAAAAAGTCGCCTCTCGTACGTGCTTTGCAATATTTAAACGAACTTCTCGTAGCAGCACCAAAGGGTGATATTTTTGGTGCTTGGATGATAATTAATATATGATGAATGTATGAGGTTCTGTGAGGCGATGGATGATCGTCCTTCTGCTGTAAATTATGGTTAGTTATTTATTAATATTTTTCCTTTCTGTTGTGCAATGTTCCGTATTGTTACTTAGTTCTATGACTGTACTTGTTACACAGTGCCTTGGTGTTATCACTGTAATACTGTGTAATTATAATTGAATAAATAACTAAAAAATAAATAAATTAATTATGTAACGTTTTGCATAATCTAACGTTTGATATATAACACGTATCTTTCTATTGATTTTTTCCTTTCGTATCTATCAACGGGGTATGTAACGCATTTTCCCAAAGAAAAAAACATGGTGACATTTAGGTTCGTCCACAGTAGCATGCGCAAGCGGTCTTGTCACCACTTCTTCGCACGAGGGCTCGCAATTCCGGAATTGACTTTTATGGTCACGCCCATTCCAAATTTTCCTATAGGTACTGACCTACTAGAACTACTACTGGAATTTCTGATAGGTTGCTGGCTTGCAAGCCCTAGTTTGCACGAAGCGATTTTCTTCATCATTTCTAATGAATGACAGCTGCTAAGGAATGGGATTCGCTTCCATCGTGTGTATTTCCCGAAAATTACGTATGAATAGACTGTTGCTGAACCAGCGAGTTACATCTTCGACCCCGTAGCCGTAAGTCACTACGGCGTCGAAGATGTACGTCTACCTTCATTGTTACTGAGGAAATGAGGACAATCGCTGGTCAGTTAATGGATAAAAAAAGATTTACAAAAACATGACAAGTAAATTGTGAACAATGGTAATTTTTCTCATGTAAGAGTCAATTACTATGCGTGGCGCCATTAAGTATAAATAATAACTTTTTTATATAAAGAATCTTTGTATCGATTCTGTTTGAATGAGGAAATACCACATTTACTTTTATAAATATTGACACAAACGTAAATTGTGAAAGAAAAATGTAATGTGATCCACTGCAATGTAAGCAGGACGTACTCGAATCTGCGACCTACGATTCTGGCGTAGTGCTCTCCCAACTGAGCTATCACATCGTTACGTCAATCACACCAAATCTTTAAAACGAACTTTTCCGACACTAACCTAAATTAAAAAATTTAAAACATCCTCGACACAAGTGGCTGTGGTCATCATAAGAGACTCATTCAATGAGTGATGAAGAAAATGCTATTAAAACTGAACATTACTACAAAGTTTGAAATAGCTAAAAAGCTTCAATATTTATATCATGGAAACTACTGGTCCTATTTCCACCAAACATAGCTAAGAACCATCTCGACTAGGGTTGCCAGGTGTCCCGATTTGCGCGGGATGTCCCGATTTCAGGGGTCTAGGGACGCGTCCCGATTTGCACCTGATCGGGACGTTATATGTCCCGATAAATCATGGGCTTCGCCAAGGGGGGGCAGGGGGGGCAGCTGCCCCCCTAGAGATTCAAAAATATGTCCAGTCACTTGACTTTTCTGATCGATTGCACATAGAAGTTGTAACAGAGATGCTTCTCTCGCTTGGTTGATGATGCTATGTGATTTTAACGTAGGTCTATTGGGCAACCTCAAGCCTTTCTCGTCGCGTCCAGTGGATCTTCGGCTCGTGGCAAGATCTCTCGGTGTCGTGACTCGTGATTATCCGCACTTGCATCAAATACATTGAATGATTGTCTTTCAATTTACGTTATTGCTAACGAAAATTTTCGCGCTCGCTGCGCTCGCGTTTTCATTTGGATTTTTTTTTATCCTTCCTCACGAAAAATGTCTGGCCCGTTACGCTCGCGTTGGATCTGACTATAACTATTATTAACCGCCCCCTTCCAAAAAATGTCGTACTCTACGCTCGCGTTTGATCTGGCTATAAGTATTTTTAACCGTTCCTTCCAAAAAATGTCGCGCTCGCAGCGCTCGCGATTGATCTGACCATAAGTATTACCTACTAACCGTCCCCTTTCAAAAATTTTCGCGGTCGCTACGCTCGCGTTCGATCTGAATTTTTTGGGAAGGAGACGGCTTTACTTATACTTATAAGTAAAGCCGTCTCCTTCCCAAAAAATTCCCGCTTGCTACGCTCGCGTTTGATCTGGCTATAAGTATTTTTAACTGTCCCTTCCAAAAAATGTTGCGCTCGCTGCGCTCGCGATTGATCTGACTATAAGTATTATTAACCGTCCCCTTCCAAAAAATATCGCGTTTGCTACGCTCGCGTTTGATCCGCACTACACTTTTATATTTACGTGCTTGGTAAAGCTTCAAATCCTCTAGCATGTATATGCACTGCCTCCCCCCTGGACCTTCGGCTGGCGACGCCTTTGCGATAAATCGATTAACTTATTAAAAACCGATTTTGTCGATTAAAATAGGATTTACTGGCATGTAATATTAGTTCCGAAAAACAATAAATGAAGCATTTATAAGAAAGTAAAAAATATTTTACTCGTCCCGATTTAAAAACCAAAATCCCGATTTGTGAAACCATCTGTCCCGATTTTAATCCGATCGGACCTGGCAACCCTAATCTCGACGGACAAGTTTTTCGATAAAACCGGCCAAGAGCATGTCGGGCCACGCTCAGTGTAGGGTTCCGTAGTTGCCCATCCTTCACAATAGACGGGCTTCGAGGTTTAAATTACGAGAAAGATTTCAAGCTCTATAAAAAAGTCGTAAACGCCAAAGTAACTGTAGGGGAGAGTAACCTATATTGAACCGGCGCTTAAATTGGACCACTTCTGTATTTCTACCAAATAACACAATTTATTTACACTGGCAACAAAAAATGAAGCGACGACAGCGCCATAATCAGTCCACCAATTTGCATCGACACTGTTCTGTGGTTGCGTCTGTTATCGGAAAAAAAGGTTTTTTGGCTGTTTTAATGTAAATTTTGCCTGTGTTACCTAAGGACCTTGTTCGTCGTAATGGTCAGTCAGAATTTTGGAAGACATTTAATAAAAAAGCTTGTTTTATATTGTTTTAAGTGTCGGTTAACGAGCACGAATCTTTTGAGCTTATGATTTTATTTTTGTCGATGAATTCAAATTCTAACATGGCCCCTATATTGGACCTCTCCATGGTTCCTAAATTGTACTACATGAACTGGCTACATGAGACTTGCACCACCAATCCCGATATTTGTGATGATTGTTTGAATGAATATTTCATTATTCTATTCAGTATATTGTTGATGATTTGTAGCGTTGTTGATTTTTTCAGTTTATATATCTTAACTGATTGTTAGAATGCTTAAAACATTATTATTGTGTTGATTTAGTAAGACTGCAAAGAGTTCCCAGAAATAATATCGTTCCTATTTGAAAGACTGGTTAAGTTAAATCATGAAAATAAATAATATTGATGTAAAATGGTGTTTTTGAATTTAATTTCATATTTTTATTTGTTATGGTACAATTAAGGGGTCTAGTGGTTCAATATAAGATACCAGTTTCGTTAATTGGACCGAATGACAACCTTTACTAAAAAAAATTTTTTACTAGTTGCGATTATCCTATAATTTTAACAGACTGGTATTATCTAGATACTAAATGAAGCTACATTATGAGTAATGTTTCATTAGTATATCTCTAAAGAATTTGGTGAAATGTGACTTAATGTCAAAAGTGGTTCAATATAGGTTACTCTCCCCTAATTACTTATTACCTTCTGGAACTTATACGCGCTAGATTGAGCGAAATGTTTTAATACAGTATGGCACTTAACTAATATGTGTAACGTTCGAAGTGTAAGAACACCTACATACTTACTGGTAATATGCTGAGTCTTATAGTGGCTCTAAATGTCTATGGGCCAAGCTTAATTCAAAATGAAGTAATTTTTTATACTTATTTTTTTCTTTTATAAACCATACAAAACCATTCCCCTGAACTTACAGGACAGTGAGTCATAAATCATCTAACTCTCCACCACCAAATAAACTGGACCCACTTACGTAAATATACTCTAGGCCGCTAAAGGCCACATGAAAATGGTCCTCACGAAAAAGCCATCACCGTACGCAAAGAGGTTGCCCAACATATATAAGACTCGGCGACCTTAACTGGCAGCAGTTGGAAGGTTGGATGCTCCCGGGCTGGCTGTCTTTGCCACTATTCGAAATTAAAAAATCAAAGTGTCATTCGCGATGCGCGTGTTTTTGGTAGCGGCTGTTTGTTGTTTGGCGGGAGTTAGGGCGGATTCACTTCGTAAGTTTTTTTATGATGTTTTGCGTTGACTTTCCGTCACATATAATCCAAGAAAATTAGATTGCAATATATGGAAAATTTGGCAAAATTAAAGGACAACTTTTATCTATCAGGATATGTAGGTTATAGAGCCAAGTTTAATTTTATCTACTCTCCCCCCCTCTCAGGGGTGAGCGTCACCCCCCCGCGCCCTCGAATGTGTCCCGGAGCGCGGTATTTTCCACTTTAGAAGAAAACCGTGTACGATACATACAAAAAGTATATGAACGAAATAATCCTGAATAAATTTACTATAAACCTTTGATACATACAAAAGCGATAGCACTTATACAATCGGCGCAATCTGTTACCAAATACTAACGTTTTTAATTATTGATCTTTTTTTTCTACTAAAAGGTTAGTTATCTCTAAAACTGCACACTTCTCGGCCAAAATATGTATGACAAAAGTAAAGAGTGGACAATGTTCTTTCTAAAAATGTATAATTTATTTCTGTTACTCTTTAATTTACCGTTGCAATGCTATTTTTAAAATTTAAGTCATTTGGCCATTATGCGAAATATAAATATTCGTACTAGTTAAACGGTGTTACTTGCGATACCATAGACTTCTTATATGTTTTTCTGTAATCTACAAATATTGAACTATATCCTGTATTTTTTTTTTTTTTTTTAGACTTACTATTTAAGGAAATAAGGGGTGTGTGGGGAAATCGTCAAGTTTTTCTCGTTTTCGTAAATAACTTCAAAACCGTTTAGTTTTGAATTATTAAATATATATATTTGAGATGTTCATAATGTACCCTTTCATTTGATATGTCACACGATATACTATGCCATTTTTTTTTCTATTTTGCTCCCTAAACTGGCCCTCATGTCAAAATTTATTTATTTGCGTTACGTTACATTACACGTCCATGTTTGGGTCATCAATTTACATACGTGTACAAAATTTCAACTCAATCGGTCCAGTCGTTTCGGAGCAAATTGGCTATGACCGACGGACGGTCTGAGACAGACACACTAGGGATCCTACTATAATCATAGCGAATTTTCTCCGAAACTACTGGACCGATTGAGTTGAAATTTAGTACACGTATGTAAATTGATGACCCAAATATGGAAATGTAACGTAACGTAAAGTAAATCAAGTAATTTGAAACATGGGGGCCCGATTTGAGGGGTAAATTAGAAAAAAAAAATAGCAAAGTATATCGTGTGACATATCAAATGAAAGAGTTTATTATGAATATCTCAAATATATATATTTAATAATTCAAAACTAAACGGTTTTGAAGTTATTTACGAAAACGAGCAAAACTTGACGATTTCCCCACACACCCCTTATTTCCTTAAATAGTAAGTCTAAAAAAAAAAAAAAAATACAGGATATAGTTCAATATTTGTAGATTACAGAAAAACATATAAGAAGTCTATGGTATCGCAAGTAACACCGTTTAACTAGTACGAATATTTATATTTCGCATAATGGCCAAATGACTTAAATTTTAAAAATAGCATTGCAACGGTAAATTAAAGAGTAACAGAAATAAATTATACATTTTTAGAAAGAACATTGTCCATTCTTTACTTTTGTCATACATATTTTGGCCGAGAAGTGTGTAGTTTTTGAGATAACTAACCTTTTAGCAGAAAAAAAAGATCAATAATTAAAAACGTTAGTACTTGGTAACAGATTGCGCTGATTGTATAAGTGCTATCGCTTTTGTATGTATGAAAGGTTTATAGTAAATTTAGTCAGGATTATTTCGTTCTTATACACTTTGTATGTATCGTACACGGTTTTCTTCTAAAGTGGAAAATACCGCGCTCCGGGACACATTCGAGGGCGCGGGGGGGTGACGCTCACCCCTGAGAGGGGGGGAGAGTAGATAAAATTAAACTTGGCTCTATAACCTACATATCCTGATAGATAAAAGTTGTCCTTTCATTTTGCCAAATTTTCAGCTAATCTTACTGAATTAATAGAAACATGTGCAAAGTATGTATGTTATCTAATTAGTTAATTACTTTACGAAGCAATTAGCTGTAAATACAAACGAGAATATGTAAGAAAGCTTTAATCTATACTCGTAACTATACTTTGAAATTGTTCACTTCTCATATAGTGAAGTTTATATAACTAAACTCATCCCCAAAGTCTGTTCTTATAGATACCTGAGAGATGCAGACCTGGTGACCTGACATACAGATTCCCCCTAGTTCGGGCACCAGTCTCCACCGCACTAGTTGTATACCTATTCATAAGAAAAATACCATAACTTATACTGTATATAAACTGTATACTATGTGGTGGAGAAAATAAATACTTTTTTACTTTTTTTTTTACTAATCTTTCGAATTTGTAATTCTTATCCCGCCATGTTGCACACAATGTTTTTATCGGCATCGGGTATATCTAGACAGAACAATCCAATTAAAATTCTAAATGTAAATTGAAATTCAACATTAATGCCATTTAAGAAATCTGTACACATGACGATGTTTTTTTTTCAACAATCCGTGTTGATCTTGGTAACTAAAATGAATAGTAAGTATTTAAAAATCTGCACCCGCGAATATCTGGAAAACGACACGCATGCAGATTTTTTTTCTTTGAAATCCTGCTATCATGAAACCTAAAGGGACGCCATTTGCAAAATTAGCATAGGTACGGAAAAACCTAGAGGACCATGGTTTTCCAGTCCGTCAGTCACAGTCCATAGTTCCAGATTGTGGGACAACCCTGGGTAATTGTATATGCCGTAAGTATTAAGAGTCGCCCGGCCATCTCACAAAACTCGACTGCAATATTGCATGACAAACAAGTACACAGCCCTAGGGCTTAAAGATGAACCTGTGTCCAAGTAACTATTAAACAACAAACAACCCATTTTGCAACCCGTTTTGTGTAAAATGATGCCAAGCAAGACTCGCACTGTCACAAAGTTATCAGATAGAGCCAGGCTACAAGTCCTAATTTCACAAACTCTACACCTTAGTTAAAATATGTGACTTGGCCAAGAAAGATAAAATAACAGCCAACAAAATAATAGGCCTCACCATTTGCTTGTCCCACAACTGAAAAATTTCCGGCCGTTCTGGCCAAACGGTCGCATCTCTCAACCGATTCTAATGAAGTCATGTGAGCAGTTTTTCGAGATTTTTCAAAATGGTGCAGATATGGGGGTTGAAAATGTAAAACTACAAATTTCAACCATTTAGAAACAAACTCGCGAGGTTGCACAGTACTTACCTTTTTTTTTTTCGCTGGGAAAATGCGTTACGCATGCCGTCCGACCGGGGGTTCGGAACGGGTATGTAGGGCTCCCGGGCAGATCCCACAGCAGCAGTGGTTTTAGTGGGTACACAGCAGAGTGTACCCACTAAAAACCCAGCGCGTTTTCCCTTCACATTGCATTAGGCGAAGTCCACAGGATCGCTTGCGCATGCTACTGTGGACCTCGCGATTTGCATGTCTGGTTGGGCTCGGCCGAGGGAGAGCACCCCGAATGAGAAGGAGAGAGGGGCGCTCCAGTCATGTTGGACTACTTGGCCGGCAGAGGGCCCCCGCCCCCGCCGTCCAGCCCACTAGGGCGGGGCGAGCATATGCGCAAAACGCCGGCGTGCTCGACCCACCCTTCGTCTGCGAGTTGGCCCAGCAAGAGGATACCATAAGTTAACGTGACTGCATTCGCTAAGCGACAGCGTAAATGATTTGTATGGAGAATAACACAGCGCCCCTAGCGGTTACTTTGTACAGCTACAATTCCCCATACAGATCGTTTACGCAGTCGCTAGCGAGTACTGTCACTAGTCGCCGTTGAGCGAGTCCGACTCGCACTTAGATTGTTTTCATTGCGTAACAGACAAATAAACGGAGTAAATAACTACATCGCCATTGACCGCGCAAGTTTGTTGACTATCCTTGCGGTTGCATAATGCTTCAATGCTAGATTAAGGTAAACTGCTTCAAAATGGTTGGTGTTTTGTAACCAGTAGATATTTGCCCTAGGGCCATATGGGCCTCGGTCAAGAATATGCCTTACTTTCTCCTGCGTGTTGTAAAAACTGACTAAAAGTTGTTATTGAGATAAATATGAGTGCGGGTAAAATGGTAATAGAGTGGCGTAAGAACGTTTGTGTTTGTCTGACGATAACTAATTGACTATTTTGTACGGGCATTACAACGCCGTTAGTATATCTTTGCGGTCTCATCACGCCATAATAGCTGGTCGGATTTTAACCAACTTTGGTACAGGGATCGCAGCGCAAGATTACTCATAAGATTTCTGCTGAATAATAAGGATAAGATCTTAAAACAATATATTCAATCGGGGAAAGTATAAACTTCTGTTAAAAAGAAAGTGTAAAAGTAAACGCTATAATAAAGAAGGGAATTTCAGTAAGTAGGTGCTACATAGCTTATATCTTGAGAACCAATAATAATCGTGACGGCTTTGATGTCGAATCGTTTTCCGTTGCGTGCTTTCCTTCAGATTTCTAGACTGTTCGTCGTCCTTCGCTCGCCGATTTACGCACTGCTGTTTCCACAGGTGGATCAAGTGGCTAGGTTTTGCCATCTCTTTACGCATAGTTGAATATTGGATATAACTCGTTAGTTAACCTCATACTCGGACAGTCCTTGTGAAACAGATCAACGATAAGTGGGTGTAGTCAGAGCTTCTTTTACTTCACGCAAAAATGAAAGTAGTTAGTAATTATATTGTAGGTATTATTTACGTTAGGGAAAAGCTGCAAGCTAACTACCGACGACTATCATGTTATGGGCACATGTTGCGAAGAGAGGAAAGCCTCGTAACCAGAAAAGCGTTAAGCATGAATGTGGATAGAAGAAAAGACAGACCAAAGAAAAGATGGATGGATTGTGTGAAAGATGATATGAATAGAAAGGAAGTAGGTTTACGACAAAATGACGAGGAATAGGGAAGAATGGAGGAAGAAAACATGCTGTGCCGACCCGTAATAAATGGGATAAGGTGAAAGGAATGATGAAACACCTCTATTGTGTGATAGTAGGTATAAAATACTATTTTCGTTTTTTTAGTTCGATGCCAAAGCTGGTTCAGTCAACTTGACTATTTTCTGGATTCTTTGTTTTTATTTTACTCTGACACCCTAAAAAGATTTGCGGCTTTTATGAAGAATGATCTTCTCAACAGCTAAAAGTAAAATGTGATGTAATAGGTCGTGGTGCATGGTGGAACTACCGACCGACGCGTGGGCATAGCAAGCTGCCTAGCCAGTCTTAGCCATGCCCACGCGTTGACAACGCGTACCTATGCGTGCCGAACAAGAGCGAAAGATGTAGTTGGTACCTACTCTGGTGCACGCTAGTGATAGGCTACAGGGAACCAAGAAGATGCTGCCATGCTGCATACCTATAGATCCTGCTCGTTCTCTTGCACAGCTATGGTGCCAACTGGTGCCGTCAATAATCTGAATATTTCACCTTATAAATTTTCATTTATAGTACACCTATCTATATTTTGTGCGTTCCTTATCAGCGTGGCTCGCGACTTAGCCAGTCTTGATACGTACTCGTCTGCCGAAAGTCCTTGAGACGGTATAATACAAAACCGTTAAAAATCGGAAATGTACTGGAATGGAAAATGGCCCACTACGCCAGCACCGCGTGTCCTTTACCGTTGGATGCGCAAGCGCCGTCTTCGCTTACGCCACTTCCGCTTCCACTGTATTACTAAATGCCAGTAAGTGGTTAATAGTATTACACTCTAATACTTAACAGTGGTGCGGCGTTCAAAGAACTCGTTTCCCTACTACAAAACTACACTAGACGCCTTGAACGTGAAACCGAAACGTTATAAGTAATAAAGATAGAAAATCAAAAGCTTGAATCGTACCAAAAGGCAGCTGACCTAATCTGAATTGTTAAGGATGGAATGCTTCAAAGCTTGAATGAAAATTCATAGAAGAGTCACAGGAAGAACATGGAATTTGCATTGCTTGAAAATTGACAATAGGCTCTGGGAATAAGGAACTTTTTCTCTCACCAGCACCTAAAGCCTGCTTATCAGATCAACACAAGATCTAACAAATCAGATTATTTTAGATTGCAGATGCAACGGAGGATGGGAGTGGCAGTGTAGGTGGCCTATACTTAAGAACTTAAATCCAACTCGGGGAGGGTTTTCTCTTTTAACTCGAGTAAAGTCTGTTAATTTCGACAAACTAGGTCCGTGTCCGACGGTGGTAAGCATCGTGTGATGTCATTCACGTGCGCACGCGTTGAAGTTCCTCACAATCTATCATTTAAATCGATTCTAATAATTGATGTATCGATCTGCTTAGGTCAGGAATCTCCCAACTTTGTGATTCAATTGAATCACTTACATAAACGATTATCATTCAACAATGAATCCTACCTGCCTTTGCATCAAAATCAGGCCTGCTAAGATTATTCTACCGGACTGCTAAAATAATGAAATTTATTCTGTAAGTGGGCCACCACACTTTTACATTTCGGATTTAACAAAAGTGGAACACTTTGCCATACGTGTTTCCTCCTTCCTACAACATGAGACCCTTCAATCGAAGCGTGACGAAGCTTCTCGTAGGTTATTATGGCAGTGTCAACTGACAGGGCACCATTGGTTCCTTGTCCGTTGTCATTGAGATATGGGCTTAAAAGCAGCACGTTCGAGCGCATTATTAGGAGAACTCACTGGCCGAACCTACTAGGCCAGTTCTCCTAATATACCTAACCGGAACCTATGACCAATCAATAGCTAGGAAACCACTGCCTCAAAATAACTTGCTAAAACGTCTACTGACCAAAAGATCCTTCACTCTAATTATTGTAACTAAATTAACCGTCGTTGTCTTGCCCTAAAATATTCCTCTGAAGTACCTCAATACTCTAGACACGAATACCCTAGAGTTTGCCATACATAATTGTATGTTTAATATGCAGTCCGCATCAATGTAGTGATTAAAATGACAGATGGATGCTGAGACGCCTTGACCGGTCGTGACGAGGTGACAGTGCTTGAGGAAAATCGATCGCGAGATAATTTTATCGTGATCCATTTCCAAAGGTTTTTGCGAACGTCACTCAGCCTTCTTCTGAGTGACTATGGGGGATTTATCCTTAACAATATTGTTCTATCGACGTATTAATGTGTCATGGGGTGATTTATTATGTATCTACTTCTCGTATTTGAGGCTACTCTCTCTTTTTAGCTAGCCATCATGGTGGCGGAGTCGGCGATCCTTATTTCTCTACTTACATTGGTCCACTAGATATTATATATTGTCGTCAGTTACGCATTTCCCCAACCCGATTATAATAAGGTCATTTTACACTCGTGCTATATTTTTAACTACCAACCCGCCCCGGCTTCGCAATAGTGCAATGGTTACAACGGATGCAATGGGTGGTATTATACATATAAACCTTCATCTTGAATCACTCTATCCACTAAAAAAACGCATCAAAACAGCATTGCGTAGTTTTAAGGATCTAAGCATACATAGGGACAGACAGACAGCTTGCTTTGTTTTATACTATGTTGTATCTAGTGATTAAAACTGACATATGTAAAAAATATATTAGCTTCGATTGGGCACATATCATTGTCTGAATGATTGATTAGCCCATGATGCAGTATTATGTGCATGTAATTAGGTATACGTGTATGTGATTGTCAATTGTTTCCATATATAAATACAAAGTGAGTAACACATACGCGGATACAATGAAGAATGAAACAATCGCGTCGCGGACATCATTAATCGGCTATTGATTAATGAAATAACTAATTTGTAAAGTGAATTTAATATTTCCAACTTACCTACTCACCTTCTATTTATTAAAATAACAGATAGGTAACGCACTATTTTTACCGATGAATGCATACGGTAAAATCAATGATAATAGACTAACATCACGACATTGAAAACTTTGAAAAATAAATATATTTCAAATATTTGATACAACGACCTTCTTTACTGTTTAGCAATCGACCCAATTCAAGATTGCCTTTTGCACTTTTGGTAACTTGCAAGTTTTTCACGTGCATTGTCGCACCGTATCTTTAAACTACTTCTGCTTTGGGTAATAAACAGTTTTTTCAACTATGTGATTCTTCTTTTAATTGCGAAGTGAGTCCGGATTGTCTCGCCATCACATCATGATGTATTCGAGCTGTCTGTTAACACTGATGCCATACGATTAAGTAAAATCATGATTTAAAAAAGTTACTCACTTGCTTCCATCTTGTTCCAGCGTCCTTCATCCAGCCATGTTCAGCCTCAGACCCCAACCTGAACAACTGCATCGAGAAGTCGATAAGCCTCGCTGGCCCCATGTTCGCTGACGGCATCCCAGAGCTGGGCATCGCCACCCTGGATCCTGTGCAACTTGGCACCGTACTGGTCAATAATCCGTCACTGAAAATCACCTTTACCGATACCGTGGTGACTGGGTTGAGAGGATTCAAAGTTAACTCTTTCAAGTAAGTAATATTCCTCTCGTTTTTCATTTTCTGGGGGATTTCAAAATGGTATTTTACAGCGGCAGGAAACACTTTTATGAAAATTCGTCGTACGAGTATTAGGCGTCGTTTTCTAGATTATTGGTCGGAGATAATACCATTAGCGGGTATACTCCAACACAAAGTCCGACTACTGGTAGTGAGGGTTAACCAGCCCTGATACAGTTCAAGTCATATCTTAAAAAAAACAAATAAAGTAGATTTTTGGGATTGAAACTTCGAGTTGCTCCATTTTAAATTTCAACACGACAACAAGATTTCTTTTTGTTTTTACAGTCCCTATAAGTTCTAGGGTTTTAGGGATAGGCATAGGCATCCATTGGTTAATAGTTTCGTATCTGTAGTAGCACGCGATTAGGGATTGCGAAACCAGGAAATTCGATTATAGCAGTAGCGGGAATTACCAATACCACCATACAAAAACTTAGACAGAATCTTCTGTGTTACCAGTGTAAATTTACTTGATCACAAATCGAACAATTCGTCTAAGGTCGTTCCCGTAGCGAATCTGAATTTTTGTGAACTTGGAAATTTATCCTAAAACCATACAGAAGTCTTTAAACGAAAATAAAAACAGATTCATAAGTTTACAATGGGAATGACGAATTATTCAACCATCAATATACCTACACAAAATTAACAACTAAATCTTTCCTTCTATCCAGGATGAATTCGGCAGCGGGTAAAGCATCGTTCGACTTCACCGCCAACGTGACACTGAAGGCGCACTACGATATGAACGGACAGGTCCTCATCCTGCCCATCAAGGGCAATGGACAGGCCAAGATCAAGATCAGTGAGTAGACACCGAAGTTCTATCTATACAGTGTGGAAAAGTTTGATTGGCCTTGCAGGCAAAACTACCTTAAATCCTTAAGTTAAGTAGCTCATTTTAGTTTATTTTCATTCAATACCAATAAAAATGGAAAAAATAAAAATTTGGTAGGTAAGTATTTTCTTTCATGTTCCGTAAATCTACACAATATAGTTCATCCGAAGTCCCAAGCTAAGTTCCAAATCAAAACTCGTTAATTTATTTTCAGAGAATTTATACGTTCTTATATTTAAATGTGTTTAATCAAGTATTTTATCGAGTAATTTTCGAGTTCTAATTTAGATCATACTTGCAGTGTTGACTGGACTATAGTTGGGCAGTTTAACGGTTTACGTGTCCTTCACTCATCAATTCTAATGATGCTAACTTAAGGATTTGAGGCAGTTTCGCTAGTTTCCCTCCAGGGTACCTACATCATTTTTTTCCACTCTGTACCTATACACCAAACGAAACTCAACCGTAGAGTCCCAGCGTGTATCGGTGTCGACGACACACGCCAGTGTCGTTGGTGGCTCTCAAGTCTCCAACGTCCATCGTGGTGAGAATGACCATCAACGATCGTAATACTATCACTCAACTTCTAACTCCTTTATTCTCTGGCGCAAGAATTTGCTCTAGAGTCCCGTAAATCAATATGTCACAAAGTCGTGCGTCGTACGTGCCGGCATTTCTTCACGAGTATTTACCGTGGGTCAATGTCGGCCGGTTGGGCAATTGCTTCGGCGTTAAGGTCGCCGTGCACCGACCGGTCCGGGTTTGGCCACTCTTCAGGGGTAACTGGTTATTTGGATGCATTTATGCTAAACGTTCTAATGCGTAAATTGGAGTCTGCGTCATGTGAGAATGAAGGTCGACATCGTGGGATTCCACGAATGTGAACGTAACTTATTGTTAGCCTAAAGTGAATACAGAAAGATTCGCTATATACCTATGCCTACTAAATACTTAAATATCAATACGAAGAATATATGTTCATTTTACTCATCAAGTAACCAGCAAAGGATAAGGCGAGTAGGCAAAAGGGGCGCGAGTTTTATGATTTTGTTAGTAACTAGGTGGGTAAGTATTTTCACTTAAACTGTCATCTAATGCCCATTGTTCTCCTGCAGCGAACCTGAACATCCTGATCAAGTACGACTACGAGACCAAAGAGGGCCACTGGGTGGTCACCGGCTACAAGGACAGCTACAAGATGGATCGCGCCCAGTTCAAGTTCACAAACCTCTTCGGGGGAAACAAGCAGCTAGGTAAGTCCCACATACCACATACGTACAGACATACTTAGGTAAAAATATAACTTTTGGTACTTCACTCCCATACGCTCTATAACCTACAGAAGCATATGTACCTATACCACCTATAGGTACCTACTTATATACCCACGCTACTATTGCAAAGTTCAAGAGAAATTGCCTTGCAAATCTAGCAGCAGGCACAATTCATAAACAAATTACAAGCATAACTATTCTGAATATTACGTTTTAAACGGAGGGACGGGGGTTCGTCCTTCTACATCTGATGATGGCCTATGATGGTTGCTTATAATCCGCGATAAATAAGTCTTGTCCGTCACGTTTTGACAAGATGCGAGTGTGAGTGATAGATGCTTTGTCACTTATTTAACGCGTGATAAAAGCAACCATCATAGGCCCACAGATCATTAAATTCGTAGCTGGTAATGGTAAGTAGTAAACATGATACGATATACGTACCTACCATTGACTTCCAAACTTGATACTGTAGTACCACCACTACACAACATGACACTGTCCACACCTCACACAACCCTCTACATTCCAGCGGAGACGACAAACAGGTTCACCAACGAGAACTGGAGCATCATCATGCAAGAAATCGCCCCGCCTGCCATCACGGAGATCATCAGAAAATGCATCGACGAAGTCAAGAAGCTATTCGGCGCCATCCCCGCTGCAGAGCTGCTGAAGCCGTGAATGGTTGGATTTGGATAATGTGGCCTAACATCATGAGCTTACATCATCGCATTGTCGTCGAGTTGTAACTTCTAACACCATGCTTTCTCCTAACTCTCAATTCATAGTATTCAAAAAGTCTCATCTTATCACACTCACACGGCAAAGTAAAACCGTGCTGCTTTGGTTATCGACCAACAATGTTTTTCTACTCTTGTAGAACTAGGTACTGCTATATAATTTATCTGTTCGTGAAGCTTCATCTTACTAATGCGCTTTGGTAGTTGCCACCTGCCTCGCTACCTCTAGTACCTTACCTACCTACGCTCCAATACTGCCCTAACTACTCTGGTTCTGTGACCGAAAAATTGTCTTGGACGCCACATTCCTCCTAATTTCCTGCAGACCGAAGCAGTCGTAGGTCCTCTTCTACTATGTTTCCTTTCATTTGTTTTCGGTGCCGTTTTCGTAAATGATACGTGTGTATGGAACAGTTCCCATACAAAGAGTCTCATCGGTACTCACTCCAAATAAAAAAAATTGGGCAAGTGTGAGCCCGATTCGCGCATGAAGGGTTCCGTACCTATACATATATATAATCTATAACAAGTTTGTTGTATGGGAGCCCCCTTAAATATTTATTTTATTTTTAGTATTTGTTGTTATAGCGGCAATAGAAATAGGTACATCATCTGTGAAAATTTCAACTGTCTAGCTATCACCGTTGTTGAGATACAGCCTGGTGACAGACGGACGGACGGACGGACGGACAGCGAAGTCTCAGTTATAGGGTCCCGTTTTTACCCTTTGGGTACGGAACCCTTAAAAGAACTTTCTCTAAAACGGTCCCACTGACACTTCTGACATTGCTCTAATAACATACCAGACACTGATCCTCTCAATTTCGGTGTCTCGATCCTCAAAGCCCCTTTTGATCTTCCGAAGCATACCTACATTTCCGCTGACTAAACCTAATATTCTTCATAATGTTAGTTACATTAACCAGCCCTAATATGATGTTTTGCGCAGGAGACACGATCCACCACGTGATCAACGAGCACTGGGAGCCGGTGATCCGCGACTTCGCGTCTGTGGCGTTCGACCAAACAATACGCGCCTGCGTCGACGAGGCCAAGAAACTCTTCGCCGTCGCACCTGCCGACAAGCTCCTGTTGCCGTGATCACTCCAAAGTAACGCGCAGTAGCGGATTCAGGAGGAGCTAAGGGACTGGACACCTCCCTTACCCCTCGTATGTCCTCCAATCCCGTGACATGCATATCTTAACCTTTCGACCGCTCAGCTCGTCGTCGGAAAACTGTGTCGAAGGAATACGACATTGTACAGCGGCAAATGACGTCGTGGCGTCTGGGGCACAGTTTTCCGTCGACGTGATTTACCGTCTGTGGCGCTCAAAAGGTTAATAAGATGTACCTACCTACACCGGCTGGCCCCTAGAGCAGGATTATGAAACCGCTACTGCTGTGTACGTACCAGTCTGAACCTGCGCGAAAAATTGAAGACTACAGGGGACTACGTTTTCGTTCACGTTCATGCATTAAGCTAACTATACTACCTAAACAAAAAAAAAACAAATTGTTTTCATAAAATTGAATTATATTAATTTAATTTGTATTTTTAAGTTAAGAAAACATTAATAGGTAATAGGTTTATGCAGTTTCGTTTCTTTGGATTCTGCGAATCTTGCACTAAATTTCAACAACCTAGTATTTAGGGCTTGCACAACATTAGGACAGTCATTACTGCCACTATTGTTTGACAGTTGAATGGCAAAATTAACATGACAAGTAGTATGTTAATAGTGTTGAGTTGAGACGTAATACAGTTGTAACATGTTATTTGGGCATAGGGCTGCCATCCGTCCGGGTTTCCCCGGATTTGCCCTAGTTTTGAGGCCGACCGGAGGGTTTTCAAAGTGTCCGGAGAAAACTTTTTATATTATTTTCGGACACGTCCGGAGACAAAATGCTATTACGCCAACTGTCCGGGTTTTTTTAAGTCTGTCCGGATCTCAGAGGTGGCAACCCTATTGGGGCAGAGCAATGCAATTGTCTTTAAGAGCTCTACCCCACTGACGGACATGCCACGACTTCGGCGGCAAGCGGCTAGAGGCGGCCATAGGTGGGAGCGAAAGGTCCGAGCGCTCACCGCTCCCACTTGCGGCCGTGAGACGCCATGGCAGCGTTGTCAACGAATCCCATACAAAAATGTGGTAGCCAAACATCACCAAGTTAGCTGGCGACGTCGTTGTGACGTCGACGTCCTTGTTAACATTGCATCATATTTTGGGTGGCAGCTTAGATTGGATTCCATGAAAAAAAATTTTTTTTTTATTGTACATCTACACACTTACGAGAACATAAATATCTGAACACGATTTTATGCTCCTGACAATAGGGTCATGTTCAGATGTTTATGTTCTCGTAAGTGTGTAGATGTAAATGAACTCGACTGTATGTATTGTATGTTTCTTCGGGTGGAATTTTGCAACAACCGTTTGAGCTGAAACTTTGCATACCTACTTAACTTTGATGACAATACAATATTGGTATTATGTGAGTGGCCCTAGAATCTCTGTAATAGCGATCCTACCCAGTTTGGGGTGTTTAGAATCGTCTCAGTGAGTGAATTTATGGATGTTCAAAGAGTACAGTTGGTTATAAAAGCTTGTCACAATTTTTTTTTGACAGAACATTATTATAACATTTTGGTACTTAGTTAGCTCAGGCCCAAATGATACTTGAATTAATGATTAAAGGAAGTTCATACATTTGCTACTGAACCACAGACAACCCCCACTAGACGGAGCATGTAAGGCGACCCGCGCGCACCAACGATATGATCACATCGTAGCATGTAAGGTATTCATAAATATCTGAACACGACTCTTATTGACTGGGCGTTACAGTACATGTTCACATATTTATGAACGCCTTATATGCTGCGATATATCTGATGGCCACTGTACAGCAGAACATTAAAGTATCAACACGGCGGCCACCGTTTAGTTGCGTAATGTTTATGAGGTCTCTCTACACCACTTATGGCACTACAATTTACCATGTTATTTATTTAATTTCTTTTTTCGTTGACGTACGCAAGGATCATAAACAAGGACGCAACTAAACGGTGGCCGCCGTGTTGATACTTTAATGTTCTGCCGTACCATATCGTTGGTGCGCGCGGGTCGCCTTACATGCTCCGTCTAGTGGGGGTTGTCTGTGTACTGAACACAAATATATGGAAGGTAACTTGCACTAATCGCTATGTAAATGTGTGAATTGGGCCTAATTACATGATTACTTGTCAATGCAGGCTTTTATTTTAAGTGAGGCTTCATACATAGGTAAGATAAACTTTGGGTTTAATGTGATAAATAGCTTCAGTCTGGCTTTAAGTAGCTTTAAAAAGTAGTACTATTAGTAATAATAAACATTTTATGACAAAAAAGATCTTACTTATTTTACCTCAATATGTAGATAAATTCCTTAAGTTTTGTACAATATAAAATGAAGGTATTATAGTCATTCTGTTATATATATGAAGAAACAAAACAAAATGAAAATTTTTAATAATTTATTTCAAGTATAGGTACAATATAAAACAAACACTATAAATGCATTAAGATATGTAAAAAATATATATACATAATCTGATTACATTTTGCTTAAACATTAGTAACAAATGAAAACAATTGGCACTGTAAGATATAGCTTAACGGGGGCACATAGCATGGCGCCCACCGTCCACCGGTACACTGGCACCGGTGATATTGCTTGCCAAGTCACTGGCTAGGAAGGCAATTGTAGCTGCAACCTCATCTGGCTTTCCAGGCCGTCCCAACGCATGAGTCTCCTTGGTCCGTTCCAGGAAAGCCTTGTACTGCTCTTCGGTTAACCCTCCTCGTCTCTGCAGGTTGGTTAGAATAACTCCTGGGTTCACGCAATTGACACGGACACCTTTCAGTGCAAGTTCCAATGCAACACACCTTGTGAACTGATCCACTGAAGCTTTGGAAACGTTGTAAGCGAGAACACCCGGAAAAGATCTGATTCCGTTGACACTAGACACATTTACAATGTTACCTTTAGTTTTTAGCAGGTGCGGAACAGCAAGCATGGTCAGGTAGTAGATAGAGCGGACATTGGTGTTCATGAGCCGGTCATACTGAGCCAAGGATGTGTTCTCGATCGTTCCAGTCTCAATGATACCCGCATTGTTCACGAGCACATCAATTTGTCCGAAATGATCAACTGTACTCTTCACAATTTTCTCAATATCGCTTTCCTTCGTCAAATCGGCGGGTATTGAGAATGGTGTAGCGGCTTTGTCGCAGTCTTTGACGACTTTCTGCAAGTTCTCGACGTTTCGGCCGGTAAGAGACAACTTCGCACCGAGTTTTGAGAGGAACACAGCTGTCGCTGCGCCGATACCGGAGCTTGCGCCGGTAACAATTACCACTTTGCCGGCGAAATTCATCCTGTTATTTACACGTTCAGGTTAAATTTGCACTGAATTCAATTCGCTCCCAGCTATTCGTGTAATCTTATCTGTATTAAGATTGGACAAAAATAAAAACGTCGTTCAGTCCGTCATCTTTATTCGCAGAGCACTTTCATAGACAAGAAACACAGGAATGTAGAAATGCATTCTAACTTCAAACTATACACTACAACAGGTGGCAGCACTGGCCACTCAAACTAAATTGTACTTGTCTTTTGATACAATCTCATCACAGCCCCTCAAGTTTATAACGAAAGAAGCTGAAGTTAAAACTTGCAAAACAACTTAACTTTTATATAAACAATTATAACTAAGTTTACATAACTTGATGTAACTTGATATGACTTGATACATTCAAAGTCAAAGAAAAAATTATGTGTCTACTATCTAGCCCTACGATCAAAGTCTTGGGATCAGTCTGCACCACTAGATAATAAACAACATAGCAACAACATAATTATTATGTTTTACTACACATTAATTAACATAAGTTCAAATGTCATATGAGTACATTGAGTACTAGCTTAATACATTTAAATTGTTTTATTTTAATTACACAGAAATTACTATACTAAATTTAATTTACTCAAGAAATAATTATGTTTAATACAAGGTAAAGCTTTTGTAAAAATATCAGAAATATTTTCATTTGTTGGTACATAGAACAATGATATGAGTTTCTTATTTACTATATCTTTCACATAATGATATTTAATGTCAATATGTTTTGACGCTTTACTATTAATCTGGTTTTGGAACAATTTAATAGTACTCTGGTTATCAATAAATAAATAAGCAGGAATATTTGTTTCATTACTTGAGAAATCTGACAGAACACCCTTAATATGCATGAGTTCACTTACAGCATGTGCACCTGCCACAAATTCTGCCTCAGCTGTTGACAATGCTGTGCATGTCTGTTTCCTTGAGAACCAAGATATAACATTTTCACCTTGATATATGACGCAGCCACTGGTGCTCTTACGATCTGTCTTGTCTCCTGCCCAGTCTGCATCGGAGTAAGCTCGAAGTGTGATGGCCTCCTTTGACTTCTTATACAGCAGCCCCTTTTCTGCAGTCCCTTTAAGATAACGCAAAATTCGCTTACCTGCTTTCCATAAGTCTGCTGTCGGTCTGTCCAAAAATCTACTCAGATAGGAAACAGCATAAGTGATATCTGGTCGACTGTTTGTGGATATATATAAAAGTGAACCAACTAATTCTTTAAATGGTACATTAATTACCTCTGACTTGGTGTCTGCGCTGTAGTTGATTTCCATTGGAGTACTACTTTTCTTACAATCTTGCATATTGAATTTTTCTAGTAATCTGTTTATCATGTCTGTCTGTTTAATTTCCATTCTGTCCTTCTTTCTTGTAATTTCCAGTCCTAAATAATTCTTTACTTCTCCCAATTCCTTCACATTAAATTCTTTTTTCAGTTGGGTTATGATAAAATTTCCATCACCTAGTATTAAAATGTCATCTACATACAGTAATATCCAGGTTTTTCCTTTTCTGTACAAACAATAGTCATATTTTGATTGTATGTATCCTTGTCCTGTAATAAATTCATGAAATCGATTGTTCCAGCATTTGGGTGCTTCCTTCAGTCCATATAACGCCTTTTTTAGTTTCAATACTTTTCCTTCTTTTATTTTCAATCCTTGTGGACATTTTATATATACATCCTGGTCTAAAAATCCGTTTAAGAAAGCTGTGGGAACATCCAGCTGTTTTATTATTTTATCTTCTTGAACTGCTATGCTCATCATTAGTCTCATTGTTGATGATTTAGCTACTGGTGCATAATTGTTGTATGAGCTACTCTGTTGAAACCCTTTAGCTACAAGTCTCGCTTTCTTTATTCCATCTTGCTTTGTTCTAAAAATCCACTTTGTATCTATAGCTTTACACCCTTTTGGTAAAGTCGCTTCTTCCCATGTATCTAATTTCTGCTGTGAGTTCAGCTCTTTCTTTATTGCTTGTTCCCATTCTTCACTTTGTATGGCTTCTTCAAAATCTTGTGGGTCACCTGATAGTAAGCAGTATGCTGTATAATTTAAGTCATATTTTTCAAGTAATTCCCTTGGTTTTCGCACTTGTCTTCCCGATCTTGTATGAAATTCCTCACTTTCTTGTCTTTGTTCTTCGATATTACTTTCCTCTTCAGTTTCTGTAAAATATTCATCATCCTCTTGATTCTTTTCAACATTTTCTACCTGTTTCTCTTGCTCTTCAGACTGTGTTTCCTTTAATTTCTGGTCATCTTCTTCATCATATTCATAATACCTGTATCTTACCTCTTCATGTTCTCGCTCTGACTGTTCAAACTTCACTTGTGTCTCATCAAATCTTATATCTCTTGTTACTATGATCTTATCCGTTTCTGGATCCCATACACGATAGCCAGTAGGTGCATATCCAACAAATCTCATTGTTTTCGCTCTCTTTTCAAGTTTGTCTTGCCTTGGTAATATATGAACCCATACCTTACATCCAAATATTCTTAGTCGTGACAGATCTCGATGTCCAAAGATCATTTCAGCTGGTGTATGAAAACTGATGGCAGCTGAAGGACATCTATTTATTTGATAAACGGAGCATCTTACCGCTTCACCCCATAATGTTTTTGGTAGTTTTGTTTCGGCCAACAATGTTCTTGCACGGTTGTATATGGTGCGATTCATCCGTTCTGCAACACCATTCGATTGTGGGCTATAAGCAATTGTAAATTGTAAAATTATACCTTTTCTATTGCAGAAGTCTTGCATCACTTGATTTTTAAATTCTCCGCCATTGTCTGCCCTAATTTTTCTTACTTTATTACCTGTTTGTGTTTCCATTTTATTTATATAATTAATTAATTTTTCTGTTGCTTCACTTTTCCTCTTCAATAGATAAATTTCGCAGAAATGAGTGTAATCATCAATTATTGTTTGGTAATAAATCTCACCGTTAGCTGTTGGAGTGCTGACAGGACCAGAGAGATCAGTATGAATTAATTCTCCTATATATCCGGATCGGGGCTTCGGAGTGGTACAAAATGGTAATCTGGTAGACTTACCTTCCATGCAGGCTTCACAGGGTTGGTCACTATATGGCAGCTTCATCATCCTCAAGTGTTTTCGATTAGCATGCCCTAGTCTCTGATGCCATAAAAAGTCACTGTTGATATTGTTAGTTGCTAAGCACCTGTCATCATCTAATTGCATAGGTATAACATACAAATTTCCAAGTAAGTTTCCAAAAATTTCCTGAGTTTTATTTTTAATTGACACATTTTCTTTATTAAATTGAACCATATAACCTTTTTGTAACAATTTCCTAACAGACAGTAGGTTGTGTGACAATTTAGGTACTATCAAACCCTCTATATTTACTGAAACATTCCCACATTTTAAATGTAATTTACCCCTTTTGTTACATGTCAGATATTGACCATTTGCTACAAACACTTTTATTTCTTTTTCTAATCTTACTACATCTGTCATATTTTGCTCAAATTCAGTTTTTAGCAAATGTTCAGTTGCGCCAGAATCTACAATGAAATTTATACAGTCATTTCCATTACTCACATTACAATTATTTGCATTAAATGCAGTGAATGATAATACATCCTCATCTACAAGTTGTACCATGTTGCTAGCTTGCCCCTGATAGTCACGATGTGGCATTCCCCGCTGTCGACTGGAATAGCTTCTGTATCTGGTAGGTCCACGATAACCTCTTGTCGCTGGTCGTCCTCGGTGAGTATTGTTGTGAGTGTAGGTCTCCGGTTGTTTCATCCTACAGTCCCTGATGATGTGTCCTTTCCGTCCGCAGCCATAGCATACAAGAAATGCCTCCTCCTTTGTGTCCTGATGAGGTTCTTCACTTAATTTTAGTTCCGCGTCGAGTAATCTTGCTTTGATCGATTCTATATTTAGCATTTTCTCACTGATCATCGTTTCAATTGATGTTATAACGTTGTCATAAGCAGATGGTAGCGCTGCTAGTAAGTAGCAAATTTTATCAATCTCCTCAACTTTAGACCCGATTGCATTGAGTTCTCCGAGAAGAGAATCAAACTTTAAGAAAAAATCTTGTAATTTCTCCGTTGCACCGCATTTCAACATGATAAGTTGTCGTTTTAGTCTTAACTTGTTGCAAATACTTTTCCTTTCGAAAATGTCTTCTAGTTTAGACAACATGTCCGCCGCAGTTTTCGATTGTTTCACTATTTCGATATATTTATCACTTAAACATTGCACGATTATGGATCTTGCTTTCGCATCACTGATGATATCTGCTGGCTTTGTACTATCGAAAGACTCTTCTAATAATACTTTATGTACGCCTTTTTCTTCTAATATAAGTTTCACTCTAAATTTCCAATTCCCAAAGTTACACTTTTCACTCAATCGTATTACATTATATTCTGTTGCCATTTTGCGCTAATTACTTATTTATTTTATTATTTCATCTGTTGTTTTACAAATAGCGCAGTGGAAGCGTATTAAGATTGGACAAAAATAAAAACGTCGTTGAGTCCGTCATCTTTATTCGCAGAGCACTTTCATAGACAAGAAACACAGGAATGTAGAAATGCATTCTAACTTCAAACTATACACTACAACAGGTGGCAGCACTGGCCACTCAAACTAAATTGTACTTGTCTTTTGATACAATCTCATCAATCTGAATATAAATAGATAACACAAAAATAACCAACAAAACTTGTTTACACTTTTGTTAAATAACATAATCAGTGCGTTTCATTTTACGATAATCTGTCAAAGATATCGCAAAATCACAAAAATACTAAGCGAATAATATTATTTGGTCTAGCGCCCAATCGACCAATGACATTATAGATCAAAAGATGTATTTAACGAGTATCACATAGACAACAAACCAATTAAAATCATCAAATGTCACTGACCTTGACCAATAGCTGCTCTTGCGCTGTATGCAAATGATTGAAATCGAATTCACTACACATTGGATTGGCATATGCCATAATCGATACTCACTGCTTTCGTACAATCGATATAAAAAAAAAACGAATGGAAACAGACTAAATGGAGGGTAAAAGCGAGGAGCGGCATCTTTCATAGGAGAATATTTGAACAAGTGTCCAGCGGTAAGCAGTAAATAGTAAATAATAATTCCACTGCTGACTGCTGTTCGCAATAGCGCTAGAGTAACAAGAAAGGATAAAAAAAAACGTAAAAAAAGTTTTAGACAGAGCAAACGGTCTGAAATTGAAAAGTTTTATATTTTCGGTGACGAGTAATTTCTACGTAGTTCCTTAAAGTACTATCGAAGACGCTGATAGTGATAACAGTACATTTGTAAACGAATTTAAGCCTTGTTGCAATATAGACCTCTATACTCTATAGTGTATAGGTAGTTTGTATATACGGGAAAACCCATAATTTACAATAGTTCTCGATGATATTTTAAATTATTAATATGTAACGTAACTACTTTCAGCCAAGGTAGCGCCAGGAATTTAACATCTTTCAACGAATACTTTTGGATATAATACATAAATATAAAGTTACGGCATGGTTACGGCTACTCCCCTTTACCCTCCATAGATATTACTATTTATTTAGGTGTCTAGATCAACCTCAGCCTAATAGATCTTGATTAGATAAGATTGACGTAATGACGAATTAATGGCATATCCCCTGATAACACTTTTATAGTGTAAACAAATTACAAAATGTAGTAAATACAAAAAATATTGTTTTCAAAATTTTCAGTGTAATACAAAATAATACAAACCATGGTTTCTGTGAGTAGTAGATTCTGGCATTGCCTTGTTTATCTTTTAGCTTAATATAAACTACTACCTTAATCGTTTTAGAAAGAAGTCATCCACATTCACATTGGGCAAGCAGGCGTACAAATCGCCAACGCCTGCTGGGAGCTGTATTGCTTGGAACATGCCATAAGACCTGACGGCATGATGGCTTACTCCAACGATGATTCTGGCTGCGGAGCGTTTTTCAGTGAAACAGGATCTGGAAAAGTTGTTCCAAGAGTGGTTATGATAGACTTAGAGCCAACTCCCATCGGTAAAATGCAATATCCTAATTCTTATTCGTACTGATCTGAATTATTTTGAGAATATGTCTGGATTTGTAGTTAGGTATTATTAATCGATACTGCAGAAGCCGTTGAATGGATTTAGATCAAACTTAATATACCGATGAAAACATATGATAATACTTAGGTCACACGGGTGACTGGTGACACGGGTGAAGCCGTGGATAAATGTAGTATTTTGTTCTACTCAATTGCTTTGTAGCATTAGACCAATGTTATATTTCGCCAAAGTAGCTTGTAAGCATCTGTAGTAAATTCATGAATCTAATTTTAGATGAAATTAGAACTGGGACATATTGCCAACTATTTCATCCAACCAGCTTGATCACCGGCAAAGAAGATGCGGCAAGTAATTTCGCACGTGGGTACTTCGGCGTCGGCCGAGAAATGATTGATCTTGTCCTAAACCGAATCCGCATAGTAGCGGAAGACTGTCATCATCTCCAGGGATTTATCATCGTTAGGTCTTTTGGAGGAGGCACGGGGTCAGGTTTCACTGCCTTATTACTGGAAGGTTTGATCAAAGACTACGGAAAATTATCGAAGATAGAGTTTGCAATATATCCTTCACCGAAAATATCACCGATAATAGTGGAGCCTTACAATTCTGTACTGACAACACACGCTTGCATGGACAATTCGGATGTTTGCTTTATTTTTGACAACGAAGCCTTGTACGATATTTTAGCCAGGACTTTAGATGTACCGAGACCAACTTATACCAATTTAAACAGACTTATAGCGCAGGTAGACAATGACACATACTTAGTACAATTTAATAGAACATCAACCATTAATTACTGATAATAAATAAACTGTAAATTGCAGGTCGTATCGTGCATGACAGCATCTCTGCGATTCAGTGGTTCCCTAAACGTGGAATTGGTAGAGTTTCGAACAAATCTGATTCCTTATCCAAGAATCCACTTTCCGTTAGTTACATTCGCTCCCTTTGTGTCAGCCGCACACGCATATCATGAAACTTTGTCGACAAACCAGTTAATGATGTCGTGTTTTGAACCAGCGAACCAAATGGTCAAATGTGACCCAAGGCAAGGGATGTATATGGCCTGTTGCTTGCTCTTTAGAGGAGATGTAAACCAAAATGACATAAATTCGTCCATCAGTCAGATAAAGAGCATGCGAGGTATTAAATTTGTTCCGTGGTCACCTACAGGATTTAAGGTACACTTTGATCAATGGTTTTACTATCAACAAAAAAAGGTTTCTATTACTCAATTTCCAATAATTTTGTTTTATCTTTAGATTGGACTGAACTATCAGCCGCCACTAACAGTACCCGGTGGAGACTTAGCAGCTTTACAAAGAGCAGTCGTTATGCTATCAAATTCATCAGCTATCAAAGTCGCCTGGGAGCGAATCAGTAAGAAATTCTCATTGATGTACGCAAAACGCGCTTTTGTACATCATTATGTTGGCGAAGGCATGGAAGAGGGAGAGTTCAAAAATGCTCTTCATAATATTAAAGCGTTATCTAATGATTACAGAGAAATGGAAAGCTGATAAAAGCCAAGCTTTGTTGTACTATTGAAATTTGCTACACACATTACACATTTCCAAACTATCATGGCTTGTAAACTGTTTTGTATTTACTGCAGGTAGATGTAACGTATGTATGTTGTGAACATAAAAAAAATTAACACAGACTTAAATGTTTCTTTCATCATCTAGTCGTTTAAGAATGGAGGAAGTAACAATACCGATTTGAATGGTTTTGGTTATTTATACAATTAAAACGACGGTAAAATAAAAAAAATATATCGATAGCGTAAGGAAAATACGACATCATTCTCATTCTATTTTTTTCATATGGCAACTAAGATGTGACTTCCTTCATTTCATGTGACCATTTTGACATTTATCTGTCATGATCCTGACGTTCAGTTCATTCAAAGAGCAGTTCATTAGTGACATTTGTGGTGGAAAACAGTGTAAAATCCATGCGATTTTATTTAAAACAAAACATTAATTTTGTTTTTTATTGTAATAAGGGTTCGATAAATTACTAACTTTTTTATTCAATAATAAAAGACCGTTAGTCGGTGAAATTATTTAAGAATCAAGAAACGTATTTCACAACAGGAGATAATACCACTTGCGTAAGTATATTTTCCTTATTATAAATTGCATTACTTATTGATTAGTTAATATGTTCAATAAATGGTGTTAGCACTTTATCTAGTCAATAAATGTACAGCCTGGAGCTTATCAGTTAAGTAACAAGTTTAACCAATATTTAATGAGCTTTTGAGTTAGCATCTGAGTTTTGAGTTAATGCTGCAAAACTGTTAGCAGTTTCACTCAAAGTATTCAAACGTCTCAAAACGAGAATAAACAAACTTAGTCAGTTTAAATGTTTTTTTTTTTCTTTTAATTGAAGTAACATATATATAAATTCTATTATTATCCCATAAATAGTCACAATGTGGAGCGTGGCGCAACTGTGCCGCTGCTCACACGCGCTGCGCACGCCGGGGCAGCTTGTGTTGTCCGGATCACGAAGCAGATTGACACAGACTGCAGCAAGGCTCGCCACACCTATTCGTACCAGCGCTAACCTGGGATGCACCAAAAATAGAGTATTTAGGGTAAGTTTAATCCAAGGCTTAATTTCTAAGTTCATGTTTCTTAGTATTATTTCAGTAGGGGCTCTGTCAGCTGTAGACCTTATGATTCTGTTTGGAAATGGCTGAAATGTTTGTTTTTATTTTTAGACCCCCATATCTCCACATAAAGAAAGTAGTTGTTGTGTGAAGACATGTTTCAGCGATATCGAAAAATTATCACAAGGTCTACAGCAGCACAGTTAGTATACCTTTTGTACAAAATATCTTTTAGAAATATTATATTGCACAAAGTCAGCAGAACCGATACTACATAAACTAGATGACCAGTTGGCGGCTGACTGATGCAAATTACGTTATAATCATGTCAATCGATAGATGTAATATGAATATGATTATAATTGGTACATATATAAATATATCAAAACTGAATAAAAGTCTTATCCATCTAATGCTTTCGCAACCATATTGCTTCCATCGTCTGCCCTTTGTAGATGACATGATAAGATTTTTTGTGCATGCATAAACAATCATACTTAAAAGTGCTACGAAAATTTGTACTTTGATGCTCACACAAATAAATATATAATTTCTCAGATAAGCGAGCTTCTCAAGTCAAACGGCATTGTGACCCGGCTTTGCTCGTCAGCCCCGAAACCCAAGCAGAGCAAGGCTGTCGGCTATTGGCTGCTCGGGTGTTCCGGAATGGTCTTCACTGCTGTCGTGCTAGGTATGGTTGCCGGGTACTTGGTGCTGCTGTACTCCATTTACTATGTTATACATGTACTTGTTGGTACTACTAATGGGAGCAAATAAGCAAACTTGAATAGAATATTGATACAGACATCTAGGTACGAAAAAAAAAATAGTGATTAATACAGTTGATATTCAACATTTGAAGGGCAACGGGGAACTCGCTAAGTCTCATTTGCTAAATTTTACGGTACAGACAATTGAAGTTGTGAAATCACCTTATGGCTGTATGGTGTGCGTAAGAATATTTAAAAAAAATCGGGAACTTGTAACTTTTACCCTCGGGAAAGATGAATGAAAACACACTCATTGACTAAGCTATCACATAAATATTGAGAAACATAATATTTATAAAGATAATATAGGTAATTTGTGTCATAGTAACTTGATATAATATTATTTATCTACTTATATTAATTACTCATAGGGATGATTATTAGTATGTTTATTATTTTTTTAGACTTTGAAAAGGATCTGTGATTTACTTAAGATGCACATTATGTTAACTAAATGTTAATAAAATATTTAAATATACATTTGTTTCAATTATATCCTAAGGTCACCCTAAGGAAAAATAATATAATACAGTTAGTAACACTATAAGGCGACCTAAACAGTAGCTTTTGTTGACATATTATGTTGTAGTCACGGATTGCGAAGAAAATATAATAGTATGTTAAAGTCAATTCTTCAAGTAACTTAATTTAGAATTTGTTACGGAAATGTACATTAATAATCTTCAAGAAAGCAAAGCCTTGAACGTTATTTTCAACAAAATAATTATGTACGGGTTTTTAGGGTAGTCTTAGATCGCCTAGTCTTTTATTTTTAACAAAATAGTTTATTTACCAGAAATTCCCACACTAGGCGATCCCTATGTCGTGGTCTGTCACTAGACTTCGACTACTTGCTATCAATCATGTTTACCTAAATGTTCTCTCTCGGTTGTTTTGTAGTGCTACAGTTGCTCAACCAAGGGCGTCGCCAGCCGAAGGTCCAGGGGGGGGCAGGGCAAGTTGACATATATGCAGGGTGGGGAAAAGGAATTGTTGTAAAGTCATGCTAGAGGATAGGAAGCTTCACCAAGCACGTAAATAAGGTACTTGCGCCAAAGATGGCCCTGTTCCTAGTGTTCCTAAGGTAGCCCACTTCAAAATTTTATAGTTATAAGGAAGTTTGAAGGAATTCAAATTTCGCCCCCATGTTCGGTAAGTACCGTAGGACTATATATATGGTACGGCTATCTTTGTGTTGGGCCATCTTAGGAACAGGGCCGTCTGGCGCAAGTACCTTATAGAAAGTGTATTTCGGCTTATAGTCATAAATGTCATTAAAATGAGATGGAAACGCGAGCGCAAAAGTTTTGGGAGGACGGGGCAAAACGCAGTTAGTCAGTCGTAAATCGCGAGCGGAGCGAGCGCGAAAATTTTGTAGGTATACGGTTCATGAATGTGATGAAAACGCGAGCGTAGCGAGCGCGAAATTTTTTGAGAGGAAGGGCCAAAATAAAACCAGATGAAAGCGCGAGCACAGCGAGCGCGAAATTTTTTGAGAGGAAGGGTCAAAACAAAACCAGATGAAAGCGCGAGCACAGCGAGCGCGAATTTTATTAAGAGGAAGGGTCAAAACAAAACCAGATGAAGGCGCGAGCACAGCGAGCGCGAAATTTTTTGAGAGGAAGGGTCAAAACAAAACCAGATGAAAGCGCGAGCACAGCGAGCGCGAAATTTTCTGAGAGGAAGGGTCAAAACAAAAGTAGATGAAAGCGCGAGCACAGCGAGCGCGAATTTTATTAAGAGGAAGGGTCAAAACAAAATCAGATACGAGTATAAAGCGCGAGCGCAGTGAGCGCGAAATTTTTCGTAACCATAACATAAGTTGACAGACAATAATTCAATACATTTTGATGCAAGTGCAGAATTATCACGAAGCAACGGACCGAGAGATCTTGCAACGAGCCGAAAATCTGCTGGACGCGACGAGTAAAGACTCGAGGCTGCCCAGTAGACCTGGTCTACGTTTGTCGATTCAGTTTTGTTTTGTTTTTTTCAAAATGGCGTTAATATTGGGGCTGGAAACGTAAAATATACCAATTTTAGAACAAACTCTGGTCTTCAGCTGAGCGCCACTTGAGTACCTAGTTCTATTTTTTTTGTACCAATGTTATATTATATGCACAATTCTTCTTCTTCGGTACACTCTACATAGTCTGTACACTCTACCTGTCGGTGAGACACGTCGCCACTCGTTTCGTAGTCACTTTTCATGACCTTTACTGACGGTAGCCGATTCACTGGCGATCTCATCAACGATCTCCCTCTAGCCCCTGACTGGACTTCTAGTCTCCTAATTACATCCATTTTGTGGAGGAGTTGGAATGGATTGGAAATTATTACTTACTAAATTCATTTGAGTTTTGATGTGCAAGTATGATCCATCAGACAAGTCACGTGACTGGACATATTTTTGGATCTCTAGGGGGGGGCAGCTGCCCCCCCCTGCCCCCCCTTGGCGACGCCCATGTGCTCAACTAAAGTTACTCTGGAATTTGATATATAAGCTGATAATAGCAGTGCAATAACATTTCCAAGAAAAAACTGTTTATTTATAAATATTATGTTTCTCAAGTTCATTACATGAAGTATACATATGTTTTTTTATATTACCTATAAAGCTTGTACAGTCGAGTTCATTTACATCTACACACTTACGAGAACAAAAAAATCTGAACACGACCCTATTGCCAGGAGCATAAAGTCGTGTTCAGATATCTTTGTTCTCGTAAGTGTGTAGATGTAAATGAACTTGACTGTAGCAGTAGCTACCACATTGAGGTACACCACCTAGATCTTAAGCTCATTGTGGTTGGGTCCACTCGGCGTTACTCTTGAGTGATTTAGAATAACGGCCGCTACCTAGTCTCAAACTAACAACAAGCAAAGTTTGTACTATAGGTACTAGATGACGATGTACATAACATATCACTACATAGTATAAAACAAAGTCGCTTCCTGCAGTCTGTCAGTCCCTATGTATGCTTAGATCCTTAAAACTATGCAACGGATTTTGATGCGTTTTTTTTAAATAGATATAGTGATTCAAGAGGAAGGTTTACATATGTATAATACATGCATAATTTATTAGCATTGCACCCGTGCGAAGCCGGGGCGGGTCGCTAGTAAATACATATATGTATAACATCCATGACCGAGGAACAAATATTCGAGTTCATTACATAAATATTTGCCCCGGCCGGGATTCGAACCCAGGACCGCCGGCTCAGTAGGCTGTTCACTTATAAAACTAGCCAAGTGCGAGTCGCACTCGCTCACCGAGGGTTCCGTACAAATACATGTGCCATCTTAATTGGCCGGGTTAAGTTAAGTTTGCACCTGGTACGAGGCACCGGATACAAATGAGGTGCAAACTTAACGCAACTGATCACGTTCGTTGTATGGGAGCCCTTCTTAAATATTTATTTTATTCTGTTTTTAGTATTTGTTGTCATAGCGGCATCAGAAATACATCATCTTTGAAAATCTCAACTGTCTAGCTATCACGATTCATGAGATACAGCTTGGTGATAGATGGACAGACGGATAGCGGAGGCATAGTAAAAGGGGTAGGGTAGTTTTTACCCTTTGTGTACCTACGGAACCCTAAAAATGTAACAACTCCGTACCCGGCGATTTGTAGTTGAATTGAAAATAGACATGAGTTGGAAACCCAGTAATAATAATAATAATAATAATAGCCTTTATTCATGCAAATAAACTTGCTACAATTCATTAAATTACAATTAATTATTAAATAATTTAAGTAAATCACAATGACATAAAAATCGAACAATTTTGTAAGTAATAACTATGATAATTATAACATGTCATATCAGGTTGAATCTATATCTAATCCTACGTTGTGTGAATGCGTGGCGCCTTGTGCGCAAAAGGCCTCCCCCAACCTTTCCCATTCTATCCTATCTTGGGCCGATCTCCACCAATATTTATCAATTTTTTTCAGTTCATCCGTCCATCTAAGTCTAGGTCTGCCTCTCTTTCTTACTTTGTCTCTTGGCTGCCATTCTGTTGTTATTTGAACTGAAACCCAGACCAAAGGTTTATTACCGGTACGGTTGGTTTAGGTGGCGTGACGCGGCTGACGGAGTCAGGGCTGTCCATGGTGACGTGGAGGCTGCTGGGGGAGAAACTGCCCACCACTGAAGCGGAGTGGGAGGCGGAGTTCCAGAAGTACCAGCAGTTTCCCGAGTACAAGTAGTAAGTGGAACCAATCGGCAAGAACAAAATATTATTTATCACACTTGCTCGTAAACAAGGGGTAGGTAAGTCGTAAATTACGCCCTACGGCGCTAAGTAATTTTTATCACAATCTAAGGGTTTACATGCTAGAAAACCGGGTGTTAAGTCGTATATTACGCCCTAGGGCGGTAAGTAATTTTGGTATTGACTAAGTACTATTTATTTATTACTTTTGTTTTATTGTGACTCTGGTGGTAAAGGATTCCAAACTCGTGTCATTAAAGCGCTCGCCTTCGGCTTCGGGCTTCTAATAGACACTCGTTTGTAATTCCACGTTTACCAACCTTGTTACGTAATGTACTATTAGAAATATATCCTTTGAAATTTTGGCCTCAAACTCAAGTCTTTTCAACAGCATTTTAGCTTCCCCATATGGGACGAAGCTGAAATGTTGTACATTGTTGCTGATTTAGCGTTAGCTAAGTAGCGTTCTTAGTAAGTAAGTAGTATTAAGTTACCCTTTTGTATATTGTTTGTGTATCGTACAAAGGCCTTTCAATAAATAAATAAAAAAGTTAAGTAAGTAGTGGTATCCTAACGGAGACGCCACGAACTCGGTCTCGTCGTCTCGGGTGGCGCGAGATACGTGTGTCTCGCTCACTCATATGGCCACCGCGCTCGGATCTCTCGCTCAACCGCTCGCCGCGCCGCTGGTCGCGCAAAGTTGTGGTATTTCCGTTTATTTACTAACCTAGTTCGCTATACCGATATGTTACACAAGGAAATCAATTAGGTATACAATTGGATTAAGGAATGGAAAATCCGCGGCTCACGTACGACTGGTCAGTTTCCTAAAACTGGTCTTCTTCCCATAGTTATTGTCAGTTTCCTATGATATCTACTTCGTATAATGTCTGTTTCCTAAAATGTAGAAAATCGTAGATAAGAATTAGACAACATAATAAGCAACATTATAAGAAGCAGGACAATTTTCGAAACGTATAAAATAGGAAACGATCATTCTAAGACAGTCGCAAAAGGAAACAATTTGCTGGCATTTTTTGAGAAGTAGACATTTTAGGAAACGGACCGATTGAGCCTGAGCCAAATCCGCTTTATCGAAAACTTGTGTTATAAAATAGTATTTTATGCAACCGTTGTATAAGAGGGGGCAAAAAACGCGAGTGGCATGGGTTAAGATGTGAGCGTAGCGAACATCGTAAGAAAGATGCCACGAGCGTTTTTTGACCTACTTATACAACGTTGCATACAATACTTTTTCTACGACTCGAAATTTCATAAATAAAATTCAAATAAACAACAAAGAAAATAATTACATGGCTCGGAATCAACAAAATTAAAAAAAAAATAGTCTGATAAACTTTTTTTTATTGACGTCCATCTATCAAAAAAATATGAACTTATACATAAAGGTATACGTTCACTATACTAAACATCTGTCGAAAAAATATGAACTTATACATAAAGGTATACGTTCACTATACTAAACATCTGTCGAAAAATATGAACTTATACATAAAGGTATACGTTCACTATACTAAACATCCATGCACTGAAGATAAAACTTTTTTTTTCAATGCCTTAGTACAATAAGCTTTTTTTTAATTGCAAATTGTGTGAATGCAGCTGTTTATCTTGTAATCTGTGGTACTAAGTGATGCTTTTTTGGCGACATTATAACATCGTTTAGCAGTGTTTTTTTGGGCAATAGAGTATAGACTTTTACAGACTTTCATAATTTATGTCTTTATATTAGAGTTAGTAACTATATAAATGACAGAAAAAAGTACTGGAGTAGAAAAATACACTAATAGGTGGACTTGTGGATTAGGATAGTTTGTGTGCGTACAGTTTGAATTATTCGACGTGAGTAAACCCGTTTTGTATTTTTAATATAATTATTGTGATATTTCAGCAAAAACCAACACTTGACGCTGTCGGAATTCAAATGGATCTGGTGGATGGAGTTCGCGCACCGCACGTGGGGGCGCGCCATCGGGGCCGCCGTGTTCCTGCCGGCCGCGTTCTTCTGGGTGCGAGGGTACCTCGACAAGCCCATGAAGATACGAGTGGCGGCGTACTGCGCTCTCGTCGCCGCACAGGTTAGTATAATAGAGGCTAGTTGACTCATGTCAAATTGTAATAAACTAATGTTTATTCCGTATAGTATTTAGCAAAGAAAACCTAAATATATATTTTTCAATTCATAAAAGTGAAAGATGGCTGACAAAATATAATTTGAAAATATGGTTTTTAATCTGTATTTTGAAATGCTTAAAAACGCTGTCCGCCATTTTCGCTTATGATAGTGACGTCGTCGGTCATATAAATAAAACTGAAAGTCTACTTTGACGACTTCGAATAGTGCCGTCCCTCTCGATCTCCTGTCAAAGTATATTGGAATGAGCGGAATGGCACTATACGACGGTCGAATTTCGAATATTTACAGGTAATTCTACGTCACGCCACAGATTAGCAAAAGGCAAAAATGGCGGACGGTGTTATTGACTGTTCATGAAATTTCTAATTTTCAATTGATAAAATTTAGCTTTCTAGCCTTCACAAAAATACAAGACATTTTTTTTAGAGCTAGTGAGATCATTATTAACCAATTGAAATATATTACAAAACGGGGTCTACTAGCCTATACTCGCATGGCATAAGATAACAAGGTATGGCACTCCGGAATGAAAGGCGAGACTCACGCTATGATTGGTTGGACGGTTGTGTCTATCCGTTTCTGTGTTGCCAGTGGTGTGTCATAATACTCCCCGATTCTCTTGTTACCTGTGTGAATCTCATAAAATCGTGAGTGTTTAATAGTAGTTTATGTGACTGTACATAATGAAGGGTATTAAACACGAGTGTGGGTTTATGAAACGCGCCGAAGGCAAGTTTCATAATAACATCACACGAGTGTTTTAATACCTAATTATGTACAGTTACATACACTACTTTATCTATCCACATATCATAGGCCTCCATGATGCATTCAGAAGTCGCACATTACGACAAATATTACCCGGTAATGGCGGTAATAAAGTTTCCTGACAGCTGTCATAGTTTTTTTTAATCCAGAGACAAACTAGATTTGGTCCCAACTATCATATCGTTCGATATCTTACTTACGTGCGACATTTGTCAAATTTGATGCAAATTGACAATTCATTTCGAACTAAACGTCATCTCGACTGATATTAGAATAGAGGTCAAATCAAATTTCTTTGTTTTTCAAAGATGTTCGAAATTTGAATAAATAATATTATCGAAATCGATGTTATTATTTAGCAATAATAATATTTTCACAGATAAGGAATTTGTTCTAATAAAACAATCTATTTTTATGGTGGTCATAATGTGCGGTTCTTGAACGCATCATGGAGGGTTTATGATATTTGGATAGATAATATCAATTATTACGACAAAATAACATTTATTCAAAGAACATGACAATTGTAATGCAAAAATTATTTTTTGTACTACTGTCGGCGAACATTTTTTTCCTTATAATTATTTTGTTACCATAAAGCGGCAACTAATCAGTGACGCAGAAAGGTTCCCTTGCCGGAGTACATTTTTGGTAACGGACTTTGAAAGTCAGTGAATATATGACGCTATCCTGCGCAGATTGCATCCAACGGCTCTGCGCGACCCTCACGAGGTCATGCTATGGTTCAAATGACATAACCACTAACGTAATTCTTATGCCGTAAATTGAATGAACATTAAAACTCTGACGACGCGGTTGGCGCAGTGGTTAAGCAACTGCCTACTGAGCCGACGGTCCCGGGTTCAAATCCCGGCAAGGGCAAATATTTGTGTGATTAACACGAATATTTGTGCCTGGGTCATGGATGTTCTATGTATTTAAGTATTTATTTATCTATATAAGTATGTATATCGTCGCCTAGTACCCATAACACAAGCCTTCTTGAGCTTAATTTGGGACTAGGTTGATTTGTGTGAGGTTGTCTGATATTTATTTATTTATTTACTAGCTGTGCCCCGCGGTGTTACCCGCTCATCCCACGGGAACACTAAATTAATTCGGGATGAAAAGTATCCTATGTCCTTACCCGGGTCTCAAACTATCTCCGTACCAAATTTCATCTCGGTCGGTTCAGCGGTTTAAGCGTGAAGAGGTAACAGACAGACAGACACACTTTCGCATTTATAATATTAGTATGGATTAAAACTGTCTCCAGGGTCTAATGGGCTGGTACATGGTGAAGTCCGGTCTGGAGGACCGTTTCCAAGGTCCGTCGGACGTGCCGCGCGTGTCGCAGTACCGGCTGGCCGCGCACCTCGGACTGGCCTTTGTGCTGTACTCCGGGCTGCTGGCGGGCGCGCTGCGGGTGCTGCGCCCCCTGCCCAACGGGACCCTGCAGCGGATCAAAGGGCTGAAGGGCGTCACGGCGCTGGCGCACTCGGTGAAGGCTATGGCGTTCTTCACTGCCTTGTCTGGTGAGTTGTCGCGATGATGTCTCTTCTATTCCTGGTAGCCTAGTCTTTACTGCCATATACTCCGGGCTGCTGGCGGGTGCTGCGCCCCTTCTCCAAGGGGGTGCTGCAGCGGATCCAGGGGCTGAAGGGAGTCACGGCGCTGGCGCACTCGGTGAAGGCTATGGCGTTCTTCACTGCCTTGTCTGGTGAGTTGAAGCAATGATGATGTCGCTTCTATTCCTGGTAGCCTAGTCTTTACTGCCATATACTCCGGGCTGCTGGCGGGTGCTGCGCCCCTTCTCCAAGGGGGTGCTGCAGCGGATCCAGGGGCTGAAGGGCGTCACGGCGCTGGCGCACTCGGTGAAGGCTATGGCGTTCTTCACTGCTATGTCTGGTGAGTTTTTTTTTTTTTTTTTTTTTTTTATGTCATAGGGGGCAAACGAGCAAACGTATCGCCTGATGGAAAGCGATTACCGCCGCCCATAAACACCTGCAACACCAGAGGAGTCACAAGTGCTTGCCTACCCGGAGGACGAAGATAGAATGCCTCTATGCTAGTAATTTCACCGGCTATCTTACCCCCACACCGGAACACAACAATGCGAACATTGCTGTTTGGCGGTGGGTTAGCAGGCAAGACGGTAGTAACAATCCGGACGGACCCTGCACGAGGCCCTACTACTCCAAAGAGTTGACGCGATGATGATGTCGCTTCTATTCCTGGTAGCCTAGTCTTTACTGCCATATACTCCGGGCTGCTGGCGGGTGCTGCGCCCCCTGCCCAAGGGGACGCTGCAGCGGGTCCAGGGGCTGAAGGGCGTCACGGCGCTGGCGCACTCGGTGAAGGCTATGGCGTTCTTCACTGCCTTGTCTGGTGAGTTGCCGCAATGATGATGTCATTTCTATTCCTGGTAGCCTAATACTTTACTGCCATATCTAGTGAGTAAAAATCTTTTCTCAAACATGCAATGAAATGTCGTCATAACGTGCGTTATAACAGGCTTCGAAGTGTAACGCTTCAAGCGGAACGACTTGAAAAAACTGTTAAAGAATTTCATACAAAATAGAAGGCCTAGGTCGGGAAGTAATTTTTTTAAACATGGCGTCTGTGTTCATGAACATGCTGAACAGCTGAATTGTATAAATAATAATCTTTTGAGTGGTGTATTTTTTTATTTCATTGCATGTTTGAGAAAAGCACTATACATGCCTTAGCCGTGAAAAGGGCTTGCCGGCTTCGTATCACTAGACGGCCTCCCTTACGGTCGGCCGTCTATACCTACTCAGCCGGCAAGCCCTTATTTCCCGGCGTCTGCAGTAATGTACTATTTTTTAACATTACGTCTGTGTACAGAAACAGATATTGAGAGAGTCAGAAGCTAATTAAAGAAACAGCAAGGGGTGAGGGGGGGGGGACTGACTGTGCGTGTGTGGGAGAGAAAAAAGTCAGAAAGAGATATTGAGAGGGAATGAGAGACATTTCGAGCCAGAGGGAGAAAGAGAAACGACGAGAAGAGAAAAATAGGGAGATAGACAGCAATAAAGTGGTTATGATATAAGACAACGTCTTGTGTATACAGAGGAACTATCCGCCATGAATCAATTCAAACCAATGCAAGAATGTGATGATGTCCGTGTTGTATGTTATCAGGTGCGTTCGTGGCGGGCCTCGACGCCGGTCTGGTGTACAACTCGTTCCCGAAGATGGGCGACAACTGGATCCCTGACGATATCCTGGCCTTTGCGCCGACTCTGCGCAACTTTACTGAAAACCCTACCACTGTGCAGTTCGACCACCGGGTCCTAGGTAAGTAGTTCGGATAACCAACCGTAGTCATTCTTAGAATCAGTCAAAACAGCCCCGACAACCAATCATAACAGTACTGATATTCCACACTAACAGTCGTAATATGGTAGAGAGAGACCAACAGTTCCAATAACCTTGCATAACAATCCTGATGAACAAATAGACAACATTTCAAATTTTTAAATAAGAGGCCTTATTCCTTTTAAAATTGTTTTTTTTTCATATTATGACAAATATAATGGTAATTTTAACCAACTTTTTGAAGTGAATAATACTGTTCCCCGAGTTCTAGGTAGTAACGTAGCTATTTCATGCTTTCATTGCGTGCAGTCGAAATAAGTTGAAAAAAACAAATTTTCCGCGTGAATTTTGTCAATTTCGAGTAGTTTTAGAAACAAAAAATATCAATGAAAAATTCAAACTGTAGGTTTCAAATATATATACTAATAAATTCCAATAGCCCTGTTCTAGGTAATAACATCAATAATATGTTACGAAACATGTTTGATCGTAGAGAAAAATGTCTAAAACAGTATTTTAAAAGGAATAAGGGCTCTTAACTAATTTACAGTAAACGGCGATAAAGTTTGCACATCGATCTTTGGAAAGAGGCAATCGGCTAATTTCGACTTCGTATAGCGTTATCTGTGTCGCACACACCATGACGTTTGTTTTGTCAGTCGTGGTTCAAATGCGAGAGAGTGCAGTCGCATATCCAAGTCAATATATATATAGAGTTGATAAAACTTACACAATATTAAATTTGTACTATGGCATCTATAGGGAAAAAAGGTAAGCCGTTACTTTGCCAGTCACGCGAAATTATGTTTATAAATATTTAGTAACAGAAGCCGACCAATTTAAAAAACATGAGAATGTTAATGTAAGTAATTACACTTTTTGTCGATCTTTAAACCCACATTTAAGTATCCTAGTAGTATAACATCAGTTGCTAATGCTCAGTCAACCCCTTTTAGGATTTTTTCCCTAACAAGAACATTATAGCAATAACTATATATAATTACATCGAGTTTTACAGCTCTATATATTCCACGTGAAATCAAAACAAAACAACAATAAAGTACTTAGTTCTAAATTCAAATTCTGATGAACGATTAATCTAATAATTGATGTACATGGAAATTAGCATTCGGTTGTATTCGGAAATGCGATGATTGCCGATGTGCATTCTTTATCGCCGTTTACTGTATGTAATTACTTTATTATCACAGAACCCAAAACCATTAACTTAAGTTAGTTATACGGACTAGTTTTGAAAATATTAAAAAAAGGTGACAGCAACGTTGTCTAAGAATCAGCACTCAAATGACGTTGAATTTGAATTTGAATTTGAATTTGACGTCACCTTGTCGAAAAATTTACAGTCGCAACCTACAAAAAGAACAGCGGTACAATTTCCATACTAAATCCGTCTTAGTAATAGTCCGACTGTACGATTTATTGCGCTGTGACCAATTACTTGCCCCCTACGCTCTTTTAGAATGATGAACTTTTCAAATGCATGTTTTAATAATAAATTGGAATATATTCGTAAATGTAAAAATGGAAATATTAACTTTTTTATGCTTTATTTGATATTATCGGAAAAGGCCTGGTTAAAAAAAAAATGTTGTCAATTGCCTTGACACTCTTGATACACATCACCATTAACCACAAAAAATATCGGCCAAGTGCGAGTGGGACTCGCGCACGAAAGGTTCCGTGCCATTAGCTGTAAGTTTGTTGTATGGGAGCCCCCTTAAATATTTATTTTATTTTATTTTTAGTATTTGTTGTTATAGCGGCAATAGAAATACATCATCTGTGAAAATTTCAACTGTCTACCTATCACCGTTCTTGAGATACAGCCTGGTGACAGACGAACGGACGGACGGACAGCGAAGTCTCAGTAATAGGGTCCCGATTTTACCCTTTGGGTACGGAACCTTAAATAAAGTGGTGCAACATCAAGAAATTTGACTGTTTTTGCAGGTACAACAACTTTGGCGTTGGCGACGGCACTGTGGCTGGTGTCGCGCGGCAAGCCGCTGTCGCCCGCGGCTCGACGTGTCGTTAACGCCGTCGGGGCCATGGCTTGGCTGCAGGTAATGTTATTCGTCGCAAGGGTCCGTTCCGACCGAAGCAACCACCGTAGGTTTTTTTTTTTTTTTTTTAATAAATAAATAAATATTAAGGGACAATCATACACAAATCGACCTAGTCCCAAACTAAGCTTGTACTATGGGTACTAGACGACGATATACATAATATATAAATACATATATAGATAACATCCATGACCCAAGAACAAATATTTGCACAAATATTTGCCCCGGTCGGGATTCGAACCCATTTACATAAAGTACATAAAGTATAGCAAGGTTGCAAGAACTTCTCTGACTTGCTTAGTTTTTTTTTGCGTTTGACGTTTGGAGACACTTTACAGTTCCAAAATGAATGTCGAGACCTTTTACATCTCCGAATTAAATTTGTTGATCACAGAGACTCTCTACATCTCCATGAAACTTAGTATAAGCATATATTTATTTTATTGGAGCGGAGCGAGCGAAGCTCCCATGGATCGACTCGAATGGACTTCGTAACAATGCGCAGATCTCAGCGAGTTCTCAACCGATTTTAGAAATTATTGTTTTAAAATGCACAAATTAAATTTCGCTAGGTCGTGACCAAGGACCATATACCCGGGACTTATGTTCTCATACAAGAAAACGTAACTCTGAAAAAGCTCAAAATTCGGTATAAAAACTAGATGGCGCTGCTTCGTAGCCTGGAAGTGACAAAAATGATATTTTTTACCAATATTTATAAGTGATTTTTGATTTTTGTAAATCAAACGCGTTACTGCTTTGTTTTAATACGATAATATAACTTAAATACACAATTTTTAAGGATTTCATTTTTTAGTCTTCAACAACGTGGTTTGATCGTATTAAAATAGATGGCACTACCTCTGGATAGCTCAAGGTTGCTTGCGGGCTCGCCAATTTTTGCTACACAAAATAGCTAGATGGCGTTGGTGCACTGATGTAATGGACAAAATAAGTTACGCCCGAATTGTCAAGCGACATTTCCCACTAACAAACAGTCAGTAACGTAATATTTGTTAGATAAGTTTTGTACAGTCAAGGAATTTCATTTCCTACCCATTTCGTTAAAATGTCGTTAGACATTCGCAATGCATTAAGGCCGAAAATTATATTTCAATTGAAATGTCAATATTATTATTTGTCACTTCATTTTACAAAAAACCTCCTCGCGAAAGGTTATCATTTGCTTTTAATTTCTAATTAGGAACATATGTCAGTGTCAATCGAGAAAATCGTAAAATAATTTTCAGCAACGTTATTAATTTGAAAAATAAAATGCTTGCCGCTAACCGTGAACTATTAAAAGATAATGATAATGACTGAAAACAATGAAGAGCTCAAAGAGTGGAGTTACACCAGGAAGGAATACGGATTTATGAGATCACACGTCGGTTAAATGCTAGCAGGGACACAGTTTGACGTTGGGTACGGCGATATAATGCTGAAGGAAACCTTATTGATCTACTGCAAAGCAAAGTAACCATTGCATCGTCCGCTTGCCATGGCCCAAGACCAACGCCGACGACAAAATGGCTTTACGCCAACGGGACGATTTGCGGAAATGTTTGACATTTACCCTAGAACAATTAGGAATTGCCTACATGCAGGCGGCCTGCGAAAATATATTCGTTCGTTTTGTTTTTGTTAAAAGTAATATAAAGAAAACGTTTATAAAATTGTGGTTTTATTGAATTATCACTGTCGTTAGTTCTGTTAGTTTTTGTATAGATAAATTTCGGGTGCCTGTCGTATCGCATAATGTTTTTTGTCCTAAAAATGTTTGGCCGAGAATGTTTGGCATACTGTTGAATGGCTACTCGTTTGTCCTACTATTTTCAGATGATGTGCGTATCGAAAGTTTCGATTCGAAACGTGATACCTACCTGAAGGGCTACTCCGATGTTGGAAATTTTACTGTCGTATAGTGCTATTCCATTCACTAAAATATTCTTTGACAGATGATCGAGAAGGATGGCGCTATTCGACAGTCAAATTTTGAACATCGGGGTAGCCCTTCTGGCATCACTGGTTTGACATGTCTTGCCAGATGGGTGTGTGATGTCGTCAAATCAAATGTCATTGTTTCAAATTTGTAAAATTGTATGTATTTTATTCATGAAATTACGCGATTAATCGAATTTTGCGGTTACGTGTTTCCATATCAGAATTTATTGTTTTTTTACAAAGAATAGTTTGGTATGCGTTTCGTGAAGGTCTATTATTAAATTGTTATTATATTGATTAGTTTACGTCAAAACGATGACATGTAGGGAATTGTTGCAACTACAATGATTTGCTCTCCATACAAATTTTAATCCCGTTTTTCGTCCCTAAAAGGGATAAAACTTGGTATAAATGATAGCCTATTCTTTTCTGATATATAAGGTAGGTACATAACTGGAAAGTTTCATCATAATACGTCCAGTAGTTTTTGAGATTAAGTGAAACGTACATACATACATCCATCCAAACTTTCACGTTTATAATATTATTAGGATTAGGATTAGGATGTAAGTAATTTTTATGTTTAAATAAAACATACACAAATAGTGAAATGAGACGAAACGGAACGTAGTAAACAAACATCGCACCTAACGTCATCTATTCACTTTTTACTGTATCACTTGGAAGTTGGAATGTCGTTGAACGCTTGACGACTGTGTTACTTCACGCTTGCGCGTACCGTACGGTAGAGATTGAAAAATGACGACTTTTGAATGAATTGAGACCCTTAGCGGCATCTAGCGACGTAGAACGATAGTAACTAACGGAGTACGGTGCGTAGTATGAAGAATAGCGGTCCCGTGTATATGGTCCTTGGTCGTGACGAAGAGAAAATTTCGAAAAAAAAAAAACTCCGCTCCAATCTATGGTGCAAGCTTAGCCGGTGGCTGACTCTGCATCGACCTAGTTTTAATCTTGACGCCTCTCTACATCTCTGAAAGTATAGGTTAAGTTTGTTGGAGACAATATACATCTCCCCGTAAAATATGCCTAGTGATTTCTCTGTTGCATTACTACGATGATATTATTATTGTATTTTTTTTATATATATGTAACTTAGAATCTGACATTTATTTAAATTAGTTACACAGCATAACAGTAAATGAACCAAGGCACTGTGAACTACAAAATTACATTACAAAAAAAAAAACTTAAATCTAATTTGATTTAGGCGACATGTAAAAGAGTTCTTGTAGCCTACTTGCAAAATAAAAAATAATAATTTGAATTTGCGTCCGCAGTGTTCAACGATACAGGTCCAATTAATTCAATCGAAGAATAGAGTAGGTACCTAGAGACTGAAGTAGGTACATAGGTACCTACTTCAGTCTCTAGGTACCTACTCTATACCGTCTTCAGTCTGTAGACCGCTAAATTGGTCTTCTAAACATGTCTTCAGCACCATAAATAAACATGTAACGTCATTTTTATTTAAGCAGTAACGTCTGCTAACGTAAGCCAAATGTTTAAAATGAAGCCAAAAAATTTAAAAATTTAATGGTTCAGACAGGATTCGAACCTGCGTTTCCAACGGCTTTCCGGGCCAACACGGGCGTCCTACCGACTGGACCACCGAACCAGATGTCAGAGCCATTAAATCTTTCAACCAGTTGCTTCAACATGCCTTAGGGTGGCGTAGCGGTGGCGCTACGTTGTTGGCCCGGAAAGCCCTTGGAAACGCAGGTTCGAATCCTGTCTGAACCATTAAATTTTTCAATTGTTCGCTTCATTTTAAACATGTGGTAACGTCATTTGCAGTGGATATCTATTTTATAACTAACTTCAATAAAGGAGCAGTGTTCTGAATTCGTCGGCGTTTTGTTTTTTTTATTATAATTTTTAACCGACTTCAAAAAAGTAGGTTCTCAATTCGAACTAATTTTTTAATTTTTTTTTCTATGTATGTTACTCGATATCTCCGAGAATCGTGAACCGATTTTCAATTTTTTTTTTTTTTATCGAAAGGGTATAACCCCGAGTTGGTCCCGTTGACACTAAGTCGGGATCTGATGATGGAATCTTGGAGAAATCGAGGGAACTCTTCAAATGTTATAGGGACATGTACGGCGCTTTCGGTAATTTATTGATAAAGTCAAGAATTTACATTCAGTAAATATGTTTTGGTGTAAGGAAACTGATGATGAACACACATACGAATCACTAAAAAGCAAAAAAAAAAAAAAAAAATATTTAACAAAAAGAACCGACTTCAGTAAAACTAAAAAGCCAAAAATAACCCGTTCAAGTACAGATTACATTTGACTCACCCTTCGAAGTCGGTGCCAAACCTCGCGTAATTTACGTAGGGTAAATCGCCAATAATTGGCCACCGTTCAATAACTGGCCACCTCAAACTAAAAATTAACTCTGTTCACCCACAAACTGAATTCATTTTATTATATCGTGGCCAGTTATTGAAGGGCGGCCAGTGATTAACAGCTTATACTAAAATGAATTATATTTATAGGTGAACAGAGTTCATTTTTAGTTTGAGGTGGCCAGTTATTGAACGGTGGCCAATTATTGGCGATTTACCCTATGTATTTATATATTATGTATATCGTCGTCTAGTACCCATAGTACAAGCTTTGCTTAGTTTGGGACTAGGTCGATTTGTGTATGATTGTCCCTTAATATTTGTCTCTCCCTTAGTACACTGCAATAATAATCGCTCCTTTAACTTTGTGGCTCATACTGTTTTTGTTTTATTTATTACTTTACAATATATTTATTTATTATGTCTAAGTAATTATGTAAGTATATCTGTATATTTTTATTTATGTACCTATGTTTATTACTTTTGTCTTTTATGGTAGTCGTTCATTTAGTCCTATTATTATTATGCACCACCTACTAATTTCAAACATTAATTTTCAACTACTCCGCTACCTGAAGGTTGTCTGGAAGAGATCGCTATTTAGCGATAAGACCGCCTGTTGTTTACCTCTGCCTGTTATTTTAATGTATCTCATGTTGTGTTGTATATTCCTTTATGTTGGAGGTGTGCAATAAAGAGTATTTGTATTTGTATTTATTTATTGATGTCCAGGTGGGCCTGGGCATCATGACGCTGCTCCAGTACGTGCCGACGCCGCTAGCCGCGAGCCACCAGTCCGGCTCGCTGATGCTGCTCACCCTCGCCATCTGGCTCACGCACGAGGTCAAGCTGCTCAAGTACATCCCTAAGTGAATCATTACGTTATAGAGACATCAGTGACGAGAGGCTCTTTAAATAAGGGCCACTTCAATTTTATAGTAGTTTATGTGACTGTACATAATGAAGGGTATTAAACACGAGTGTGGGTTTATGAAACGCGCCGAAGGCAAGTTTCATAATAACATCACACGAGTGTTTTAATGACTAATTATGTACAGTTACATACACTACTTTATCTAGCCACATATCATAGGCCTCCGTGATGCATTCAGGAGTCGCACATTACGACAAATATTACCCGGTAATGGCGGTAATGAAGTTCTCTGGCTCTGGCAGCTGTCATAGTTTTTTTTTAATTCAGAGACAAACTAGAGTTGGCCCCAAATATCATATCGTTCGATATCTTACTTACGTGCGACATTTGTCAAATTTGATGCAAAATGGCAATTCATTTCGAACTAAACGTCATCTCGACTGATATTAGAATAGAGGTCAAATCAAATTTCTTTGTTTTTCAAAGATGTTCGAAATTTGAATAAATAATATTATCGAAATCGATGTTATTATTTAGCAATAATAACATTTTCACAGATAGAAATTTGTTTTAATAAAACAGTCTATTTTTATGGTGGTCATAATGTGCGGTTCTTGAACGCATCATGGAGGGTTTATGATATTTGGATAGATAAAGTTTATCTATCCAAATATCATAAACCATATTTATTTTATGATATTTGGATAGCACAAATTTCTTATCTGTAAAAATGTTATTACTGCTAAATAATAACATCGATTTCGATAATATTATTTATTCAAATTTCGAACATCTCTGAAAAACAAAGAAATTTGATTTGACCTCTATTCTAATATCAGTCGAGATGACGTTTAGTTCGAAATGAATTGTCAATTTGCAATCAAATTTGACAAATGTCGCACAAGTAAGATATCGAACGATATGATAGTTGGGGCCGACTCTAGTTTGTATATGTTTAAAAAAAACTATGACAGCTGCCAGAAAACTTCATTACCGCCATTACCGAGTAATATTTGTCATAATGTGCGACTCCTGAATGCATCATGGAGGCTTATGATATGTGGCTAGATAAAGTAGTGTATGTAACTGTACATAATTAGGCATTAAAACACTCGTGTGATGTTATTATGAAACTTGCCTTCGGCTCGTTTCATTAACCCACACTCGTGTTTAATATCCTTCATTATGTACAGTCACATAAACTACTATTACTTTGTCATTTTCACAAACAATCTTCTAAATAACAGGGGAAAGGAAATTTAAATAGAAAAATAATATTTTTTCCTTAATTAGGAGTTTAAAATCGGCGTTGTCATCATACGCCAGGTGACAACCAAAACTCAATAAAAATTTTGTCACTAGGTACTCTTCAAAACCTCGTCTCTAGTTTGTACATTGATACTGAGATACGAGTTTTCTTTTAAGTAGGTATTTGTTACTTAGTGAGTGATTGGCGAGTTATGGAGTGGCTCTTGGACAAGTATTTTAATCTTTTAAGTTAGTTGTAGATTTTTACGTTCCTAGTCTGATTATTATTGTTTAAACTGAATATATTAGTCATCACATGTCTCATTGAATCGGTTAGAACTGGGCTATGAATTTATAATAAACGTCCAAACAGTTACTAGCGAGGAATATATTAGCAATACGTTGGTAAAGCTGAATTTCCAGACGTTGACAGCAAACCTTATATTTTACGTCCTTTTATGAACAGAGATTCGAGTTAAACCTCTTGACCGCCCAACTTGTTGACGGGAAACTGTGTCCCAAACGCCAAGCCGACAGCAGATAGTATGGCATTGTATAGCGGCAAATGACGTCATGGCGTCTGGGGCACAGCTTTCCGTTGACGTGATTTGCCGTCCCTCAAAAGGTTAAGTCTGTATTTTTACCGTCGCATTTAATTTGCAATTACTACTTGCCTTCACTCTTATTATGTTGTCAATAAGGTCATTATAACTAAGAATAAAATACAACACATTATTATTCACAAGTGGTTTTATTTGAAAATTTAAAATGCTAATATTGCTTACACACTGAAAACTTTTCTTTATATACAAAATTTCCGGTCGGTCATTTCGAAAACAGCTTATATACCTTTAAATGTATTAAGTTGTTTTTAAAATGATTATTTATTATGCGATTGGTATCTCGTAAAAGGTATTTGTCGATTAGCCAAGCATCGAACATAACGATATTTCATGAAAATGGCGGCGTAGGCATTTCATACAAAATCTAGCGAATAGTAAATTCGAATAATATCCAGTTCTGCTAGTAATATGATTCGTTATTACTATCAGAACTGGATATTATTCGAATTTAGAAAGTTAACACAAAGTCTTTGTAATAATACAATTACTTGGTCTACCACTTTTCGACTCTATTTCATTTTTATTAAGGTCCAAAAGTGGTAGAACACTTTCTTGGCTTACTGATACTTTTTCTTTCAAAATGTGTTTAACTTTCGATTATAAAAATGAAAGATTACAAGGATTGAACTCTGATAATGATAAGGGACTGATTTTACTATGAAAAAGAACCAACTTCGAAGGTATTAAGATGCATAGCTGATAAACAAAGCCTTTTATTTATACAAATAAACACTACTAAAACAAAAACATTTCCGGAACCAAATCAATGAAAATTTTGTAATATGCTATCCCTTTCATTGCCTTGGGATGCAAAATATGGAGGATTGGGATGGTAAGATTAGATGTTAATCTACATTTGGTGCCTTTAGATATGTGGGTAAAAGAGACAAGTAGTGGTAGATTTGCATTAGTATTGTTTATTTTCTTACGTTTATACGTAATTTACAAGTATTTGCTATAGAGGTACATCTTAGGCCTGCGGTCGGCTGAGTTTACTGTAAGTAGGTATACGTTTCTCCCTCTAAAATACGACAGCGTTTTTTGCGCAGTGTAAAATAAATTAATATAAATTTGTCGAGACACTAGCGGCGCAAGCGGCTAGCAATGAAACTAAACTCAATTTAAAATTTCATATAACATTATTACATTTTTTTAATGCGAACATGGAAATGCAACTCTTTTAATAATTAGTTCATGCAACAGCGGATAATCGATAGATGTCGCTATCTTTAGTAACCAATCTACTGTTTGTCGTTTGCGATACGATAAAATAAATAAATATGAGTAGACATCCGTACCTACCTACCTACTAAGGGAATGTAGCCGGTTTTTTTAATGGAATTTGCGGTTTCAATTAAGACTCGTTTTTCCCATACCTACTCGAAATAACCTATTGGAGGGTTTTACAATTTAATTATGTATGAACCATAATATTTTAAAATGAATAAAATATCAAATAAGGATTCGGATTTGTGTTTTGGTTATAAAATGTACTGAGATGACAGACGTCACTCACGCAAAACTATATGAAATAGACTATAATAATATTAAAATCGAAAATTTGTGTGTGTAAGTGTGTATGTTTGTTACTTTTTTACACCGACAGCTGAAACAGAGATAGTTTACGCCCGTAAGCAGATTTGACACGAGGGCAGACCAGGGGGCAGCACAGTAATGCTACTGTTTGAACGCACAGAACAGTACTGTCTTGACAGTAACTGTGCGTTCAAACCTTGGTTCAAACACACTTCACTTCTGCCTTCGTGTAAAATTGTCATTACTTAACACAAAGGCTACTTATTTATTAGTCCCCGTAAGATAATGTTAAAAGGGGAGCGAAGTCGCGGGAAAAAGCTACTCTATAACGAATGGAACTCACAATACAGAAAGCGACATCTATCGACGTTTCCGTTCTCCTGCGACGGTGTACGCAGGCCTTATAATTCATTCATCATTCGCGCTAGAGATGCGCAGAATGCGTCACTAAAGTGAAAAGAGTGATACGTGTCTTTAGCTCACCGAGATATGTATCACTCATTTAGCTCATTTAGCTTTAGACTATATCGTTCACGAGTGAGTAGAGAACTAGAGATGTCGATCAATTAGCTTTACGGCAGCATGGCAACATTCCTTTCATGAGCGAGAGAGTGAGTAATACTGAGATGATAGATGATATACTGAGCTACTTGAATCTTCAGTGAGCGAAAGAGCTAGTGAGCTAAACCAAATGATATAGCTCGTTTGAATCACTCACTCGCGAGCTACACATCTCTAATTCGCGCTTGTCTTATTTGGCAAACAACATGTAACCTCACAATCAGATTTTTTAAATTATTCAATAATATTTTATCGCAATTTATTTCTTAAGTTTTATGTTCACTGCTCCTAATTCTCGTACAGAACGATGCCAGTATGATTTTGTTACTAAAAGTGTAAAGCTTTATTTGTTTAATAATTATAAATTGAGGTTAGACATTTTATGACCGAATAATGAACAAGTAAGAATGTGTTTTATAAACATACCATCCAACATATACAATCCTTATCATTATTCCATAGTGAATTTGTTATCTATCTACCTACAGCTATTCAATACAGGCATCATCCAAACTTATATTACCGTTACTTGGGATACGATAAGATTATTGTTTCAGTACGAAATGTAATTGTATATAATTTATATTGTTATTATAACGATAGAAATAAAATTTAGGTGGAGCAGTATTATATTCCCATTTATTGAGAGATAACGCACACTTCAGCAGCTTTTACTCTAGAACTAAGGAAAAAATCCACTACTAGGTTGACGGTACCAATCATGGACATGTTAAGCAAAGTTGACCCAGTAGTGGACAGCAAAGGTGTATAGTAGGAATCCTTTTTGCCGGCCGTATTCACTTCGCTTTGTTACGGGACCCAAATGGTTATGTGTGCATTATGAACTGCTGCCGCAAACTGCTGCTTGATTCAATTTTTCTTTGAGGTTTGATCTTTATATCAATGGTTTGTAAAACTAGTTTTATTATGATATAGAATGCAAACGGACAGACAGATGGCCTGAATAAGTGCAGTTGTGGCCGCAGTTCATAATGCACATGGTATTATCATTTGGGTCTCATTGTTTGTTAGGACAAAGCGAAGTGAATTCGGCCGGCAAAAAATGATTTCTACTTTAATGACTTATAGCCCACCATTTATGATCTTTACTATTTATGACTATCGGTTATCTGAACATAGCATTGTTAGTTTAAAAATATCTTCTGTTTCTAAAAAAAAAATTTACGGAAAAAAGGTCTATAATTGGTTCATTGTCTATTACTGGTGCCGTCACCCTAGGATTCTGGAATACTTAGCATCACTCGATATTGATGGATTTCTTCTTCGCATACAGCACAGCTGTGTAGCTTACCTCTAACGGTAACACTGTTTTGAGATACTGTATTACCAGGCAGGGCCGTCTTAAACTAGGCTGGGGCCCTCGGGCACACAAGAATTTGGGGCCCTTTTGGAAAGTAAAAAAAGCTAATTATACTTAATAAGATTTTTTTTTACTAAGTATGACCATTTATTCTGTGAGAGAAATTGTCGGTCCTTCGGGGCCCCCTGAGAATGGGGGCCTAGAGAATGAGAACGGGCCGGGTCTTCACCATAAGGGCTTATGGTGAAGACGGTATTGTTACCAGGCTGCCTAGCCTAACACAGTAAAGATATTAAAAGATGTTAAGATATTAAAACGGGAATAAAACTTCTAAACACACGCACCTTTATTAAATGCTCACTACACAAGCACACAGTCCTGCCTCTGGTGTCTTGCATGAGTAGAATTTTACAGGACTAAATTAGTACTAGTAGTAGTCTCGTTCGCTTGTTTATAGAATTTCAATGGTGCCAACCAAACCGACCATCAAAAACTCAAAATCTTTACTTTTCAGTTATTCTAATAGATTGTCATGCTATTAATGGATATACAACTTCATCGATCAGGAACCGATATACTGGGATTTTACACATTGGATATTACAGTCTCCATAGAAATTCTACAGATAATGTTTCGGTGCAATACAAATCATAATATTGAGTTGTCAGAATGCACGTCGTGTTTTCTATCTGTCTCGCTCGCTCTTACGCGAACCATATAAGAACCTCTCAGTTTTCACCCAACCACGAATCGCAATCTAAGAGCTTTCGAACTGTATCTACTATATATATGAAGCGAGCATCGAACCGATCAGTCTTTACACAAAAAAAGAATTAAATGACTATAATTCCAGAAATTGCACGTATTCTAACCAATATTGGTGTTTTAATAACAATCACCAACTCATGCAACAATTATTGACAGGTGAAATACGGAATAAACAGATTTTAATAAAATCTCAAAGATATGTAGAATTTGTCCAGACTTATTATATATCTAAACTATGAAAATACTATAATGTTTGGATTTTTACAGGAGTATACAAGAGATGCGTAACTATACATACATCTGTCGAGTTGCTGGTAACCAAACATGGCGGAATTCTATATTCGAAGCCACTATTTAGTAAGACATTAACTGAATATAATGATATTGTAATTATTGTCCTGTTACGCAGAAATATCCCCGTCTGGTGAAATACGGTGTTGGCAAAAATCATTATAAGCACAATTTTTGATAATTTATTTCCTGCGGGAGTTGCTTATTGGCCGATTGCGATTGGTATCTGGTGATCTTCTAGAGTCAGCAATTTGCACCGATTTATATTTGCAATCGCGTCAAACGTAATGTCAAAATCTGGCATGTATGTTGAAATGTTCCCACCTACAGATTTTGTGGAATTTAATTCAATTAATGGCTTATATTCTTGTTAATGTCTCAATAAATATTAACTACCATATTCTTAGTATAAAATCTTACATATTGTTATTGTTTACAAAGCCTCTTCCCGTTCTGTATTATCATATCGTATGAATACAAATTTAACCTAACATTTAATAGCTAAATATTAAAATTTCACTTATTATAATTTACACTACCATCAACTTAAAATTTAGAATTTTAATAATTTTAAATGTCAACGTGATAACTTTACGTGGTTTCGGATAAAGTTAGCAGGCTAACACGTTTGGACGTGTACGGGCATTATGGCGATTGAGCATGCAACATAAAAAAAAATATATTTTATCCATGGTATAAGAAAATAAGGTAAGGCACTCCGGAGTGACAGGCGAGACTTTTGACGTCATCACGCTATGATTGGTTGGTTAGTTCTGTCAATCCGTTTCTGTGTTGCCAGTGGTGTATAATACTCCCCGATTCCCTTGATACCTGTATGAATCTCGTAAAATCGTGAGTGTTTTAAATCAATGATTACGACAAAACAAAACTTAGTCAAAGAACATGACAATCGTAATGCGCAAATGCATAATTATATTTTTTTGTACGACTGGCGGCAAAAAAAAAATCCTTATTATTATTTTGTTACCATAAAGCGGCTAATCAGTGACGAAGAAATGTTTCACTGGCCGGAGTGCCCATTCCTTATTTTGTTATATCATGATTTTAACGGAATTATATACAAAAATGACGATAGAGCAATGAGTCTAAAATACTCACTATCGTTGAGAATGGGTGTATTGTAATGTAAAAATAAATAACGACATTTTTCTCTTTTGAATAAGTTTAACCTTTCAACCGCAATTGTTAACAATTAATGATATAACAGAAGCTGTAAAATAGTCCTTCAGTCCTAAAGTGTAAGGATTATTAGATTATCTCAACGGAACACAAAGGCTTTGTATGATTAGTACTTAATACAATAACATTGTCTGATTGAAAATGTGACCTTGTCGACGGTCCAAATTCCGGACTTTGAAATTGTGTTTAGTACACTTAGTACAAATACTTTGTGTTACTATTGTAACACACTAATTACCCTGTAACTTATTAGTTACCCTGGTGAAGTTTGAACTAATGGACTATAACATAACCTAAAAATTACTCAATTATTAATATTGAGTAATTTCCAAGTACGTGTGCGTTTAAAAGGTCGTTGATTGCTATTAACTCGATGATTTACAAATATAATAATAAACTAAAATTCCTCCATCTTTAAATGTCATGACCTTGGAAATAATTTGTACTAATACGTTCGAAAGTGCCGCACTTTTATGGACGATGCTTAAATTATCTTTTGGATGAAATGCCAATAATTATGATACGTTTGTGTAATATATTAGCGAGCCCGTAGAGTAGTACAGTACAGATCTAGTGTTCCATCGTATTTTGTCGGAAAAGTTAGTTTCAGCATGTTTTCTCTATCGATTTCGGTGAAAAAGTTGAGATGGAAATATTAAAACGAGCTTAATCGACAAAATACGATGGAAAACTATTATTCACTACGTTCTGTAATAATGCAATTACCGCGATGATGACATGAAGCAGTTAATGTTACTAACAATGAACCAGTTTGGTAACTGGTTATGTCAAACTGGCACAAGTGAAAAACTACCTTATTTTTATAAATATACGGTCGTTTGTAACTTGTGAAAAATTTATATCATTTGATTTTAGTTTCGGATGATGTTCAATTGTAAAATAATGTGGTGACAGAGTAAAAATGCACCTGTAGCACAGTTAGCGGTGCGTTATTGTTTACTGGGTTCGAATCCCGGCAAGGACAAATATTTGTGTGATGAACACGAATCTTTGTTCCTCGATATTTATATATTACTAGCTGTGCCCCGCGGTGTTACCCGCTCATCCCACGGGAACACTAAATTTATTCGGGATGAATGTATGTCCTATGTCCTTTCCCGGGTCTCAAACTATCTCCATACCAAATTTCATCTAAATCGGTTCAGCGGGTTAAGCGTGAAGAGGTAACAGACAGACAGACGGACACACTTTCGCATTTATAATATTAGTATGGATTATAACGTCGTCTAGTACCCATAGTATAAGCATTGCTTAGTTTGGGACTAGGTCGATTTGTGTAATATTGCGCCTTAATATTTATTTATTACCAGTAAAGAATAACTAAGCACTAATTGCTATGGGCTCGCTAACATAGTACTTATCAATGAAATGGTATTAAAAAAATATGATATGTAACTCGTGTGCGCTAAGTTTTGCTTTATAATGTTCCAAAATAATAAAAAAAATATAATGGTTCATAAGTTCATAACTGATCAGTAAAAAAAGCGGCAAACAAAATTATTGGATATTTTAATTTTGTAATTTGTCCACCATACCTGACCTCACAAGTAGAATAAATAAAGATACATAATATATTTGTACGAATCACAACGATACACAAACCAATTTTGCTTGAATGATCTGTTCCATAAATTATAAATGGCATCACTGCTTTTTATCTTTTGATTGGTAAATTAAGCGCCTTTGGTGCCTGATGGGGGTTAAACAAAAACTGATGTTATGATCATTTCAACCATTAAGGTAAGCAGGATATTCAACGTTTGACCACCAGTGGCCCATTTCACAAAGCTACTAGTAACAAATTACAAGCGTAAGTCCCTTTTCAACTTGTTATATAAGAAAGAGACCTCCGCTTGTAATCTGTAACTTTCAGCTTCGTGAAATGGGCCCCAGAGCACCGAAATTGGAGTTTTTGTAATCGGGATTCTAGACGCCTCGACATTAATATTTTCATAACAAAATTAAGATTTTTGTTCACTGTCGTGAACTCTATTAGCAGCGATAGCGCCAGACGTTGGCGTATTCCTCGGAATATATAAATATTCAAGTAAATATTGCAATAACACTAATATTTTCAACCTGACTTTAGCTCATACATACCTACATAAAATTATAGACCTTAGTCGTAGTCTAGGCTTTAGTGATCAATTAAAATATATTCGATTATATGACATTACTGTATCCATTTCAAATTTAATATCTTCGTAAAGTCAAGAAGAAAATATATTACGTGTATACCAGCTTGCATCTACTATTTTCACATTTTATCATTATCATATATATATCTTATTATTTTTAGTTATTTACAGCTTAGCATTCTTCAGTTATATGTTACAGAAAGTTAATAAATTAATATCATTATACATACGCAATATGATTATTTCACAGGTAGTTGTAAAATGTATTAACACTATTTATTATATTTAGATTTAGAATGGCTGCAATTTAGATAGTGGCAGTTTATTTTAATATATAACTATGTATATATAATAATGGGGCATCTGCGTTACATACAGGCGATAGGGAAGTCGGTGAATCCAATCGTGACACAAGGGGATATCCATTAGCATCCTCAGTGAAAGGCAGTTAATTATGTGTAGGTCTTTCTAAAAGGTGACACAGAAAGCTGGATAAATAAGTAGGAATCAAACAAATGAGCATTGAAAATATGTATGACTAATAATGGCCTAATATCTAATGGTATAGTATTGATACTCACATATACTGTATGAAAATGGGTGTGAACAATTTAAAACTAAAGCTGGGAGACGAAAACACGGAGAGTGCTTTTGCTTCAAAAAAATAACTTCAGAGTGTAAGTTCAACCTCAAGTATCATGAATGCCTCAATAATAATCACGATGAGTTTCACTTACTCCAACTTCACCAATAAATTGAGAATGAAACCAAACAATAAAACAAAACAGTAATTTATCCTTAAAGTCAAAAGACAATTTTAAAGTAACCAAAGTAAATTTAAACGTATAATTTCAGCAGGTTACGTACGAAGAAGAAACGTTTAATACATGATGCAACCGGCAGGCGAGCAGGATGAAGTTATACTTTGTACTCGCTATTATTCTTCGCTGAAACTAGCAGTATTATATATAATTAAAAAAAGGATAATATATTAATTCATTCTTCTTTCCAACACGTGCATTTTCCTGACCCAACCGTTTTCGAACCTATCCCCTTATACTCCGGCATACAAAATAAAATAAAATCATTTATTTTCAGGCTTTTACTTAATTGAACTTCTAATAATCTTCTTCAAGAAACATTTTATAATTATGATAAAATTATAATAAACCACTTTAATTTTCAAAAACATAACTCCATCCTTTTTCCCGCTCGGTTAGAACATGAATAGTTTTTAAGACTTAGTAAATAATTTCACTAAACTAAGCGCAATTTAAATTAATAAATGTTCTATAACGTTCACGACAACATTCAGGCCTCTGCGTGACTGCATAAATATATCCAAAACGAACGTAGACATATATTATTATCAACATATTTGTTGCTCCCTACGGCAAAAGAGACTTTTTTATTTTAGTTCATTAATAACGCATCAGCACCTACTGATTTTAGGACCCTTTTGCCGCAACAAGCCACAATTTGTATACTCATACATACACAATCATCCCTTCTGATCGAAGGAATTCAAAAAGCATTATTCACAAAATTATGAATATATTGAATTATTGAAACTAGCATGCTATATTGATCGAGGGCAATAGAATCTAAAGCAATTGACAACATTTTATATTTATCATTAATTTTCATCGAAAGCATTTCTGGACCCAAAAAAATCTTTTAATGCATGACATCCTTGATTTGCACCGAATTTCAGTAACGGCTAAAGTTAAAGTACGTTCCCAAAGCAGCATTCATTACCTAAGAAGCATACCACTGTGAAATGCTTTTAACTATGAAGGTTCAATATTAATTTTGCTTTTACCCCGATCTTAAGCCTAGTATTCTGGATGTGTGGCGATGATAAATAATCTCACATCCTTTCAATAACATGTTAAACCTTGAAAATGACTAAGTAGCCATTCGAACACCAAACTTCTTGCATTCACTCGCTAATTTGAGCTAAACTTCCGAAAAACAAATTTCTGATAAGTCATAACTTTTCAATACCAAGTGGCCGGAACGACTAACGTTGCCACTACAAATGAGCACTGAAAAATTACATATAATGCAGAATTACCGATATCACGATTATTTACATTGTTGATCATGACACATTTCTAGTGGTAACGTGTAATGCAGGCGTTATTCCGTAAACTTTCGAATATTTGTAACTGTAAGTCGAGAATGATCTAAATCACTTACAAAATAAATAGAAAGATGTCAAAATATTAGGGAACAGCCTCCCTAAGCTACATTTGAATTTGCGCAACAATTTTAAGAACTTGTTAAGGTAGGACATAAACAGTAACGTCACAACAGTGCATAGCATCAAGTTTTAGTTGTCCATTCTGACTGGTCTCATTTTCGAACTCAATAACGAACAGCTATTAGTTAACGGTCCGCTAACCACAATTCTCCCGAAATCATTCTTGCTTTCTCTGCTGTTATTTTGTTTTGTGAGACAGTTAATTCTCATTACGTAATATTATTTTATCCCCAAAAATATTAAAGTAATATCTTCATTTAAGATAGTTCGTAAATGCGTACCCACAAAGAATATATTTTTGGAAAGAATAATCCTGGTTACGGCACCAACCATGTTGTGACTACCACCGCAAGTAAGTCAAGTAGAATGTAACAGTTTCTCACAAATCCTTTTGCTGTTTACACATGTTCGAACCCTACCTTAACCGTGGACAATGGCTGGTTGTTTGGTCCCTGGCGACTAGCTAGGCGGCTCGGGCTCGGTGCTGACGATGACCTGCACCACGTAACCCGGCGTGATCTTGGCTTCTTCGATCAGCAGTCGGTCTCCGAGAAGCTTACCACCGTAGAACCACCGCTGCCGCCACGGCTCTATGTTCTCTTGAGCCTGGAATAAGAAGTAATATGTCAACTTACACGCATAATACTAAAAATGTTCTCTGAAGTTGTTATTACAGTTCAAGGCATTTTCGAGTGAAAGTAACAAATCCTGGTCACGGCACCACGTCCTTAGTGATATTTCATACAATACATCCAGTTTAATACCTCAGATAAGCCATCAGCGAGTCTTCAAAAGGATTCATTTTAACTTTATATTTTAAATGGACTATGTTCGTATACTTAGTCTATGACCTCGATGCCGGAGTCTCAAACGAGGTCACATATACGAACAGCCGAAGCTGAAATCAGCGCCACACTTCATCAATCCCGTGAGGTTAGCCGATTCACAATCCTGATCATTGTAGGTGAAGTCAAGAAGTTTATGTACTAACGTGTAGCTTGTTCTTGCACTGCGCGACGCTATGTCTTGCGCATACTGCCAGTTCCACATCGCGGCACGTGTTAGACAGTCGCAGACGAAGCGCCACCTCCGCTCCGCCTTCCACCGGCTCCGACCATTCCGCGGGCGAGTCGCGACCGCTCGCCTCCTTCACCATGTTTATGGGGGGCGAGAGGCAGTAGATCGGGACCTGGAAGCATATCAGCAGCACTTTGTATTATTGTAATACTATAGTTTTACAAACTAAGCATCATATATGTTAAGCCATATATCCATGCCCTGCTTTATTACTGTGGCAAGTTTAATTGAAATCCATTGTAGGGTTAAGAGATAAGTTATTAGTGACGGTGGGCATTTTCCGCAAATCAACACCGTCCAATCGCTAAAAAGGGTAGAGCTACTAACTCCTTCATGAAAACCAGCAATGCGTTTATTCAGTAACATACATTCAACCTAAACATCCAAACATCTTCAGTAAGTTCCGTATTTATAATAATTGTTATAAAATAAAGTTATGCGACATTGAATTTTGCGTATCGAAATGTGACTTGATATCTCTTTTGATAGGAGTTTCAATAATTCATGTCTACGTCTGTTTTAACTACTTATCTAGTAAGGTAAGACTAGTCAGACTACTAGACTATACTAACCATAAGACAAACCTGGATTAACAAGGAATTGTAGTAATAATGCGTCAATCGTATATAGGTGTGATAAATAAATATCATAGACATATGAGTTTTGTATTATCGATTTGTCGGTAGGTGTCTTCAACTACGAGAAATCCGATGTTTTACCACCCAAACGACATTTATGTCACGATGAAAATATACAAAATAGTATAAATGTCAAGTGTAAGTAGCCTACAATTACTTCTTCATATGAATGTGAACGGAATAGGTAAAATCATGTTTCAACCATTATTAATACAGGAGGGTCGCCCACACGCTACTGACCAATAGTTACCAAAAATAAAATAAATATCCGGCTACATAGGAAGTAAGTACCTAATTGGCTATTTTCATAAATAGGAGCTGGGCGGGCGACCGAATTTCGTTTGGAGAGCAGACGATTACTTTTTGGCAAACTACAATTTTGTGATCTTTTTCATTCCGACGTTTTCGACTATAAACGTTTCTCCAGGTTGTTATCTCAGCAAATGAAAAAGGGGAATCACTATTAAAACGTAGATGCGACTGGTTCGAGCTTTAATATTCCCTATTTTCTTATATGGCGTAGAGACGTGGACCATCCTGGCCAGAAAAAAAAAAGGATAGATGCATTCGAGATGTGGTGCTGGAGTGGACTGCCAAACGAACAAGCGCATCCATCCTGTCACTATTCAAAGTAGAAAGCCGTTTGCCTTCGCCGCATATTGTCATACTTCGGCCAATTATGTTACAACAGTAAAATCAAACAAATATAGCGTGATTGGAGCACGAACCAGAATAGAACCATACAGATCCGCGTACGAATGGTCAACAATGAGTCACCGCATCGGTTCATGACACAATAAAACAACCAATCGAAGAAGGCACTAAGCACCTTTAACCTCCATACATACATAATCCGTTTTACTTTAAAGTGAAGTTATCTTTTATCGGAAAATTCGATAAACAGAGTCGACAGAATTGATTATGAGCTATTAAAGCAACAATTGATAAGTGATATGATATCCTGAATGCTAGGTGAGCTATAGTTTTTGTTGACCGTGCTTTTTTATTGCGTCGTCATTAGGTGTGGGTGAATCGATTGGTGAACGAATTAAATATATAAAAGGGAAGTTAATAAAAAGAGGACACCGACTATACGACACAATACAATAGGTAGGCAGGTTTGAGAACTGAACTGAAAACCTCTCGGCGTACTTTTGAGTTGGCATTACAATTTTATTGTGGGCATTTCAACTTTGTATTTCAAAGTTGATTAGAAAAAGAAAACCAATAGCGTTAAGAGAGAAATGAGAAAGGAGTTCTAAGCACGCAAAGAAATCTTTGCCGACCAACTTTTTATTATAAGTTAAAAACGATAACAAACCATTAGGAATAGACATTTAATGAAATAATATTACGTTTTATCAATCGAAGTACGATAAATAACGACATGATTGTGGTAAGAAATAAGTTATCTAATCTAACAAGGTATTTTGACAATCAAGGTCAAGTCTTAGTGATTGTTACCGTAAAAGAAAAGAAATTAATAAAAAATCCATACACAATACTGGCATGAATGGGATTGGCTCGTGACAATCGTGCATGTATTTTAATTATATGTAATGCTATTTCATTTTTATTTCCATTATGATTATTATGAATTCCGACAACGTGAGTAACACTCACATGACTTCATATGAGATTGACGTGCATCGTGGGTAGTCCACGAACGTTTCCTTTTTGCGCGCCGCAATATGACATGAACAGTGCCGGTTTAGCCACGAAGCAAGAGTAGCAAATGCTGCGGGCCCCGCGCATTTAGGGGCCCCGCGCTCCAACGTTTTCTGACCATAAAAAAGGGAACAATCTTTCTCAACATTAAAACGTGTTAAAAATGAATTGAGGAACACGATGAGCCAACGTCTTAATCACCTCACTTTAATGAATATTGAACATGATTTAGTCTGAGAAGTCGATATCAACAGCATTATTGATTGCCCAAATTAAATCAAGAAAAGTTTGTTTGTAACAGTTTTGTTTTATTAAAACTCGATAAATACCTAACCTAAAACAGTCAAGGGCCCCTTGATAGAATTTGCTACAGGCCCCGCGCTGGCTTAATCCGGCACTGGACATGAATGAATAAAAACATTTATTTCAGGCAACTGTGGCGCCATATATATGTTACTTTACCTTAAGCCTACCTGTCCACTTAAGCAGGAGCGGAGAAAATTAACCAATCACATTGCGTCCTTGTAAAGCCCAACAGAAGTGCATTTACATCCGAGGAATGTGATTGGTCAATTTTACACAGCTCCGCTCCAGTGGAAGCGCAGCCTAAAACTAACATACATTTAAAATAAAATCATAGGTAACTAACTAACTATTTTGGCTCAGTGACCCAACAGGATCTTAGCCTCCGAAACGAGAGTACGCCACTTGTACCGATCCTGCGCAGTTTCTTGCCAGTTTTCGGCTTGGAGCTTACGCAGATCCACCTCCACCACGTCTCCCCAGCGGTACCTGGGACGACCAACCGCACGTCGACCGGTTGGTTGCCCCAAGTATGCTCTTTTTGCCGCGCGATCCTCTTCCATTCTTTGTAGGTGACCGAGCCAGCGAAGTCTATGGGACTTTGTCTCTCCGATAATGTTCGTAGGTAACCCATTTAAAGTATTAATATATTAAAATACTTAAACGGGTTTACTCACGTCGTAGAAGTCGAATAACGCTCGACATGTTTCGAATCGGTACGCGATTCATCATCAGGAGAGACGATCAGTCGCGGCGGCGGCCAACCGAACACTGCGGACACGCGCCCTGTCCGCGCGGCTGCTCGACGCGGGTGTCACCGACGAAGGCGCAAAACTACCCTCATCACCACGCACAATGCCAATTGTCGGGTTGCACACAACACTCACTACGTCATTTACTAAGGTCTCGTCCACTCAGGTTTTTTCTATGTAAAACAATTTAAAGTAGGTCACATTTTTTAACAGCGATGTGTTACTTCTAGGCGAGTTCTAAGTGTCAGGTAGCCGTCCACGGATTGGCCGTTAATAAATAATAAGTGCCACAATCAAAGCAGTGCGCCTAGAGTACAAAAACCGACCAAGTGCGAGTCGGACTCGCGCACCGAGGGTACCGCACAAACACTTATCCCAACAATTATCTTAACTGGCCGGGTTAAGTTTGCACCTGGTATGTATGGCGCCGGATACAAATGAGGTGCAAAGTTAACGCAACCGATTACGTTTGTTATATGCGAGCCCCCCCAAATATTTATTTTATTCTGTTTTTTAGTATTTGTTGCTATAGCGGCAACCGAAATACATCATCTGTGGAAATTGCAACTGTCTCACTATCACGGTTCATGAGATACAGCCTGATGGTGACAGACGGACAACCGGACAGACAGACAGACATGGTCCCGTTTTAGGGTTCCGTACCCAAAGGGTAAAAACGGGACCCTATTACTAAGACTTCGCTGTCCGTCCGTTCGTCCGTCTGTCACCAGGCTGTATCTCAATAACGGTGATAGCTAGACAGTTGAAATTTTCACAGATGATGTATTTCTATTGCCGCTATAACAACAAATACTAAAAATAAAATAAAATAAATATTTAAGGGGGGCTCCCTTACAACAAACTTGTTATAGATTATGGTACGGAACCCTACATGCGCGAGTCGGACTCGCACTTGCCCAATTTTTACCCTTTGGGCACCATTAAAAAGCAACCATTACCCAAATATGTTTGATCATCTTAAACCTCAGAATGTAGGGGCTACTGTCTTACAATAGTCAGGTGTGATTTCCCTTCCCATAGAACCCTATTTATCACACAATGGCACTACAGTGAATCACCGAGTTCAGTCTGTAAAAGGAAATGCCACAGGATGTGGGGAAACATAGGATAAAAACATTGAATACACAAGTAAGATACTTAATGTCACTGTCCAACCATACTTGACTGATATTTTTTTCAATAAAAAACATTAATTTAATTGAGTAACTTGTCATCTTTTTGCCTAAAACAAGGAAAACCTAAGAATTTTTTTTTTGCATATATAATAAATATGTGTAGGAAGGTACCAATGCACAGGTAGGTGAAATATGCAACCATTTGTGCTAATTTGACCTTTGTTTATGTTAGCAGAATTCAAGGTTACAATAATGTAGCTTATAATGAGATAGATGCATTGGTAGTGAAAGATGGTAAACCACCACTTGATTTTAATCAATGCATTTGGGTTCTCACCGCAAGCATTCACCTATAATTTTCCCCCTCTGGATAGCCCAATATTATAGAATGAACCTGTGTGTGTATCAGGTATCTGTGTGTACATGTATCAGTCTGTCAGGCCTCAAAGGCATTAGTCATCCACATTCAGTGAACTAGAGAGTACCTCTTCTTCTAATACTAGATTAAGCAAACATTTACTAGTCTGTCTAGTCATAAACTTCAAATTGGGACAGATTAATAAACAGTGTAGGAATGTAGCCCTGATTTATGACTATAGACTGGTAGAAAAATCCAAATATCGGCTTCCTTTACCGTCCTAACGGCATTTTGTGAGCCATTTTGGCAACATGACTTTTCTGATGTAAAAAAGCCTGCTGAATTCGATTCTGGATGTTGCCAAGCCGAATTTTGCCCCCCTCCCCCCATTTCCCCCCTTTTTACCTCAAAATATGTCCCTAATCACGGTTTTTACGGTTTTATACAAAAAGTATTACAGCTAGAAAAAAAATGTCAAAGACAAGAATGATCTCTATAAAATTTCCTATAACATGGTGTAAAAAACTTTTTTAGTAGGCCTTATGGTTTGTGAGCAATATCTTCCCGAACTTCATAGACCGGTAGAAAATTCTAAATATTGGCTTCCTTTACCGTGCTAACGGCATTTTGGGATCCATATTGGCAACATGACTTTTCCGATGTAAAAAAGCCTGCTGAATTCGGTTCTGAATGTTGCCAAGCCGAATTTTGCCCCCCTCCCCCCTTTTCCCCCCTTTTTGACCTCAAAATATGTCCCTAATCACGATTTTTATGGTTTTATAAAAAAAGTTTTACAGCTAGAAAAAAATGGTCAAAGACAAGAATGATCTCTATAAAATTTCCTATAACATGGTGTATAATTTTTTTTAGTAGGCCTTATGGTTTGTGAGCAATATCTTCCCGAACTTCATTATTTTTAAAAAAATTGATAAACTTGGTCGAGGCAGTGAAATGCACTTATTTTAGGATAATTGGTATTGCACAGGATCCAGCCGCTCTGCAGCGCTTGACGCTGACATCCAGTTGGCATGCTGCTTATTATCTGTCAAGACTCACGAGACTTTCAGTCATAAGCAGTCGTCAGATTTACACGCAGAACCGTACCCAAGTCGGGCTAAAAGGGCCGTAGAAAATAAAAATGCTTTGCTTCTGCACATGAAATCCTTCGAAATGCTCAGTTCTACGCCAGATTCTCCAGAAATGTGCCTTAGAAAGGCAGTTGCCCGGGATCTTGCAACAGAAAAAAATTAAGTGTCAATTCACACTGCTAAGCAGCTTGGCTCACTCTAAGTAACGAAGTTTGTTTCCGAAAGGCTCACCAACAGCAGCCCGTCTAGCACAACTATGCTTTGCGACTCTTGTCGCGCGACATAGCGCTACCCGTCACCCTCTTACATTACTACAGAAAGAGACAGGCAATTATCTCGCGCCAGAGATGGCCGTTTGCGACAGTTGTGCTAGGGGTGCAGGTCTACAAGCTACAACGCAAAGTTCAAAATGAACTAAGGTCCGACCTTCAAGACCTGTACAAGGCAGGTCGTTCAAAATCTACCATATTTGCGTCTGATGTGGGGGGCAAACGCTCAGGCGCTGGAGTGGTGCCAAACAAAGCATAGCCTGCATCGTCACATACTCGACTTGTACAGCAGGGACAGGAACTTCTCAGCCTTTCGCTCATGGGGTGTATGTCTATCTCATTGAGTAGTTCACAGTGCTTTCGATAACGGAAAACGGAATACTTTTAATCAAAGGAGTAAGGAGTTTTAGAAACGCAAATGATCAATTTAATTATTTTGTTACCTGCAATAAAGCCGTTCGAATCGCCAGTGCCTGAGTAAAACGCCAGAATATTCTAACGTTCTAAAGCAGTCCCTTAATTTTGTCGTGATGATGAATCATAAGCAACAACAACACTAATAACCAGTCTTCTGGGTGGGTTATGCACAGCGTGGAGCACATGTCGAGTGTCGGTTTCCTCATGAATAGCACGTATGTTGAGGTATCGACCTCAGTTGGTGACGCTTGAACCTTAGTCTCGTCTGCAAATCCTCGCACTACGACGACATTAGTCCCGCTCGCGCGTTCGCGGGATAAAAACTGCGAGCCCAACCTAGTTTGAAGGTATTGAGTAATTTTTAAGGAGCTGCTTGGCAGTGAAAAGTGACACTTTATTGTTTTCTGCTGCAAGATCCTGGCATTTCTAAGGCCCGTTTCTGGAGAATCTGGCGTATAACTGAGCATTTTGAATGACTTCATGGTCAGAAGTAAAGCATTTTTATTTTCTACGTCGCTTTTAGCCCTACTTGGATACAGTTTTGCGTGTAAATCTGACGGCTGCTTATGACTGAAAGCCTCGTAAGTCTTGACATATAATAAGCAGCATGCCAACTGGATGTCAGCTTCAAGAGCTGCAGAGCGGCTGGATCCTGTGCGAAACCAATTATCCCAAAATAAGTGTTTTTCACTGCCTCGACCAAGTTCATCAATTTTTTTAAAAATAATGAAGTTCGGGAAGATATTGCTCACAAACCATAAGGCCTACTAAAAAAAATTATACACCATGTTATAGGAAATTTTATAGAGATCATTCTTGTCTTTGACCATTTTTTCTAGCTGTAAAACTTTTTGTTTAAAACCGTAAAAATCGTGATTAGGGTCATATTTTGAGGTCAAAAAGGGGGGAAAAGGGGGGAGGGGGGCAAAATTCGGCTTGGCAACATTCAGAACCGAATTCAGCAGGCTTTTTTACATCGGAAAAGTCATGTTGCCAAAATGGATCCCAAAATGCAGTTAGCACGGTAAAGGAAGCCGATATTTAGAATTTTCTACCAGTCTATGAAGTTCGGGAAGATGTTGCTCACAAACCATAAGGCCTACTAAAAAAGTTTTTTACACCATGTTATAGGAAATTTTATAGAGATCATTCTTGTCTTTGACATTTTTTTTGTAGCTGTAATACTTTTTGTATAAAACCGTAAAAACCGTGATTAGGGACATATTTTGAGGTAAAAAGGGGGGAAATGGGGGGAGGGGGGCAAAATTCGGCTTGGCAACATCCAGAATCGAATTCAGCAGGCTTTTTTACATCAGAAAAGTCATGTTGCCAAAATGGCTCACAAAATGCCGTTAGACTTGAAAATTTTGATTTGAACTACCAGTCTACTATGACTCACTAGTCTAGACAGTTGAATCAAATGTATTTTTGTAGACCTATTTTCAGCAATTAGTAACAATGTAAGGGTTTATATTGACTCCTAGAACTATTTTTCGTTGATTGTTTCATTTCAACAACAAATCATTTTGTAGAAAGCATTTTTCTTTGCGAGGCCTGATTCCTTTTAAAATGCTGATTGTTATAGACATTTTTCTCTATGATCAAACATGTTTCTTAACATATTATTGATGTTACTACCTGGACTATTGGGATATATTGGTATATATTTGAAACCTAAAGTTTGAATTTTTCATTGATAATTTTTGTTTCAAAAACTACTCGAAATTGACAAAATTCACGCGGAAAATTAGTTTTTTCAACTTATTTTCGACTACACGCAATGAAATAATGAAATAGCTATGTTACTACCAAGAACTCGGGGAAAAGTATTATTCACTTCAAATAGTTGGTTGAAATTATCAATATATTTGTCATAATATGAAAAAAATAAATTTGAAAAGGAATAAGGCCTCTTCATTATTTTTGATTGTTATATAACAAATCTAACCTAACCTAATTGATACAATGATACTTGCAAGCATTTTGGAAAATGTATGACTACAGCGAAATAAAAATTCTGTGAAATGATTTTTCGGTATAATGATACATTTGATGAAATAAGTTTCTAGGAGTCGAGGTCTCCTATGAGGAAGGGCCTGTAGTACTGGCAAATTTTATTATGGGAGTACCAGGAATTCCCGGGACAATTATTTTTCTAAGTGAAATATTTATATCTTTAGCTACGAACAGTGGCAAGTTGGCAACTATTCTCAGCTACTATTAGAAGTGATAAACAGAGAGAGCTATTGTTTCTTGGAAATAAAGCAGAGTTCTAAGTACTATTATAATAAGAAACTGACTAGATAAACTTGAACTCATTGTCACTAAGATATGGCCAATGAGATAAAAGAAAAAATCCTGTACTAGACAAGTTGCTTAATATTATTATTTCAAAGGTACAATAATCATTATCAATTCTCACTGGATTGTGGAGCATGGTAAACATAGACATAAACAAAGGTTATTGATCATGTAATGTTTAAAATAGAGAAAGATTTGGATGTCTCTGATTCTGATCTGATGGAAAAAAACTATATCAATGATTTGATTGTAATATCTATAGAGTGTATATACAGTATTTAGGTTTTTCAAGGATTTGGGCAAATTATTGACCTTGGAAAGAGAATGCAGGAGATATAATTACAATATTACCTCATAATTATAAGTGTTTGAATATAAACAACACTATTAACATTAATTAAGATGTTATCCTTCATTAGAATACTTATATGAATCAAGTTTTGAAATGCAGGTAAAAATATAAACAGAATTGTTATGATTATGATACAAGTGTTGATTCAATGAAGCCTAGCCCACCACTTTGACATCTTTATGAGATAAGTTCAATAATTATTACCTAATATAATAATTCAGTCAATGACTCACATAAATCACTTGCACAAAAGATTCATTCTTTTCACTTAAATACAGTGTAACTTAGAGTGTTTAATGCTGACTAGAACAGTAATAGAAACAACTTTAACTAACCTGATACCTAGTCCCCCACTCATCATAACATTCTGTGAGGTATCCATTGGGCACAGAGACAGAGGCGCCGTCGAGGATCGCCTGGGCCAGCTGGAAATCCATGGCCTCGGCAGCCACGGCCGCCGCTCGCAGCGCATCCCAGATTTCCTTTCGACCCTCGAACGCAGGAGCCGTGTCCCAAAACTCGTCGCGCTTACTCCGCAACTGGCCTTCAGTGAGCGGCACGTCCGATTTCCACCTGATCGTCTCATGGCACAGTGACTGGTTCTTCCTGAGACCACCTAAAAGAACGCGAATCGTTTAGTCACACCACGCATTACGACCGTCACCACGGCGACAGAGCCTATCCTACCGGAATTAGGCCGCGACACAGTCCCCGAAGACTCCTCGCCCACGGGCCCGCTTCTGCTCCTAGTTATTCCGATGCAGCCGCCCATTTTGATCACATTCTACAATTGCCCATTTAACAAATATTTACAAAAAAAATATTAACAAATAACATTTTTATCTTCTACTGTCAAAGGTTTATAGCTGTACTGGTTTTGTTATTGCACAGGTTATTTGTTTGAATAGATAATGAAGATAAAAAATACATACCTGTTTTAGCGGCAAAAAAATATTCCAAATATTTTTGGATTTCCTAATTTACATAGTAAATGAAATATTTATTCTGCATTGATCAAATTGTAAGCAGGCTCCATTTGCAACATTTGATGAAACTAAACGCCGTAGTCAGTGTCAATGAATAAGCGCTCCGATATTTTTTTCATGGTTGGATCGTAATTAACGTTCATAAAATTGACTCAAATAAGCTGGCGCTCGAGTATTGCCATGCACTACGATAGTCCATCAATTTTATTTAAGATTTATAAACTCCAAATTTTTAAAAATTAAATAATCAGTTCTTTAAATATTATCATGGTCATATATGATATTGTTATTTCATTCCACGTATTTGTCGTCAGTAACCTGTATGTATTTTTTTGAAGGCTCTTGATTGGATTTAATAAGCTCGAATCGATCCGTCTGGTATCTTTGTTCGAGATTGTATAGCATTAATTCAACGGGTTCGTAAACTTTCCCCTTAACAAATGGAAAATTGAAATGTCAATATTAATAACAAACTGAATAGCTAATCGTAATCGTGAAGAAACGGCCATAAGTATAGGCTTTAAACTACATGTAATGGCAACTCTAGGAGTCTCTTTGACATTGACATTGACACTTGACGGGTAAATGAGTTTTTTGAAGATTGGATTGGAGTGGAGCTTATGTTTTGGTGAATTGCACTGCAGTGCAATTGGGTTAACACTTAACATATTGAATTTCCCGAGCCTTTTTACTTTTTTAGTCATTGATAAGGTTCATGTCGAATCCAGTAATGAATAACTTAGAACAGCATAAAGTATCTTCTGTAAGTAGCGGTAGTTTCTGTAGTTACAATTGTTTGTTAACTTTAACTTCAAACAAACTTATCTTTGTTCAGGCGCCGCCTACCGCCTACTATGTCTCCAAATTCGTATCAGAGGATGAAGAGAAGTCCATCTTATCAAACATCTACGCCTCGCCGAGGCCAAAATGGACGCAACTTAGTAATAGAAGACTTCAAAACTGGGGCGGCATTCCGCATAACAAGGGGATGATCGCTGAAACTATTCCGCCCTGGCTTGACAAATACTTAGAAGTAGTGCATAGCCTTAACGTCATGGGCGAAAACAGGCCTAACCATGTGTTGGTGAATGAATATCTGGCAGGCCAAGGCATAATGCCGCATCTAGATGGCTCTTTATTCTATCCAACTATAACAACAATTTCACTAGGGTCTCACACTGTTTTAAAATTCTTGGAACCCAGTGAGAATGATGCTGAGTCAGCTCCTAAACCTGTATTCTCATTTCTCTTAGAGCCTAGAAGCCTTTTAATTTTGCAGGATAAACTATTTAGTCATTATTTGCATTCCATTGATGAGGTGAAGGAGGATACCTTGGATGATTCTGTTGTCAATTTGGGGCTGTGCTCGGATGGATATGTGAAAGGATCCACAGTCAGTCGGGACACAAGGATATCATTGACTATAAGACATGTTCCTAAAACTAGTTCTTTTAAAATAAATATTGGAAATAAAAGATAGCATACAAGATAAGGTTTTAATTCCATTCCACATTAGGACATTTAGTTTGACTTTTTAGCCTATTTCCATTGAAGGTAAGACTTTTTTATTATCGTCTACATTAACATTTTAAACTTGAAATATGGCTGTGGCCTGATAACACATCGCTGTGGCCGTCCAAATTTCAATAAGCGAAACATTGTAAATTGAACTGCTGCAAGTATTTTTCAATCTCTGCTGATTTTAGAGCACTTCTTTATGTGTTGCTCTTACATGAATGAGTGGCAAGGCAACTAAGGCAAGGTAAATTGCTTCATCGCTTGGCTTTTAAAAGGTTAACATTTTCACGACCAACAACCCGCCTGGTGGGCACTCGTAACTTCTATTCAGCTGCCGGCCGACCTCGCGGCGGATTGTGCTATAAAAGCGCACCTGGCAGACTCTGTCAGTTTCTGGGCTAGTTTAAATTTTTTTGAAAGTGCTAATACAACACAAGCATTTAACACCATCAATCAAAAGGGTTTTTTTTATGTTCATTTTGTTTTGCTTGGGAGATTGAGATCATCATTAAAGTACACAAAAAAAACCTAAGAAATTAAATTTTGAGTAGATTTATACTGCAAAATGTATGATCAAGAAATATTAGATAATTTTATGATTCCTAATTTAGAAGTAGAATTAATTACAACCTACATGGTATGCCCCTTCCATATTTAAAAACTATCCAAAAAACCTGTATCACCCCTTTTCACAAAATCTAGTTGGCTATATTTCCCCACACAAGAACAATGTATCTTATTTTTATGTGATTTTATTTACATTTGTAATTTTTATAATGGGTTTTTCCAAATTATTGTTAAGCACCAGACACCTGCAGAATGGAGTTGGGTTCGGTTTGGGGAGGAGGCTCCTGGCCTCGAGCGCCAGTCAGCCGTGCGGCAGTGACCCCAAGCCCAAGGAAGACAAAGGCAGCAAAACCAGTGACCAAAGTGCTCCGGGAGCAATACATCTGGTAAAATATAATTTGCTTACTTATCATAGTCAAAACATATGCCACCAGTAAATATAGTACCAGTTATACTTCTATCAGCCAAAAATAGTTTAGTTAACGCATTCACTGCCATCGACGCATATATGCGTGTCATACAGGATTGTTCCTAGGGCCTCGTGCAGTAATGGCGCGCGGCTTTTTCGTATGCTATTTGATCCGGTTCCCCCCCTCCCCCTGGTAATATTGATGAGGTTCTTTGTTCCCCTCGTCCCCTCACAAAATCACGTTTATTTTTTTCGTTTGAATTTTAGAATCGCTTTTTCGAAGTATTTAACATGTGAAGATTTATTTACATACAATTAATAAGTAAATATTGTTATTACAATGAAATGTAATATCTTATTACTTTGCAAAATATAGTCAATGTTCATTACGATTCACCTCTTCATTATTTTTATGCAGAGGTACCCAAACTGATTTTGTTTGCAGTGCACTTACAGATTTTGTTGAAATATCCGTAGGTTCCATACCTAAGTTTAACTTTAGGTGAAGAGTAAACAGGTGCACTTAACGGAGCCCCACCTCCGCTGCGTACAGTTGGGCAGCCTGTTAGCTTGTCAGGCCCTCTTACTTACCGGGCTGGGATTTGTAGCCGTGGCGCGTGCTAGGGCTCCCAAAAACAGATGCTTCCTGACATCCGATTCCCTGGCCATGAGTATATAGGACGCCCGCGATTACGCCTTCCGTGGAAGCAGCAGGAGCGGCTTCCACTTGCATTAGGTTGCGTTCCCACCGATGTGCAAGGATGCGTAGCGAGGGAAGTGTTTTTGTTAACCAATGGATTAACTTCATTTACTTATCCTCGCTCAACTGATTCTATTCGTTAACAAAAACACATCCCTCACTCTCGCTACACATGGCCTCTCTTTTGTTTCATAATGACTCAACATAGCGGCTCCTATATTATAATGAGATTTGTGGTTTGTTTCCAGAATGGCGCCGTGGTTGGTGTGTTCTGCGAGAGCGACGGATCGATGAAGTTGACCGAGGCGGCGAAGAAACTCGACCAGGAGTCTAAAGGGAAGATCTCGCAAACCCTGAATGAGTGAGTTACGACAGGATTGCCGGTCCAGCGCGTTAACCTTTCCACCACCCTAACGCCCAAGCAACCTTTCGATTTTTTCTTTATGCTTTGTGTGTCTTTCCTTGCATAGTTTATCTCAGTCGTTTCTACCAGGTTACGCATTTCAATTGTTCTTTGAGCTTTGATCTTTGTATCAATGGTTTAATATAAAAATTGTGGTGTGAACCCACATAAAAACGAGAATAAGACATTACATGTTTCATAAATTATGAGGTTCGACTGGTTTATATGAGTTAAAAACCGTTGTAACATTACCGTGGTCAAATGACGATACGTTTGGCTAACTTGGTTGTACAACGATTCTAAACTGACGATCCTGGGTTCAAATCCCGGCGAGGGTAATTATTTGTGTGATAAGTACCAGTATTTATCTATTAGAAGGTAGTTAAGGTACTCTCGTACGCACGGAAGCTTATTGGCTTCTCCGACTTCTCCGTAGTCGGTAAAAAATACCCTATATAATCATCTGTAGGTAAATAAAGAGCTACCGTTGTACCAACAAAAACAATTAAAACATTCCAGCCGTTTAGGCATGCTGATGTCGCAAAGATACATACTAAGGTACCTGCCTATATATTTACGTGCATACAAACCGTCCAAAAAGTGACTGAATATATAGTTAATATTTTATTTGGTTTCCGCAACACACACGACACACAAATTTAAATAAAACAATCTAAACGGAATATACCGCGTATATTAATTATTTGAGCCTCCCTGACGTTTCGGTAGGTTTCCAGTTACCGTTGTCAAACATTGATCAAATAATTAATATACGCGATATTATCGGTTCAAATTGTTTTATTTAAATTGATATTTTGTTATTCAGCGATCCACAAGAACGCTCTATCTTGCCTGACTCCTTGTAAGGCAAAACTGATGATTTGGTTCGTTCCTTTAATACTAAAGTTAGGGTGCGTATATGCGTATCGTAGGGTGTGTACGTGATTGGTTTCCGCACGTCTTCAGTAGAGACCACAGACCACCCCCACTAGACGGAGCATGTAACGCGACCCGTAGGCGACCCGCGCGCACCAACGATATGGTACGGCAGAACATTAAAGTATCAACACGGCGGCCACCGTTTAGTTGCGTCCATGTTTATGAGGTCTCTCTACACCACTTAACACTACAATTTACCATGTTATTTATTTAATTTCTTTTTTCGTTGACGTACGCATGGAGCATGGATCATAAACAAGGACGCAACTAAACGGTGGTCGCCGTGTTGATACTTTAATGTTCTGCCGTACCATATCGTTGGTGAGCGCGGGTCGCCTTACATGCTCCGTCTAGTGGGGGTTGTCTGTGGTAGAGACACTCTCAAACTGACGTTATGTACGCAGGGTGAAGGGCGAGCTTAAGTTGGGCAAAGCGTTCATGATCTCCAACGTGGAGCCCTATTCCGCCGTGGCGCTGGCGAGCTACGGCTCCGCGCACGCGGGCTACAACGAGGTGGAAGCCCTGGACGAAGCGCGGGTAAGGATAAAAAAAAACTCAAACATGCAATTAAAGCCTGACCAGAAATATATTATGAGGATGCGCCATATTGCGGAATTTCACTGGAACTAATTTCTTACAATGTATTACCCACATTGTGAAATAAAATATTGAATGCGTGGTGGTTTCTTTAAGAGACAAATATTTAAAAATATCCAAAGAAAATGCCTAAAACCATTCACAGTCGTGAACGTAAATGTGTATACGTGTTTACTACACGAAAAACAGTCAGGAAAACAGTGCATTCCATTAAATGATTTTACGAGGTTACCATAGGAACTGACAGGTATTTAAACTAATGTTATTATAGTGCGGTTGTGATTGGTTGCAAAATTGTTGCCATATAAATCTTTTGAATAGCGCCCTCTTCACAATCCTCATATATTTCTGTCAGGCTTTAAATGTTGTCATAACTGCACACATCGGTAACTCGTGGCACTTAGGTAGCACTTGACAGTTTCTAACAGACTAGTGATGTGACAATGTTCTTCCTATACCAGTCGAGAAAAAAAAACCACAAAAATAAGGAATTTTAATCATTTAATATATGACATTCGTGGTAACAATTAAAATTTATTCTAAATTTTCACAAGTCAGCCTACGTCTTCTGAGAAAATCCACTTTGTGTAAGAAAACGATCTTTCAACCTCCACTGACGTAATGAGTAAAAAAAGCATTTTATTGTAAAGTTGTAGCGTATTTTTATAACGTAAATGTGTATACGTGTTTACTACACGAAAAACAGTCAGGAAAACAGTGCATTCCATTAAATGATTTTACGAGGTTACCATAGGAACTGACAGGTATTTAAACTAATGTTATTATAGTGAGGTTGTGATTGGTTGCAAAATTGTTGCCATATAAATCTTTTGAATAGCGCCCTCTTGACAATCCTCATATATTTCTGGTCAGGCTTTAAATGTTGTCATAACTGCACACATCGGTAACTCGTGGCACTTAGGTAGCACTTGACAGTTTCTAACAGACTAGTGATGTGACAATGTTCTTCCTATACCAGTCGAGAAAAAAAAACCACAAAAATAAGGAATTTTAATCATTTAATATATGACATTCGTGGTAACAATTAAAATTTATTCTAAATTTTCACAAGTCAGCCTACGTCTTCTACTCGAGAAAATCCACTTTGTGTAAGAAAACGATCTTTCAACCTCCACTGACGTAATGAGTAAAAACCGGCCAAGTGCGAGTCGGACTCGCGCACCGAGGGTTCCGTACAAACACTTTCCATCCCTAAGTGGTTAAGTTAAGTTTGCACCTGGTATGTATAGCGCCCCATATAAATTAGGTGCAAAGTTAGGTATTAAAAAAAAATTTATGGTTTTCGTAATTATTCCTTTATCTATGCTATAAGACGTTGCTTCGTACCAAATTTCAAGATTCTGAGTTCACGGGAAGCACCCTGTACGTTTTGATTCCCTTGCAAGTGTCGAAAATTTGCGGCATAAACGGCTGTATCTTTTGATTGCGTTGGCTTAGAAGTTTGATTTTTTCACAGCTTCAAGGGACAGTAGACCTGAGTAATTGATATAAATTTCAGCTTCATACCTCCACGCGTTCCTGAGAAAAAGGGTCTTGACAGACGGACGGACGGACAGACGGACAACAAAGTGATCCTATAAGGGTTCCGTTTTGAGGGTTCATTTTTGAGGTACGGAACCCTAAAAAAGCATTTTATTGTAAAGTTGTAGCGTATTTTTATTGATATTCTGTTTGATTTCAACTTCTTTATTTTGTAATAAGTTATTGATAATACTCGTAATAATTATTACAAGGAAATGAATGACAATATCATTGACATTGATGTTTTTAAACTAGTAATCAAACCTACTTCGTCATATGTTAAGACCATGTAAGTAATATAAATTTATTATTTTATCTTACCTGAAAGACACTTAGAAAACGTGTCTCATCACTTATCTTTTAAGAGCTTTTCAGCAATGTTCGCATTGTTGTGTTCCGGTGTGGGGGTAAGATAGCCGGTGAAATTACTAGCATAGAGGCATTCTATCTTCGTCCTCCGGGTAGGCAAGCACTTGTGACTCCTCTGGTGTTGCAGGTGTTTATGGGCGACGGTAATCGCTTTCCATCAGGCGATACGTTTGCTCGTTTGCCCCCTATGACATAAAAAAAAAAAAAAAAGAGCTACCTAAATGCCACGAGTTACCGATGTGTGGGACCTAAGCGTCCACAGGCCGGCATCGCACGCATCAGACGCATCGCACGTATCGGATGTTGGTGTGCTTTGTATAGAAGCTCATACAAGAGCGTCCACTGATCCGCGCCGAGGTATGCATCGCTCATCGGCAATACCGACACCGAAGCTCCGAGAGGCAACTATTGCGATGCGTGCCGATGGCGTCGTCCGATCTCTTCTTGCATATGTTGTGGATCCAGAAATTATGTTTCCTTTTTTTTTGTTTTTTTTTTTCATGTTTTTCCTCTTCTGCTGACAAACAAGCAATAACGACAAATAGGCATGTTGACTAATTTTTTTTGAGGATGTCAATCGATTCTATTTTTTATTGTGATCAAATGTCTATATGGGACTGACTACATTTAAACTGCTCTAAAAGTCAGAAATGACCGTCAAAGTTCAACATTCCTACGTAGCGCTAAAAACGCTCCATACAAAACGCGTCAGGCTAGTGACGTCACAGGCCGGTATAGGTACCAATAATTGTATGGAAAAATTAAGAAATTTGTCATTTTCACCGTGAAAAAGTGCGTTTAAGTTCATAGTTGTCATACAATTATTGTTTCATAAAATTATGAGGATTCTGAAAACATTTTCAAAATTTATTTTGGATTAAAAAAAAATATCATTAAATTTGCGTACCTTTGAAGTCACATATTTCCAAAAAAGATTTATGTTTCTGGATTTTTTTTCTTTGTTTCGTGAAATATTTAGCTAATTTTATTCATATAACTACAGTACGCTGTAGAATTCAACATCAGTCAAATAGCCTATTGTTCTTCATCGCTTTCTTCCATTGTGGCATCAGCAATCCGAGCACTTGCGTCGGCAAATCTGTACGCTGCCGATACAGTGGACGCTCTATGAGAAATTAATCCGCTTGATGCGATCCGTCCGATCGATTCCGCTGCGTGCGGTGCGCGCACAGACAACCCCCACTAGACGGAGCATGTTAAGGCGACCCGCGCGCACCAACGATATGGTACGGCAGAACATTAAAGTATCAACACGGCGGCCACCGTTTAGTTGCGTCCATGTTTATGAGGTCTCTCTACACCACTTAACACTACAATTTACCATGTTATTTATTTAATTTCTTTTTTCGTTGACGTACGCATGAATCATAAACAAGGACGCAACTAAACGGTGGCCGCCGTGTTGATACTTTAATGTTCTGCCGTACCATATCGTTGGTGCGCGCGGGTCGCCTTACATGCTCCGTCTAGTGGGGGTTGTCTGTGGGTGCGGGCCTGTGGACGCTTAGCTATAACGTGCATTATCGGTGCCGGTTTTAGCATTACCAGCGCCCTGGGCGAGATTTCTACGGCGCCTCCTAAACGTAACGAGTTTTTCTCAAATATGCAATGAAATATCTTCATAACGTGCGTTAAAACAGGCTTCGAAGTGTCACGTTTCGGGCGGAACAATTCGAGAGAACTGTAAAGGAATTTCATACAAAATTGAAGGCATAGGCCTAAAACAAATATGCGTACACGCCTATTACAACGTTTTTGGTAAATGGGTGGATCAACTTTTTCGTGTTGTTATTCCGTCCCGTGACCCAGGGGACAATAGTGACCAATTTATTAGAAAATGTTTATAATTTATATTACTGGTATTTTGTAATAACAAAGTTTTTAACCGACTTCAAAAAAGGAGGAGGTTCTCAATTCGAACTAATTTTTTTTTTGTATGTTTGTTGTAACGTTTCTTTGCTACTGAGATACTTACTCTAGTCTATCTAGATTCTGAGGGGGGGATCCTAGGTGCCCTGAGGGGTATGACGCAGTAGTTAGGAATAAAACAAATGATTACGAACTATACACTATAATCAGAACTTGTACAACGGGTAGCACGGCACTTTAAAATGGCGATGTAACGAGGCGAAGTTGTGTGAGACGCGAATGACGAGGAGACCGCGTTTCGGTTCGGGCTTATTGGACAGGTCTGGGCTGCAGCTGAAGATGCGGCACTCGAGTAGACGGGGGAGAACGCCGCTAAGGCGGGCACCGATGCACTTCGGGCTCTGTGACCTTCGGGCTCCGTGGACTGTCGACCGGGATATTCGGGCTCCGCTAGTCTGACGGCCGGAACGCCTCACGTGGTACGTTAGTGTTCGCCGCCTTACCAGGCTACGATGTAGGGCTCCAGTGACTTGTCGTCCAAGCCTGGACGTGCGCGTGCGTTACTCTTTGCAGCGCCGTCGCGGACTGACTCGACCAAAATCGCCACCGTGTTTTTTGCGCATCTCCCGATCGCGTCTCTCTCGTTCTCGCTCGCTCTCGTGCGCCTCTCGCTCGTGCCTGAACGTACATATTGATGCCGCAGTCGGCGCCGGAGTGTGTCGCGTTCTCACGGCAGATGGCGTTACTATTAACGTACATACTACATTATCTCTCCAATTAAATGATTAAAAAAAAACAAGGAAAAAAAAAGGAATTGAAATTACCTTGAGAACAGTTTCGCTCTTTAACTTTTAAAGGATTTTTAACATAGAAATGTCTATAAAACTACAACTAACTATGCCTATAATTAATTATAAGACTATTCAAACAAAACTTATAATTTCTTGTAATCAACCAAGATACTACACAATCTCTAACGGTGAGGTAAACTTTAACAACAACTAAGGAAGTTAACTTTATCGATTGACATGACATAACAGGTACAAACAGTTAAGTATGATGTGACCGAACACAACTATAAATACTGATACACATAGCAAGAACACTACAATTTACATTACTACCATTGAAAGTCTGCAAACATCAGCAGAATAACAGTAATATCACCAATTCCTAAACATAACTAGTTATCAAACAACTGTAAAAGATATTTACAGGGAAAGAACAAGAAATATACAGAAAAACAGAGAAAAAAAAAATACACACCAACAAGCTCTGATATCTAGCTTATAACAACATGACTCATTTTCTTACAGTCACAAACTCTACACGCAGCATAACTAATCTAAACTTTCCTATGTAATGGAAGTGGTAATTAGCGCTCAAATTTTTAGCTGAACAATAGTATTATGCATATTACAACACAATTTTAACTGTACAATATTTGGTGACATTACTGTTGATAATATCACGAATTATTAATTACTGAAAATGTAAGTAACCAACGATGTTACAATGCTTACAACTAATATGATATATACATGTATATTATGAATAGTTATTTACAATATGATACATATTTACAGGAAAATAATTATTTACAAAAGTGTGCGGAGCCTAGGTTGGTCCGTCTTGGTGCTGTTGTGGCCTGATGAAGATTGCTCCCTGGCGAGTCCAGGTTCTCCTGCCTTTTGGTGTAGAGTTTGACAACCCTCTTCTCCTTTAGGTATCGGAGGTGTCAAAACTCCACACCATGGTATGGGGAATAATAGATGGGAATCTATTTGTGAAAAGTTATTGGCAGTTCACCGCGTTGTAATCTTGGTGTAAAAAAAAATTATTTAACAATGCTGTGCCTACTTGGGGGCAATGCAATTCCCGCAAGTAGGGTGAGTAAGTGAAAATAAAGGATCGTGTGTGTGTAGTGTGCCTGTTAGTGTATGGGAGTGATGGTGATGACATCGTCATCACTATCCTCTAGGGTATGTGAATCATTAATGTATTCAACAGCGCGTGAATACAGTAATGATTGTCAAGTTTAAAATAACCTGTGAGGCTATAAAATTTATTCTATGGGTCTATTCTAACAAAATACTGCTGATTAGCATGCGCAGGTTTAATCTAGTGAACATGACATAACTATATACATTTAGAAAAATATGTATAGCGAGACTGGCTAATCCCTGACTGCATGAAAAGGTAATATACTGGTATTACTTATGTACCGAATCTCAATTCGACGATGGGTACACTAGAAGAAGCGCATTTCACTCACTCGCGTGAAAATGCTCAATAATTAAAGGGCTGAAAGAAAAAATTGCTGATGTGGCCCGACCATGGAATATCCCGATATAATAAAAGTTGTAAGTTAATAGCACTGTCATACGTCAGACTCTTGTTGCCACTTTCATACATCACGCATGCGAGAAAAAAAAAGATATATATATAAATATACTAATTAAATGGTGCTGACCAGAGTGATTAGAGGCGGCCGCCTTGGTGAGATGCCATGTTCGGGTGTATGGGTTAGGTAAGAAAACTGAAACTAAACATGAAATACAACGTAACTAATGTCTAAAAATGTGACTCACATGGAACAGACCTACTGGGGTTCTGTCTAGGTTACCTAGTATATAGGTGTTTTCGGACTTAACTTCTAAGACTATAGACTTTACAAACCGTGGTGCGAGCTTGTTACTGAAGAATTCGGCGGCGTTAGATTGATAATGTGCCCTACGCCATACAATATTACCAACTTGGTAGTGTACAGTATGTCTTCTAAGGTTGTAACGGCTCGAGTTTTGCTGGTATGCTTTGAGCAATTGTTTCTGAACATCATTAAATATCTCTACTAATTCTGACAAATTTGTGGTAAAATGGTCTACATTATCTAAAATGATATCGTTAACAGAGTTGAATTCTTTTAAGTTATGGAACCTGCCGTCTAAAATTAATTCTCTACCATGTATTACAAAATATGGGGTAAAACCGTGTGCTGCGCTAACATGGGAATTCAGTGCAGACTGAATTTTCAACAGGTTTTTAGTCCAATTTCTATGATCTTCGTTACAATAAGAAGCTATGGCTGTTTCTATGGTTCTGTTATATCTTTCTACTGTATTGTTTTGTGGAAAGTAGACACAGTTTCTAAAGACTTTCGGGATTTTATATTTTTCCACTAGTGACTTAAATTCTTTGGATATGAATTGCGAGCCATCATCAGTTATGAGACAGTTTGGCACGCCATAACGTAGGAATATAGCGTCTTCTAAAAATTTATTGACTGTAGCTGACGTAGCATGTTTGAGGGGATGAAACCATACAAACTTACTGAATATGTCTACGGCTGTGACTAGATAAGTATGACCAGAATAACTCCGCGGTAGGGGACCAACGATATCGACTGAAATTACTTGCATAGGGGCTGTTACTTTCTTAGGATGTGACATTTTACCGGCCGGAGGGGCACTATTTACTTTGTGGGCTTTACAAACATCACACTTCTCAACAATAGATTTTACATCTTTAAACATGTTAGGCCAATAATACGTCAATTGCAACTTTTTGTAGGTCTTAAAAGATCCTAAATGTGCTGACAGAGGGTCTTCATGAGTTCTTCGGATGAGGTCATGCCTATGTTCTGCGGCAATCACTCTTTTCCACTCATAAGGCTTATTAAGCGCAAACTTTGCTTTAGAATATCTGTATAAAATATCATTCTCCAACGCATAGTTTGGGTACACATTAGGAGTCTTACGGACACCGTTGACAATTTTATCATACCACCCGTCTTGAGTTGAATCTACGTTGCCTGACAGGGAACTAACTTGAATTCTAGATAGCGCGTCGGGTACAGTATGTAACTTTCCTTTCTTATGAATTACTTCAAAGTCGAATTGAAGTAGTCTAGTAGACCAGCGCGCGAGTCTGCCAGTCGGGTTCTCAAGCTTGTACAACCATTTCAGGCATTCATGGTCTGTGACCACTTTGAAGTGCGTGCCTTCAATATAATGTCTGAAATGAGTGACTGATTCTACTATTCCTAACAGTTCCCTCTCAGTAGTACTGTACGCTGTCTCGGCTTTACTCAATGTTCTAGAAAAATAGGCGACCGGGTGGTCGTTACCTTCCTCATCCTTCTGGACTAGTGCGCAACCGATTCCATAAGCGCTGGCGTCAGCGTGCAGGTAGAAGGTCTTGTTGAAGTCTGGGACTTGTAGGACCGGAGCTGAAGTGAGCGCTTCTTTCAAGCTCTGGAATGCTGACTCCGCCTCACTGGACCACTCGAACATCTGTTTTGGGCTGGTTAGCTTGGTGAGCGGTCTTGCCATTGCTGAAAAGTTTTTTATAAACCTTCTGTAGTATGAAGCTAAACCGAGAAAACTTCTAACCTCTTTAATGTTCTTGGGAGTCGGGAAATTTGTTATTGACTCGATCTTACTAGGGTCGGTGGAGAGACCTTTGTCGGAGACCATGTATCCAAGATACTTTAGCTCAGATTTGCAGAACTCACATTTGGACATATTTACTGTTAGGTTAGCTGATTTTAATTTATTGAATACTTTCTCTAGCAGTGCTATGTGGCTTTCAAAGTCTTTGTTTACAATGATCAAGTCGTCTAGGTATGCAAAAACTTTGGCGTACAGTTCTGAATCTGCGCCAAATAATGTGTCTACCAATTTCTGCAGGGATTGGGCCGCATTTGACAGACCAAAAGGAAGCACGGTGAACTGTAGGAGGCCCCGACCTTGGGTTATAATAGCAGTTTTTTCCTTGCTGGACTCTTCCAAGGGCAGCTGTAAAAATGCTTGACTTAAATCTATGGATGATATGAACTTAGCTTCTCTAAGGTTGTCGAGGATGTCATCTACTCTCGGCAGGGGATAACTATTTTTTTTAGTAACTGAATTCAATTTACGACTATCGATGCATAGTCGGAACCCACCGTTCGCCTTCTGGACCAGGACCACCGGAGATGCCCATGGACTGGATGACTCCTCTAAGACTCCAAGCTTTATCATCTTGTCCAGTTCTTCGTTGATAATCTGTTGTCGTGCTGGGCTAGCTCTGTAAAACCTTTGTTTAATCGGGTCGCCCGATGTTTCAATCTTATACTCAGCCAAGTTTGTTCGTCCTAAGCCGTACTTTTCAAATGAAATTGACTCGAACTTCTCTATAACTTTTTCCAGCTTCAATTGCTGCGCAGGTGACAACACTTTCTGTTTAGAATGTGATGTGACCTCTACCTCCAATGGTGCTATGCTTGGTAGCTCTTCCTGCATACCAGTCTGACACGAGACACTATTTACACTGTTGCTAATATTTACAGATGTATGTACAATTGTATTTACAGGGTGACTGGTAGCATGTAGTAGACCTATTCTACCGGCTTTTGGTGATTCACTCTTAAAAGAAATGGGGCCTTGAATTTTATTCAGCAATCCAGACTTCTCCCAAAACTCTATGCCGAGAATGAACTCTTCTGATAAGTCAGGTACAACGTCGAAGTCTAATTCGAAACTGAAACCATCGACTTTGATTGGTAACCGGATCCGACCGATTACTGTACTGCCCATGCCGTTTGCTGAAGTAGCAGTACTATGAGGTGACTGAACCATTTGAAATCCCTGCTCTAAGAATCGCCTGTGGCTATGACCGCCTAGAATATTTATATCCGCTCCGGAGTCTAAGAGCGCAACATATTGCTTGTTTCCTACGTAAAACTCGACTACTGGACGCTTGCTGCTAGTACTGTTAGGGATTCGCACCGGATTTACACTACAATTGGTAAAAAAATTATTTATATACACTAACCAAGTTTTCCATTCTATGTCCGGCGTGTCCGGTGCGACTGCAAGTTTTTTGAACTGGTGGTAGGTTGCTGACTGCACTGTGGCTGCGCTGCTTGTCTCGCTTTGCCTTGGATGTTGCTCGGCGGAGGATTGTAGACTGCCTCTGCGCTGCTTCTTGATGTGTTGGTACAGTTAGCAGCCGCCACAGCTGAAACAGTTTTGGTATAATTTTTATTTTTGTGTTTATACCCAATGTTACAACGGGGACAAGTTTTTACTGTCACGTCTGCTGTGCCACATTTGAAGCAAACCAATCTATTGCCGTTTGGACATTGTTTGTAGAAGTGACCACTGCCTCGACATTTGAAACAGAGTGAGTGTGACTTTGCATCCACCACATTTACGCAGGCACTGGGGCATACCATGTGTTGAGGTTTGTAATCTATACCTCTCAATTCGCTATTGCTAACTATGGGACGACTATCTACAGGGGCGGGATAACTATTTACATTATTATATACAATTTGTGGGTTCGCTTGCATTTGTGCAAGAACAGAATTGTCGTAAGAATCAATATTCTTTCCTATTGCCAGCAGACTTTCGATGGAATTCACTGAACCGTAGATAATTGCTGGGAAATATTTGGGAAGCATGTTATGTTTTATAATATCGAACAATTCTGCTTCTGTGATGTTGCCTGATATTTTGTTAGCCAAGAAACGCATCTGTGATGTGAACTCTAATAAGGTTTGATTTGCCAGCTGCTTGGTATTTCGGAGCTGAGTTATGATTGTGTATGTATAATCCACCGGTTCGAAGTAATTTATCAACGCGTGTTTTAATTGGAACCATGACCCAAGCCTGTGTCTATTTACTCTAAACCATGCTAGCGCAGGCTCACCCAGGAGATCGTGGAAGTTTGCCAATAAGAGGGGCTCCGGAATACCACGCGCGGTGAGCAGCTCTTCTACGGAGAACAAAAAATCACGCACATCGGATGTGCCATTGTATTTTAGGTTCCACGATAATAGCCCGCATTTACTGAGAAAATGCGGTCTATGCGGATTAGGTTCGGGGGCATGCCAAGAGTCTAATGTAAACAGGTCATTACCTGAGTCTCCCATTGCTGTCGAATGACGCGGAGCTCCTCCGAGGAAGTCATCTAGGCCATCCATCATACTTGTGTGGAAAGCGGCACACTCTACTTACCAAAAGACGCTGAAATAAATTCTATTAACCTACTATCTTATTATTAGTACGCGTAATATACGACAAAAACAAACACTCGTATTTAAAAACAGCCCAATACACATAGTCTACACTATTTACAAACACTACCATAAATTTCACACGACCCTCGAATGTTCTCGATGATATTCAAAACCGCTGTCAACTATATGTCGTTCGATATTACTATTATAGCACTGTAATAACACCAACGCACGACAACCGCCATTTTTTCAAAAACCGACGCTATCCAAAGGTCGTCACAAACACCACTATATCGCCACAACGCCACTTGCGCGGCTAAAACTACGTAACTAGATAACTGCACAATATACCGTACACTATATACACAACAACATTACACTTAATAAACAACACTATACAATATTTACACTTTCTTAACACTAAACAGTAAACACCATTTATTTACACACAATGCGAACTATTGCATCATACCGGTCTTCTAACACGTTTGGCGCCAATGTAACGTTTCTTTGCTACTGAGATACTTACTCTAGTCTATCTAGATTCTGAGGGGGGGATCCTAGGTGCCCTGAGGGGTATGACGCAGTAGTTAGGAATAAAACAAATGATTACGAACTATACACTATAATCAGAACTTGTACAACGGGTAGCACGGCACTTTAAAATGGCGATGTAACGAGGCGAAGTTGTGTGAGACGCGAATGACGAGGAGACCGCGTTTCGGTTCGGGCTTATTGGACAGGTCTGGGCTGCAGCTGAAGATGCGGCACTCGAGTAGACGGGGGAGAACGCCGCTAAGGCGGGCACCGATGCACTTCGGGCTCTGTGACCTTCGGGCTCCGTGGACTGTCGACCGGGATATTCGGGCTCCGCTAGTCTGACGGCCGGAACGCCTCACGTGGTACGTTAGTGTTCGCCGCCTTACCAGGCTACGATGTAGGGCTCCAGTGACTTGTCGTCCAAGCCTGGACGTGCGCGTGCGTTACTCTTTGCAGCGCCGTCGCCATAGATTAGAGTGTATTACTGGGAATAGATAGCCAACTTCACGTACATTTTGGTCCAGACAAAAGCGCCACGGAGCGGACACTTTTGTAACTAAGTTGGTGTATACATATTTATAGCTAGGAAACGCAGCGACTGCATATATAGGTAGGTATACTCGATTGCGTTAATATTATTTTCATATTTCGTCATTATCTATATATTTTCAGAAACGATTAAAACATATTATTGAAATAAAATTGCTAGTTATAAGATTTAGTAATAAGAATGACGTATATGGGGTATATTAAATTCAGAAGAGACGGGCTCTTTGCGGATCCATGACGCAGACATATTTTTGGTATTTATTTTTTACCAGACTTCCGAAAAAGGAAGAGGTTCTCAGTTCGTCGATTACTCGAAGACGGCTGGATCGATTTATAAAATTCTACAGATGATGAAATGAAACTTTACTTGAAATTCACAATTTCATTATTTTCAGTCATGAATATACAAAAAAAATTGAGAAAGCTAGATAATTAAGTACCTGCCCCAATTCGTCAACCGAACGTGATTCAATAATAAAAACAACTTAATTTGTAATTATTTTCTACATATTTATTATATTATGAATCACAAATGCATTAATTTTATTATAGGTACGGGTGATTCCACTATCACGGGTACAATTATACAATATTTAGACTGGTAGTAAAGTAAAAACATTCTAAAAACACGATTGCTTGCTGTCCAACCGACTTCAATTTAGTTGTTTTAATAAATATGTAGGTATTAATGTTTGTTAATAAACGACGATTTCGGAAAAAAACAATTTCTTCTCATTGAAATAGGTAATTTTTGTAAAAAGTGATTATCTAAAGATATGTGTTTCAGAACCTAAAAGAAAAAAAAAACATTGCCGTACAAGAGGTTATAAGAGGTTCAAAGTTATATAGCGGGTTCAACCAAATCGACCTCCTCTGCAGATCGTAATAAAAAAACACATAAATCTATGATTAGTGAACCACTTACAGTGTGTTTCCTTTTCACAATAAAATACTAAGTATACATATATAATCAACTACACATTACACAACCATAATCATAGCATTAGAAACAAAATTGAATAACAAATTATTCATTATTAAAGCAACATTTAGTTTACATCTTATGATTTACAGTTGTCCAAAATCAAGTTGGACAATTATTTTATACTTACACGTTTTTATATAAACCTCAGGTAAGAAATTTAAATTAAGGCCTTATCCTTTTCATTTGAAAGGTTAATAATTTAGGTTTTAAGTAATTTTAAAGTTGTAAAGTTGTTATATTAAAAGTCATGGTCAAACAATTTATGATAAAATCATCAGAAATCACCTTTAAACGCATAAAATTTGTCGACAGGCGGTCGAAAGACTAATTGTGTGTTACATTATGCCAAGACGCCAGCAACATGGCTGCAATTTGGAAAAAAATAAAGGGGTCGGAGGTTTTCATTGAATGAAATTGTTTGGCCTTGTCAGTGTATAAGCCGATGTCCAAATCTGTAACAGACTACTAAACAAAATTTACATTTTGCAAAAACACAAACACTTAAGACAAAATCCTAAAAAATAAATTGGCTTCCAGGCATTAATGACATAGTTTCCGAAATTTTTAAAAAGAGAATGCAATGTCATGACTACCAACCCAATCATCAAAGGATTGCTCAATTATCTTTGAGTTTCCTCAATAACACTCCACCTTGCATTAGACATGAATAGTAACATCACCACGGGTTTTGTCTATAACGGCGAGGGTAGGAAAAATAAATTTGTAATCGTCCTCGTATGTATGATGAGAGAAATTATTTGAAAACAAAAAAAAATTGTAAAGCAAGTACTAATAGTATGGACTTGAACAAGAAATCAAAGTTGTAAAAACCAAATCTAATGAAGAGGGGTGTACAAGTTGTAGCCTAATAATTGGCAATGCGCCAGTAATATGACTGCAATAAAGCTTATGTGATTTGCAAGTGAAAATTATGTAAGTAAAAAATGTTGTACGAACTACCTCACATCATAGTAATCAGATAGAATTCTCTAACAAAATTTAGAATATAAAATAACTGCAAAGCTAAAAATGCACATGTGTTTCCAAGTTTGATAACAAATCATCATATCGTCTACTGCTGGACAAAGGTCTCCCCAAAGTTCTCCACACCGATCAGTATTGCGCCGCCCTCGTCCAATTTCTGCCCGCTATCCTAACCCGGTCGTCGGTGTCCATTATAGGGGGCCTTCCCACGCTGCGTATTCCGGTCCGCGGTCGCCACTCAAGAACCTCTCTGCCCCAACGGCCAGCGGTTCTACAAGCAATGTGTGAACCCACTGCCACTTAATTAAAATCGGCAAAGATTTATGCCACAATTTGTGGTGTGCAGAACGTGGGGTGACGGCGCACCGATAAATTTTACCATTAACAGGTTTGCTAAAACTACCAGTCGAACAACTCGTCAAAAAATAGCAGTATATCGGCTGTGTCTGCACTCTCCTTGGGCAGGTTCCCGATATCTGGAATAAAAAAAAGGTAGGTATATAAACAAGAATAGATTATATAATAATCCAATGTAATGTTACGGCCCGGCCCATGAATTTGCGCGAACAACGATCGCGAGAGTGGTGAGTACCGAGCGGCAAAAACAAAATCATTCCGTGTAAAGCGCGCCACGAACCGCCGCGCACGTTGCCGCTCGCCGCTAAGACCGAAGTCGTGGCATGTCCGTTAGCAGTGAACGCGTGGCGGTTCATAAATCGGTATGATATTGTTTTTGCCGCTCGCCGCTTACCGCTGCCACCGGTCGCGATCGCGCAGTCGTGGCTGTCCATGCTAGCCCAAATAAGTATATAATTCAAGACTTCTTCAATAACAAATAAAGCTGCCAGAAAATAAAAACGTAATGTTTGGTAATAAAGTAATTAAATATTTAGGAAAAATCACAAACCTGCCATATACCCCATGGTGGCACCAACGTTTTAGCTAAACATCTGTGTGCAATATTTGACTCTCATCTTTGGTATCAGATATTGAAACACGTGCAGTGCAGTCCATTTGTTTATAAGTTTCACACCCTTATACCCTGGTCCCCTTCGGTATAGGGCTTCAAGGTGTGCCTATGTGGCTCACCTCAGTTTTCCTCCCATTATTTATATTCTAAATCTTTTGTTATCAAATTATTTCTAATTCCTTTCATAATAAGAGGTGGATCATACAAAACATATATTTTCTTATTATCTACTTCGAAGAAACCACCTTTATATACTTTTTTTTCTTTCACATAACGTACACGTGTCTGTCTCATTAGCTCGTTTAATGCTGCCATGTTACTGGCACCTTGGTCGCTTACTTGCAGTCCAGTTTTCATTACATGGGTTGTGACAACTTCGAGTTGTTTTTTTAAATCCATACTTTTGGTACAGTCAACCAAAAATGTGGTCTACCACTTTTCGACTCTATTTTACATGTAATAGAGTCCAAAAGTGGTAGACCACTTTCTTTGCTGACTGTACTTCCCTTGCAAAATGAAAAAGCAACCGGTTGCTTGAATTTTTTAATCACGCCTCTCACCATAAAGACGAGTACATGATCGCAAAACTTCTTTTGCCTGTCCTCGCCATTATCAACAAACCCCGTCGCCATTATCAACAAACCCCGTGATTATGTCACTATTCTTGTCAAATGCGACATGGGGTGCTATTGACATTTCATCAAAGATAATTGAGCAGATCCTTTGATGTTTGGTTGGGCAGACGTTGCATATCTCATTAATGCCTGGATACAAATTGACTTTTTTAGGACTTTATCTAATGTGCTGCGTTTTGGTAAAATGCAAATCTTGCTAAGCATTCTATACGCTTTTGGGCACGGCTTATATAAAGATAAGGCCAATTCTTTTTTTATCTAATGTAAACCTCCGTCCCCTTGCTTTTTTCCCAAATTGGCTGACTTGTATTGTAAAAAAGCTTTTTGCTGCCGGTGACTGACATTTTTTTACTAAGAATTTCTATCGCTGTAGTTTTCATAATTTTTTCGGCATTTCTTTAGAGCCACTTTGGTCTCGGCTAGAGTGTCCCTTAACTCCCTCTCGACTTTGGACATGGGCTTTACATGCCTTGTCTTGCTGCTGAAATGATATAAATTACTAAATCATTATTCATTATACATATTCTACTTTTGAGTTTTTTAATTTATCAACATTTTAAACCATTAATACAAAGATCAAAGCTAAAAGCGCGGTCCAGCGTGTTAACCATTTCGCTACCCTAGCTACCGGTAATCCAGAGGTACTGGGTTCGATTCCTGGTCTTTTCCACCAGGTAGCTCCTTTTTAAATTTTTCTTTACGCTTTGATCTTTATATTAATGGTTTAAATAAAAATTGTGGTGTACCCACATAAAAAAATGAAACATTACATGTTTCATAAATTTATCAACATTTTTCTAAGAAATTTTTTCACCATTTTTCCCTGGGTTAAGGGACATAATAACATAACAGGTAGACAAGACGTTACTTTTGCATTGATGTAACGTTACTTTTGCATTGATTTTGTATGGATAGAATGGATTTGAAATGCATAGTATTAAGATGCACACTAATGTAACCCCAATTGGGACAAAACATTGTTAGTATAAGAATTTTTAAACGTGTATATGAATTTACATACCTTTTATCGTTGTTTCTCCAGGTTCCAGGTTTCTCTATCATCAGGAGTTTTCGACGTTGAGGCTACGGTGCTTGATGTAGTTTGGTTGAGCAGATCCCCTTCTTTTTGTGATTTCAGTGGTGGTTGGCAGTATGTCGTTTCCGAACCTAACCATAAAATACTTAATATAAGAGCATTATAAATTAAAAAAAACGTCGATATTAACTATGCTGCTCTCAGTAAGGCAAATGACGGAATCTCAAAAAAAAATGCCGATAAGAAATAGGCGCCTGCATTCCTATGTTGTCAATTATTCGAAATGTCTAAAAGGTATCCTATAATCATCTGGTGATGGCCAGCCATCCCTGTAAAAACCCTTTTAGTTTTTATTTTACCGTTTTGTCGGCGTGATACATACACATACCAAATTTTATCTTTCTAGTACCCTAGTACTAATGATCACGGAGCTAAGCCGCGGACGGACAGACGGACATGGCGAAACTATAAGGGTTCCTAGTTGACTACGGAACCCTAAAAATGGTTAAAATTTGTTCAGCCGTTTTGGCGTGATGAGAGGACAAAGTATTATGCGCAACAGATGGCGCTAGACTAGCAAGGCGGCGCCTTCATCATCATCATCATCCTCCTAGCCTTTGTCCCATATCTTTGTAGAGAGTGAATTCTCAATCGGGGTCGGCTACCTAAATCCCAAGATGTGGCGTAGGCACTAGTTTTTACGCAAGCGACTGCCATCAGACCTTCCAACCCAGAGGGGAAACTAGGCCTTATTGGGCTCACCGAAAAGCGAGTAGTTTTAGGGTATAAAAGCCATTTTGGTGAGCATTTAAATAGTAGCGAATATTTATTTAAGTACTATATCATATATTAATTGAATGGGTAAAGCGATAAACAAGTTACTTGTGTTTGGGGTGAGTAGTAATATGTTTGGTATAACAAAAAATTTCACGGTCAACAGTTGGTTTTTTGCCTCAGCAAAAATGACTAAAATGGAACTAATAATATAAAATATTGGTGACATCCATTTAACAATAATATAGATCATTTGGTCTGAAATTAACTTTAACGGTGTTCACATATTTTTATAGCATGTAAGAAAAAGAAATATTAGCTTTATTTATACAATAGTTTGTGATACACTATTTGGTGAGCATTCATCCGTTTTGGCAAGTATTAAGAATTTATTGGAAGTAATTTATCAACATATTTGGTAGGCGTTTAAACACAAGCCAATATCAAATGACATCTGCTCTATATTGGAAACTGATTATTTAGGTATTTGAATAGTGATATTATTTTGTGCAACAGTAAACAGTTTTCTTACCAGATTTTCGTTATGAGATCGGATGAGATCGGTCGGAACGAAACAAATATAACCATGGGGCTGATTGCGCCGTCGATAAAAATTCTAGCTTTTCTTTTAACTTATCCCCTGAAGATTAAAAACTCCGTTCACACACTCTAAAAGAGTGTTTTACTGTTTGTCGAAACATGGGGATACTTTATTCAACAGTATATAAAAGAGAAAATTCAATTATTTAGTGGGTTTAGTTGTGTCGTCGATTATGATATTTTCCCCATAATTACCATTCTACAATGATGTAAGCAACTAAAACGGCTTTTGCGTCGGCACATTGGCTTAACGTTTCGTGACAAACATCAAACGGATCGCTCCATTGTTTACTTGCATTCATTCGCAACAGAACAACTTACCCCCGGCACGTTTAGCCCCGCTCTCCAACACTTCAAATGCTTCAGTGTATTGACTTGGGTGTGGCCCAGCATGTGCACCTGAAAATGTATTAATGTTATCTTATTCAGTAGTTGCTTAGTAAAGCGTAATTGTTACGAGGACACAAAAGTATTTGTACCTTCTAAACTGATTTCCCACATGCATTTAAATAAATCATTTCATTTCATTTCAAACTTTACATTATGCATTGCAAGTTAAATACAAGCTTGTAAAAACATTAGAATTAGAGTAGAAATGAGACCTGTGGGTGAGAACAGCCAGAAATCTGGACAACTGGACATTGTGAAATTAGTGACCATTTTTATAGGGTGTATAATGTTAGACAACAACTTTAGATACCTATATATGCTGTTTTTGTTCATATAACATTTCTCTAATAATATATAAGTTGTAGTATGACATAATATAAGTACTAGCAATATAAAAAATGAAATGGTATAACAACATTAGGACAGATTTTCTTCTCTGAACTTTCAGAAAAGAAAATCTGTCTTCAACACACCACACTTACTTAACCCTTAAATGCATGGTGTAAGATGCAGCTTACATATACAAAAATGAATTTCTGGTTGAAAACAAGAAACATTTATTTGAAATAAAATAATATTTTATAATTTTGTGTTTTTTTAATTCATGCATTTAAGGGTTAAGTGTGACTTAAGTGTCGCTTGGGTGTGATATACCCAATTTTGTAATATACCTGGTATATGAAGTGTTGGTATCGCCAACCGTGTCAACCTGTTATTCGGAAATGTATATTGTGCTTTAAAATGATGGTGGCATACACGTCTATTTTTGTAAATGTACAAATTGTCTTCGCCAACAATGTCTCCTCCAATTTTCATAATCTTTCAATTTCATCAAATCTACCTGGGCCAGGATTTGGGAAATTATGCATAGTTATACCTGAAAGATATAAATTATTAAGATAAACAATAATTAACAATTACAGTTATACAACAACAAATACCTGCAGATTATTCACTGGTGCAAATAAGATAGCTGAGTCACTTTTGTATGAAATTGATACCTTTGTTCACACCCATACTATTTAATTAAGTACATTTTTTTTGTCAGTGAATTTTTATACCTGACTTTGTAGTTATTTAAAAACAACTTCTTAGGTCAGATAATAATTACAAAAACGAAGTTATAAAATATGGAATATGGATTAACATACCAAATATTTTACTTCCTAACTTTGTTATAAGTATGAAAATATTAGGGTCACTTGCATAATGGTGGAAGAATACGCCAATAGACAATGGGTTTGTCTGCAGAATGCTTGGGGTAGTGATGTGATCTTAGTTGTCAGTTAGCACCATGGTTACTAGAATTTTAAACTGACACCAGTAGTGAAGTGATTATGCTAAGCATGTGCTCATATTCAGTGATACAGCTGCAAATTATGCACTTAATAATCATAATACTTGTTTCTTGTATACTTAACTAACGGCATAAGTATTATCCATTTGAGGCAAGTATAGGCCATAACCTTGTAAAGACAAGACTTAATGGATTAATATGACAAATAAGTTTCTGTCAAAAATTTCATTTTAGTGACAAGCTTTTAAAGCCGACTGTACTTTTCTTTGGATTATATCCATCAAATGCTCACTGAGACGATTCTAAAGAGCCCAAACTAGGTAGGGTTGCTTTTTCTATTATAGAGTTCCTATGGCCACCTTCCGGCTCCATCATCAGATCAGCCCCATGGTACCATATTCTTGTATGGTCATCAAAGTTAAGTAAGTATGCAAAATCTCGGCTCGTTGTTGAAATTGAGTTGCAAGATTCCACCCGAACAAACATACTAACATACATACATACAATGCAAGTTAAATAAAAGCTTGTAAAATAAGTTTGATTTCTAGTTTGATTTGTATTTCTTTTACTATTACTAATTGACTAACATACTGATTCATAGCTCTCTAACGGCTTATAATAATAAGCAGTTAGAGAGCTATGAGAGTTATAATAATAAGCCGTTAGAGAGCTATGGAGCTGATATTTACTAGCTATAATATACTTATAATATATATTTTTTATTCAATTATTCAGCCTCAATCATTGATGAAATTTACTTTTGTTAAAGCAAGATAGTTTTAGCCCAAATAGGAACACAATACATAGGTCATATGTTGATCTTATTACTTTATTAGGTATATAGTACTTTATCTAAATGATGTGTCTGACTGAATACAACACTGCTCTGTTCAGTATAGAACATCTATCCCACATTTATTTACAGTCCATAGTTACAGAATTATGTATTAGCCTATGAATTTTATCAATAATTTTTGCTATAAATAAAATGTGTAGTTCGATAACAAGGAAATCCCATGTATGAAATTTCCGGGTAACGAATAAGTTATTACCTAGAACTCAGGGAAAAGTATTATTCACTCCAAAAAGTTGGTTGAAATTATCATTTTTTTTGTCATAATATGAAAAAAAAAGGAATAAGGCCTCTTCAGTGAGGAATACCAGATTTCATCTAAATCTGTTCAGTGGTTTAAGCGTTACGAGGTAATAACCTAGTAACGGACAGATATAGACACTTTCGCATTTATAATATTAGTAAAGTAAGGTGGATTGCGCCTTGCGCCACTTATCAACCGACGTCGAAAATCGGAGCCGGTCCTCCGTTAGACGGTAGGTTTGATTTTAAAATTTTAACCGATTTGGAAAAACCTTCTTTTATTGTTTTAAAGAACTTACGAATAGTTGGTCCACTTATAATATAACATTCATAACTTCGTTTAGTGGACGAAGGTATTTTTTTGTTAAAAAGGAGGTTTTCCGATATTTGTTTAGTGTTTTAATTACTTACCATCTTTTAAAGTAGTTGTACACTGTGGTACGCAGCATCTTTGTTGTGCCGGCATTATTATTTTCGTGCGATGAGGTAATTAAACACACAAAATACACACTCAAATTAATTTTTGAAAAATTTACTTGTTACTTGGATGACAAACAGACAGCAAAAGTTGCCAGCATTGTAAGTAGAGTAAGTAGAGTAATAATAAAATCTTCATAGTTGCCAACTCAAAAGGCTAACAATGAAATCACCGCAAATAATAAATTGTTCGTATAAAAAGGACTGTTTTTTTTTCTAAGATATACCAATAATATCTTGGCTAATAATGCTGTTCTTCGGAACTTGTTGTTTTTCTTGTACTTTGTCTATAGACCCATCTGGACGACATTATGGCAGAAGCAGTGTTGTGTCGAATGTTTTACATAAGTATCCAACTGATGGCGCTGAAATCAAGACACTTTTTACTTGTTCAGAGATATCATAGCATTAGAGTGTATTACTGGGAATAGATAGCCAACTTCACGTACATTTTGGTCCAGACAAAAGCGCCACGGAGCGGACACTTTTGTAACTAAGTTGGTGTATACATATTTATAGCTAGGAAACGCAGCGACTGCATATATAGGTAGGTATACTCGATTGCGTTAATATTATTTTCATATTTCGTCATTATCTATATATTTTCAGAAACGATTAAAACATATTATTGAAATAAAATTGCTAGTTATAAGATTTAGTAATAAGAATGACGTATATGGGGTATATTAAATTCAGAAGAGACGGGCTCTTTGCGGATCCATGACGCAGACATATTTTTGGTATTTATTTTTTACCAGACTTCCGAAAAAGGAAGAGGTTCTCAGTTCGTCGATTACTCGAAGACGGCTGGATCGATTTATAAAATTCTACAGATGATGAAATGAAACTTTACTTGAAATTCACAATTTCATTATTTTCAGTCATGAATATACAAAAAAAATTGAGAAAGCTAGATAATTAAGTACCTGCCCCAATTCGTCAACCGAACGTGATTCAATAATAAAAACAACTTAATTTGTAATTATTTTCTACATATTTATTATATTATGAATCACAAATGCATTAATTTTATTATAGGTACGGGTGATTCCACTATCACGGGTACAATTATACAATATTTAGACTGGTAGTAAAGTAAAAACATTCTAAAAACACGATTGCTTGCTGTCCAACCGACTTCAATTTAGTTGTTTTAATAAATATGTAGGTATTAATGTTTGTTAATAAACGACGATTTCGGAAAAAAACAATTTCTTCTCATTGAAATAGGTAATTTTTGTAAAAAGTGATTATCTAAAGATATGTGTTTCAGAACCTAAAAGAAAAAAAAAACATTGCCGTACAAGAGGTTATAAGAGGTTCAAAGTTATATAGCGGGTTCAACCAAATCGACCTCCTCTGCAGATCGTAATAAAAAAACACATAAATCTATGATTAGTGAACCACTTACAGTGTGTTTCCTTTTCACAATAAAATACTAAGTATACATATATAATCAACTACACATTACACAACCATAATCATAGCATTAGAAACAAAATTGAATAACAAATTATTCATTATTAAAGCAACATTTAGTTTACATCTTATGATTTACAGTTGTCCAAAATCAAGTTGGACAATTATTTTATACTTACACGTTTTTATATAAACCTCAGGTAAGAAATTTAAATTAAGGCCTTATCCTTTTCATTTGAAAGGTTAATAATTTAGGTTTTAAGTAATTTTAAAGTTGTAAAGTTGTTATATTAAAAGTCATGGTCAAACAATTTATGATAAAATCATCAGAAATCACCTTTAAACGCATAAAATTTGTCGACAGGCGGTCGAAAGACTAATTGTGTGTTACATTATGCCAAGACGCCAGCAACATGGCTGCAATTTGGAAAAAAATAAAGGGGTCGGAGGTTTTCATTGAATGAAATTGTTTGGCCTTGTCAGTGTATAAGCCGATGTCCAAATCTGTAACAGACTACTAAACAAAATTTACATTTTGCAAAAACACAAACACTTAAGACAAAATCCTAAAAAATAAATTGGCTTCCAGGCATTAATGACATAGTTTCCGAAATTTTTAAAAAGAGAATGCAATGTCATGACTACCAACCCAATCATCAAAGGATTGCTCAATTATCTTTGAGTTTCCTCAATAACACTCCACCTTGCATTAGACATGAATAGTAACATCACCACGGGTTTTGTCTATAACGGCGAGGGTAGGAAAAATAAATTTGTAATCGTCCTCGTATGTATGATGAGAGAAATTATTTGAAAACAAAAAAAAATTGTAAAGCAAGTACTAATAGTATGGACTTGAACAAGAAATCAAAGTTGTAAAAACCAAATCTAATGAAGAGGGGTGTACAAGTTGTAGCCTAATAATTGGCAATGCGCCAGTAATATGACTGCAATAAAGCTTATGTGATTTGCAAGTGAAAATTATGTAAGTAAAAAATGTTGTACGAACTACCTCACATCATAGTAATCAGATAGAATTCTCTAACAAAATTTAGAATATAAAATAACTGCAAAGCTAAAAATGCACATGTGTTTCCAAGTTTGATAACAAATCATCATATCGTCTACTGCTGGACAAAGGTCTCCCCAAAGTTCTCCACACCGATCAGTATTGCGCCGCCCTCGTCCAATTTCTGCCCGCTATCCTAACCCGGTCGTCGGTGTCCATTATAGGGGGCCTTCCCACGCTGCGTATTCCGGTCCGCGGTCGCCACTCAAGAACCTCTCTGCCCCAACGGCCAGCGGTTCTACAAGCAATGTGTGAACCCACTGCCACTTAATTAAAATCGGCAAAGATTTATGCCACAATTTGTGGTGTGCAGAACGTGGGGTGACGGCGCACCGATAAATTTTACCATTAACAGGTTTGCTAAAACTACCAGTCGAACAACTCGTCAAAAAATAGCAGTATATCGGCTGTGTCTGCACTCTCCTTGGGCAGGTTCCCGATATCTGGAATAAAAAAAAGGTAGGTATATAAACAAGAATAGATTATATAATAATCCAATGTAATGTTACGGCCCGGCCCATGAATTTGCGCGAACAACGATCGCGAGAGTGGTGAGTACCGAGCGGCAAAAACAAAATCATTCCGTGTAAAGCGCGCCACGAACCGCCGCGCACGTTGCCGCTCGCCGCTAAGACCGAAGTCGTGGCATGTCCGTTAGCAGTGAACGCGTGGCGGTTCATAAATCGGTATGATATTGTTTTTGCCGCTCGCCGCTTACCGCTGCCACCGGTCGCGATCGCGCAGTCGTGGCTGTCCATGCTAGCCCAAATAAGTATATAATTCAAGACTTCTTCAATAACAAATAAAGCTGCCAGAAAATAAAAACGTAATGTTTGGTAATAAAGTAATTAAATATTTAGGAAAAATCACAAACCTGCCATATACCCCATGGTGGCACCAACGTTTTAGCTAAACATCTGTGTGCAATATTTGACTCTCATCTTTGGTATCAGATATTGAAACACGTGCAGTGCAGTCCATTTGTTTATAAGTTTCACACCCTTATACCCTGGTCCCCTTCGGTATAGGGCTTCAAGGTGTGCCTATGTGGCTCACCTCAGTTTTCCTCCCATTATTTATATTCTAAATCTTTTGTTATCAAATTATTTCTAATTCCTTTCATAATAAGAGGTGGATCATACAAAACATATATTTTCTTATTATCTACTTCGAAGAAACCACCTTTATATACTTTTTTTTCTTTCACATAACGTACACGTGTCTGTCTCATTAGCTCGTTTAATGCTGCCATGTTACTGGCACCTTGGTCGCTTACTTGCAGTCCAGTTTTCATTACATGGGTTGTGACAACTTCGAGTTGTTTTTTTAAATCCATACTTTTGGTACAGTCAACCAAAAATGTGGTCTACCACTTTTCGACTCTATTTTACATATAATAGAGTCCAAAAGTGGTAGACCACTTTCTTTGCTGACTGTACTTCCCTTGCAAAATGAAAAAGCAACCGGTTGCTTGAATTTTTTAATCACGCCTCTCACCATAAAGACGAGTACATGATCGCAAAACTTCTTTTGCCTGTCCTCGCCATTATCAACAAACCCCGTCGCCATTATCAACAAACCCCGTGATTATGTCACTATTCTTGTCAAATGCGACATGGGGTGCTATTGACATTTCATCAAAGATAATTGAGCAGATCCTTTGATGTTTGGTTGGGCAGACGTTGCATATCTCATTAATGCCTGGATACAAATTGACTTTTTTAGGACTTTATCTAATGTGCTGCGTTTTGGTAAAATGCAAATCTTGCTAAGCATTCTATACGCTTTTGGGCACGGCTTATATAAAGATAAGGCCAATTCTTTTTTTATCTAATGTAAACCTCCGTCCCCTTGCTTTTTTCCCAAATTGGCTGACTTGTATTGTAAAAAAGCTTTTTGCTGCCGGTGACTGACATTTTTTTACTAAGAATTTCTATCGCTGTAGTTTTCATAATTTTTTCGGCATTTCTTTAGAGCCACTTTGGTCTCGGCTAGAGTGTCCCTTAACTCCCTCTCGACTTTGGACATGGGCTTTACATGCCTTGTCTTGCTGCTGAAATGATATAAATTACTAAATCATTATTCATTATACATATTCTACTTTTGAGTTTTTTAATTTATCAACATTTTAAACCATTAATACAAAGATCAAAGCTAAAAGCGCGGTCCAGCGTGTTAACCATTTCGCTACCCTAGCTACCGGTAATCCAGAGGTACTGGGTTCGATTCCTGGTCTTTTCCACCAGGTAGCTCCTTTTTAAATTTTTCTTTACGCTTTGATCTTTATATTAATGGTTTAAATAAAAATTGTGGTGTACCCACATAAAAAAATGAAACATTACATGTTTCATAAATTTATCAACATTTTTCTAAGAAATTTTTTCACCATTTTTCCCTGGGTTAAGGGACATAATAACATAACAGGTAGACAAGACGTTACTTTTGCATTGATGTAACGTTACTTTTGCATTGATTTTGTATGGATAGAATGGATTTGAAATGCATAGTATTAAGATGCACACTAATGTAACCCCAATTGGGACAAAACATTGTTAGTATAAGAATTTTTAAACGTGTATATGAATTTACATACCTTTTATCGTTGTTTCTCCAGGTTCCAGGTTTCTCTATCATCAGGAGTTTTCGACGTTGAGGCTACGGTGCTTGATGTAGTTTGGTTGAGCAGATCCCCTTCTTTTTGTGATTTCAGTGGTGGTTGGCAGTATGTCGTTTCCGAACCTAACCATAAAATACTTAATATAAGAGCATTATAAATTAAAAAAAACGTCGATATTAACTATGCTGCTCTCAGTAAGGCAAATGACGGAATCTCAAAAAAAAATGCCGATAAGAAATAGGCGCCTGCATTCCTATGTTGTCAATTATTCGAAATGTCTAAAAGGTATCCTATAATCATCTGGTGATGGCCAGCCATCCCTGTAAAAACCCTTTTAGTTTTTATTTTACCGTTTTGTCGGCGTGATACATACACATACCAAATTTTATCTTTCTAGTACCCTAGTACTAATGATCACGGAGCTAAGCCGCGGACGGACAGACGGACATGGCGAAACTATAAGGGTTCCTAGTTGACTACGGAACCCTAAAAATGGTTAAAATTTGTTCAGCCGTTTTGGCGTGATGAGAGGACAAAGTATTATGCGCAACAGATGGCGCTAGACTAGCAAGGCGGCGCCTTCATCATCATCATCATCCTCCTAGCCTTTGTCCCATATCTTTGTAGAGAGTGAATTCTCAATCGGGGTCGGCTACCTAAATCCCAAGATGTGGCGTAGGCACTAGTTTTTACGCAAGCGACTGCCATCAGACCTTCCAACCCAGAGGGGAAACTAGGCCTTATTGGGCTCACCGAAAAGCGAGTAGTTTTAGGGTATAAAAGCCATTTTGGTGAGCATTTAAATAGTAGCGAATATTTATTTAAGTACTATATCATATATTAATTGAATGGGTAAAGCGATAAACAAGTTACTTGTGTTTGGGGTGAGTAGTAATATGTTTGGTATAACAAAAAATTTCACGGTCAACAGTTGGTTTTTTGCCTCAGCAAAAATGACTAAAATGGAACTAATAATATAAAATATTGGTGACATCCATTTAACAATAATATAGATCATTTGGTCTGAAATTAACTTTAACGGTGTTCACATATTTTTATAGCATGTAAGAAAAAGAAATATTAGCTTTATTTATACAATAGTTTGTGATACACTATTTGGTGAGCATTCATCCGTTTTGGCAAGTATTAAGAATTTATTGGAAGTAATTTATCAACATATTTGGTAGGCGTTTAAACACAAGCCAATATCAAATGACATCTGCTCTATATTGGAAACTGATTATTTAGGTATTTGAATAGTGATATTATTTTGTGCAACAGTAAACAGTTTTCTTACCAGATTTTCGTTATGAGATCGGATGAGATCGGTCGGAACGAAACAAATATAACCATGGGGCTGATTGCGCCGTCGATAAAAATTCTAGCTTTTCTTTTAACTTATCCCCTGAAGATTAAAAACTCCGTTCACACACTCTAAAAGAGTGTTTTACTGTTTGTCGAAACATGGGGATACTTTATTCAACAGTATATAAAAGAGAAAATTCAATTATTTAGTGGGTTTAGTTGTGTCGTCGATTATGATATTTTCCCCATAATTACCATTCTACAATGATGTAAGCAACTAAAACGGCTTTTGCGTCGGCACATTGGCTTAACGTTTCGTGACAAACATCAAACGGATCGCTCCATTGTTTACTTGCATTCATTCGCAACAGAACAACTTACCCCCGGCACGTTTAGCCCCGCTCTCCAACACTTCAAATGCTTCAGTGTATTGACTTGGGTGTGGCCCAGCATGTGCACCTGAAAATGTATTAATGTTATCTTATTCAGTAGTTGCTTAGTAAAGCGTAATTGTTACGAGGACACAAAAGTATTTGTACCTTCTAAACTGATTTCCCACATGCATTTAAATAAATCATTTCATTTCATTTCAAACTTTACATTATGCATTGCAAGTTAAATACAAGCTTGTAAAAACATTAGAATTAGAGTAGAAATGAGACCTGTGGGTGAGAACAGCCAGAAATCTGGACAACTGGACATTGTGAAATTAGTGACCATTTTTATAGGGTGTATAATGTTAGACAACAACTTTAGATACCTATATATGCTGTTTTTGTTCATATAACATTTCTCTAATAATATATAAGTTGTAGTATGACATAATATAAGTACTAGCAATATAAAAAATGAAATGGTATAACAACATTAGGACAGATTTTCTTCTCTGAACTTTCAGAAAAGAAAATCTGTCTTCAACACACCACACTTACTTAACCCTTAAATGCATGGTGTAAGATGCAGCTTACATATACAAAAATGAATTTCTGGTTGAAAACAAGAAACATTTATTTGAAATAAAATAATATTTTATAATTTTGTGTTTTTTTAATTCATGCATTTAAGGGTTAAGTGTGACTTAAGTGTCGCTTGGGTGTGATATACCCAATTTTGTAATATACCTGGTATATGAAGTGTTGGTATCGCCAACCGTGTCAACCTGTTATTCGGAAATGTATATTGTGCTTTAAAATGATGGTGGCATACACGTCTATTTTTGTAAATGTACAAATTGTCTTCGCCAACAATGTCTCCTCCAATTTTCATAATCTTTCAATTTCATCAAATCTACCTGGGCCAGGATTTGGGAAATTATGCATAGTTATACCTGAAAGATATAAATTATTAAGATAAACAATAATTAACAATTACAGTTATACAACAACAAATACCTGCAGATTATTCACTGGTGCAAATAAGATAGCTGAGTCACTTTTGTATGAAATTGATACCTTTGTTCACACCCATACTATTTAATTAAGTACATTTTTTTTGTCAGTGAATTTTTATACCTGACTTTGTAGTTATTTAAAAACAACTTCTTAGGTCAGATAATAATTACAAAAACGAAGTTATAAAATATGGAATATGGATTAACATACCAAATATTTTACTTCCTAACTTTGTTATAAGTATGAAAATATTAGGGTCACTTGCATAATGGTGGAAGAATACGCCAATAGACAATGGGTTTGTCTGCAGAATGCTTGGGGTAGTGATGTGATCTTAGTTGTCAGTTAGCACCATGGTTACTAGAATTTTAAACTGACACCAGTAGTGAAGTGATTATGCTAAGCATGTGCTCATATTCAGTGATACAGCTGCAAATTATGCACTTAATAATCATAATACTTGTTTCTTGTATACTTAACTAACGGCATAAGTATTATCCATTTGAGGCAAGTATAGGCCATAACCTTGTAAAGACAAGACTTAATGGATTAATATGACAAATAAGTTTCTGTCAAAAATTTCATTTTAGTGACAAGCTTTTAAAGCCGACTGTACTTTTCTTTGGATTATATCCATCAAATGCTCACTGAGACGATTCTAAAGAGCCCAAACTAGGTAGGGTTGCTTTTTCTATTATAGAGTTCCTATGGCCACCTTCCGGCTCCATCATCAGATCAGCCCCATGGTACCATATTCTTGTATGGTCATCAAAGTTAAGTAAGTATGCAAAATCTCGGCTCGTTGTTGAAATTGAGTTGCAAGATTCCACCCGAACAAACATACTAACATACATACATACAATGCAAGTTAAATAAAAGCTTGTAAAATAAGTTTGATTTCTAGTTTGATTTGTATTTCTTTTACTATTACTAATTGACTAACATACTGATTCATAGCTCTCTAACGGCTTATAATAATAAGCAGTTAGAGAGCTATGAGAGTTATAATAATAAGCCGTTAGAGAGCTATGGAGCTGATATTTACTAGCTATAATATACTTATAATATATATTTTTTATTCAATTATTCAGCCTCAATCATTGATGAAATTTACTTTTGTTAAAGCAAGATAGTTTTAGCCCAAATAGGAACACAATACATAGGTCATATGTTGATCTTATTACTTTATTAGGTATATAGTACTTTATCTAAATGATGTGTCTGACTGAATACAACACTGCTCTGTTCAGTATAGAACATCTATCCCACATTTATTTACAGTCCATAGTTACAGAATTATGTATTAGCCTATGAATTTTATCAATAATTTTTGCTATAAATAAAATGTGTAGTTCGATAACAAGGAAATCCCATGTATGAAATTTCCGGGTAACGAATAAGTTATTACCTAGAACTCAGGGAAAAGTATTATTCACTCCAAAAAGTTGGTTGAAATTATCATTTTTTTTGTCATAATATGAAAAAAAAAGGAATAAGGCCTCTTCAGTGAGGAATACCAGATTTCATCTAAATCTGTTCAGTGGTTTAAGCGTTACGAGGTAATAACCTAGTAACGGACAGATATAGACACTTTCGCATTTATAATATTAGTAAAGTAAGGTGGATTGCGCCTTGCGCCACTTATCAACCGACGTCGAAAATCGGAGCCGGTCCTCCGTTAGACGGTAGGTTTGATTTTAAAATTTTAACCGATTTGGAAAAACCTTCTTTTATTGTTTTAAAGAACTTACGAATAGTTGGTCCACTTATAATATAACATTCATAACTTCGTTTAGTGGACGAAGGTATTTTTTTGTTAAAAAGGAGGTTTTCCGATATTTGTTTAGTGTTTTAATTACTTACCATCTTTTAAAGTAGTTGTACACTGTGGTACGCAGCATCTTTGTTGTGCCGGCATTATTATTTTCGTGCGATGAGGTAATTAAACACACAAAATACACACTCAAATTAATTTTTGAAAAATTTACTTGTTACTTGGATGACAAACAGACAGCAAAAGTTGCCAGCATTGTAAGTAGAGTAAGTAGAGTAATAATAAAATCTTCATAGTTGCCAACTCAAAAGGCTAACAATGAAATCACCGCAAATAATAAATTGTTCGTATAAAAAGGACTGTTTTTTTTTCTAAGATATACCAATAATATCTTGGCTAATAATGCTGTTCTTCGGAACTTGTTGTTTTTCTTGTACTTTGTCTATAGACCCATCTGGACGACATTATGGCAGAAGCAGTGTTGTGTCGAATGTTTTACATAAGTATCCAACTGATGGCGCTGAAATCAAGACACTTTTTACTTGTTCAGAGATATCATAGCATGGCCGTCGCGGACTGACTCGACCAAAATCGCCACCGTGTTTTTTGCGCATCTCCCGATCGCGTCTCTCTCGTTCTCGCTCGCTCTCGTGCGCCTCTCGCTCGTGCCTGAACGTACATATTGATGCCGCAGTCGGCGCCGGAGTGTGTCGCGTTCTCACGGCAGATGGCGTTACTATTAACGTACATACTACATTGTTACTCGATATCTCCGAGAACCGTGAACCGATTTTCAATTATTTTTTTTTAATCGAAAGGGTACCTATAACTCCGAGTTGGTCCCGTTGGCACTAAGTCGGGATCTGATGATGGAATCTTGGAGAAATCGAGGGAACTCTTCAAATGTTATAGGGACATGTACGGCGCTTTCGGTAATTTATTGATAAGGTCAAGAATTTACATTCAGTAAATAGGATTTGGGGTAAAGAAACTGATGATGAACACATACCTACGAATCACTAAAAAGAAAAAAAATAATTTTAACAAAAAAAAAACCGACTTCAGTAAAACTAAAAAAGCCAACAATAACCCGTTCAAGTACAGATTACATTTGACTCACCCTTCGAAGTCGGTGCCAAACCTCGCGTAAACTATAATATATAAATATAAGACACTTGAAATTTTCACAGATGATGTATTTCTATTGCCGCTATAACAACAAATACTAAAAATGAAATAATAGTACATTACTGCAGACGCCGGGAAATAAGGGCTTGCCGGCTGAGTAGGTATAGACGGCCGACCGTAAGGGAGGCCGTCTAGTGATACGAAGCCGGCAAGCCCTTTTCACGGCTAAGGCATGTATAGTGCTTTTCTCAAACATATGCAATGAAATAAAAAAATACACCACTCAAAAAAACATAATTCAGCTGTTCAGCCAGTTCATGAACACAGACGCCATGTTTAAAAAAGTATTTTTAATTTTCCCTCCAATCCCTCTATTTTTTTTCTTTAATAAGTCCACGTGTGTAGTGTGCGAATATTAGGGCCATTATACACAACCGGATAATAAGAATCTTAGTTTCTATTTTCTATATAGGCGCGCTAATCGCTAACGTATCGTATTTGACCGTCTCCGTATTTTTATTATTTAAACTGTGGAAATATCAAACGCTACTTATGGCAAATCATTAAATTGTGAACAGTATGTGAAATGTGATCTATGTGTGAAAAATTACTTAAAAAATGTGGAAAACTGTGGAGTTATTTACAAGCAAAGTTTAAAATTTTTGTGTTAACTGACAAAGGAGACAAGACACAATACGGCACAGTGCCGCGCTGTTGGAAAGGATCGGGATCTGTGTCGTCCGTGTGCCTTTTACTGCGTCATCGCGCGCGCGGCTAACGGTGCGCCGATAAGCGATATGGTGTAGCGCGGTCGGTATACAAAGAACTTATATTACTTTATTTTGTGCGCTAAATGACAATGACGGTTTAAAAACACATAAGAATTTTTATATGCAACGGTTAGACAACTTTTATGCTATAATTTTCCGGCTTCTATGTTTATGCATCAGTTTTATATGAAACAATGAATTCGGCAACTCGCAAAGTCACTATTCGCCAGTTAGAATCACAATTGAAATCGGCTTTGAAAGAACTGCAAACGTCTAAAAATGAATGCGACCAGCTCTTGAAAGAACGAGAAGACAGTGAGGAGGAATTAAATAAATTAATACAGAAAAATCTGGCGTTAAAAAACAGTCTTATAGAACTTGATCGTAAATATACGATCTCCGCTGAGGAGTGTGATCGTCTTCAGAAATTAGTGCATTCTTTCACTCAGTGTGCATCCACCCATGAAACGGCTTTAAATCGGATTACTATCCTAGAACAAGAACTTGGTGATGCACAAATGGAAATGAGCTCTCAAAAAGAACAATACGAATCGGGGCAAACTCAAAACTTATACCAAAAGCTTGTCAGCTCGAAATCTAATAAAAAAACAGTATTCTTTAAGAGTCACAATAAAATTAAAAAGTATATAAAAATCAGCAGGTATATACAACGCACTCAAAGGCTAATTAAGAGTAAAAAGTACGTTAAAAATTACTCCAGAGTAAAGAAACAATTTTCGGAAATGAAAAATTTGGCCCAACAATATAAACAACAATTAGATGACAATAGAATTGAATATGATTTAAACCTGCATAGTTTGCATTCCGAAATAAATAAGTTACGAGAACGCCTGGAATCAACTTCTATGATGTACCTAAGAGCCGAAGAGGAAATCAAAGAACATGTAGCAGCTTTTTCACAGTTGCTCGAAAGCAGCAAGAATATTGAGGAACGCTTTTTGTCATTAACAAACTTTAATTGTAACTGCGCTCAGTCAATATCTTCTTCATATACTCAACGAGAGTCACATAACATCTCTACTATGGAATCAGCTACGAAGAATACTGCGGTGTCGAGACCTACTTGTAGGAACCAATCTTGTGGAAAGGAAATTCATACGCGGACAGTTATATATTCAGATCAAATAGGTGTGGGCCTTGGCTCAATGTTAAGTTATAGGCTAAGACAGCAAATTGTCAATAATTGTCAACCTCATGCTACATTAAATCAAATCTGTGAGTTAATATCTAATGATACATTTGACACTAAAACTACTCTCATAATATTATTGGGTAACAGTCTTCAAGTAAATAGAGCAAGTGTCAGCAAACTAATTCAAACGTTGGAGTCTGTTGAAAAATCTGGTATACGCAAAATAATACTATGTGCGTTCCCGTACTCCCAGTCCTTGCCATATCAGCATAACTATAAGACGGCAGAGCTTAACTCATTCCTGTACAACGCTATTTCCCTTAACAATGTATACCATTTCTTCGATTTAAATAAGTTTATTAAACATTTTACTTTAACGTCTGATAAATTGTACATGTCACGAAAAAATAAGCTGCTACTAGTGCAGCTCCTAGCATTTAATCTAGAAACACAATTACATCTAAATGGAACTCGGAGTACTAACAATACTAACAAAACTACGGATCTAATAGATTTAAACTAAAACATAAGACAACGGAAAAACCTGCGAATATTAAACTAGTGCACCAAAATATTCGAGGGTTTTCCAGCAAGGAAGTTGAAATAGGTTTATTTTTGGAAGCTCGTGACATAGAAATAATGTGCATTACTGAACATTGGCTAACAGAAAATCAATTGTACCTAAATTTTATAAATTATGATCTGACTAGTTGTTATGCCAGGAAAATAGCTATCCACGGAGGTTCTCTGATTATTGTTAAGGCTGGAATAAAATCGAAAGAACGTAAAGACATTGTAAAACTTTCAGTGGAAAAAACTATTGAAATCTCTTGTGTTGAGTTATCTCACTACATAATTATATGTATTTATAGACCTCCTTCAGGAAACTATAACTTATTCGAGTCAGCGATGGAGAATGCTTTGAATGTAGCTACTAAAAGCAGAAAATATGTTATAGTCTGCGGTGACTTCAATGTAGACTTGCTTGATGAGTATAGTTTAAGTGTTCGGCTAGTGAGTTTGTTCAATTCTTATCACTTAAAGGGCATGTTCCTTGAGGCAACGAGAATTGCAGCAACGAGTGCGACATGTTTAGATAACATATTTTGTAATTGTGAGTGTCTAAAGAAAGAACTTTTTAATTGCTTCAATTCCGATCACTGCGGGCAAATGATTGTAATACAAGGTGTATCTAAAAGTGAGCCACAATCTAAAACATTCAGGCCCATAAATGATATCAGAATTGCTAAATTTAAATCTGAAATTGAATGCAAATTGACTTTAGTAACTTTACCCCAACAGGACCCTAATAGAGCATATGAAATACTGTTCGACACAATTATCATAGAGTTTAATAAACATTTTCAACTAAAAACGACCAAAATGTGCCGGAATAAGAAGTTTAGTGATTGGGCGACTGTAGGTATATGCAAGAGTAGGGATAGGATGTATGAACTCTATAGCATGAGAGAATTTAATAAAGACCCAAAATTTCTTGATTACGTAAAAACTTATTCACAGATTTTCAAAAAAGTTTGTATAGCAGCAAAGTCTAATTATATTAAATCTAAGCTTTTAACAGCTGACAATAAAATGAAAATGACTTGGAGAATCATTAACGATGAAAGTGGCAAATGTAAATCTAAAGACTGTTCATTTAACATTTTATGCGATGGAAAAGAGATACAATCAGAATCTGAAATAGCAGCAGCGTTTGAAGAGTATTTCTCAAATATAGCTAGTCATACTACTAAGGATCTCAAATCGTCTCCTAGGAAAGCAGAATCATTAATGTCCTCGAACGTACCTACCTGTGGAATTAACTTCGAGTTTATTCCAATCAGTATCGAAACATTTTTGAAAACATTCAAAACTATTTGTAAAAAGAGCACGGAGGATTTGTGGGGGATATCGGTGAAAATGATCAGTCATGTTATTGACATAATTGCTCCTTACCTTACCGATATTTTCAACAACTGCGTCAAAGAAGGTATGTTTCCGGACCTAATGAAACTAAGCAAAGTTATACCGTTGCATAAAACGGGTGAAAAAAATAATCTTACGAACTTTCGCCCCATATCTATTTTGCCAGTACTAAGTAAAATATTCGAAAAGTTATTGTTAAATCAGTTACAGACATACTTTACAAACAATAACCTGCTTCACTGCCAACAGTTTGGATTTAGGAAAGGACGTTCTACAATTAATGCCGCTTCTGAACTAATTAAATATATTTATGAGATATGGGAAAATTCATGTGACGCAATAGGCATATTCTGCGACCTTTCGAAGGCGTTCGATTGTGTTGAACACTATACTCTTTTGCTTAAACTTGAACATTATGGACTGTCAATAAAATCCTTAAATCTACTTTCATCATATCTTAATTATAGATCACAAACCATAGTCATAAATAGAACCCAATCAATTGGAGCGGCTGTGAAACTCGGTGTGCCGCAAGGGTCAATCCTAGGGCCGTTTCTTTTCTTAGTATACGTAAATGACCTGCCATTCTTAGTTCACAACGATTGCAAAATTGTTTTATTCGCCGATGATACATCTCTAATATTTAAAGTACACAGAAACACAAAAAACTATGATGCTATTAATGATACTCTTTTAAAGGTGTTAAACTGGTTTACAATAAATAACTTACTGCTAAATTCAAGTAAAACTAAATGTGTAAGATTTACTCTCCCTAATGTAAAAGCGAGTACTATTAATATATGTTTAAATGGAGAATGCTTAGAAGTATTAGATAAAACCGTTTTTTTTTAGGCTTAACCTTGGATACAAATTTAAAGTGGAGTCCTCATATATCTAAATTGGCTACTAGGCTTAGTTCAGCTGCTTACGCCATTAGGAAAATTAGGCAACTAACTAACGTAGACACCGCACGTTTAATCTATTTTAGTAACTTTCATAGCATAATGTCGTACGGAATTTTATTGTGGGGAAGGGCTGCAGATATACAAACAATATTTGTCTTGCAAAAAAGAGCTGTTCGTTCAATTTATAAGCTGGGTTCGAGAGAGTCTTTGAGGGAGCTTTTCAAGGAAATAAATATATTAACAGTAGCGTCTCAATATATTTACGACTGTATTATTTATGCTCTACTAAATATAGACTCATATAAAAAAATGAATAGTGCCAGGAATAAACATAAAATCGCTATCCCTAAATTCCGTGTGCGTAAAGTTTTTAAATCATTTATGGGTCAATGTTTACTCTATTATAATAAACTACCTAAAGAAGCAATTGAATTACCCTTACCGACTCTGAAAAAATATTTAAAAACCTGTCTACTCAAAAAAGCTTATTATACTGTTGAAGAATACATGAACGACAAAAATGCCTGGCCTAGTTTACCTTGCTAACTTTGGAAGTGTTTGAAATCTGTGATAAACTTAATACTAGCTGTGATATAATTATTATATAAATTTAATATAAATTTTATTTTTACCTAATTTTTACATTCTGTCAATTAATTTATTTTGGATTATTGCTCTTTTATTATTGTATTTTTTTTTGTACACACCTATTTTAATCGTTGTTTTATGTTTTAAATTTGCTGTTTGAATATTATTTTTTTACCTAATTTTTACATTCTGTTAATTAATTTATTTTGGATTATTGCTCTTTTATTATTGTTTTTTTTTTTTTGTATACACCTATTTTAATCGTTGTTTTATGTTTTAAATCTGCTGTTTAAATATTATTTTTTGACGATGCATATGGCTGATTAATTAATTATTATAATATGATTGTAATTATTGTTTTTTTATAATGTTCGTAAATTGTTAATTACTTATTTTAATATTGTAGATTATGACGATGCAAAGGTGATTCAACGAATCCTACTTGATTAAATGATTTCTTATCTTATCTTATCTTATCTTATCTTATAATAAGTAAAATAAAGGCAGAGGATTTTTAATATTGTCTATGGTCTCTGGTGACTTACGTATAGACGGTATTTTCAGTTCGTGTGTACTAGGCATTAACACGGATATTGTTGGTCCGATGGCTGAATGGGGGGCTACTAGAAAAAAAATAAAAATATCAGCTGTTCATACACACAGACGCCACGTTTACATTAAAATTAAAAACAAATTACTTCCCGGCTTAGGCCTTCAATTTTGTATGAAATTCCTTTACAGTTCTCTCGAATTGTTCCGCCCGAAACTTGACACTTCGAAGCCTGTTCTAACGCACGTTACGACGATATTTCATTGCATGTTTGAGAAAAATAAATATTTAAGGGGGGCTCCCATACAACAAACTTGTTATACCTATATACACATATATAGGTACGGAACCCTTCATGCGCGAGTCGGACTCGCACTTGCCCAATTTTTCTTGAATAACGATAATCGAAATTATTTTGTTACTTTTTTAAACGTTACTCTAAGGAAACGTTATTTCAACAAACGAAATTTTTAACAGTTATCGAACAATATTAACCAGTATTTGGATAACGGTATCGATCCCTGCCTCCAAGTACGCCCTAAATGATCGGAACCAAGTGAAAGGCATATTTATTATTATGTATAAAATTCTCGAACCTTAAGTATATTCTACGCCGAACAAACGATACCGCGATGTAGAAGTAGAGTCCTATTAAAAAGTGCCATCTAGCGGCAAATTAGGTAGTAAAAGGTACAAATTGACACAAACACAGAAATGGTACCCTGACGACACGTCATCGGGTAGTGAGGCAGAACCGGAACCTGGAGTCAACCACGACGCCGATTACTACTACGAGAGAGACCTCCGACGACAAGAACGACGTAGACAACGACATAGTCGTAACACTTTACGTGCACACCGTCGTCTCCGCCGGCGGGGACGGCCACCGCGATGATCACTGTTGAGAATTGATAGGTTTTTACCCACTGGCCACACAATCAGTTAGTTCATTTTTCTTTCACGGCGCTGCGAGCGCGCGCGCTGTCGCCAGCGGACGCGAGCCGGCGCCATTTGGTAATATTGGTACTATCGTAACGGCTCTTAAACATTATAACCTCCGTGGTTTGGGAGATATTTTGGAAGTTTTACGCTTTAACGGAAAGTGTTGAGATACGGCACAATTCCTTGTACGGTGGGCTGCTTCGGGCGCCCCAAGGATTGTTATTTAGAGTGATATAAGGACTACTACAGTGTGAATTGTGTTTGGCGTGTTTGCTGACGAGATCGGGGCGGCGGCGGCGCAGTCCGGGACGTCGCTTATTGCCGCAAGTAACACACATACACTTTACACAAAACAGAAACACATACTTGCGGCCGGGAAGAGATTTGGCTGAAATCCAGGTTAGCAAAGTAGATCAAGTTAGGTTAAGTACATAGGGCGCGTATCGCGTTCCATTGTTTCGCGCTAGGCAAGATTGCTATGATAATTTTCCATCATATGGGCCCGTGGGAAATTCAATTTGTGTCTGGCGGAAACAAATTTTGGTAGCAAAAGCGTGGTTCATATCCACAGAAAAGATATTTGTTTCATTTACGTTCGGATAAGTAATTTAGTTAGCATCAAAATCATAATTGAAATTTGAGGGTGGATTGCGCTTGGTTCGCATTCCAATCTATTAACGTTAAGTTGCATTTGCGTAATTAAGACTAACTAAATTATAAGAATATTAGTTATAACTTTCAATTGAAATGTTAGTTGAGTGAATAAAGTAAATATAGTTTCGTTTCGATACGGAGAAACGTATTAATAAGTAATTCATAATTGGGGTTCCGCTGAACTATTATTCACTCAAATTACATTTAATTTAAAATAAATTTAGTGTTGTTTTCCGTTGCGTAATATTGGTGTTGGGTGAATAACTTTGAAGTTGTCGCGTTCGGTACGAAAAATAAAAACGGATTGTTATTGTCGAAAATCGGGGTTCCACGGACAAAATTATTCACCCAAATTTATTAATTTATTTTAAAAATTTATTTTATTGATCCGCGTTATCGAGGTTGGTACCATGGCTCCATCAGTAGTTAAAACGGTCGCGTCAAGGGTCGAATCGGAATTAAGATGGTTTTCATTAGTCGTTACGTTAATTGGTCGTACGGATCGCGAGGACGCATTATTGTCACGCGCGCGACAGGTAGATGAAAGATATGACGCGGTATTGAAATTGCATGCCGAATATTTGGCCCGTATTGACGAAGAGGAGACCGGGGAAAGTCGGACCCAGGCTGTTGAAGTGGTGCAACGCAATGTAGACCAGTGCGGTGATATGGTGATGAGTATCATCCAAGCGGCAGCGGATATCGAGCGCGCCCGAAAAGGGGATGTTGGGGTAAGGCGTGCACCCAGTGGTGTGGCACTAATGGCGCCGTTGCCACCAGTGAATGTCCCGGAATTTGGTGGTGAATATGCCGACTGGCCGAGGTTTCGCGACATTTTTAACAGCGTGGTGCACTCGCGCACGGATTTGACCCCCGCGTATAAAATGGCGCAGTTGATGGGGAGATTACGCGGTGAGCCTCACGATATTTTGACTCATTTGGAGATTACGGATTCCAGTTACGAGACGGCATGGGGCCTATTAATTGACCGATATGATAATCGGCGATTAATTATTGATGGGCTCATCGAAAAAATATTTAGTATATCGAAGGTCACTAATGTACACGAAATACGGTCGAAAATCCTTAATCCCGTCACGGTGGCGGTGAATACGCTGGAGCGACTCAAGTTGTCACTAGGGGACAACAAGTACATTGTTGTGAACCGGGTTTTGCGCAAGTTACCTAGCGAGTTGGTGGCGCGGTTTGAGCAGTCACATGGGGGTGATTCATCGAGTCACCTCCCAACATTTGACGAATTGAGGGCGTTCCTGGAGGGTGAGTGCAGGCGGGCGGATTGCCAAGGGGCAACCACGCCGCAACCCCCCACGTCACCCCGGCGTACGGTTGGGCCCAAACCGGTGGAGCCCCGTCGGGGAGGACAGCGGTACAACGCCCTTCAATCGGAAGTGTGCCCCTTCTGCCGGAAGGGGGGACACGCGATCATCGCGTGCGCGGATTTTGGAGCACAGCGGGTGCAGAGGCGCAGGGGGGTGGTCAAGCAGCGAAACTTGTGCTTCCGCTGCCTAGGCGCACACTATGTGCGTGAATGCAGTAAGACCACCAACTGCCGAGTATGTGGAGGAGCCCATCATGAACTTCTCTGCCTGGCTGAGAGTGGGGAGCGGTACGGGGCCTCATCGGGAGGCCATCCTCCCTCTCCTAAGCCAGCCTTGGGCGGACGGTCGCCCCCCCACCGGGGAGGGGGGTCACCCAGAGACCAGCGGTCGCCCCCTCCTCGGAGAGGGGGGTCACCCAGAGACCAGCGGTCGCTCCCTCCTCGGGGAGGGGAGTCATCGAGGACTCCGGAGTACCGCCGGATGCCGCAGTCTCCTCCGCGGGGGGGGGATCGGCGCCGAGATTCGGGCGGGTGCCCGGAGATGACCCATGGGGAGTCGGGTTACGCGACTTACTCGGCCGCGCTGGGGGGCAGGTTGCCGCCCCCGAGTAGTCGCTTCTCCCCACCACTCGCAGAGCGCCCACGTTTGATGGCGCGTCCGCCGCAGATGGGGCGGATGCCGATGGGTTATTACCAGCCGGCGCGCATGGCACCGATGGGTCGCGGTGTGTACTACCCGGGGTGGGACCCATACCTGGGCCAGGGGCCCTCTGCCCCTCCAGCAGAAGGGGAGGGAGGTGCCCCCTGCTAGCAATTAGCAGCCTGTTCATCCGTCGTGCCCACCCCACCAGTGACGGTATTATTACCGACGGCTAAGATTACCGTCAGGGGTACGGATGGACGGCCAGTGCCAGTGAGGTCACTCCTGGATTCGGGGGCACAAGGTTGTATCGTGTCCAGCCGCCTAGTGGCCAGGCTGGGCCTCAGGTTGGAGCCATCACGGGATGGCGCAATAGGTATAGGTGGCAATCAGGTGCCTCACATCAGGGGTCAGACGGACCTCCTGTTTGAGATGGGTGACTCGGCATCGATCACGCGGGTGAAGGCCACGGCTATTGTTTTAGATGAAGTGGTCGGGGTTCTTCCTTCGGTACGGTTACCGCCTGCGGTAACGAAGCTGACCAAGGGATTGGAGTTGGCCGACCCTCACTTCGCAATTCCCGGACGGGTGGACGTCTTACTTGGAACTGACGTCCTCGGGAAGCTGCTGCGGAGCGGTAAGCGGGAGCTGCAACCAAACGGGTTGGTGGCCGTGAGTACCGCAGGTGGGTACGCATTATTGGGCCCAGTACGGGGACCACAGGACGCAACGGATTATAGCAACATATACTACGGCAGCGTGTTATCGGAGGTCCTGCAAAGGTTCTGGGCAACAGAAGAGCCACCCACAGCTCCCAGGACAAGCCCACTGGACGAGGAGTGCGAGACATTTTATCAGTGCAACACGGTGCGTCTCCCTTCGGGCAGATTTATGACACGGCTGCCGTTTCTATCGACGCGACCTCCGCTGGGGAGCTCCAGGGGCCTGGCTGAGAAACGGATGATGGCCATGGAAAGGCGCATGAAACGGGACTCCAACTTTCGGCGAAAGTATGTTGAGTTCATGCGTGAATATTTGGCTTTGGGTCACATGTCGGTATCCAGGGTAGACTGGCGTCGTGAGGAGCACTACGTATTGCCTCATCATGCAGTCCTGAAGACACCTGACTCCAAGATCAGGGTCGTGTTCGACGGGAGCGCGGCGACATCTAACGGGGTGTCTCTGAATCAATGCCTGCACGCTGGTCCTAAGTTGACCAGAGACATTGCAGACATTCTAACGGACTTCAGGAGACACCAAGTTGTCTTCGTTACGGATGTGAGGATGATGTTTCGCCAAACGGAGATCCATGCGGATGACCGTCGGTTCCAGCTGATATTGTGGCGAGAGAGCCCAGAAGAACCGATGATCACGTATGAGCTGAACACGAACACGTACGGATTAAAGCCGAGCCCGTATGTAGCGATGCGGACGCTACGAGAGCTGGCTGACCAGGAACGGCTGCGCTTCCCTCGCGCAGCTGCAGTCATCGATCGGGATGTCTACGTGGATGACATTTGTACGGGCACGGACAGCATTGAGCAAGCGCTCATCCTAAGGGATGAATTGGTGGCGCTCATGGCCTCCGGTGGCTATGAACTCAGGAAGTGGCTGTCAAACTGCCCAGAGGTGCTGACAGGACTACCAGCTGAGCACCAACAAGACCCGCATTTGTTTGAGGACTCGGATAATCCTCATGCGTTGGCAATTTTGGGGGTCCAGTACCGACCGACTCAGGATGTCTTCACATACAATTGTGAGGCCGAATTGCTGTCGAAGACCTGGACCAAGCGATCAGTCCTTTCGACTATCGCACGAACGTTCGACCCAAATGGTTGGATCTCTCCGGTCACGTTCATGGCAAAGTTCTTCATGCAGAAGCTTTGGTTGGCCCAACTAGGCTGGGATGAGCAGCTCACGGACGAGCTGCTGCACGAGTGGACGGCATTCGTGACCACATTGCCGCATATTAAAGAAATTGAGATCCCGCGCAAACTGCTCCCTCGGGCGGGAGCCAGGGTGACCCTGCATGGGTTCTGCGATGCTTCTGAGAAAGGGTACGCGGCCGCGGTCTACCTGAGAACAGGTGAGACTGCTGGCGAGGGCGTTGTACGCTTGGTCATGGCCAAGAGCAAGGTTGCGCCTGTTCGGACCCGGTGGACGATTCCGAAGATGGAATTGGCGGGTGCCGCGCTCCTGACCCGCCTCCTAAACCATGTGGCGCAGAACCTGCGTGGCACGGTGGATCTGAATGACACGGTTTACGCATGGACGGACAGCCAGATCGTGTTGTGCTGGCTGCGGACTTCGGTCCATACGCTTGAGGTATTTGTGGCCAACCGAGTGTCACAGATAAATAACTCGGAGACTCCTCTGGTCTGGAGACATGTTCCAGGTGAAGTTAACCCGGCAGACTGCTCGAGTCGCGGCTGCCCGGCGCCTGCTCTGGTAGAGCATTCTCTCTGGTGGGGGCCTCAATGGCTGGAGCGGCCACATACGGAGTGGCCTTTCAATGACTGCGGACGCCAGCCACTACCCCCTGACCAGGGTCTGAGAGTCAATGTGACTACAGTGGAGTCTGTGGCAGTGGACCACACTCTTTTGGAACGGTATAGCTCACTAGGGAAGCTACTTCGAGTCACGGGATGGATAATGCGGTTTTTCCATAATTGTCGAAGCCCTGCGGCACACCGCAACCTGTCACCTGTAATGGGACCTGAGGAACAGCAAAGGGCTCTCTCACGTTGGGTGGGGGTCATTCAGGGGAATGAGTTCCAGGATGAACTTAGGATCTTGCGGACTGGCGTGGGCAGAATGAAGAAGAGCCTTGTCCGCCTCAACCCGTTTATTGATGAGCACGGAATGCTCCGGGTGGGAGGCCGACTACGGAATGCCGAATTGCCGTATTCAGCGCGGCATCCTTTAATTCTTCCCAAGAAGGGAGCTCTGGTGGAGCTGTTGGTTTGGGACCGTCACATCAGGAATTCACATGCAGGCTGCAACACACTGCTGGGCATTTTGCAGCGGGAGTTCTGGATTTTGTCGGCACGGAGAGTGATACGGAGCGTTGTGTTTCGTTGCTTGCCTTGTTACCGGCTCAAGGCAGCCACAATGCAGCCACAAATGGGAGATCTCCCGCCCGACCGAGTTACGGAAGCTCGGCCGTTTGCTGGTGTGGGGACAGACTTCGCGGGGCCTTTCATGGTCAAGACATCACGCCTTCGCAACGCGAAGTCGGTTAAGGCATATTTGTGCGTCTTCGTGTGTCTGGCGACCAAGGCCGTTCATTTGGAAATGGTAGCTGATCTCTCTACGGAGGCCTTTTTGGCAGCGCTGGACCGATTCGTTTCTCGACGAGGGATACCGGCCTTGATCCGGTCGGATTGTGGTACCAACTTCAAGGGCGCCGATCGTTGTCTAAAGGAAATTGTATTATTTTTAAGTCAAAATGAGCGAGAGATCGGCACGGCCATCGCCAGTCGGGGCATTTCGTGGTATTTCAGTCCACCTGGATGCCCCCACTGGGGTGGAATATTTGAGGCAGTGGTTAAGTCTGCCAAGACTCATTTGTATCGGGTCATCGGCTCAACGATCCTCTCCTTTGAGGAATTGTCAACGGTGTTCTGCAAAATTGAGGCAGTTTTAAATTCGCGCCCCTTGTGTCCGTTGAGCGCTGACCCGAATGACCTGGAGGCCATTACCCCAGGTCATTTTTTGATTGGCCAACCACTTAACGCCTTGCCGGAGTATCCGTATACGGATGTTAAGTTGTATAGGTTGTCACGGTATCAGATGTTGCAGCAAATGACTCAAAATTTTTGGAAGCGATGGTCGCTTGAGTATTTGCACATTCTTCAGCAACGCGTTAAGTGGACGGACAGGACGACCCCACCGTGCGTTGGAGACCTCGTACTGGTTAAGGATGCTAACCTATCACCGTTGTGTTGGCGACGGGGGCGTATCGTTAACTTGATAGCGGGCAAGGATGGGTCTCCACGGATCGCTGATGTACAAGTGAGGGACTCGATCCTTAGACGGGCGGTTTCAACGCTATCCCGACTACCGGGAGTTTGAGCGGACCGACGACGGGTCGGTCCGGGGCGGGTGGTTGTTGAGAATTGATAGGTTTTTACCCACTGGCCACACAATCAGTTAGTTCATTTTTCTTTCACGGCGCTGCGAGCGCGCGCGCTGTCGCCAGCGGACGCGAGCCGGCGCCATTTGGTAATATTGGTACTATCGTAACGGCTCTTAAACATTATAACCTCCGTGGTTTGGGAGATATTTTGGAAGTTTTACGCTTTAACGGAAAGTGTTGAGATACGGCACAATTCCTTGTACGGTGGGCTGCTTCGGGCGCCCCAAGGATTGTTATTTAGAGTGATATAAGGACTACTACAGTGTGAATTGTGTTTGGCGTGTTTGCTGACGAGATCGGGGCGGCGGCGGCGCAGTCCGGGACGTCGCTTATTGCCGCAAGTAACACACATACACTTTACACAAAACAGAAACACATACTTGCGGCCGGGAAGAGATTTGGCTGAAATCCAGGTTAGCAAAGTAGATCAAGTTAGGTTAAGTACATAGGGCGCGTATCGCGTTCCATTGTTTCGCGCTAGGCAAGATTGCTATGATAATTTTCCATCATATGGGCCCGTGGGAAATTCAATTTGTGTCTGGCGGAAACAATCACACTTTCTTAACCACACGATCTAAATTCCAGCTAGATGACATTCACTAACAGACTGATCTCAAGACGACGTTGTCAAGCTAGGTACACGTCTGCTGGTTCGAGTGCCCGTGCACGCCAGCACACACACGCTAGGCGCTGGGGCAGTGCGCTGCCTACAGCCTAGCAACACGATGTCGGTTACAGCCGTAAGGCTACCGAGTAAGCCACCATTTCTGATCTGATCACAAACACAGATAAAAGTAAATGGTTCTGTCTCTATCTAACCTGTGGTGTTGTTGCAGGAGAACACGCGGTGGGGCGTGGGCGCGGGCGTGAAGCTGCTGGCGGCGCGCGGCGTGGCGCGCGTGGCCGCCGACCCGGGACACCACTCCGACGCCGCGGGCGAGGCCGCCGAGCTCGCCGCCTGGAAGTACGGATTAAGGCCTTATTCCTTTTAAAATGCTCATTGTTTTAGACATTTTTCTCTATGATCAAACATGTTTCTTAACATATTATTGATGTTACTACCTAGAACAGGGCTATTGGGATTTATTGGTATATATTTGAAACCTACAGTTTGAATATTTCATTGAAAATGTTTGTTTCAAAAACTACTCGAAATTGACAAAATTCTCGCGGAAAATTAGTTTTTTCAACTTATTTTCGACTGTACGCAATGAAAGCATGAAATAGCTATGTTACTACCTAGAACTCGGGGAAAAGTATTATTCACTGCAAAAAGTTGGTTGAAATTATCAATATATTTGTCATAATATGAAACAAATAAATTTTGAAAGGAATAAGGCCTCTTAACGGCACCCATTTTGAATTTCAACATGGTGGACATTGGCTCACATTTTTTTTTTATTTATATGAAATTGATTTGTTGAGATAACACGTTTTTTATTTCAATATATGGTAGCCATTTTGAATTTCAACATGGCGGACATTGTTTTTTTAATAAGATACTAGCTGCCTCGCGCGGTGTTACTCGCTCATCCCACGGGAATACTAAATTTTTTCGTGATGAGAAGTAGCCTATCTATCTAGTATCCAGGGTGTCAGCTACCTTCATACCAAAAATTTTAAAAATTAGACCAGACGTTTCAGCGTGAAGAAGTAACAAAAATACACATAAACACACTCACAAACTTTCGCCTTTATAATATTAATGTGATTGCCATAGGTGTCCATTTTTAGGTTTTTGGATTAAAATTCGGATTTATTTCAATACCTATACGGTAGCCATTTTGGACCAAGAAACACGCAAGTGTAATTTTCAAGCTTTTAAGAAGTGACATTAAAAAATAAATGTTTTTTTCGGGGTACATTAAAACTTTTCAAAAATACATTCAGGTTTGACGAATTCAAGCAGCCTTACGACCGCACTGCGCCCGTTGCCGTGGAGATGCTGCCCGGGATCGATGGGGACCGGTGGGAGGAGGGCGCTATGCGCGGACGCGCGCAGAACTGGGCGCGCTACCTGTCCGACATGCCCGCCAACAAGATGACGCCCATCGACCTGGCACAGGTGAGCGTGGAGACAGTGGACCCGCTGCCCGGGATCGATGGGGACCGGTGGGAGGAGGGCGCTATGCGCGGACGCGCGCAGAACTGGGCGCGCTACCTGTCCGACATGCCCGCCAACAAGATGACGCCCATCGACCTGGCACAGGTGAGCGTGGAGACAGTGGACCCGCTGCCCGGGATCGATGGGGACCGGTGGGAGGAGGGCGCTATGCGCGGACGCGCGCAGAACTGGGCGCGCTACCTGTCCGACATGCCCGCCAACAAGATGACGCCCATCGACCTGGCACAGGTGAGCGTGGAGACAGTGGACCCGCTGCCCGGGATCGATGGGGACCGGTGGGAGGAGGGCGCTATGCGCGGACGCGCGCAGAACTGGGCGCGCTACCTGTCCGACATGCCCGCCAACAAGATGACGCCCATCGACCTGGCACAGGTGAGCGTGGAGACAGTGGACCCGCTGCCCGGGATCGATGGGGACCGGTGGGAGGAGGGCGCTATGCGCGGACGCGCGCAGAACTGGGCGCGCTACCTGTCCGACATGCCCGCCAACAAGATGACGCCCATCGACCTGGCACAGGTGAGCGTGGAGACAGTGGACCCGCTGCCCGGGATCGATGGGTACCGGTGGGAGGAGGGCGCTATGCGCGGACGCGCGCAGAACTGGGCGCGCTACCTGTCCGACATGCCCGCCAACAAGATGACGCCCATCGACCTGGCACAGGTGAGCGTGGAGACAGTGGACCCGCTGCCCGGGATCGATGGGGACCGGTGGGAGGAGGGCGCTGTGCGCGGGCGCGCGCAGAACTGGGCGCGCTACCTGTCCGACATGCCCGCCAACAAGATGACGCCCATCGACCTGGCACAGGTGAGCGTGGAGACAGTGGACCCGCTGCCCGGGATCGATGGGGACCGGTGGGAGGAGGGCGCTGTGCGCGGGCGCGCGCAGAACTGGGCGCGCTACCTGTCCGACATGCCCGCCAACAAGATGACGCCCATCGACCTGGCACAGGTGAGCGTGGAGACAGTGGACCCGCTGCCCGGGATCGATGGGGACCGGTGGGAGGAGGGCGCTGTGCGCGGGCGCGCGCAGAACTGAACGAGTTATTCGAAGAAAATAAATAGTCATGTCGGAGAATGTGGATGCGATTAGATGCGTATAGGCTATAGCTCTAATGAAAAACCTTAAGAACTTAACTAAATATTCCCAATTAACGTATTCACATAGAGGTCGCTATAATGAGTAAAGCCTTTCAAATAAACAATGCAAAGATCGACACACAAAGCATAAGGAAAAAAATCGATAGGTCGCTTGGGAATTAGGGTGGCGGAAAAGTTAACGCTCTAGACCGGCAATCCAGAGGTACCGGGTTCCCGTGCTCTTCCACCAAGTAACTCATTTAATTTTTTCTTGAAGCTTTGACATTTGTATCAACGGTTTAAACTAAATATTCCCTATGTTGTGTCCTAGGAAGCGCTGAACGTGCTGTGCCCGCTGGGCGTGAAGGTGACGGCGCACGACAAGGCGTGGATCGAGGCCAACCGCATGCAGGCGTTCCTGGCCGTGGCGCGCGGCTCCTGCGAGCAGCCCGTGTTCCTGGAGTGCGAGTACCGCGGCGCCGGCGCCGGGCCCGTCGTGCTGGTCGCGGCCAAGGGCGTCACCTTCGACAGGTGAACTATCTCAGTACTGCATGCAGGCTCCTGCGAGCAGCCCGTGTTCCTGGAGTGCGAGTACCGCGGCGCCGGCGCCGGGCCCGTCGTGCTGGTCGCGGCCAAGGGCGTCACCTTCGACAGGTGAACTATCTCAGTACTGCATGCAGGCTCCTGCGAGCAGCCCGTGTTCCTGGAGTGCGAGTACCGCGGCGCCGGCGCCGGGCCCGTCGTGCTGGTCGCGGCCAAGGGCGTCACCTTCGACAGGTGAACTATCTCAGTACTGCATGCAGGCTCCTGCGAGCAGCCCGTGTTCCTGGAGTGCGAGTACCGCGGCGCCGGCGCCGGGCCCGTCGTGCTGGTCGCGGCCAAGGGCGTCACCTTCGACAGGTGAACTATCTCAGTACTGCATGCAGGCTCCTGCGAGCAGCCCGTGTTCCTGGAGTGCGAGTACCGCGGCGCCGGCGCCGGGCCCGTCGTGCTGGTCGCGGCCAAGGGCGTCACCTTCGACAGGTGAACTATCTCAGTACTGCATGCAGGCTCCTGCGAGCAGCCCGTGTTCCTGGAGTGCGAGTACCGCGGCGCCGGCGCCGGGCCCGTCGTGCTGGTCGCGGCCAAGGGCGTCACCTTCGACAGGTGAACTATCTCAGTACTGCATGCAGGCTCCTGCGAGCAGCCCGTGTTCCTGGAGTGCGAGTACCGCGGCGCCGGCGCCGGGCCCGTCGTGCTGGTCGCGGCCAAGGGCGTCACCTTCGACAGGTGAACTATCTCAGTACTGCATGCAGGCTCCTGCGAGCAGCCCGTGTTCCTGGAGTGCGAGTACCGCGGCGCCGGCGCCGGGCCCGTCGTGCTGGTCGCGGCCAAGGGCGTCACCTTCGACAGGTGAACTATCTCAGTACTGCATGCAGGCTCCTGCGAGCAGCCCGTGTTCCTGGAGTGCGAGTACCGCGGCGCCGGCGCCGGGCCCGTCGTGCTGGTCGCGGCCAAGGGCGTCACCTTCGACAGGTGAACTATCTCAGTACTGCATGCAGGCTCCTGCGAGCAGCCCGTGTTCCTGGAGTGCGAGTACCGCGGCGCCGGCGCCGGGCCCGTCGTGCTGGTCGCGGCCAAGGGCGTCACCTTCGACAGGTGAACTATCTCAGTACTGCATGCAGGCTCCTGCGAGCAGCCCGTGTTCCTGGAGTGCGAGTACCGCGGCGCCGGCGCCGGGCCCGTCGTGCTGGTCGCGGCCAAGGGCGTCACCTTCGACAGGTGAACTATCTCAGTACTGCATGCAGGCTCCTGCGAGCAGCCCGTGTTCCTGGAGTGCGAGTACCGCGGCGCCGGCGCCGGGCCCGTCGTGCTGGTCGCGGCCAAGGGCGTCACCTTCGACAGGTGAACTATCTCAGTACTGCATGCAGGCTCCTGCGAGCAGCCCGTGTTCCTGGAGTGCGAGTACCGCGGCGCCGGCGCCGGGCCCGTCGTGCTGGTCGCGGCCAAGGGCGTCACCTTCGACAGGTGAACTATCTCAGTACTGCATGCAGGCTCCTGCGAGCAGCCCGTGTTCCTGGAGTGCGAGTACCGCGGCGCCGGCGCCGGGCCCGTCGTGCTGGTCGCGGCCAAGGGCGTCACCTTCGACAGGTGAACTATCTCAGTACTGCATGCAGGCTCCTGCGAGCAGCCCGTGTTCCTGGAGTGCGAGTACCGCGGCGCCGGCGCCGGGCCCGTCGTGCTGGTCGCGGCCAAGGGCGTCACCTTCGACAGGTGAACTATCTCAGTACTGCATGCAGGCTCCTGCGAGCAGCCCGTGTTCCTGGAGTGCGAGTACCGCGGCGCCGGCGCCGGGCCCGTCGTGCTGGTCGCGGCCAAGGGCGTCACCTTCGACAGGTGAACTATCTCAGTACTGCATGCAGGCTCCTGCGAGCAGCCCGTGTTCCTGGAGTGCGAGTACCGCGGCGCCGGCGCCGGGCCCGTCGTGCTGGTCGCGGCCAAGGGCGTCACCTTCGACAGGTGAACTATCTCAGTACTGCATGCAGGCTCCTGCGAGCAGCCCGTGTTCCTGGAGTGCGAGTACCGCGGCGCCGGCGCCGGGCCCGTCGTGCTGGTCGCGGCCAAGGGCGTCACCTTCGACAGGTGAACTATCTCAGTACTGCATGCAGGCTCCTGCGAGCAGCCCGTGTTCCTGGAGTGCGAGTACCGCGGCGCCGGCGCCGGGCCCGTCGTGCTGGTCGCGGCCAAGGGCGTCACCTTCGACAGGTGAACTATCTCAGTACTGCATGCAGGCTCCTGCGAGCAGCCCGTGTTCCTGGAGTGCGAGTACCGCGGCGCCGGCGCCGGGCCCGTCGTGCTGGTCGCGGCCAAGGGCGTCACCTTCGACAGGTGAACTATCTCAGTACTGCATGCAGGCTCCTGCGAGCAGCCCGTGTTCCTGGAGTGCGAGTACCGCGGCGCCGGCGCCGGGCCCGTCGTGCTGGTCGCGGCCAAGGGCGTCACCTTCGACAGGTGAACTATCTCAGTACTGCATGCAGGCTCCTGCGAGCAGCCCGTGTTCCTGGAGTGCGAGTACCGCGGCGCCGGCGCCGGGCCCGTCGTGCTGGTCGCGGCCAAGGGCGTCACCTTCGACAGGTGAACTATCTCAGTACTGCATGCAGGCTCCTGCGAGCAGCCCGTGTTCCTGGAGTGCGAGTACCGCGGCGCCGGCGCCGGGCCCGTCGTGCTGGTCGCGGCCAAGGGCGTCACCTTCGACAGGTGAACTATCTCAGTACTGCATGCAGGCTCCTGCGAGCAGCCCGTGTTCCTGGAGTGCGAGTACCGCGGCGCCGGCGCCGGGCCCGTCGTGCTGGTCGCGGCCAAGGGCGTCACCTTCGACAGGTGAACTATCTCAGTACTGCATGCAGGCTCCTGCGAGCAGCCCGTGTTCCTGGAGTGCGAGTACCGCGGCGCCGGCGCCGGGCCCGTCGTGCTGGTCGCGGCCAAGGGCGTCACCTTCGACAGGTCATCTATCATTATTGTATCGAACGGTTTACACTCACGTGTACACTGTACACCACAGGCCAAAAGTCACACCTCAGGCCAAAAGTTACACCTCAGGCCAAAAGTCACTCCTCAGGCCAAAAGTTACACCTCAGGCCAAAAGTTACACCTCAGGTCAAAAGTTACACCTCAAGCCAAAAGTTACACCTCAAGCCAAAAGTTACACCTCAGGCCATAAGTTACACCTCAGGTCAAAAGTAACACCTCAGGCCAAAAGTTAAACCTCAGGCCAAAAGTTACACATCAGGCCAAAAGTTACACCTCAGTCCAAAAGTTACACATCAGGCCAAAAGTTACTCATCAGGCCAAAAGTTACACCTCAGGCCATAAGTTACACCTCAGGCCAAAAGTTACACCTCAGGCCAAAAGTTACACCTCAGGCCAAAAGTTACACCTCAGGCCAAAGTTACACCTCAGGCCAAAGTTACACCTCAGGTCAAAAGTAACACCTCAGGCCAAAAGTTACACCTCAGGCCAAAAGTTAAACCTCAGGCCAAAAGTTACACCTCTGGCCAAAAGTATGGAAACAAGCTTATATTACAATACAAAGCTGTGATTTCCTTATGCAATAAATTACCTAATAACAGTTTTAATGCCATAAGGCATTCTCTACCGTTGACTGGTAGAGAATGCCTTATGGCATTAAGTACGCCATTTGTACACTTTTTGTTTTGTGCAATAAAGTTTAAATAAATAAATAAATTAGAATTATAATGACTGTATAAGGTTTTTCTCAAACATGCAATGAAATGTCGTCACAACCTGCGTCATAACAGGCTTCGAAGTATCACGTTTCGGGCGGAACAACTCGAGAGAACTACTGTAAAGGAATTTCATACTAATAGAGGGCCTAGGCCGGGAAGCTATTTTTTTAAACATGGCGTCTGTGTTCATGTACAGGCTAAATAGCTGAATTATATTTTTTTGAGTGGTGTATTTTTTTATTTCATTCCATATGTTTGAGAAAAGCACTATATCGACGCTTAAGAATCAATATTGTATAAGTAACAATATTTTTTTTTGTCGATTATGGCATTCTATTCGTTTTTCTTTTCTGAACCTAACTGCATTAAACTTTTGACCGCTACAGTCGGCTGTGGCCGTCAACAAAAAATCGTGCCCCTGACGTCACGTCGGCCACAGCCGTCCAAATTTCAATGATCAAAAACTTTTTAATTAGTTTTTAATGGATGGATCTGTTATCCAGTCGTCATACCTATCGGACGTGTCGATTAATAAAATAAATATATAATCATTTTAAGACGTGACCTAGCTCTTAACGTTACGCGGAAGCAAGTATCTGTGTCACGGCATAGTACTTGCTAGTGAGAATGTTTAGACTGTAATCATTAACGGAGTGTATGAAAAATGGATCCAAGTAGTCCATTTAACCGGAGCGGACTAACGCGCCGCAGCCCGCCGCCCTCGCCCACGCCGCCGCCAGAGCAGCCCGCGCCGCCCGCCCCGCCCGAGCCGCGCGCACAGCACGAGCTCGAGCCCCTGGCATGCGTGGCCACCACGGACCTCCAAGCCTGGATGAAGACCATCGAGACCTACCTGAATGAAGTGTGCAACATCGCTTCGGAAGGTAAATTAAACTCTGAGCAGAAATCCAAAATTAACACCCTGTGCCGCAAAGTGGGCCATTCATCGTCGCAAATGGCAATCGAGTACCAGTCCTTGAAACAAAAAGCTATTCAGGCCTATAACTCTCATAAGATCTTTAAGGAAAATGTAGACCTATCTCTGCGCTTCCAGGAATTACAGAAATGTATACAAGAGTCCACTTTAGCCTGCCCCGGGCAAGTTTCTTTTGCGGATGTGCTCAAGAAAAACACCGGTAGTCGTATCCAGCCCTCTAACGTCAGCTCGGTAGCTATCTACCCGACCGACAAATTAAAATCGAGCGAGGAAACAAAATCCCTCGTTCAACAAATTATTAGGCCTGATGAAATGAAATTGCACGTGAGAGGGATGCGCAAAGTGAAAAATGGTGGCGTTATTATCAGTACTGAGTCCAAGGAGGATATCTTGAAACTCAAGCAATTGCAGCAACTAACAACTTCGGGCCTCACTGTGGATGAGCCTCAAAAACGAAAGCCCAGAATAGTAGTTGTCGGGGTGCCCGCGGCTATGCAAGAAGCAGAAGTTTTTAAATGTATATTTCAGCAGAACCTAGCCGACAAACTTCAAGACCTGACCCTGGAAAAGTTTTTATCCTCATCCAAATTGAGCCACAAATCCGGGAAGAAGGACGCCGAAAACTGCAACTACATCATTGAAGTCCCAGCTTTCATTCGTAAGGTCCTAATCAATAATGACAGAGTTTTCGTCAATTGGTCGTCGTGCCCTGTAAGAGATTTTACTCTCGTTACAAGGTGCTACAAATGCCAGCAATATGGTCATGCGGCGAAATCATGTAAGACGGACACTAGTACCTGCGGGCATTGCGGAGATCTAGGGCACGCAATAAAGGAGTGCTCTAAGAAGGCAGAACCACCAAAATGTGCAACATGTTTGCACTACAAAAAGCCGAGTAATCACCAAACCGGGACTCCTGAATGCCCAGCTAGAAAAATGGCAGAAAAAAGGACCAAAATTCAATAGATTATGAAGGCGCCTGAGAGCGCCTCTTTAAGTTATCCTTTTCTGAACTTTTTTCTTGATAGTTTAGTACGTATACATTATGAGTGATAGTTTACTTTCTGACCTAGATAACTTCTCTGTATCCGAATCTAAACCCTGTGATGTCGAATTATGCAAACAATATATTTGCCCAGGTCGTAATCCGCTTTCCATACTAACGCAAAATATACGAAGTATATTTAAAAATTTTCATAACTTTAATGTTTTTCAGCAAAGATTAGGTATAAATAGCGATGTTGTTGTTTTGACTGAATGTTGGCTAAGTAAATATAGCAATTTACCTAACATAACAGGTTATAATATATTTAGCAGTACGATTAATTACAACCAAAACGACGGGGTAGTAGTTTACGTTAGAAATAATTTAAGTGTCACGGTTGAAGAACCCAATATATTAGAATGTAATCGACTTTTAATTAAAATAGGATCAGACTTAGCAATATTAGCTTTGTATAGACCCCCTTCTTTTAAAAATGTAACCATTTTCACTGATTCTCTAGGCCAAACATTAAGTAATTTAAAGTCATTTAAAAATGTCATTCTGATAGGCGACATTAATATTGACATTCTCCCAGGAAAAAATGACTCCGCATCTGAGAGCTATCTCAACTTATGCTCCTTTCATGGCTTACTCCCAGCACACACGCTTCCAACTCATCAAAGTGGCTCCTGTTTAGATCATATCATGCTTAAATCAGATTTCCCGGCTCTCGCACTAATTGCTAACTCCACCGTAACCGATCACAGAGCTGCCCTGTTGACCTTGTTTCAAAAACAACCACATAAAACTCGCGCGCAAATAATCACAAAATTAAATGTAAACAAACTTGAAGACGATTTATGCAACATTGACTTTGCCCCCGTTTACAATTCTGATGACGCAAATTATTGCATGTCGTACCTGCTTCAAAGTGTACAACAAGCAATATGTAGCAATACAATAGAAAAATGTATAGGTAATAAGTATTTAAATATCAAGCCGTGGATTACTCCCGGTCTTATACGCTGTATGAGACACAGAGATAAGCTACATTCTAAGGCCAAATCAAACCCTGCCAATTTAGTACTGCAAATAGCGTACAAAAGATATCGAAATTTTTGTAATGACTTACTCAAAAAAGTTAAAACCAGCTACGATAAAAAACAACTAGAACTGGCTGGTACAAACAGTAAATTAATTTGGAAATGTATTAAAAAATTAACATATACGACGAAACAACGTGAATCGTCTTCGGGTTTATTACACTCGCACTCATCCCAATTAACATCTGTCAATAACGCAAATGATTTTTTCGTAAACATAGGGAAAAACCTAGCAGAAAAAGTAAAGAAAGATTTTCCTGCTCCTCCTCATAACTTATCTTCAATCAACTTCAGTACTTTAAAGTCATTTGTGTTATTAAATACTGATGAAGAAGAGGTTGAAAGAATTATTATGGGCTTAAAAGACGATTCCGCGGTTGGTTGGGATGGTATCTCAAATAAAATTTTAAAACAATTCAAGCACATCCTGGTTCCACCACTCACGCAGGTCTTTCGAAAATGCCTCTCAGAAGGAATCTTTCCTAAATGTCTGAAAAAAGCTGTCATTGTTCCTGTATACAAATCCGGCGCTAAAGACGAAATAACGAACTATAGACCCATTTCTCTTCTACCATCCACATCTAAAATCCTCGAAAAAATTATCAATAATAGACTTGTCCAATATTTGGAAAAACATTCTATCTTGTCAAAAACCCAATTTGGTTTTCGCTCTAAATTGTCAACTGCCGATGCGGTCCATGAATTGACTGACCACGTAGTTCAGGAACTTGACAGGGGCAACCAGACAATAGGTATATTTCTGGACCTTGCTAAAGCTTTTGACACCGTCTCTGCTTCCATTCTACTACACAAGCTTGAAGCAATAGGCGTAAGAGGCACCCAACTCAAACTTTTCGCAAACTATCTCGATGAGCGCACTCAATGCATAAAAATAGACAATGTTGTCAGCTCTGACCTGAAAAACACTTGTTTTGGGGTTCCCCAAGGAAGTATACTAGGCCCTACACTGTTTTTAATTTATATTAATGATCTCTGTAATTTGAAAGTGGATAGCGGCAAAATTATTTCCTACGCGGATGACACTGTTCTACTTTTTTCTGCAAAAACAATAGAGGCAGTTTATACGTATGCGCAACGAGGCTTGAGCACTGTCAATAACTGGCTTCAACAGCATCTACTTACACTTAATTCGGACAAAACTAACTACATAAAGTTTTCCATGCGCAAATCTAATTTAGCACCAAATAATCCCAAGCTCTACTCGCACAACTGCAAGGACCCCAATAAAACACAATGCAAATGTCCAGATATAGCCGCAGTTACCAAAATTAAGTATTTAGGAATAATAATTGATGATACTCTCTCTTTTAAATATCACATAGCAGCGTTATGCAATAGAGTTCGTAAGTTGATATTTGTTTTCAAAAAACTGCGTTCATTTGCGGACCCACAGTTAATCAAGCGAGTCTATTTTGCCCTATGTGAATCGATATTAACGTACTGCATTTCCTCATGGGGCGGCCTGGCCAAAACTACATTATTAAACTTAGAAAGAGCTCAAAGAGCAATTCTAAAGGTTTCCACTTCCCGTCCTTTCCTCTACCCTACTAACCTTCTTTATAAGTCTTGTGAAGTACTAACCGTTCGGCAACTATTTATACTAAGCACGGTCCTAAAACAGCACGCTGCAATCCCTTATAGCACTGAGTATACTAATAAACGGCGCAAGGATATTGTTTGCTCTAAAACTATTCGAAGGAGTCACTTCTGTTTTAGATTTTTTGTTTCGCTGGGTCCTCTCCTGTACAGTAGGCTTAATACGAAGCTGGATATATATCCGCTCAGCTACGCGAAATGTAAGAAAACACTCCGGGAAGCACTACAAAATATGTCATACGAAGATACAGAGAAGTTACTGATTGTTCTAAGTTGATTTTCTTGTATTCATTCTAATTAAATATTATTGTATCCGATCTATAATTTATCATTTAATGTGTTTATGATTATTTATTTAAGAAATTGTTAATAAGTTAGTCCTCTTTATGCCTGAAACACAGGGAATCCTAGTTCAGGCGCATGTAATTTTTTGCCATGTAGAATATCTTAGGCTATAGTTATTATTACTGTAAAATAAGTTATTATTCAATAAATATCTTATCTATCTTATCTATCTATCTAATTCTAACCGCTACAAGTATTTTTCAATCCCTGTTGATTTTGGGGCACATCTTTTTTTTTTACTCTGGCGTCAGTGGCACGGTAAATTGCTAGACCGCATGGCGGTCAATAGGTTAAAATGTGAAAAACGTCAAAAATGTTAGTTAGACGGTATCGATTCTGAAGCGTCGATATATGCCTTACATGGCTTGCCGGCTTCGTATCACTATCCGTCTATACCCAGCCCTTATTTTCCGTCCGCGTAATCCATACTATAATATTATAAATGCGAAAGTGTGTCTGTCTGTCTGTCTGTCTGTCTGTCTGTCTGTTACCTCTTCACGCTTAAACCGCTGAACCGACTTAGATGAAATTTGGTATGGAGATAGTTTGAGACCCGGGAAAGGACATAGGATACTTTTCACCCCGAATAAATTTAGTGTTCCCGTAGGATGAGCGGGCAGAGCGGGTAACACCGCGGGGCACAGGTAGTGTACTATACAGCCTGTTTGGTACCTGGGTTGATATAAAACATTTTCAGCGGCGGGCTGTGCCTGAAGAAGCCGTCGGGCATGGTGGAGAACCGCGGCAGCATGGCGGGCGCCGCCGCCGCGCTCGGCGCGCTCAAGGCCCTCGCCGAACTCAAGGTAGATATACTCTGTTCGGCAGCGTCATTAAAATGCAATAAAACTTGAATTTTATTTAATACTAGCGACCCGCCCCGGCTTTGCACGGATGCAAATGATACATATAAACCTTCCTCTTAAATCACTCTATCTATTTAAAAAAACCGCATCAAAATCCGTTGCGTAGTTTTAAAGATTTAAGCATACAAAGGGACATAGGGACAGAGAAAGCGACTTTGTTTTATACTATGTAGTGAAGGTGTTAGGTCGTAATGAGAAGATGTGAAATTCGACTTAAACACAGTTCCATTAACGCTTTAAATCAATTTTATGTCAATCAAGTAGTAGGGTAAATCGCCAATTACTGGCCACCGTTCGATAACTGGCCACCTCATACTAAAAATGAACTCTATTTACCTGCAAACTGAATTCATTTTAGTATAACGTTAGTTATTGAAGGATGGCCAGTAATTAAAACCTTATACTAAAATGAATTCTGTTTGCAGGTGAACACAGTTCATTTTTAGTATGAGGTGGCCAGTTATTGAACGGTGGCCAGTAATTAGCGATTTACCCTATATTTTCACACCTGTATAGGGTTGTCAGAAGTGTTATAAGTGAGTAAAATAATACAACATAAATAATTCAATGATATATTACATTAAATATCATAATCGTTTATTATTTTCAATAAATTTATAATAGTACACGCAAATAGGTATTCATTGTTAAAGCTTTCTGTCACATTAATTATAATTTGCGATTTTTTTTAAGTTGTGTCAAAACTAATTACGCGGAAATAATACGTTTGAAATCAATAAAACTGAACGTTTAACACGTCATACTTCACAAGAGATTATTTTATATAATTATTTTCTGTAGTCTCTTACACACGTAACTCAATCGGTTCCAACGGAATATTATTTATTTGGTAATTCCGGATTGTCCCAACCCTAGGCTACAATTTTTGACATTCCATTTTCAATTTTAATTATGTCATTTGACATTAAACTTAGTACAATAGTATTACGTTAGCTTTTTGTGTATGTACGAAATCATTTACGCTCTTTTACGGCATTTTAGTCTAACGCCGCTGGATAAACAATACAAAGATTTATTTGCTGAGAATACAGTTACAAAGGTGTTAAACACAATTAAAGTGTCATGTATTCAGCCTACACACAGGCGTGCAAATGTTTAATATGTCTCGGCTTGTGATGTCATAAAAATCGGTAGTCAAAACACGTCTTCTTTTTAGTATTTTCAAAGCTTTTATTTAACTTGCATGGTATGTTTAAAGTATGTTTGTTCGGGTGAAATCTTGCAACTCAATTTTAAAGCAGATATCGTCAACCGATTGAGCTGAAATTTTGCATACTTACTTAACTTTGATGACAATACAATAATATGATACCATGGGGCTGATCTGATGATGGAGCCGGAAGGTGGCCGTAGGAACTCTATAATAGAAAAAGCAATCCTACCGAGTTTGGGCTCTTTAGAATCGTCTCAGTGAGCATTTGATGGATATCCAAAGAAAAGTACAGTCGGCTATAAAAGTTTGCCACTAAAATGTCATTTTTGACAGAAACTTATGTCCAATTAAAAATAGTATAATGTCCATAGGTTAGTGGTTATTTGGTTCCATGTATTTTTGACTGTGTTTGGCGGTTTCAATAATACAATTTATTTTTACTAATAGTCAAATACCGTATTAATTTAGCATAGTCCGGGAGACGGCTGTCATTTTAGTACAATGTTTTCAAGGATATTATTGCACTGTGGTGACAGCCGTCACACGCATAAAGCCATGATTAATAATAATAATCCAAATAATGTTGTTTCCTCAGGTTCCCATAAACGTGACGATGGTGGCGCCACTGTGCGAGAACATGATCTCGGGACAGTGCATGAAAGTTGGCGACGTCGTGCGCGCGCTTAACGGGCTGAGCATACAGGTAACACCATCACGGGACCCCTCCACGCGGGGCTCCTATTTCCAGGTATCAAACTAGTGATGAAAGAAACTCAGTCTTTAAACGCCTTTTAAAAACACGCCTCATTTTTAACGCCTCACGACTAGGCTAGTCTTTTAAACCCTAAAGTCTCGAGTCATGAGACTAAAACTACAGACTAAAATGAGCCGTAGTTTTTTAACCTCATGCCTAAACGACTAAGTCACAATTTAAAAAGCTTATAGGACTTATAGGACTTAAAGGACTCACGCCTCATAACCTCGACACCGCGAGTCGGAAACCGTGTGCGCAGTATAAATTAGAAAATGAGTTTCTACAGTAGGTACTTAATTAATAGAAAATTGTCGATGGTCGGCACTTGTCAATGTCAAACCGTTGATATTTTGGCACACATCAGTGTCAAACCTTTCAAATTCGGACACATCCACACTATAATATTCGCCCAACCTCGGCCAACTTCGCGAGTAGTTTCAACTTTCGCTATCGATAATCCAAATTTCGAACAAATTGACAACAAAAAAAAAGTCGGAAAACCGTGGTAAAGAAAAATTAATAACCTGCATGCATTCTGTAGATCCTTACAGCAAGGACTATAGAAAAAATATGTATATTATTCGAAAAATTGTACCCAGTTATTCAATAATAATTGTTATTCACGTTGTTCCGTTTGAAACGAGGTTATTTGAATTTAAGTATGTTTGTCTATCGTTGTCTAGTGTCTGCTAGGGCATACTAATGGGACTAGTTATGATATTACTAGTGGACGACGAGTGCACGACGCGTCGTAATCTTTTTCGAAATTATAATAATAATTAATAAAGCCTTTTTTATTTCCCATAACCATTTTTACAAGTTGATAAAATTATGATAACTTATTAAAATATCAAATAAAACTTACAAAAAAAAATATTTTTCGAAATTAAACCTAGTAAATATGACATAGGGCTTATGGCTCAAAACCACGAAGGTGGCGAATTCCGATTTAGTAATTTGCACATAAAATTGTAAAAGGAATAGCAAAATTACAGAGTTAAAATAATTGCCACATTATTGTTCTCAATAGATTTGAAAGGGGCGCGCTCAGATTTCATAAATATTTATTTTGCAGCGATTTTAAGCGAACTCAGCAGAAAAACTCGTCATATCGGGAACGATATTAAAAATATATTTTTAAATAGAATTACTTTTAAGAACATCAGTTAATTGTTGTTTCCTACAGCGTTTTATTATATTAACTAAGTGCAAAAGAAAATACTTAAAGATAATGAGCATATTTCCAAAAAAATATGAACGCAAAATCAAAATGATCATTATTTTCAAATTTCAAGCATGAAAGTTACTTTTCTATAGAATACGAAAGACTTTTTAAGTAAACTTGGTTAGGATCATAACAAGGACTTCATTATGTTTGTATGTAAGTATTTACCTGTTAAAATATACATAAAATAACTAATAAAAACCAAATACAAGTGGTGTTCCGGTACATGATTTAGTGTTCCCGGAATGACTGAGGCGTTCACTTAATGATGTAATCGGGGTTTTGTTACTGATAAAGGTGTGTTTTTAAGTGAAAAATGCTAAAATATTTATTTTATGTATTTAATCAATCGTCGTAGTTACATTAGGTATAGAATTGGCAACTACAAAACAAAACAAAATTGGTAACAAACCTCTTAAGCTTCTACAATATGCTAGCTCCTTAGCCCAGTACATAACTCCTGGCAGCTTTAAAAAAATTAAAAATATGTCATTGCGATTGTCATTTACCTATTCTGCTTTTTCGTGTATGATTTTGGGGTTTATGTTGGTTGTTGTTTTGATTTCACGGCGTTTTGACGATAGTAAGTCGGAAAATTTTCGAAATGTTCAAATTCGAATATCGCTCCGTGATCAAATTCCTGACAAAGGAAGAGTTCAGCCCGACCGATATAAAAAAAAGTTTAGATGCCGTGTACGGGGATACTTCTTCGTCATTTTCCACGGTAAAATAAAGAAGTAAGCAGTTTCGTTTAGGGCGGGAGTCCATTGACGACGAACCTCGCGCTCCGGCCGGCCTGTGGAAGTACTCACCAAGGGCTGTGTCAAATTAGTGGAAGAGGAAATTCTGAGTGATCGAAGAGTTAAGACTAAAGAAATAGCGGTAAGAACCGGGCTTTCGAAAACTTCAGTACTTAGGATTCTTCATGAACATCTTCACATGAATAAAGTTAGTGCTAGGTGGGTACCCAAACTTCTTTCGAGCTTGCAGCGAACTGAGCGAAAAGCGTGTTCTCAAGAAGGTTTAGATGCGTATAGGCGTTACAGAAAAAGTTATTTGAGTCGATTCGAATTACGAAAAGGAAATCGATGGAGTGGCGTCGTCTTGGTGAAAAGCCGCCTAGAAAGACCAAGGTAATGCAATCCACCAAAAAAATAATGGCAACGGTATTCTGGGATTGTCACGGAATACTAATGATTGACATGAAAGAAAGGAATACCACGGTACAAATGGCACCTACTACGCCACCCTTATTGAGCAATTACGAGAGGCGATCAAGCAGAAGCGACGTGGAAAACTCAGTAGAGGTGTTCGGCTTCTCCACGATAATGCTTCCGTTCATACCGCTGCGATTGCCAAAGCTGGTGTAGCAAAATGTGGCTTCGAGGAAATTCGCCACCCGCCTTACAGCCTCAACCTGGCCCCAAGCGACTACTATTTGTTCTCGAGACTTAAGGCAGACTTAGGGGAAGACGATTTTCTTCGGATGATGAAGTGGCTCAAGCTGTTTTCGCCCATTTTGAGGACAAAACTCCAGAGTATTTTTTTAAGTGGATAGAAATGCTTATCACGGGATCTGCAAAGTGCGTTGAAATAGAGGGGGACTAAATCGAAAAATATAAAAGGTTTTGTATTGGATTTTTCTCTGTGGCGTAAATAAGCTAAACTATCCTTTTTAAGTGCTTTCTTTAGACTTTTTCTTCTTTTTTCCATTTTCATTTGTTTTCATGTTTGCTGCAAGTGAATAGAAATCCCTAATTTCCATATAATACGAATTAAATATTGTTACAGAGCTAATAACGTCATATCGGGAACAACGAAGTCATTCCGAGAACGTGTCATCATGCTCGGGAACGTTGCCATAATGACTGTTCCCGAAATGACGTTTTTAAACCTTCGCGCGCTTTATTCCGACGCCCGCCATCATAGATCCCTTATTAAGAGGTTTACCTCAATCTAACAATGATAATTTCAAGATATGCATCTTAAATAACAGGAATCTTAATTTAACAAACAATTACACACGTTCCCGTAATGATTTATAATAAACGTACGGTAACTATAAGATGATTACAATGGTACTTACCTCTTAAATTGGAATATATTTGGGAACAAAACAAATAACGCCTGGCTCACAAAACACCTCTTCACTACTACAGCGCACAAGCGCCAAAAGTAGCGTTCAGAAATAAAAGTTTTGCCTATTTATTGATTCGTTCACAAACATGACTTATATTTTGTTGGACAAGCTTTTTACTAATCCTGCGTATAAAATAAATTTATTTGATCCATGTTAGTTTAAAAAAACTATTTTTTAGGGACTACAATACTCATAAGGAATGTTGAAAACATTTAAAGTAGGGTTTCACTACATTTTTATGTAAGTTGAATTTACAAGTTGGTGTTTCGGACGCGTTCCCGACATGACGTTTTGACCTCGTTTTCTGTTAAATTGGTGACAATTACTTATTTGTGAATTAATCGTCTTAAGGTATAGATATATCTAACTAATATTAACAGTATTAAAAGCTTATTTTCTAAAATTCATTCAGATTTATTTTTTTATAACTTGCCAAAGCAAATTCGCCACCTTCGTGGTTTTGGGCCTTATATTTCAATATTTGGCATAGAATCGAGTCGCCGTTGAGTTGTTATAATGTGCGAAGACCTTTATGTGAGTTCACAGACCACCCCCACTAGACGGAGCATGTAAGGCGACCCGCGCGCACCAACGATATGGTACGGCAGAATATTAAAGTATCAACACGGCGACCACCGTTTAGTTGCGTCCATGTTTATGAGGTCTCTACACCACTTAACACTACAATTTACCATGTTATTTATTTAATTTCTTTTTTCGTTGACGTACGCACGGATCATAAACAAGGACGCAACTAAACGGTGGTCGCCGTGTTGAAACTTTAATGTTCTGCCGTACCATATCGTTGGTGCGCGCGGGTCGCCTTATATGCTCCGTCTATACTACGATTTCTAATTCAAGACCAAAAAAACTACGACAGATACGTCACTGTCAAAATTGACAACATTTAAATGACATCTGAGTTTGATTCTTGGCTTGCGCCAAATGGACAATGTTACAAGTACAATACCAGATTTTGTACCAAAAATCCCCGATGTTTAAGTTTTTATTATCTCCTCTCGTAATTATGTAATAATAAGTATTCCTAGTTATTTTGTTAAAACATAGAGTTAAAGTTACCAATAAATAAATTATCCTAGCGTGTTTAAAAAATAAAAATAAATTTATTATTGTAAAAATATTTTATTGTAGTGGCAACCTTGTGGTAGTTTTTTTGGTCTTGAATTAGAAATCGTAGTATAGTGGGGGTTGTCTGTGTGTGAGTTTGACCGATATTTATTTATTCATTCATTCAGATTGAGAACACGGATATGGAGGGCCGGCTGATGCTGGCGGACGCTCTGGTGTACGGGCAGGCGGCGCACAAGCCCGCGATGGTCATCGACGTCGCCACGCTCACTCGTACGTTATTGCTACGTTTAGGACTCATCATCATCATCATCTCAGCCATAGGACGTCCACTGCTGAACATAGGCCTCCCCTTTGGACTTCCATATATACCGGTTGGAAGCGACCTGCATCCAGCGCCTTCCGGCGACCTTTATAAGGTCATCTGTCCATCTTGTAGGTGGACGTCCTACGCTGCGCTTGCTGGTCCGAGGTCTCCACTCGAGCACTTTACGGCCCCATTATTGCTGTTTAGGACTACGTGTGAACATTTATTTAACCTTTTGAACGCCACAGTCGGCTGCGGCCGTCAACAAAAATCGTGCCCCTGACGCCACGTCGGCCACAGCCGTCCCAATTTCAATGATCAAAAACTTTGTAATTCTAACCGCTACAAGTATTTTTCAATCCCTGTTGATTTTGGGGCACATCTTTTTTTTTTACTCTGGCGTCAGTGGCACGGTAAATTGCTAGACCGCTTGGCGGTCAATAGGTTAATAGACTAGCTTTTGCCCGCGACTACGTCCGCGTGGAACTTGGAAGTATGGAAGCAACCTCGTACAACACGATAGATATCCATAATAAAATTGATTATTAAAAGCGCCTAAGCAAATGTAAGAGCAATTGTGCTTTTGGTCTAATCATTACATTTTCTATAGGGTCATCAATGTCATCATGAATTACTTACTCACTTTTCAATCTTTTTAGGGATAATTTCCAGGATGAAAACTATCCTATGTCCTTCCTCGGATCTTAAACTATCTCCATGCCAAATTTCATCAAAATCGATTCAGCGGTTTAAGCGTGAAGAGGTAACAGACAGACAGACAGACAGACACACTTTCGCATTTATAATATTAGTATGGATTATTTATAGGAAACGAGTAGGAACTACTGCTCTATAACACAGCTATGACCGCGCGACCAGCGGCAGTGGTGAGCGGCGAGCGGTTATAACAGAATGCCGGTGCCGCTCTAGCGGTGTTTGCGGGACGCGCAGCTCGGTGGGAACACATGTATCAGCGACTAGGAAAGAAAGAGATACATTTATTACGAACTAGCTGTGCCCCGCGGTGTTACCCGCTCATCCCACGGGAACACTAAATTTATTCGGGACGAAAAGTATCCTATGTCCTTTCCCGGGTCTCAAACTATCTCCATACCAAATTTCATCTAAGTCGGTTCAGCGGTTTAAGCGTGAAGAGGTAACAGACAGACAGACAGACAGACACACTTTCGCATTTATAATATTACTAGCTGTGCCCCGCGGTGTTACCCACTCATCCCACGGGAACACTAAATTTATTCGGGATGAAAAGTATCCTATGTCCTTTCCCGGGTCTCAAACTATCTCCATACCAAATTTCATCTAAATCGGTTCAGCGGTTTAAGCGTGAAGAGGTAACAGACAGACAGACAGACAGACAGACAGACACACTTTCGCATTTATAATATTAGTATGGATAGTATGGATAGTATAATATTATAGTATATAGTATATAGTATGGATATGGATTAGTCCATGGATAAATGTATCTGGTTAAAACGTGACCATAAAACATAATTGCATGAAGGGTGTGACAGAAACAATAACAAAATAATAAATAGGCAACTATAATATTATATTAGAAGCGGTGGTAGCCTAGTGGTTAGAGCATGCGACTTTCAATCCGGAGGTCGCGGGTTCGAACCCGGCCCGTACCAATGAGTTTTTCGGAACTTATGTACGGAATGTCATTTGATATTTACCACTCGATTTTCGGTGAAGGAAAACATCGTGAGGAAACCACCTAAGCCCAATAAGGCCTAGTTTCCCCTCTGGGTTGGAAGGTCAGATGGCAGTCGCTTTCGTAAAAACTAGTGCCTACGCCACATCTTGGGATTTAGGTAGCCGACCCCGATTGAGAATTCATTCTCAAAAAAATGGGACAAAGGCTAGGAGGAGGCAACTATAATATTATGGCTGTGCCACGATGCCAGCGCTGATCTTCACGGGAACATGCCGCGACTGCGCGCGGTGTGCGTGGCGTGCCTGCCGCCCCGTCCGCCGCTGAGGCTGAACTCGATATTGATAAGGTGCAAGATTCGGAATGGCGGCACCAGTTGGCAATAAAACAATCATCATCATCAGCCTATTCTTGTCCACTGCTGGACATAGGCCTCTCCAACTGCACGCCATTGTAAGCGATCCTCGGCTACTCTCATCCAGCTTTTGCCAGCCACCCTGCACAGATCATCGCTCCACCTAGTCTGAGGGCATCCCACACTACGCTTGCCGATCTGCGGTCTCCACTCAAGAACACGTTTACCCCACCGGTTATCGGTTCTTCGGCTAATATGGCCAGCCCACTGCCACTTCAAATTGCTAATACGGTGAGCTATGTCGGTAACTTTGGTTCTCTGACGGATCACTTCGTTCCGAATTCGATCCTTCAAAGAAACTCCGAGCATTGCCCTTTCCATAGCTCTCTGAGCGACTTTAAATTTGTGGACCAGCCCAACCGTGAGTGTCCACGTCTCGGCACCGTATGTCATTACGGGTAGGACGCACTGGTTGAAAACTTTCGTTTTCAGACATTGTGAATAAAACAATATATTATTCTAATAAGCGGTGGTAGCCTAGTGGTTAGGGCATGCGACTTTCAATCCGGAGGTCGCGGGTTCGAACCCGGTCCGTACCAATGAGTTTTTCGGAACTTATGTACGGAATGTCATTTTGATATTTACCACTCGCTTTTCGGTGAAGGAAAACATCGTGAGGAAACCACCTAAGCCCAATAAGGCCTAGTTTCCCCTCTGGGTTGGAAGGTCAGATGGCAGTCGCTTGCGTAAAAACTAGTGCCTACGCCACATCTTGGGATTTAGGTAGCCGACCCCGATTGAGAATTCATTCTCAAAAAATGGGACAAAGGCTAGGAGAATGATGATGATTATTCTAATAAGTTAGTTATCTTAGCCATTGGATTATTTGATTTGACGTGTAATATAACTTCCAGACGGCATCCTAATGGCGACGGGCGGCGGTTGCTTCGGCTGCTTCAGCAATACGGAGCAGCTGTGGCAGTGCGCGCAGCACGGCGGCGCCGTGTCCGGCGACCGGCCGTGGCGGTTCCCGTTGTGGGAGTACTACTCCAAGCAGATCGTTGGTATGTTTGTTACTTCCTGTTGTGTTCACTCAGCAGCAGAAGTCGCTTCAACTGCTTCAGCAACACGGATCAGCTGTGGCAGTGCGCGCAGCACGGCGGCGCCGTGTCCGGCGACCGGCCGTGGCGGTTCCCGTTGTGGGAGTACTACTCCAAGCAGATCGTTGGTATGTTTGTTACTTCCTGTTGTGTTCACTCAGCAGCAGAAGTCGCTTCAACTGCTTCAGCAACACGGATCAGCTGTGGCAGTGCGCGCAGCACGGCGGCGCCGTGTCCGGCGACCGGCCGTGGCGGTTCCCGTTGTGGGAGTACTACTCCAAGCAGATCGTTGGTATGTTTGTTACTTCCTGTTGTGTTCACTCAGCAGCAGAAGTCGCTTCAACTGCTTCAGCAACACGGATCAGCTGTGGCAGTGCGCGCAGCACGGCGGCGCCGTGTCCGGCGACCGGCCGTGGCGGTTCCCGTTGTGGGAGTACTACTCCAAGCAGATCGTTGGTATGTTTGTTACTTCCTGTTGTGTTCACTCAGCAGCAGAAGTCGCTTCAACTGCTTCAGCAACACGGATCAGCTGTGGCAGTGCGCGCAGCACGGCGGCGCCGTGTCCGGCGACCGGCCGTGGCGGTTCCCGTTGTGGGAGTACTACTCCAAGCAGATCGTTGGTATGTTTGTTACTTCCTGTTGTGTTCAGTCAGCAGCGGAAGTTGCTTCGACTGCTTGAGCAACACGGGAAGAGATATTTTAGGTAATATTTCTTCGAGAAAGATTCGCGTGTCACAGTTGGGCTAGAGGTGCAAGTGCTCAATAGTACATTGGTATGAAAGACACCCATTTCAAGTTCGAGAGTGAAATTGGTCTTTCATTCCGAGTTGAACATGCGCCGCACCATCACCTCAAATATAACTGTCATACGCGAGTATTTCTCGCGCGAGATAATTACCCGTCTCTTTCTGTGCGGTAATGCGAGAGAGTGACGGGTAGCGCTATGTCGCGAAGCATAGTTGTGCTAGACGGGCAGGACTTAACTGCCCGTATGGCCAACCACTCTATTTTGGTTGACAGGAATAGGAATAAAAATAGCACTCAAGCTCTCAAATAGCACTCAAGCTGCATACGCGATTGTACAGCCCTTGTACCACCAATTTACAGTCCGACCAAAAAGAGTAGAAATTAAAAAGGGCCAATACTGTAGTGTCCTCCCTTTCCAAACAATATAAGAAAACGGGGACGACACTACAGTGTTGCCACTTTTTAATTTCTACTCTTTTTGGTCGCAGTGTAAGCTGGGTATAGGCTGTATCAGCGCTATGCAGCCTAAATATGTGCTACTTGTGCTGCGACTCTTATTCAATTCAATTCAATTCAATTATTTATTCATAACATTCGTTACAAGTCATTTAACACATAATTATATAAATATTATTATTTAAATTTCACATTTAGCATCCATATTTCACATTGAGCATTATTGCGGACGCAAACTCATTACATACCCCACGTTAGTTTTCTCTGGTTAACTATGGCCCCGTCTCTTTGTTCGAACCCTCCTAGTAGTCGAGTTCATTTACATCTACACACTTACGAGAACAAAAATATCTGAACACGACCCTATTGTCAGGAGCATAAAATCGTGTTCAGATATTTTTGTTCTCGTAAGTGTGTAGATGTAAATGAACTCGACTGTACGACTGTTTTACGAAAAATATTACCTATCTCTATCTTTTCGGTTCAGTGCGAGAGACACGAGTCATCATATATCGCGGGACAACCGAAATACCAACAAGACATGCCAGATGGTAACCACGAGACTTAAATTTATTTATTTCCGTATTTCAGATGATCCAGCCGTGGACCTGAGGAATAAAGGATCGGGAAAAGCGACACCCTGCCTCGGTGCAGCGTTCCTAAAGGTACATGAACATGAACGATTTACCTTCGAAGATTTTATCCTTTATCACTACTAACGCCATCTAGTGTGTAGTAGCAGAACTACTCACTAGGTAAACTCCTAAATTCAATCACCCCAAGAAAAGAAGCGATGGCAAGAGGCAGACTTTGTATGTTTGTTTGTATTTATGGCCGAAATACGCTTAAGCACAGAAATAAATAACTTGTAGCATTTTTTCACTAATTAATAACGTTATTGTTCACAAGGCGGTGGCGCTAGTGTCTACGTGCACTTAGACGATACTAAGGGCGCAGTATTAGTTATTTGACCAATTAGAGCAAAATTTATGGCAGCTTGCGATATATATGCAAATAAATATAGTTCTTAAATCGACATAGAGTCCAAGCTACCATTGATGGACTGACTCACTTTATTATCCATCTCGATCACTAACTCCAAACTGCAACCGTAAGAGCACTACGCCGGAAAGGGTAGCAGGTTCGAGTCCTGCATACGTTGCAGTGGATCCTGTGAGTGTTTTTCTTTCATAATCAACCTTTGTGTCAATATTTACTTCTTAGTTACCGCGATTCATAGGTAAGTCACCGATACTTGCTTACACAATACACATACGGTACGGTACTATGAGAACTCCGAAACATTTGTTTCCCATCTGTAACGTTTCGCCAATATGTCTCCTGAAGCGTGTGTTCCTCCCTGACCGGAGCCTGATTAGGTTATAATTGCAGTAATAGTATGTACCAATTATGTACCTTTTGTACCAGGTCGTAAATTGTATGTACCTCCGTACTTTTGAAGATATTAGTCATTAAAGGTGACCCGGCCGGAGCCGCTGATATCCACCGCTTTAAGATATGATGTCTATAACAAATTAATGTACCTATCATGTACCTTCCGAATAAACCTTTTGTAAAAAAATGGTTTCACAAATTATTATAATCATCATCATCATCATAGGCCCTTACATCTTTATCAGATGATTTATTCAGCGTTTTTGGGGCAGTGTTTGAAATGACTATACAGTCCGATGCGGGAGCGACAGTAACGTCCGCAAGATTGACATCTCATTAGGGGGTCATTTGATGATTGAGTTGGTGAAGTGGCCCTCCTCCTCTCATTATAATCATACATTAAACTTTTTGCGTACAAGCGCCTATGAGAATATAATAGCAACATATATGGTGTCTCACTAGTGTGCGCATATATTGCTATTAGTTGGCACAGGCACTTATACGCAAAAAGTTTAATTTAATGATTATAATGATTTGTGAAGCCACATTTTACAAAAAAAAGGTTTATTTGGAAGGTACATAAATCTGTTATCGACATCATATCTTAAAGCGGCGGATATCAGCGGCTCCGGGCCATCTTTAATGACCAATATCTTCAAAACTACGGAGGTACATACGATTTCCGACCTGGTAGGTACATAATTGGAACATATTATTACTGCAATTATAACCTAATCAGGCTACGGGGTCCGGCTAGAGAGGAACACACTCCTGAAGCTATACCATAATATTTTCAAGGTATTGGAAACATCGTGCATCGTTTTAAAGAACCCATTCGGTTACGTTAGTTATTATAATTATTTTACAATGCATGTGCTCGAAAAGAGCGTATTCTAGGCATTCAAACTGTGCGGAAAGTACTACTTTTCCACACTAGTGCTTTTTACTTTTCAATTTTTTTTTAATTTCTAGCCGTATCTGACAGCCTGACATAAAGAGGTTTTATTATTTACAAAAAGTTTGATAAATAAGTCAAATACCGATTATTATCACGTATAAAAACCAATATTTCATTAATTAATTCATTTAACACGTAATTAATTACATTAGATATAAAATTTGATTAATAAACGAACTTTAAATCGTTATTCATTAAATAAATTTGGCTGAATGTACACGCGCTTGTGCCATTTTGACATAAGACGAATATTAAAAAAATACTTTTGCACATGCGCAGTAGTAGATATGTCGAGCGCGGTTTTCAAATAACTCCGCCATTTTTTATTGATGTCTAGTTTATTTTGAAGTTGTTTTGTGCAAATCTGCTGTAATAATGGCGAGATAAAGGGACGAATCATGAATTTCAACCCGTAAAATGTTTTTTAAGAAGTAAAAAATGTGAACGACGGCTTCTTGTTGGATAAATCAAATCAAAACACTTTTTTTCCAATGTAAACAGTCTTTGTGAGTGAGTATTAAAGTATTTTCTTTTTTCTCGTACATGCATAGTAAAGTTTTGTACGGAACTCGTGTGTAAGATGATTTCCGACTCGTGTTTGTTTAATCACTCGCTCGTGACTAAAAATCACACTCGTCTGAAATCACCTACCTTCCACACTTGTATCGTAAATAACTATTGAAATGTGACCAGTTTTGGAAATAATTGCTTTCGAGCAAATGGAAAATTGGCCTAAAGCTACGGAATGGGAGAGAAAATCGACTTACGATATCCTATATATATTTTCACGACGCGGTTGGCGCAGTTAGTAGTGCACCGGCGGTCCTGGGTTCGAATCCCGGCTGGGGCATATATTTGTGTGATGAACTCGAATATTTGTTCTAAGGTCATGGATGTTATTTAAATACGTATTTATATATTATGTATTTCGTCGTCTAGTACCCATAGTACAAGCTTTGCTGAGTTTGGGACTAGGTCGATCTGTGTAAGACTGTCCCTTTACCTTTTAAGCGTCAAAGACGGCAAATCACATCGACGTTAACCCATCCACGGCCAAGCGCCGTCGACCGTACACTATACGCCAGGCCACCATACAACCATTTTTTTGCTAAAACAAGTGACTCAACGTGTTGGTCATGACCCCGGCGCGAACGCTACATAGACCGCCGATTCTGAAGTCAGGTAGCTATTATACTAATACTATTAAGTCATAGTAAGATTCCTTTTTTTTTAATTTGGATTTTGTCATGACTCACATGCGAGTCACTGGCCCTGCGCGACTGTTTGAGCATGACCCATACGCTGAGTCACTGGCCCTGAATGGGTGGCTGTGCCCAGGCGCCACGAAGTCATTTGCCGCTATACAATGCCTTACTATCTGGTCTCAGATTGGCGTGGCGTCAGGGACACAGTTTTCCGTCAACGGTAACGGTAACGTCAATATTTATTTATTTTAAATACTGTTGTAGAACTTCGTGTGCGGTCCCTGGCTGCACATGGACACGACGGGCGTGGGCAAGCTGGCGCACGACCCGCCGCCGTACCTGTGCGCGCGCCGCATGACGGGGCGGCCGGCGCGCGCGCTCGTGCACACGCTGCTCAACATCGCCGACTCGAGCGAGGCGAAGGAAGCCGCGTAGTGCCTGTCTCAGTCCCGTCTCGTCTGTGGTTACTTGTTTGTAGGTAAGGAAAAAGACGCTTATTTGTTCGCTTCATTATAAACATTTGATTTACGTTAGCCGCGCCGCATGACCGGGCGGCCGGCGCGCGCGCTCGTGCACACGCTGCTCAACATCGCCGACTCGAGCGAGGCGAAGGAAGCCGCGTAGTGCCTGTCTCAGTCCCGTCTCGTCTGTGGTTACTTGTTTGTAGGTAAGGAAAAAGACGCTCATTTGTTCGCTTCATTATAAACATTTTACGTTAGCCGTTCCTGCTTTAATAATAATAAGGCACGAATGCAACCTGCCCTGCTAGCACAACTATGTTTCGCGACTCTTGTCACGCGACATAGCGCTACCCGTCACTCTCTCACATTACTGGCCAAAAAGGGATGGGTAATGACGGGGCGGCCGGCGCGCGCGCTCGTGCACACGCTGCTCAACATCGCCGACTCCAGCGAGGCGAAGGAAGCCGCGTAGTGCCTGTCTCAGTCCCGCCTCGTCTGTGGTTACTTATTTGTAGGTAAGGAGTAAGGACAAAGACAGCATCTTCGCTTCATTCTAAACATTTGGTTTACGTTACTTCTTTAACCCTTTTAACCGCCAAAGACGGCAAATCACGTCATCGGGAATTCGTGCCACTGACGCCTATTGACATCAAAAGTTTCAATGGTCAAAAACATGCTAATTCAAACCAGTATCTGTGTTTTTCAATCTCTGTTGATTTTGGAGTACTTTTTTTTTTTGGTTTGGCGTCAGTGGCACGGTGAATTGCTTTGCCGCTTGGCGCTCGAAAGGTTAATAAAAATAACAAATTTGGGTGTAGCACATTGTTACTATCAATTCTCAATATAATTTGAGGCGATGGTGCCGATTATGAAGTCTGAATCTTTTCGGTAGATGGCGCTACGATGCCACCCTGGTTGAAAAATTCAATAGCTCTCGCATCAGGTTCAGTAGTCTAATAGATAGGGCGCCCGTATTGGCTCGGAAAGCCGTCGGAGACGCGGGTTCGAACCCCGCCGGAACCATATATTTTTTAAATTTTTCGCTTCATTCTAAACATTTGGTTTACGTTAGCAGACGTTACTGCGACGTTACTTTAATAAAAATAACAGCATATTTACTAACTAGTACGATGTTTAGAAAGAGTACTGAGAGAAATTTTTATGATTTTTGGTTGTCATCAGGCGATATCATTGGTCAACACGTTCAACGCCTAAAAACAAAAAGGGTTCGTAAGAAATTATTATATTAACCTATTGACCGCCAAGCGGTCTAGCAATTTACCGTGCCACTGACGCCAGAGTAAAAAAAAAAAGATGTGCCCCAAAATCAACAGGGATTGAAAAATACTTGAAGCGGTTAGAATTACAAAGTTTTTGATCATTGAAATTTGGACGGCTGTGGCCGACGTGGCGTCAGGGGCACGATTTTTTGCTGACGGCCAAAAAGGTTAAAAAAAAAACGATTCGGCTTGTTTAGAACCACGTTTAGTGCAATTTTGATAATTCCCTATTCTTTGTTATACCTAAAATAGTATTCAAATACTTTTCCAAGGCCATTGTTAATAGGTGTTAATCGCTATCGCAGTTTATCAACAGTTCGGCGGGAACTCATTAATTCCAATAATGGTCACGTTACGCCGGTTGTGTGGCTAATGAACTGACATAAACGACGCAGACCGATTTAGATGTTATTTTCAGCCCATTAACCTGCTTACCGCCACAATCATGGTGTGGCGACAACGACCATTATCATTCCTAGCCATAAACGTACACACACTGCAGAACATAGGTCTCTGTCTCCTCCAAAGATTTCCCATAACGAACAGCACATCCATCAACTATCAGTAAATTTAACCAAGTCGTCGTAATTCAGTGAATAAAGGATTTTGACCTTACAAACGGTCCGGTAGTTTTGAATTTTTGATATGTTGTCTAGGATGGTTATTCAGTGTTTAAAATGCAAAATGCACAATTCCCCCCCCCCCCCTCCATATTGAAAAAACCGGCACTCTCTTCATATTTTTGCTCATATCTTCCTTTAGGAGCATTTTAGCTAGAAGAAAGCTTTTTCTAGGACAGATAGTTACGGAGATATCCACATTTAAAAACACGTAAATAATCGCAATTTCCTACTGAAAAACAAACTTCTGGATTATATCTTCGTTTAGGAGCATTTTAGCTACAACAAAGCTTGGGCAATGTTGTAGAGAATTAAATTTACTTATTTTATTCGCGTCTCTTCTATGCATTACCGTATAGGTATCTGTCACTTGTCATTTTGACTTTTGGATGCTGCCTGTACTTATAACTTCATACCATTTGTATGTTGTAGAGTTGTATTTTACAGTGCGATGTGTTTACAGGAGTTGGGAGTCTACTTCGGGTCTGCTCTCGCTGTTCGGCGAGCACCACACCGAGTTTGTGTTTACACATGGATCTGCTAAGGAATGGAGTGTTACTGGACTAAGTTCACATACACGCGATAACATGTGGTTTGTTCAGCTCGTGGTACAAGATTCTAGTGTTTCTTTCTAGAATCTCGTAACGCGCGCTGAATCAATTACGCATTGTTGAACGTTCATGTGAACTTAAGCTTGAACACAAGGACGAGCGAGGAATCAAACGGTAGCCTTACTGATGTCTCAAATTTGTTTCCCATTTCTTTTAAAGTATGTTTTCCACGTCATTATTTTCCAAAAAATGTGTTTAGTAACCGTCAATTTTACGGGATTGAGGATTAGGTTTTGTCATGTTAAAGAAACATTTTGAAACATCGATAGGTCATTCAGTCTGACGCACTTCGTCGCTATACAACGAGTGTGAAAGAGATAGCCGTGGTAGTGTACCCTCCTCGCACGTCCTTTTCAAGACAAAGTCGCGCAGTGGTGCTAGCCGGTTACTAGGCGGGGTTCGGACAATGACAACACAAGATACAGCCATTCAGAATGTAATTGTTTTATGCAATAAATATAATTTGGAAATACTAACAGAGTGTTTACTTCATTACATAGATTTGAGAAATGTACACATGACAGGCTACAGTAATTATACAGCGTCGTGTCCCTAGCAAGAGGTATATAGAAAAGGTATCTAGTGTTCAGGAGGCAACTAGGAAGAAACAGGCGAAATTAATTAACAGTCCGGTCGGAAATGAAACACCGATGCTTATTGACCTAAAAATGAAGAAACATTTATTTTCAGTATGTCTTTTGTATAATTTAATAACAGAATGAATCAAGTATGTCAAGAGAATAACAGAGCGGATTACTTTCCATTTCGATAGAATAAGTTTCACCAACAATAGAAATATAATATTTATCAAGTCATTTACAGTTACAAATGCAGTACCAATAAATCTAATTTATTCGTTTACTGAGTTAGTTAAATTTAAACATTTATTATGATCGTTAATGTACACGGAGCGGGGGAGGTCCCCGGCGCTCGCCGCTACTGATTCTTACGGGCACAGTATAGTATATTTTTTTGGGATTTTTTAAAGTTTTTATTCATCACGTACTTTATAAATATCTCATACTTGAAAAAAAAAAGACATTAAAATGTATCGGGTGCGGCGACGCCACACTCGCACACGCAGCAGGCACGCACGCGGCGTCGCGCCGCCACGCGCACGCAGCACGCACGCACACACGCGGCGCGCACGCACACGCACACACGCGGCGCGCACGCACACGCAGCACGCACGCACACACGCCACGCGCACGCACGCGCGCGCACGGACGGCGCAGGCCGCCGCTACCATCACATTGCGACGTTTCACACCTATTCGTTTTCCCTTTGTACCGCTACAGTTAAAATTGTTTCTTACATAGTAAAATTAACGGAATAGTTTAAAATCTAAATAAAAAGGAGAGGCGGAGGCGCCGGCGCGCCGCGCCTGCGAACGTTACAATATATCATTCAACTGAAACGATGTCAATATTTAAATTTATCGCAAACACTAGAGAAATGCAGGTCCAATACGATGGTAATATTGTGTGTCATGAAACAAAATGTATATTTGAATTCTCTGCTTTTTACACACACACAAGCCGGCGGCTCACTTCGACGTCATCATGGTGACGAATTCTGTAAACAAACAAACAGACAGGTCAGTGGACGCTCAGGCGGGGCCGCGTGGCGAGACTAGACAGAATGTTAGTACGAACATATTAAACACAACAGATAAATTAACCGATACACGTGAGATGCACTAGGAAGTTGGAACCGCTAAATATTAGACAGTAAACCGATAGAAAATATAAATCGAAGTTTCAAATTGGACCCTTCGGGTTGAACAATGAGAACAAACATGTGCTTGATGTACGAAACGAACAACATAGAGACCGGTCACATTCCACCTGGTCATGCCACTACGGGGAGAAACACCAGCCGCGTGTAGCGCGCGCGGCCCGAGGTGATATTTCCACAACTATCTATACAGATATTAGACATGCACCAGTATTAAGAGAAACGTCCTACATATCCCAGCGTAGAAATCGATTGTAATTTTGTCGACGTTCATAATAATGGTTAACAAAAACCCTCCAGTCTCATTGATTCTAACTTAAACATTTCTCCCGCGTGACAAAGTTGCAAACGACGGTTCTACGTACATCTCCCTTCGAGCGAATCCAGCAACCAAGCTTTGAGCCTCAGTTGCTGAGCCCGGCTCGAGAACCGACAGTCAAGTGAGGACCCAGTAAAAGAGTGAGATGCGAGCGGGTGGGGCGGGGCAGCTAACAGTCCAGGTGAAAAGGAACAGTTAATAACGGGTAGCAAACCATTCAGAAGACTGGCAGGTAGGTACCTAGGCAGGTCGCGTAGGCCGTCGGTCTACACTACGGGGGGATATCACAGCGTTATTTCGGTGTTCGGGTTAGTTACGAGAGGGGTACGTCGCGGCTGCTGCGCGAGAATATGAGTTTGGCGAGGGCATGGAAGTCTGCAAGAGAGAAACGTTCTGTAGCGTCGCTAGCCCGCCCGCCCGCTGGCGCGCTGTGCTCACACACAGGCAAACGAATACTAGCGGTACAACACAACTAGCGGAATACCACGCGCATTCAGGAGTACGGATCAGTGCAGTACTAGTACTACTTAGCCTAGCCTAGCTTATTACTACGGTATTCATTCTCTATTCAGTCTGCGGTTTTATGTTTAGTTGTTTTTCGTTCGACCAATTTCACAGTGCCAAAAAATGCTAAAACATCCCGCATAAGTGGCAAACGAGACTTCTAAACAGTTGTTTACCGGACGACCGAATCTAGATTTAGACATTGCCGTATGATTTGGCTCGGGATAGACAAAGAATGCTTTGAAAATCGAATTGATCGCTTCATTTTTGGTTGTTCGTTCGGCACCGAGTGTTTGTACGACTAACTTGCCTAAATTATGGTTTTGGTATGATTGATGTGCGAAATTTCGCGAGTACGGTTGTTGCTTGTACGCGACGAGACATTTACGAGGGGCGTAGTGCGAGTTGTTGACAACCGGCGCATCGCCACGTGACGCCGCTGGCCCGCGCCCAAACGCAACGCTTTTTTATAATCGCAGGAACATAACACTGTATCCATGCAGCGCTCGTCTTACACCGATGCCCGATACGTGTCGCATTCTTCGGTACGCGCACGTCACACTATTGTTTTCTTCGATTGTCTTTATTCTACAGCGGTTTTGCGACGTTCAAGAATATTGCGGTTTCTCCCTGAGCGTGTAATGTTGTCGGAGCAGCTCGAAACCCACGGAGTCATATGAGAAGACGGTATTTACAGCATTAACTCGAATTCTCTGAACTTAATGACGGTTTGTAAGCGCTTTCGTAATTTACGAGATATCTTGAAAGAACGCACGACTTTGGATTATTTAAAATGTTCGGTGTTCGTAAATCACGAGTATCATAAACGTTGGGCGAGCGAGTGAACTTGTTTTCTCGGGGAAGAAATTTATCGAGTCTCTGGACTCTGGAGTTATCGAAATAGCTCCATCACCGGGTTAGTGCGCGACACGGCATGCGGGACGGACCGCTAGAGGGTGGTATTCTCCTAGCTCTTACACATACCATATCCATTTATACACAGCGTGCTGAGCCAAAAGGGGGAGGAATGTTCGCCGCTGTGACGCTCTTGGGCCGTTTTGGCTTAGCATCGATACAATCGGCAACGGATATATCTACATGAACGAGGCGCTCAAGCTCTCAAACTCCTCACTACATTTTGAGGCGTCCAGGCGACATGCCCGTTACCAACTGTCCATATATTTATGATAATATAATTGGTCGGTTGTCCATCACATTCTGCTTTATGAGAAGCAGAATGTGAAGATGCTGACCAAAGAAAAACAGCAGTAGACGTTGCTTCACCACCAATGAAAGTAACATAGGTGAGAAAGCAAAATCATTTCAGGGACCTTCATATTTTGGAGGGCTCTGAACATCTTAGCGGGACACAAAAACTTCCCATTATGAATGACAGCGGTCGGATAAGGCCACGTCGTAGAAATCTGAATGCCATGAATGCGTATGGCGTGACGTGTTATCAATGATGTGCCAGAATTTTGGATGCCAAAATGTATGAATCAATTTCTACGATGTGTTTTTATTCGTCCGTAGGTCCAAGCACAATGGCGGATCCATCGCATTTGTATATGCGAAAAAGACAAATGTATTATATAGGACAACAAGGAAGTCATCTATATAGTGATCCTTTTAAGGCGGTCAGAGCTCTCTCTTCGTAGTGTGGCGTCGACTTGAACGTGATTCACTCAAACATTTGACCGTTTCCTACAGGAAGCTAAAGCACCAATCTCTGTTCTTATAGATACAAGTACATATACAGATATCTTGACCCACGAATCCCACGTTTGACTTCAATATTACTTAAACAGCTACCAGATCGACGCAGCTCGCTATTTCAGTAAAAGATTCACTCTTTGCCCATTAAGGCCTAAATTATAATTATCAGGAAACTGATGCTTTAACCACGACGGCCATGATACGTCTACGAGAATCATGTGCAATCGACGTTTCCTGCCAACTAGGCACGAAAGATGGCACTACACTCGGCCCGGCAGCCAAACGGCTCACTATATCATTTATTATCTTAATGCCCGTGTTGCACTTGTATCGGGTGTAGCGTATTAACGCAATAAGAAAACACATTATCGCCCAACACTTTAGAGAGTTTTATGACTTTAGACGATAATCGATTTTTCATCACACCCAGGAATTTCCCTTCTCACATTTACACGTTTGCCGAAATAGGCATGCATAAGCATATGTACCTACGAGATTACGAGACTGATATCCGGTTAGGGAAAGTCAGAACTAGCGACCCGCCCCGGCTGCGCACGGGTGCAATGCTGATAAATTATGCATTTATTATACATATAAACCTTCCTCTTGAATTACTCTCTCAATAAAAAAACTACATCAAAATCCGTTGTGTAATTTTAAAGATCCAAGCATATATAGGGACAGACAGACAGACAGCAGGAAGCGACTCTTGTTAATTAAAACTCAGAATGTCGACGTTTATGAAAAACAGATGTTTTATATATAAAAAAAAAGAAATCTCAGGTCAGTACTGTGTTATAACATAAGCATAACACCATTTGAAATTGTATAACTTATGCAACTTTCGTTCAAAATACAATAATTATGATAGTTTTTTTTTCCGCTACAGTACTTATCTTATTTTTTCTATCGCAAGTGTAACAGAAGCATTATAATGGGGACAACGTGGACGTAAACGCGACCGAGCGAAGTGCCAATTGCGTCTTGTGGCTTAAGGTTTGTCCTTGGCGTCTGGTGTCGATGCACGCGAGGTGCAAGCTTAGGGACAGACCTAAAAGCGTGCTCAAATATGTGTAGCTCGCTGATCTATATCAGTTTAACTTAACACAAAATTCATGGCCGTGCGTTTAGGTCAGTCCTTTCAGATTTGGTCTAGTCTCGGAAAATATACACATCGTCGGGGATAGTGCAAATACCGCGTAAGTAACAAGTGTAGATACGAATCAATAATCAAACAAATGCTAAGTATTTTTTTGAAATGAGAACTTTATCGACAACTGTTATTTACGCGGCATTGCACTATCCCCGAAGATATTCTTATCGGCCGTTGTCAGGCGCTATTCCCCGATAACTTTAGACACCTGGGGCAACTCCGAAGATCATAATTAGAACTCTGTATCCTGCAGTCTCTCGCATTCTTCAGCTTAACAATTTATGTGAGCGGAACAACACGATGTTCAAATTTCGAACTTCGAAGTAACACCTCAACTAGAGATGTGCCGTTCTCGAGAACATTTCCTATTGAAATCGGGGAACGATCTCGAGAACGGCACATTTCTACCGTCAACTGAACCGTGTAAGATCGACGTGACGTTACGTACCCTCGTAATTGACCTGGCCGTCGCCGTCGATGTCGGCCTCGCGGATCATCTCGTCGACCTCCTCGTCGGTGAGCTTCTCGCCGAGGTTGGTCATGACGTGGCGCAGCTCGGCCGCGGAGATGAACCCGTTGCCGTCCTTGTCGAACACGCGGAAGGCTTCGCGGATCTCCTCCTCGCTGTCGGTGTCCTTCATCTTGCGAGCCATCATTGTGAGGAACTCGGGGAAGTCTATCGTGCCGTTACCTGGAAAACGATAGGGTGCGTTCGTTAGTTTTGATTTGTTTATGGCCAGTTCGTTTCATTGGGCTGCATAACAGTAGAAAACTTGCCTGCTTATACAAAGGGAATAATATTGACAGAAAATTACATCGGTTATGTTCAGAAGCAATCGAAAACTATACTAGTGTCACTAGAACCGCGAAACAGATTGAGAGGAGAATAGTGAATTAATTGACTGGATTAGGTACACCATTAACGGTCTTTATTTCTAATGGATCAATTTCTATTTGAATTACGCATTTTAAGGGGAGGCCTTTGCCCAGCAGTGAGAAACAGCGGGCTCATAATAATAATAAGGTTGTTGTGAAAAGGTGCAGAAAAATGCCATTGTAGGAATATAATTATTATCTTGATAACTTAAGATGATAGCCTTTAGTCATCCCATCAAGTCATCACTCATCACAATGACTAAGGTTGAGCTCACAGCATCACTGACGCATTTCCGTCCTACATGAATATATTATCATGACTTTAAACGACATCAAATTTTCCACTTCCCATAGCCAATACGACATCTTAATCATCATCCGTGTTTTTGTAATAAATATTGAAAACGTGAAACATAAAATCTGTTGTTTGTCCAGAACACCCACCGAGGTCGTTTTTCGTAAACGATGATGTAACGCTAATTAGTCTCATTAATCAATCCGCATGTTAATATCATCAGCAGTCCGCTTCGTCGAAGTTCACGGGACTAACCTTGGCACCTGGGCTAATAAATAAAAATGAGACAACTTAACACGAATCGATCTAGTTCCAAATTAAGCTCATGTGTTATGGGTACTAGACGACGATATACATACTTATATAGATAAATATATACATAAATACATAGAACAACCAAGCACAAATATTCGTGTTCATCACACAAATATTTGCCCTGGCTAGGATTCGAACCCGGGACTGCTGGCTCAGAAGGCAGGTGTCCACAAACTGCGCCAACCGCGTTTATATTCAATATTATTTCTAGCCCCCGCTTTGTTTACGCGACCGAAGAACGGTATGAGATGTGACCTTAATTGACGACCCGAAAATAAAGTCTAATAAATAAAACCTGTCGGAAATGTCACTAGAGAATGAATATTATAATCAGAATAAAGAGTCAAAAGGATTCTTTTCGAGACAGTTGTAGAGGAAGTGAGGTGACAAATGATCAGTTTATTCAATCAGGCGCGGTGGCCGGCGATAGATTAGTGTGCCACTTAATAGATACGCAAGCCGACGTTATTGTTCACACTCGCCGACTACTCAATTGGAAGGGATGGGTTCCCATATTTTCATCAATACCGATCGCTCGCTGTATACTATGAACTATGAGGTATGAATTTCCTGATGATACTGAAATAGTGTACACAAATACAACATACAACTGAAGGCGACGTTTCTACAGAAAATCGCGTTCAATGTATAATAATCTTGATTCCAGGAAACAATCCGATTCTGAAACGCCAAGAGTTAGATTTACGGCGCAATAAAGGCTCGTGAAGGCGTATGATTCGTATTGCCCATTAATGTGCCGTAAAAATGTATATATAATATATACAGGCATAAGACGACTCTGTAAGCTAGACGCGCGCTCTTACAGCGCCGATCTTTGGCAAACGTAAACGTGAGGCGGCAAAACCGTTTTGCACAATGAAGCATATTGTTCATCATGTCGCAGTGACATCATTGCCGGCCGTTGATTAAATCATCCGCACAGGGCCGAAATTCGGGCAAACAAGGCTCGTTGCTTGCTGACGATGTGTCAGTGTTATCAGTTACATTAACACAACCATAAAGCGAGGGCGCGGCTATTAAAAAATCCGAACTGGTATGTTTGGACACATGGGGCAAACAATCTGCGACATGCGAAGCGTTTTTAATAAGAGCATTAACACGAGAGAAAAAAACCGTCTAGGGAATGTCGGGAAACGCCGTAGATTCCAAATTCCAAACTTTTAAGTGTCCGTTTGGTTTTGGTAACTTTGCTTGCACATTTCGGACGCGATACAAGAAACAAGGACAGTTTTTTTCTAGAAGTCTCGTCGGCTCGGATAAGCCATTGGAGTTGGATTTGCATCCGGTGCAAATAGGCGCATGTTGTGAATAATTCAGAGATGTAACAATACGGCTCCGTTCTTCGGAAGCGCGATCCGCCCCGCACGACCGCACACCGTGCGAATCCGCGAAATAGAATAATTTACGAGCAAGATCGCGAGGGATTTACTGATACTCATTAAAATTCTAGTATTGCTTTGCGTTGTAAATTTGTATCTAATTCTAATACACAGGAGATTATTACCTCTATTACCTAGTCCGAAATTATTTTACATTGATGTAACTGATTGTAAAATTTACTTCAATTCCAACCCTCGTGATGATTTTTTCGAGTAACACTCCATCAGTTCTGCTGTCCTGTTTTGATTCTGATCTTGACTCACAGTTCTTTCAATCAGAGTTTACCATCAATCGTTCACGTTTTTCTTTCATGGCATGACAGTGTAGGTACCATTTCCATTACCTCAGTCATCTGAACATCACGAGATCGTGCGTTGATTTACCTGTTCGGGCACTTACAGCCTGTTGCCACTTCTTAGACTTGACTGCGGAACAAAAGGGAAGTTCTATCCAGAACAGTCCTCATACCTTGCGATGACAGTATCGGTTAAACGCTTCGTCAAGGTGCAAAAATAAGTGCGAGTTAAGTTTGGCGCATCTAATTGTGAGTTAACCTTTGCGAAGTGTTCCGCGGGCTATTTATACCGTTGCGCGATACGCTGAACTTTCGAGAATGCACGCCGCATTCCGACCACTTGTTCTAGCACCGCACCTGGGCTGATCGGATCACTTGTCACCTCGGCTGGTTTCCCAGTCACTACAAGACTGTTTTAGTATTCCGCACGTCAAGTAATGGCACTATTAATCGAGCGGCTATAGATCGTATCTTCCTGGGTGAAGTTCATTGGCATTTGTGGAGGAGTGTACAATAGACAATAATTCATAGGATGAAGTACATATATGGTGGAACTGATACCATTTAAGGTTGGTAGGCGGAGGGGGGAACAATGGCTTCGCCTTGAACTCGCGACGCGACTGCAGCCGCCATGTTTGCTGTTTTTGCATCGTTCTCACAGCATTCTGGAAACCCAGTTGCCATGTTTATCGTTAATAACATAAACACCACATTGTATTGGTCTAACCTCAAAATATTTATGAAAAACTGTTTCAGTCAAGGACTAGTACACGCGGTTTTAAGGAAACGTTTAACATTAAAATGGACGCAGGAATTTCCGTCAAGTGTTAGGAGGATAATTTGTTTGTTGTAATTCAATTAAATATATCGTCCGGTTACAACCTAAACTCACAAAAAATTCTACAGGCTTTATTTTAAGTAAGTAGGTATTTGTTACTTTTTTGGTTGTGAGCGGACAATATGTTTAATTTCAGTAGCTTTACAATTCTGACGAGTCACTCTTCAAACCATAGTCAGTGTTAAACAAAGCAGAATACACAAGATTAGTGTTGAATAGCATAATGCAATGTTGTAGTGTAGCAGAAAAGCCCTCATAACTCAATTTCCGATTCAATCGAACTGACACGAGTACACGTGTGTCGTGTAGTACCTGTAGGTAGGTAGGTATATACTCTTAGGCACGGTATGCGTGTTTGTAGGGCGTTGCGGGCGTCGCGGATGGCTTCCCCTGGTCGATACCGCTGCGTGTGAATTATAATGCAGCCTGCCTGTGAGGCTTCTAGCGATTCTTTACAATCTCATTATTGAACCTTATTTAGCCGTTGATAACGGATATACTTTCCTTCAGGTGCATTCATAGCCGATTGCATATCGAACGCGTCTTTTCCATATATGTATCTGTATTTGTATTTACATGTAAAATTATATCTGATAATAGGGAGTTGACGTTGAGGGATAAGATTCTATGATGGTTAATATCAAATAATGAACTAAAGATTATTCAACAAACTATGAAAAACCGATAACATTTGGCTCATTATCCCAAACGTAAATCAATCTAAATATTTTTAAACTTTTAGATGAAGCCGTAACGTCATAATTCCGACGGAAACGAATCGATTAAAATGGCAGCGAAGCCGCAATCAAACCGACAATCTAAAAGCAATTTTGTAAACACACGTCGCGCGTCGCTTTCGGGGAGAGTCTGTTCTACTAAAACCCAATAATTCTCCTCTACAACCCACCTAGTCAAAACGACGTATATTCCTTCTTAATCTGCTCTAATGAAGGTCACGCGTTATCACAGCTATAAGGAGAGATGAACTCACTCCCATTGTCTTGCGAAAAATACATTATTCAGGAGGAGTTTATCCGCAATGAGTGCCAAGTGAGCTTTATATAAAGCGTTTAGATTTATTATTCGTTAGTCATAGCTTAGATCAGCACCGGCATCTAATGAGCGACTAGCGAATATCCCGCAGTTGAAGAGTAATAAACAGCTTCATACTTGTATGTTTGGTACCTGAACGCTTTAATTTTGCTACCAAGAGACTGGAAACAATGCCCATGCTTAACAAACCGTGTCATGGGTGCGGTTATGGAATATAACGTAGGTGTATTTTGCACAAGCGGCAAGGACGGTGAGTCAACATGGCGTCAGCACGCGCTCCAATACAATCCTTATACGACTCTCAATTAAACGAGCGACCAGATTACATGCCACCTAAATAATCATTGCCAGCTATTTGCGGACGCTCTTAATGAAAGTAATCCACTGAAACGTCAGCCTATTACAGCGCCAGACTAATGAATCTTAATTATTGACGGTTTTAAAAATATAACAATAGATTTGGCTACGGCGAAGGCGGAAGATGTTGCAATAATTCGTCGAACACGACCGCCGGGGGTGAGCGTTCGCATTATGTTCCCCGTTTACCGCACAGCTAAAAGCCTAACATCAAAGCTATTGATTCCCGATCGGGAATCGAGCAACCGTCAAGATAAGCGGATGAGGCGCTCGTCAAGTCCCATCATTCTTCATGTTATAAGAATAAACCCATCAAATTAAGTAGATGAGAGCCGGGATGATGCTCCGACACAAACGATTACACGAGCGCGTCTGGTCCACGCGATCGCGACAAACTGGCGTCTCGCCAATAGGAATATGCAAATTCATTTGCAATCTGCGATTCCGACTGCCGCTGCGTTTTGCTAGATGTCAACAATGTTTATATCGGCGTAGTGATCGCACGAGTACCTCGGATTATCACCCATTTCCTATGCAAATCGCGGTGCCAACTTGCAAAACGTTGCTGCCGTTTCTTCGCTAGGGACCGCAGCACCTTAATTTAACGGAACACTCGCTTCAATTAGAATGAATTCCGTCCTAACGCTCCCTCAAATTACGAATCAATTTGATTAACATGCGTCGGTGGTCGCCCAAAAGACGGGGGCCGGTCCCAAATAGTCGGTTGAACTAATTTGGTCCGTGATTCAGATTCTCAAAGGGCACTCTCGGAGCAATTAGGACGACAATGGGTCAGCTATCTAGGCGAGTGTTCCTGATGCGACAGTCCGATGGCCCGATAAATAGCTTGGCCCGCGTCCAAATCCTAACCATTAACACTACAGTTTGCCCGCTGACGGCTACACTTTGTGTAACTGATGTTAATGCGTTATATAAAGTCACTGCGCCACGCTTCAATGGGCTCGAAGGCTCGGGTTCGCGTCTGTTTCAGTGCGCCCGTTCATTACCGCACTGCGGTTATGCCTCGCCGCAATCTCTTGCATATCATCTATTTAATTACCATCATTTGAAGGATCGTTTCTGGTTACTCCAAACACGAGCGGAGCCATCAGCGCCAGGAATGTCGCTGATGCCTAAAGTTATTTGCGACAACGGTACATGTCGTCTTTGGATTGCGCGTTCATTCGTTGTCCGCCATCTTGACTGATTTATACCAGACATGTAGCCTCGACACAAACCAGAAGCGTTTCCCAGGAATTCCTTCAGCAAGCGAAACCCTAAACGCAATTAGTGAATAAGTAAAATAATTAAGTTAGCTCCGAGAACAAACAGGATAGTAAACTACCGTTACAGTAACTGTTGGTGGTAAACAAATAAGGTAAATGATTGTAGAAGGAAACTAATAGCCTGTTGGCTAGCTAATTGGCGAGCTGAAAAATAGCGAGGTATGAAACCACGAGGAAAATAAATGGTCTCGACGGAGAACAAATGGCGGCATTGGGGCGCGAACTACATAATAATGTCGAAGGAAAGGTCAGCCCTTGACGCATCGCCTCCATAAACCCCGAGTTGGAACCAAATTGACTACGGCTCTTTCATTATGCGAGGAGAATCGCTAATAGTGTTATCGTGTGTGCATAGGGATTTGGCTTAGGTTGATATTATTTCTCTGGCCTTGATAGAGTTCACCAGCTAAGAAGTAGAATAGGAAATATTAAAAGACGGAGGCTTTAAAAATTCATCGTGACATGGCGTGAGAAAGCGCGGCTCGGCGAGGCCCGATCGATGGCGGGTTGCTTGACCGGTAACCTATTTTCATTGTGATCCCGGATTAGAAGCATAAACAGGCGCATGCGATGTTGCGTCCGTAAATCACAGGGATCGACACACGTCACATCTTGCCGTCTATCAACAACCAACACGATCTCTATACGTCATTCGATCTAGTGCAGTTGAGGTAACTGTTATTTACGGGATAACACACGTTGAAGAGTATTTTTCGCAGGTGTTGCAAATGTTCTAGCACATTTCAGTGATATTTTCATGTAAACAAACACAGTCTACATGTTGGCTTTCCAACTTTGTAAGATGCGTGGGACTGTAAGGATTTACGAAAATATGTTTAAACTAAATTGCGACCAAATTGACGATTTGTTATCCAATACAGTTGTAGCATAGTAAATGTTAGTCAACTAGTTTCATTCGACGTCCCTAGATCGATAACTCCATTATGATAAACTGGTTCCCGACCAACTTTCTAAGTGAAACGAATTCAAAGGCAGGTAGAAAATAGGAAACTCGGTCAACCTGTTACAACTTCGTCTCGATCGATAGGGCATATTCCTACGTTGAGTAATGGGAGGTCGATTCAGGTCAATCGAGTCAGGCAAGTGGATCGCATCGCCTCGATGCAGTCAGGCTAATTGGCGTAGCCTCCACTACGCGACTCGCCGAGCGGAATGTAGGGCCCACCTGCGAGCCGATTTGCATTTTTATGCAGTCAATTGAGCGATATGAATGGCACTGCCATATCGCATTAGCATGCTTACGTACACATGGAATGTTGATGAAAAATCTACGTGATATTCTAGAACATTTTTAAGATTTCGTTCTAAGCGATAAACCGTGTCAACCCCACGTGTGTACTTCTACACTTTACATTTCCGCTCGCAAATCCAATGCACGGCTCGAGGGGATTACGGCCGTGGGTGGAACGGGTGAGCTCGGCTGCAAGCGACGCTAGAGCGGCTCGAGGCCCGTGACACGTGCCCGTATTGATCGCGTCTAGCCCCCCGCCCCGCCGGCCCACAAAAAACACTCCAGCAATCCACAATTCCTTGTTTTCGTGGAGTCGCGGTCTCATCGTGCTTTATCGCCTCATTAAAAGTTATCGACGTTGAGACAGCTCGTTACTGCAGTCTTTATGAGGTCATAATTACGTCAAGCAAAGCGTCAATTTTTATTTTCGCTAAGTTTATAGCAGATCTCAGTTTTATTAGACGACTCCGCTCCAATCGGCAGTGATAAGACTGTAAAAACGTGATTTGTTCTCGCGCAGGAATTCTGCTCTGTTCAATCAACAGGACTGATAGAAAATGTGTTGGTGTCGTTTATGCCCTAATTTATGTATATGACTCATAATAAATAGCTGATAAATTTCGCGTTAGGGGACGGCAAAGCGTATCGTTAGAGACGAACGTCGACCGGCGGATTTATTAGGTGTTTATTTAAACCGAACCGTAGTGTCCAGTCAGCTGTCGAAGTAAAGTCGGCCAGGTTTAACGTTCCCGTGGGATCGGTCCGGAAATAGCGCCGGCGCGGGGCGACCGCCGCGCGCGCATATGTGCGAGTGAACGACTTCTTATCGCGCGCCGTGACAACACCGCAAGAACCTTGCCAACTAGGGGACGAGGACCTTCGCTAGAAAAACATTCAACTTCGGGAATAACGCTTTGTTACAGTCGCGACGTAAATCTCGGCAGTAAGAATTTATCAGCTGTAAAGCTAAACCGTAGCGTCCGCCCGCTACGAACCGCGCTGTCAGCCGTTCCCGTTTCAGAGTTCGGTTTTACTGCCATTATCAGGATTCTCAGCTGCGCCGTACGGTTCAGCGCTCGCGTAAAACTGCACTCGAAACGCCATAAAGCAGTCTCTTTGCTTTGCAGAGGGTTCAATGAAACTTGGGTGCAACTGGGCCTTTGCGGAAATCGGTCAGTGGGAGTTAAACGCCAGCGCACGCCTACGCGACGACCGCCCGGCGAAATTTGAAAATCGACCGAAACATGCCGACCGGTACGCGGCGATAGTTGTTAGCGCGACCAAAATAAAGGGTGTGACGTCGTCGGTTGCGTGAAAGTCACTTTTTGTGCGAGGTGCATCGGCGCTTTCTCGACGAGAGCGACGATTTATCAAGTGCTCGCCGACAGCCCCGGCTGGACAAGATAAATAATCCATCCGTGCCAACTATGTTAAAGGGAACGCAAATTGCTTGACATTGATCGGGATGGAATGCCGATTGAGAAAAGCTGTTGCATCTGTCACGTGGAGAGATCAAAGTTTACAAAATCGATACCAAAAACATCGTAGTAGGACGCGGAATATCGTCGTATGTATTAAATATATTGTGGCTGGGAGTTGGCACGGCGCGATCGGCGGGAGTAGTAAACAATCGTTCTGGGAACATTAAATAATTACTCGCGGCACAGGCGACGTTCATTACCGGTGGAAGTTTGCCCAGGGAAATAATATTTATCGTTCAATATACACACGCATTGAAGCGTTATCTCGCTACGTATTCATAGAAGTACAATACATACAAAAATATCTTTAAAGTTACATCGAACGAATAGTTTCCAGTAGACCAGTCGCACGTGCTATTACAATTTGTCAACTCGAGCGAATTCCCTGCACCTCTGTTCTGTTACCTCTTTAATTAAAGTCTATTCGTAGTATTCTGAGTTTACGACCAATTCGTCTGAATTCCAGACCCCGACTCAAATATACTGTATTCGCTGAATCTACAGATCTTATATAGAAACAGAAGGAGAATTATTTGACGTTGAGATTTGGAACAATTCAAACCAGTGTTAGTATTCTTCCTACATTTATCAAGATTTTCAGTTTTCCTGATTGTTCGACGTCAATTGAACTTAAGACGAAGACGATGGGTTTTGATGACATCTAATCTATTATTCCTTGTAAAGAGCTCTTCAAAAAGTCCTAAAGTTAATCGATTAATTTAATACCAATGTGGCATCGTATGATCGTGTCATCGTAACCCGTTACACAAACGTTTTTAATGTCAAGGTTATATTAGCGTGACGCCTCTGATTTGGTGAAATACAACGTGATAACACGCGACACGAGGCGACATTTATAAGAAGTATAACAAAGTGTAGTATAAGTTTATACAACTGGCCATAAACATACAACTATTGCAAAACGAATCCCCATATTTTTACGGACCAGCCGCGACTTGCGCGACCAGCGGCAACAGCAAGCGGCGAAGAGATAGGTCCAAGCACGGCGGTCATACGAGTGTCGATGTCGTGGAATTTTCGTCATATAGAAAACGTTCGAACAACGCAATGATACTAGGTTCAGGGAAGTACAAAAACAATACTGACCATGAATGACCCTCCAGATATTTGACACTGAGACCGATCCCCAAAAACTATAGCCATGCAATGGAACTAGAACAAGACGTAATTGTATTTCAAATAATTACTGATCGCTGTACACTGCTGGACATGTTTGTTCCCTGTAGAGTATAGACGTAGAGCTATTCCTCCTCCTCCTCCTAGCCTTGTCCCATTTTTTGAGAATGAATTCTCAATTGGGGTCGGCTACCTAAATCCCAAGATGTGGCGTAGGCACTAGTTTTTACGCAAGCGACTGCCATCTGACCTTCCAACCCAGAGGGGAAACTAGGCCTTATTGGGCTTAGGTGGTTTCCTCACGATGTTTTCCTTCACCGAAAAGCGAGTGGTATAAATATCAAATGACATTCCGTACATAAGTTCCGAAAAACTCATTGGTACGGGCCGGATTCGAACCCGCGACCTCCGGATTGAAAGTCGCATGCCCTAACCACTAGGCTACCACCGCTTTAGACGTAGAGCTATTAATGACAGATTATTATACCTCTCCCGACTAACTAGGTTCATCTTAGTTCCCTAGTAGGGTGTCGAATGTCAACACAAGATGATGAACTAAGTGCACCGCGAACTGAAAAAGACATTTTAAAGGATAAATCCTGACTACAAACAGTCTGGACCGGACTAACCACAAACTGAAACGAGTGGCTGATAAGCCGGACAGGAAAATGGCCTGTTATCGAGTTCCGTCGGCGAATTAGTCGTCGGCGGCAGCCCTGTCGGAAACGGCTACACGCTCCAATGGTTGCTGAATTTGGGAGGCTTCACGCTAATGTCAATGACTATCGTATGATAGGGGCGATAATAGTAAAATCACTTTTACTATTCGATCGACCATATCAACAATTAATTGAAATTTTACTAGATTCATAGGAGAAATAGGTAGGAATAGTCGATGTGTTTTTATTTGGTTGATGCTTGTAAGTGCGTTATTGAAGAGGTTAGGTAGTCTTATTAGAAGTCTAATAAATTATATTTTTTCCGATAGTCATTGCTTTAAGGATGTACAAACTAATGTTTCCAAATCATTTATTTTTTAATTTCCGAGATGTCAGTTTAATAACACCCAATTTAATTAAAAGCTGGTCGATGGTAGACGCTTATCAAAGTCCCTTATTGCATTGAGGTCACAACCTTTTAAAATTATGTCTGTAAACTTACCTATTTGTGTAGGTAGCTACGTAGGTACTTACTCGACCAATAAATCTATTAGAAAATAAAATATCAAATTACGAGTATGTAATTGAAATGTGGCTTAATCGCTTGAAGCGTTTTATCTGTTACAAAGTACTTAGAAACAACGAGTTTATTCTAGCCACTTCATTTTATACATTATCATTATCTGTTGCGGTTTGCAACTGTATCCTCCAGACAATAACAGGCTCTTGAATGTGCGAGTAAGTTACGAACACACGTATGATGTATGTTAATATGCTTGAAAGCTTTCTACTTAATATTCATTGGTTCGCTGTCAAGTCTTATTTGTTTATCCGCACAGCGACTGACGCGTTGGTTTTGGATACAGTCGAACTAAAATTCGGCTACGATTGTCTTATTCTCAAGGACTTGAGTTCTGAAACAAGCGAGACAGGGAGAAACGTGTGCAGACCTTATTTAAATGCAAAAAAGGCTTACGTTTGCAAATGGTTGCTCGAGTCAGACTCCGTGGAAAAATACACACGTGTTATATGGAGACATTAGCTGCTGTAATGTTATATTATTATGCAAAATGAGGCGTCTCTGAATACACACAAAATCTCGACGACGACATAGTTAGCTTTCAGCAGTGAAAATTACCGTGAAATCAGGACCAAATCATCAGACGTTAATATGTCTGAATTTCTTACATATGAATCTTTCGCGGCATTCATATATATGGACGAGCAAGAATAACAATTTTTCTATGTTGCGGCGATTCAAACAAGAATTATTAAAATGCTAGCACAGACATGCAAGCTATAAACGCTAACCAAAAAAAAAGCTACGGACGAGCAAACTAAATGTGCCTACAAAGTAATTTTTTTTTGTTTCATATTAACCTTTTGACCGCCACAGTCGGCTGTGGCCGTCAACAAAAAATCGTACCCCTGACGCCACGTCGGCCACAGCCGTCCAAATTTCAATGATCAAAAACTTTGTAATTCTAACCGCTACAAGTATTTTTCAATCCCTGTTGATTTTGGGGCACATCTTTTTTTTTTTACTCTGGCGTCAGTGGCACGGTAAATTGCAAGACCGCTTGGCGATCAATAGGTTAAAGAATACGATAGAAGCATGCCAAACGCAAATCAACTGGTTAATGCAAAGGGTCTCAACAGTGAAGTCAACTGATACAACATTGTAATTCAGAATAAGGACGAACGTCCCAGTTGCCACCCAGTAAACATGCACAATGCAAACATTTACGACTTGCTCGAGGATAATGCATTAGCAACAGTCAAGGAAACAAGGGACTTTAGCGTTTTGCAAGACAGTAAATACTTCATTCCGAAACCTATTTACGAGTTCAGGAAAACAGGACAGCAATAATAAACACTCAGCCACAATAACCACGTAATAAACGAACATACAAACATCCCAGGCGCAGTATGAGTCCAGGAAACTCGAACTGTCGTTCCTAATTAGCTTTAGTGACATGTTAGCACTGTAGGTACGCCAGTTAATATCCTGTCACGATTAATTATGTCCTCAGCGCAAGTATAGTGTTACGCGCATCGACAGTTTCTATAATTGTTTCAATTATTCACACCAACATACTGCTGTTGTGAGGAGAAATGATAAGCGATTTATGAAGCTTACTGGCGTATATTCCCTTTATCTTTTAAAGGCTTTATATATATAGATGTGAAAGTGTGCTCTGTACAACCACTGAAACGATAATGGATACGACAGATAAGCAATGATAGCTTCAAACAGTAAAGTTGTGATAAAGGAGTGCACGGAAGATAAACTTTAAAGTCATCGTCGTTTCAAAACATTTATATACTGAAGTAAATTACTTAGTGGCATGGCACTTTGCTTATTACATTTGTGAAGAAATAGAAATAAAAAGCAATAATGTGTCGATATCGTCACTGACGGTGTCCCAAATTAGGCCTAGTTTATTTGACAAATAGCTAGCTGGTCACCAAATTAAATAGCAAAGAAGTGGTTTGTAACAACTACAGCCCGAGTTAGACCTATCGAAATAATAGACAATATTCTAGCCTCGATACTAACGAGTATAACGTACCTAACTATGAGAACGCAATTTCTCACAATCTTCAACAGAGTCAGCACAAAACAGGACAAGCTACATCTTTTCCTACCGGTACCAGTTTCAATAACAATACCTAGTAACATAAAAAAAGAATATGTTTCTGTTTATCAATACTGGCACAGGTCCGTGACAAAATATCCTTATTCATAAGGATGACTGATGGTGTCTATTAGCCCAAATAATTGGCCCCTAACGAGTTTTAAATTGCTGTCACGTTTTTGTTTACTTTAATGTTTATCGATACATACGTGCGAGTATAGGAAAATTTTGGTAAGGTAACACACGAAACTCCTTGCATACTGCCAACTTTACACATACATTATGCATGTATGTAAGTGGGTAAGATTTTTTGGCTTTTTAAGACAAATTAAGCAAGTCGCTCCATATGTCTTATTTTTTGTTCAAATGCAAACCAAACATTCTCGCATTCATATTATTACCATGCATTAACATACGATTTGTATCTTAACATAAATCTGCGTTCTAATTCTTTTAAATCTTCAAATCAACACAAATACATAATTGTTTACAGCACAAAAGAACATCTACAATACAGATACTAAAGGTCAACATCAGGTATTATCGCTAAAAGGTGATCTCCAACAGATTAACGTCTTGTCCTGATTTCAAGCAGAGAAAGACCCGGGTACCTTCCCGATTTAGCTCCGCCATATTGAATTCTGCAAAATATTTACAGCAATATGGCGACTGATAACGCTGGTATCTGTGTTTACAGGCTTACTTGTAAACCTAGCGATATGAAGCCCGTTCCTGTCTTAATAATATTTAAACGTTTTATTAAAGATACTCCGACTGTTCGCCAACATCTATAGTCCCCCGACTTATCGTCAATATAAAAGCCGATTAGTCGGATAGTCGTTAAAATCTATTATCTTCTAGAGATAGGCAGAGTAACCGGCAATTCGAAAACCGGTTTAGTCTGCAAAATTAGTCGGCCCAACTCTATTTTATCTAACAGTTCCTTCCATTTTAATCTAGTTATTCCATTGCTTGGCTCGACGTGTAGTCGTCTAATAATTGAGATGGATGGTACGAGTATTAGTTTAATTTGACATGAATTCGTCTATCTCCTTGGACTTGAATTATATAAATACGAGCCATATTGTACTACTACCTACTTCTGCAAGCCCGCAAAGTTATATAAAATGAAAATCACTAGCGAAGATTAGGATTTTATTATAATTACTATTATTTGTGTTCTTATGTTTGAGATAAGTATTATACCATGCGAAGTGCTATCACCTAATTCTGTGTGGTAATTTCAGAGTACCAACGCAGTACTTGAGCCCAAGCTTTACTATGAAAATACCGTCCCACCTCACCGCATTGAACTATCAATTACCCTGTCATGTCATTGTCAGTCCGTCTCATTCATGAGTTCATGAATGACCATACCGCGGGGTTACTGTCAGCCTGAATGACAACCGCTGTCCTTAATGTTATTACTCCACAGGTTTGTTTCTGAATCAACACACGGCATGTAAGTGTTGAATCAGCGCGAAGTTCCAACTGTACACAGTTTAATTCTTGTTTGGTTAACCGCCAAATAAACATTTGTTTAGTCGTATCATGCGACGCCAAAGTCACATGGACTAAGGTGTCACCTACACGCTCCTGTTTATATTAGAAATAGAATGCTCTTTATTGCACACCTCAACAAGACAGAAAACAAACATGGACAACAAGCAAAATTACTATAGAGGTAAACAATAGGTAGGTTGTCTTATCGCCAGAGCGATCTCTTGCAAATAAACTTTGGGTAGCGGATTTTCAAATGAACGTTTCACCTCGCCTTCGGTTCGGGCAACAAACGCCTGCGATCTGGGACATTCACGGATTCACCGCCCTAGGTATGTAATGTACTATTTGCTTACTGGCATGTTATAGTCTGAGCCTGTTACGATCCGAGTGGGCTGTGAAGGGAAAATGAAAAAAAAAGGGAGAATGGGCGATCGGAAAAATCTACGATTCTTTTACAATTCGGAGAAGCCATTGTAACGAAGTTTAAAATTAAAAGCATATCGAAATCAATATAAAATACATTTTATTGTTTCTGTTTTTGGTAGTTACTAAAAAAGTTAAACTCTATGCCTAAGGGGAATAATAACTTAATAAGCCATACCCAAAACATGAAAAGCAGGATAGAAAGTTCAAAATTGCTAGAAGGGCTACTCCGATGTTCTGTCTCGATCTCCTGTCAAAGTATAATTGGGTGAGCAACTGAGCAGGGCAGCACTATACGACGATCGAATTTCGAGGACTAACCCTTCTGGATTTCTTGTGCGAATTCAGAGCAGATGTGAAACCGTTGGATTCTTGAGAACATTCTTAAATTCGAAGGGGAACGAAATAATGGTCTATAGAAACCCGGAACGCAAATCCGTTTGAAACCATGCCGCTTAGAGGCAGGATTGAATGTGTTGAACATTATTTCGTCGTGAGAATAGATGTAAACGTATCTATTATTACCAGACTTCCCGTAAAGCTATACTCCGAAAGTTTGCTTTTTTACCGTCTTGTAAAATCACATAGGTACATTTTATTAAAAGCACTATGATGTCTTTTCGGCTAGTGAAGACCTTTCAATCAATAAAGAAGAAACAACGATTGCGAACTAAACATTTCAACATTATATTTGTATTTGGAAGTAATTAATTTAATAGTTCTTTTAAGTAAGGTCGGAAAATCCTTTCAATATAATGGCACGGCAAAGATCACCAATAATAGCACTGTTACAAACATGGCGACTTGGCATAGTAATTTTCAATTATCGGATTGATAGCCGTTATCAACAACGATTACTTAGTAATCAGCCGATTTCTTCAAGGACGCCGTCTACAAGAACATCAGTTGCAAACGTACGTGACGGACATTGTCAATAATAATCTAACAAATCCGATATAAGAGCAGCTACAGCCCGTCTAGCACAACTATGATTCGCGAATCATGTCATGCGGCATAGCGCTACCCGTCACTCTCTCACATTACTGCATAGAAAGAGATGGGTAATTATCTCGCGCGAGAAATAGTAAATAATAGGATTATTCTAGAGGTGCAGGCCCATTTAATTTAGTTAATAAACTGTCTGTGGCATCATGGCTTCCAAATGGATGGACCAATTTGAGTGCAGTTTTTTTAATTGAAAGGCTTATCCGCCGTGTTGGTTCTTAGCTATGTTTGGTGAAAATAGGACCAGTTATTTTAAAGATACTCCGCTTTATTTGGAACAAGTGACCAATCCAATATTGAAGCAGAGAGTTCAAAATTTTGTTGTTTTTACATTTCGCCATCACTTAAAATATCTTGTTTTTAGAGTTTCAAGGTTACGTACTAAAACTTGATCAACGTTGTCCCGTTGTAGCAGATATTTATGCCTAAATTGTCAGTTTTTTACACAGATAACACGAAAATCTATTAAAATAGGATTTTAGTGTATCGGATATAACATGCGTGATTCATTCATTGCTTACACCTCGTACAACGGCCACATTCTTAGGAAGGATATCTGCAGTATTATCTTAATGCGTGATCGAGTGATTCGACGATAAATAAAGTATGTAACTAGGTAATAATGTCGAAGGCTAAGTTCGTGCAGACAACGACCTAAGCTAACACTTTCAGTGCCCAGAGCAGAGTGTATGTTCTATAATATTGTGCTTGGCAGTTATAGAAATGTAAATTTAGTGCAACCTAACCTAAACTATATTCTAATAATTATGTTAATATAAGTTAACATTTTGTTACCACGCCGAATAAATAAAAAAAAATTGGGCAAGTGCGAGCCCGACTCGCGCATGAAGGGTTCCGTACCTATACATATATATATATATAATCTAAAATAAGTTTGTTGTATGGGAGCCCCCCTTAGATATTTATTTTATTTTATTTTTAGTATTTGTTGTTATAGCGGCAATAGAAATACATCATCTGTGAAAATTTTAACTGTCTAGCTATCACCGTTGTTGAGATACAGCCTGGTGACAGACGGACGGACGGACGGACGGACGGACGGACGGACGGACGGACGGACAGCGAAGTCTCAGTAATAGGGTCCCGTTTTTACCCTTTGGGTACGGAACCCTAAAAAGAGCTCGTACGACGTACGAGTTCGATCTGTTACGGAATCAAGATTTAAAACGGCGGAATTATAATGCCTTTCTTTTGCCACTACTACCATCTTTAAGTTGCCCTATATAAGTATTCGTTATTAATGGTGGGTACTGTACAATATGATGATGATGATGATGACTGTACAATACAATACAATACAAAATGCTTTATTGCATACCAAAAGAGTTTACAAAATCAATACAGAACAATAATTTTAATAACGGTAGACAACAGGCTACTGTATTAGCGTAACTCGTTTGAAGTCCCTTGAAGTACGGCTTCACTAGTGCAAATAGCTTCATTTTAATTCGAGAAATCGATGTATGCCTACATCTAGCTAGTCCATTATAACTTGTGTATTTAATGTAGATAACCCGGTAATCGTGTTTCATATGAGTGTTGATTTCGGTTGGTTTGCGTATTTGGCTGGTAACAAGTGGTAGTCATGAAAATACCTTGCATTGCATGAAACTTAGATCTAACTTCACAGTACCTATGTACGGCGCTAATGTAGGTATATTGCTTATTGTGAAATGTTGGCTAAAGAACAATACTGGAAACAGGTCCACAGTTTCAACTTAGAACTTGGATGTGTAGTCTCGAGTGGCTAATCCCACGTTGCTACTATATCGTACCTATTGGTCTCCACATAACCAATTTCAATAAACGAATCCGCACGAAGTATCCCTCCATCTGTTGGTAAGAAACAAGGCCCGTACTCGCAGTTTGGATACAATTCAATGATCGTATTGTCTTGTAACTCATATTGCCTTTGTGGAATTCCAAGCGACCGCATGACGGGGCCCAGCTTTTTGTTGGGAAATAAGGGTGGGACTCACCATATGCGTTCACTTCTTTGATTACGTCTTGTAACTTTGCCTGTGGTCCTTGCGGAGACCAGCTCTTAGGTAAGAAAGGGTGGGACACATCGTATGCGTCCGCATCATTGAATATTACTTGTAACTTTGCCTCTGTAGACCTTGCAGAGACCAGCTCTTAGGTAAGAAATAAGGGTGGGACTCACCATATGCGTCCACTTCTTCGATTAAGTCTTGTAACTTTGCCTGTGTGGACCTCATTGCGGAGACCAGCTCTTAGGTAAGAAAGGGTGGGACTCATCGTATGCGTCCGCATCATTGAATATTACTTGTAACTTTGCCACTGTAGACCTTGCAGAGACCAGCTCTTAGGTAAGAAATAAGGGTGGGACTCACCATATGCGTCCACTTCTTTGATTAAGTCTTGTAACTTTGCCTGTGTGGACCTCATTGCGGAGACCAGCTCTTAGGTAAGAAAGGGTGGGACTCGTATGCGTCCGCATCATTGAACATTACTTGTAACTTTGCCTCTGTAGACCTTGCAGAGACCAGCTCTTAGGTAAGAAACAAGGGTGGGACTCACCGTCTGCGTCCACTTCATTGATCATGTCTTGTAATTCTGCCTCTGTGGGGTTCTGTCCTAGCGACCGCATGACGGTGCCCAGCTCTTTGGTCGTGATGGTGCCATCGCCGTCCTTGTCAAACAGTGAGAACGCCTCCTTGAATTCGGCGATCTGTTCTTCTGTTAGCTGGTCAGCCTGTAAAACAATAGGTTTATTAACATTTTTAAAAATAGAATTAAGTCTACTGCTCCCCACTCGCTTTAGGAATTTGGCTGATATTTAGTGTATCTTTAATGACACTTTCATTGAATTGACTATTGAAATAACCTGCGAACTGTTATGCGAAAAAATATAAGCGAAATGTTGACACATTTACGATGGTTTAGAAACAAAGTGATAAAATGCAAATAGGATCAGATTGGACTGAAAGAGAAGAATGAAATATAGACCCATAAATTATAGATACTTAATTGAATTTCACGTCCACGGGGTATTTGTTTAGATTGATTAGCTTAATTGGAAAATGTAGGAGAGAATTGTTAAGAATCAGCATGACGTCACAAAGTTGAAATGATAAAATTGTCTGACGTTGATATTCAGAATAACCAAGACTATCCTGCTAATAGGTACGTAAGAATCACAGAATTTACGACGAAAATTCCAAGAACACCTAGTAGAGACGATATCAATTAATTTAACGATAACAGCACTTAGCTACAAGGTGATCACAGATAAGGCATCTGAGAATTTTAATTGCATTACAGATTAATATCAAAGAATAATGGGTTTCACGTCTACTGATAATGTTGACAACAAAAATACCACTAAACCAAAGACTAGTAATCAAGAAAACCCGCCAATGCCTATTTCAAATCGCATTCCTTTGACAATACGAAATGTATAAAGGACTGAGGAGGAAAACTGTGTATCAGCATTGGTAGTTTAGAGTATAGCTCAAGCCCTCACGAAAAAAAACAATTAAAAAAATACGTACAACCATGACGACCATCACTATTAATGGACCTATTGAAACAGAACGAACGTTGGACTACCCGAATGCTATCTCCCTGATAACTGACTGATAAGATACAGATTACGACTGTAATTACGACACGTCACACTGCGGGTTTTGATACCGAGTACTGCATTATAATAAACACTATCGACATTATCAATATTTTAAAATATGTTATTGATATGAACAAGATTAGATGTTGCAAATTACTAAAAACATCTTGTACTTAGGTAGGTACTGTACAATATAAGGCCACTTAGAATGATATTTTTAAGGTTTTGTCGATAAAGATAACTCAAGTCTCCTAAGTTGCACTGCCTATGACTGCCCAAGTGCCCACTGAAGCAGAGTTGCCAATAACAAAAACCGATTACATTTTAATCACCTTTCGAAGTCGGTGCCAAACCACTCAATTATTACTACTTATGTAAACAGATACCGCGCAAGTTTACGTGAGGTTTTTTAAATGGAGGTGATTCAAATGTGATCTGTACATGGGGTTATTTTTGGCTTCTCAGTTTTTTTTGAAGTCGGTACTTTTTGAAAAAAAAAAAAAAAAAACTTAATTTTTTAGTGATTCAAATATAATCACTTTCACAAAAAAATAACTGACTTCAATGAGCGAAACGGAACATAAAATAACACGTATGATTTTCTCATGGATGTCTGTCAGAGCTGAACCAAATTTAAATGGGACCACACGGGAGGTACCAGCTTTCAAATAAAAAAAGAATCATCAAAATCGGTTCACCCAGTCAAGTTCTCAGGCAACAAAAAAAAACTACAGTTGAATTGAGCATCCTCCTTTTTTTGATGTCGGTTAAAAATGAACAAATCAAATTGCTTCTTTGTGGAGCCTAAAAAAGTGCATCTCAATCTAAGGAATGTCAATGGTCAATTTTTCACAGCTGCACTCCAGAAGACAGGTATATATATGTGTATAAGGAGGCTCACTTGTTGAATAGTACTAGGTAGATACAGTAGGTACCTATCTTTTTCTTTTACTGCCTAAGATCTCAACTTTTCTCTAGTGCATTTGGCATCCACTCGCCCTTCAATGAGTAATAAATCTAATTAAGATTTAGTAAACTAACGTGACCAACGTAACATGGCCATGTTTGCAGTAATTACTATGGCTATAAAACTGTAACCATATTTGAATAGAGCAAATAAATTTACATGCTAAGAGTAGCAACTTAGGCATGTATTGTTGAAACATAGATAGGGAAGTCACATATATTTATTCATCATTATTTTTATCAGAACACGACCACTGTTTGCTGTGGGTTTAGAGGAGAATATCCTTATACCTAGTGCTTGAATCACCAAAGGAAAACAATAGAAATATGGTCGGACCAACTGTATAACAAAACAGAACATGTAATATTAGTAAAACCCATATATTAGTAATGTTACTTTACGTATTTTCCTATTAATTTCAAAGCCACAGTAGACTATTTTAAGACTATAAAGACCATAATTGGGTTATCCTTATAGAATACTAGCTGTGCCCCGCGGTGTTACCCGCTCATCCCACGGGAACACTAAATTTATTCGGGATGAAAAGTATCCTATGTCCTTCCCCGGGACTGAAACTATCTATATACAAAATTTCATCTAAATCGGTTCAGCGGTTTAAGCGTGACGAGGTAACAGACAGACAGACAGACAGACACACTTAAGCATTTATAATATTAGTATGGATTATACAAGAAAAAAAAGTGTCTCCTTGACAATAGCTTTAATTTTCAAATTTTTGGTCAAAATGTTAATTCAAAATTACCAATTACTTCAAAATGTGTTGTAGTGTCCCTTTTTCTGCAAAAATTTGGGAATATTGTCAATCTGTTGAGTCTCAAAAGGTTTTTATGTATGGTTTGTAAGTGAAGTTCACATTGGGAAAAGTTTTTATTCTGGTCTATGATTTGCAAATATCATACTATCTTGGTTACATTTATGGCTGGGTCTATTTGATTGTTATACTCCTGTAAAAGTTGCTATTAGAAGAATACCTTGTGTAAATCACGCTAGACTCTTTGAATCCCGATGGATCAAATTAACAACTTTGTAAATAGGCCAACTATAAACTTCCTGAATTATTGAATTTAACAACTTTATATGAAATATCAAAATGATGCTGAATTGTGAATTATGTAAAACACAAATAATGGTCATTGTGCTATTTATTTTGAGCTATAGGAATAGGTAGGTCAGAAGAATACCAATACCATATCTCTATCTATAAATTGTCCCAAGTCATGACTATCTGTATGTTCAGGTTCTTGTGTTAATTTCTTATAGTTTTTTTTAATGGTCTCAAATAATCTGTGCATCTTAACATTAAAAAAAAACTTAGAACTTTTACTTCAATAAAATAAATAGGTATAAGAGTCTATAACCCTATATTTACCCTTTATTACTTAAATAATATATATGTATTTAACTTTTCATAGTGTTAAGACAGAAAGTAAGTAATAACATTTCTTAAAAGCATATTAATAATTGGTTGGAAGTTATAACACTAGTGTAAAACATACAATAGAATTTAATATGCCATTTGGTAATGCAAATTAATGATAACATACACAAAACCAAAGCAAATACATAATGCTTTACATTTGTGTTTGTTTTGGACTGTAAATGAAACAATAATAAGTTTTTACTAGGCCATAATCTGTTCTTATTTGAATTATGGTCACCTTGATAGTGAATGATGCAATTTTCTTCTTCATTCCTGCATATAAGCAGTAATATGACAGGAAGATAAAATTTAAAGATATTGAAAAAAGATATATGCTGCATTTTTCTTGTGTTGATTCATTAATTTCGGACCGATTTTACTAGTTTTGCACAGTCAGGAATGCATAAACAATCTCTTCTTACTCTCATCGAAAAAGACCAATTCATTACATGCATCACAAATTATATCATTCCATTAATTACATACCATCTCACTAGTTTGTAGCAAAAAATCTGGGAATCAAGCTAAAAACACAATAGAATTGCTGAAGACACTCATCCGTCACTTGTCTAAATCACAACTAGTACAATTATCCGCTTCGACAATTACAACCAATGTGAGCCATTGTTCAGCTGTGACAAAAACTTGCTTTATCTTTATCTGACGTTCCACTGACACTATGTTAGCATCACAATCATCTTAGTGACCTTCTCAGTTACTAACAATGTACAGTAAATCTAACCTATGAATACATTTGTTTACTTGCCTTGCAAATAAGAAAATTATGCCATGAATAACCTAGCAAAGTAATTTATCAGTTGCTATATATGACTTATTGCAGTATGAATCACATCTCCAAATAAGAAACTCTTAGTGGCAAAACAGGTTTACCTTGAATTATAATATAAGCTGAATGGAATAGGGGAGATGGGCTGTGTAGCGAATATAATCAAGCAAGAGGGGAGCAGTCAGCTGCCCCACGCCGGAGAAAGGGCCGCTGATAATAAACAATACATAACGGTTTGCTGCAGTGGCAGCCACCGGCCCGCGCTTGACAACCAAACGTCAACATTTAGCGATAAAACACAACGATTCGATAACATTACCATTGTTTAGACCCACGACTCGCTGCGACGAGGATGATAGCCAGTAGAACGAGTTTTAATAGCGAACTGCGTATGAAAATATCGGTTAGAATAGTGCTAGCGATGAGTCAACGGGCGTTTGACAGTTGGACCGGCCGATCGATCCGCCACCAGGGCGCGACGCAGCCTCGTAGATTCTCGCATGGAACCACTTGTTTCACGCAGGGAATGCCATATTAGAGCTTCTGTTGACCTGCTTCGACGGACTGCGACGTCACGACACCGGCACCACCTACGGAACTATGGCGACGGGACGGTTCGTGAGACAGTAACGGACGTTAGCAAACAAATGGTCCAGACTCCAGCTTGACCCGTCCCGGCTACCCATTCACTCCGACCCGGTTCCCGATCCGGCCGCGAGCCCGGCGAATTTGACGATCCGCAATGCGGTAAAAAACGGCCGTCACAATAATGGAGGCCTTCATCACTATAAACACCGATACACCATATCCCCGAAATATACCCTGATCCTGGACCGGAACGATCGCCCGAATTCACTTTAGACACCTCCGAGCGAAAATAACACTCACCATTGTAGATTAACTTGGATTATCTGGAGCTACACTAAAAAAATCACAGACTACGCCGCAAAAGCGACCGCACGGACCGACGGTTGAAACGATACTGCCGCCCCCTTTCGCGCGAGCGGCTGCGCCGAGAAACTCCCGACGGCGCGCTCCGAACTCGGCCGCGAGTCGTTCCGAATAGCGTATTCGATTCACCGTATTTTCATATCCGATTTCCAAGGAATCGTTCGCACTGCACTATCCACGAGTTGTTTTCAGATGCGGATCTCACGAACGTCCAAGTCCATGTCTCGGGACGCACGGTTTGGGATTAGTTTTGATCCGCAAAGGATATTCGGTTTTATATCGGGCGGGTGCGGCGGCGAGGACGGGCGAGCGGCGCGCGCCGATCGGCCGGGGCGCACCTGCAATGCGTCACTGCGGGCGCGAGCCGCGGCCGAGCGCGGCGCTAGGGCTGGCGGCGCGAGCGGCAGCGCGGCAGCGGCGGCGGCGCCCGCCGGCCCGAGCCCGATGCCCTACTTCGCGGTCGGCGGGGCGAGGGCGCGCCGCAGTGAGCTAACGAGATAACGCGGGTGGCGAGGCTTCCCGCCACGCGCAGCGCCCCATGCGCCCCACGCGGCCAGCCCTGCAGCCGATGCCCGAGACCAACATTACATCTCCATTAACGCCGCGCCGTATGTTACGACTGTTATGACGACGTCGCGTCTCCACTCAATCAATTACTCGTAACGGTGATCTTTGTCGCGCCGGCATATTCATACCCTCTTTTCGAGCCATTAATAATATTGTACGGGCGGCACTACAGCTTGCCGTACAAATATGAACTCAGATTCTGATTTTGAGGGTAAATACCATACACAAAGGACTAGTCTGTCTGTAACACATTAATTAGCATATCGTGCTATCGGCACTAGGTAATGTGGGTTATGTCGCGGGATTTGCGGGGAATACATGGGTAGTTGGACTGACGACCTCGTCGGGACCTCGGAACCCCGTTGGATGAGGGCGACGCGCTATCTATCATTATAGCCAACTTTGGGAGAGGCCTTTGTCCTGCAGTGGATGTCTTTCAGCTGATATGATGATGGCGATTGCGGGATATACAGTCATATACAAACGATTAAGTGGCAGCGGTTAGGTTACCTTATCGAGTATCTGCGAATCAAAATGGTTAATTACTGCCTTCATCAAAATGGTTATTACTACTGCCCACCAATATGGATAAGTTAATAGCTACCTAGGTAGTCATCACCATTACGATCATCAACCAAAAAAAAGATGTCCCCTGCTGGACATAGGCCTCGCTGCCACGATTGGCCCTGCACGCCTGCCTAGTGGCCGTGTTACCGTTACCTAGTTACTTATTAATTTCAGACTCATTATGGTATATACGCTATTTCCGCAATGTCCATGCGTCTACGCAATTATTTACTTAAAAACTTTCTTATTTATTTACTTTTGTAATATAAGACGTCATTCATTCGAATCGAACTCATTGCGGAACTTTTTTATGAGTACATACAAAAACTGAAAAAAAAAACGATGCAGCAGCATCACAGTGCGGACTGTGGCCTGTGGCCTATGAATTGAATCAGACAGATTGAAAAATATATTTAATCGATACGTTAGTAAATCGACTATAAATTGCCTTGACAACTCTATTATCGATGATAGATTTGTACTCAAATAACTTGCTTTGAACTTTTGACAACAGCTGATGCTGCCAGCGCACTCTATCGGCGAGTAGATACGACTCATATCGACCTATGCATATCGATTAAGCTATTTGTCAATAGATGGCCCTACTGCTCCTCGATTGCTACTTGATTGTAAAAAAATAATGTTTTGTACATTAAAGATATAAAGAAAAAATGTGGAATAGTTTATTTGGAGGCCACTATATACTTCTATTTTAATTTATTGTATGATTGTATCCTCATCACGCCTAAACGGCTCCACCGATTTCAACAACAACGATACACGGGTAGCTGGCATTCCCAGATGGTTGGCTTTTTACCCGACTACACAGAAGCAAAAAAGAATATTATGACTTTTTCTTCACACACATAAACTGTCCTACTATTCCTACTAAGCAGAATTTCTAAAAACAGAAGTTCAACTTAGTCTTAACAAAGTAATTAATGGAGATGCCTTCATGAACCATGAATAAGGGTAAATTAAACGAATGGAGTTCACAGACCAGTAACTCGTTTTTAGGGTTCCGTTCCTCAAAAGGAAAAAACGGAACCCTTAATAGGATCACTTTGTTGTCCGTCCGTCCGTCCGTCTGCCAAGACCCTTTATCTCGGAACGTGTGGAGGTCTGTACAGTCCCTTAAGCTGTGAAAAAATCTAACTTCTAAGTTAACGAAAACCAAAAGATTCGGCCGTTTATGCAGCAAAAAACTTTTATTTCGATACTCGAGACAAAACTCGCAAATCGCAATAATAGTAGCTATAGCAGCGTGTTCCCAATAATTTTGCGCGTTGCCTGAAAGGCATTCTACCATATTGGAATTCCTAGCTTTTATACACAGACATAATGTATTATACTCCGGACATTCCGCGAAGACGCGCCGGATAATATACATTACATACATTATATATGATATGATATACTAGAAAGGCGCCTGCGGCTTCGTTCGCGCGGGGAAGATTAATCTTTTTTGTTCGTAAGTATTGGGTAAATTAGATCTTAGAACTAAATGTCAGTGGCTATCCAGCTACCTGTGTACCAGAAATTTTTGAAATACCACTAGTTTATTTGGCGTAATAAAGCCGCACAGACACACAAACATACGAAAGTAGTAGTGAATAGTAGATTGTTTGACTAATATAAGCCATTGTGACACGAACTATGATGATGCTCTGTTTCCTTACGTGACCGAATCAAAAATGAGGATCGAGATCTGAAAGAAAACCAGGGTTGTAGACATGACTCGGAGTGTTGCCAAACTCAAGTGGCAGTGGGCGAGACACATTTCTTGTAGAACCGATGGCCGTTGTAGTAGTAAAGTTTTTGAGTGACCATGTACTGGAAAAAGCATTCTAGAAAGTCCCCAATGTGTGGAGTGGACCAACGATCTGCTCAAGATCACGTTAAGGTGATGGATGAGGTCGTCACACGAGCGGCCTTCGTGGAGAACCTTGATAGAGGCATACTGTCCGGCAGTAGACGGTCCTATCATTATCCTCCTCTTTGCTTCTCTGTAGTCGGGTAAAAAGTACCTATACTACTTACTTAGGTATATCTGGGGAAACCCAGTTACCTTTAATCCAGCTTTTTAGGCGTGATGAAAGGACAACGACAAATATATACATACAAACATACAAAAACTGAAAAAATGAATGCAGTTCGGATTATATTCTAAAAAATAAATGAAATACTTTTATCAGTTCTTTGGACGTTTTCCACTTCACTGCACAGAGATTTCATTTTATAAATTTAAGAATGGTACCTAGGTATAAATATATACATACATCTACAGATTATAATATGTTGGCATTGAACGATTTAAACGTTATCAAAGACGTATTACGGGATGTAACCAGGGGAGCGATGTATCGTATGAGTATTATGACGAGAATTTATTCGTGTGTTGTAATTTCATTCCCCTGGTTACTCGCACGTGAGCTGTGTGCCAATACGCCATAGGATGTAATAAAACAGTATTTGAATAAAAGTAATGAATATTTCAGCAGGCGGGGAAGCATTTTTTTAAAGTATCCCGGCGGGTCTGGTTGGCTAAGTTTATTGAATCAAATGAATGTCTGGAGTTTCGGGTATTTTGTTTCGAACTTTGGGCTTAGCGTTGGGATATTTTAACTATTCAGGACTTAACTACCTACTATTCGTTAACAACGCACAAACAAAAATCAAGCTTGCTCAGTGTAAGGTCTCGTAGCTGCTATTTTACAGAAAAAATATTGATTAGGCAATTTCATTTTCGTCGTTACGTACCTACAGAATGAGCTGAGGGTCTGGTGATGGTTGTTTTATCACGCTATAAATAAGTGACAACGCATCCGTCACGTTTTGACAAACTGCGAGTGTGAGTAACAGATGCTTTGTCACTTATTTATCATGTGATAAACGTGATTGGTTAATAAAATCTGTGAGTGAAGACGCGTTTTTGAGTGAGATAGTTAATACGTCTTGATAAACGGGCCCATCGGGCAAATAGAGCCTTCCCGCCAGCATGCAGCACTGAGAATAGAAAATTCTTAGTGCTGCATGCTGGCGGGAAGAGATTGGCTGAGAATCGTCTTCAGAGGCCTTATTCTTTTGAAATTCTTTTTTTTCATATTATGACAAATATATTGATAATTTCAACCAACTTTTTGAAGTCAATAATACTTATCCCCATATCCCCGAGTCCTAGGTAAACATAGCTATTTCATGCTTTCATTGCGTGCAGACGAAAATAAGTTGAAAAAACGAATTTTCCGCGTGAATTTTGTCGATATCGACTCAAATTTTCGAGTAGTTTTTGAAACAAAAATTATCAATGAAAAATTCAAACTGTAGGTTTCAAATATATACCAATAAATCCGGAAAGCCCTGTTCTAGGTAGTAACATCAATATTATGTTAAGAAACATGTTTGATCATAGAGAACAAAGTCTAAAACAATCAGCATTATAAAAGGAAAAAGGCCTCTTTAGTGCTCTCGTAAAGATTACTTCAACAGTGGATTATTAGAGGCAATAATGATTATCATAATCCTCCTCGTTGCGTCGGGCCTTACTGCTGAGGATCGTGATCATTTTCTCGGAACAGTCTCTCTCGGATGATGCGCCGCCACCTGCTCCTATCAGTAGCCGTGAAGAGCATTGTGAACTAAAGCCTTACCATGAGTTTACAGTGACCGTACTCGCTAGCGATAGCGTAAATTTGTATGGAGAATTGTAGTTCTACACTGTCACCGCTAAGGGCGCTGTACTATTCTCCATAGAAATTGATTACGCTGAGTGAATATTTAGAGTTAGTAAAGCGTTTTTTTTTTACTTTCCCATTTCTGCAAACATTGTTAAAATAGATGATTGTTGAAAGTCGATTTTATATGTATTCCGAAGGCACTCCCGAGTGCGATCCTAGTTAGATCATAATTACAATCACTGGCTCTTCCGTTGTGGTAATAATCGTGAGAAAGGAATGACGCTAAAACTGCGCGGTTAGAACGCTGGTTGATTTACCCTCAAGCTAGCGTGTACGGTCACTATAAACTCATGGTAAGGGTACTGTAGTGCCAACCGTTGTGCGAATCTGATCTGTCCAGCATGTCAGGCTCTTGCTTCTTGATCGATAATAAAGTAGAGATGCGCAGAATGTGTCACTAAAGTGAAAAGAGTGATATATGTCGTTAGGTCACCGAGCTATGTATCATCTCATTTAGCTCAGTAGATCTTTAGACTATATTGTTCATCAGTGAGCAGTGAACTAGAGACAATCTAGATTTAAAAGACGAAACGACGAGAAAAACGCGAGAGCGATCGAACAATACTGAGATGATAGATGAGATTCTGAGCTACTTGAATCTTCAGGAAGCGAACGAGCTAGTGAGCTAAACCAAATGATACAGCTCGTTTGAATCACTCACTTGCGAGCTACATCTCCCTATATTAAAGCCCTTAAATTTGTTCCACCCTACATAGGTACATGGCATTAGGTAGGTTCCACTCAGCTTCCAGCGGCTGGCAGGGCTCCCGCGGGCGATGCCAGCGGCCATTTGGCAGGGCCTGCGTCGTTACTGCTCGGACCGTTAGCTGAGATTGTTAAAAAAACGGCAATCGTCAATGCCTAGCCAAAAGTTCGAGGTTTACACTGATTGGCAGTTCTTTGTTGTATGTTGTAATAAGCATCGAAAAAAAGAACTTATCTATACCCAGAGGAGATCTTTTCCTGGTAACCTTTGACATTTACGTGTATGTTTCTTTGAAATATATGCAAGTCAGATTAACCTGTTCCTTTGATTTTGAGCAAGTCGCTCGAAAGCAAAAGGAACAGCAGCACATCTAGCATAACTGTGACACGCGACAAATACTACCTGTGACTTTCCTTTCAATACTGTGCGAGCCAGACAAGTCATGCTGAGTCACGCGACAAACGAAGTCGCGGCAAGATGATGCCCTACAGTACCTAACTACGTATGTTTACAATGAGAGAAAAAATGTAGAAATGAATAAATATCAGACAACCTCACACAAATCAATCTAGTCCCAAATTAAGCTCAAGAAGGCTTGTGTTATGGGTAGTAGACGACGATATACATACTCCTATAGATAAATATATACTTAAATACATAGAACAACCATGACCTAAGCACAAATATTTGAGTCACACAAACATATATTTGCCCTTGCCGGGATTTAAACCCAGGATCATCGGGTCAGTAAGCAGCTGAACTTCCAATCCATACAATCTCGGGAATTTTGTTAACGAATTGATAAAACTTTACAGTTTTCGTTATTAATATACTACGGAATGTTTTTTTTTTATTATAGCAGTAACGCCTGCTAGCGTAAACCAAATGTTTACAATCAAGCGAAACATTTAAAAATAGACATGTTGACTGATGTTGAATTCTACAGCGTACTGTAGTTATATGAATAAAATTAGCTAAATATATCACGAAACAAAGAAAAAAATCCAGAAAAATAAATATTTTTTGGAAATATGTGACTTCAAAGGTACGCTGGACGTACGGCGTACGACGTACGGTGGACGTTTTCTATGTATTTAAGTATATATCTATACTATTATAATATTCTAGATTTGTACTGAAAATCAGTTTTCTATGGCAAGGGGTCATGATTTCAGGAAAAATTAACACTTTGAACAGCGGGAACCCGCTCCGTGGGCACTGTGCTCGTAGCGAGTTTTCGCTACATTCACATTTCCCCATGTTATCGGCTACACGCGTAGCGCTACGAAATCCTTGGTCACCAAAGTGTTAATAGCGTAATTAAGGATCATCTTTTTTGTATAGGCGCGCGGCGTCATATGCCAGCCTGGCGCCACCTGTTTTCATAATTGCCTTTGTCCTCGCATCATGCCGAAACGGCTGTACAGATTTTTACCAATTTTGCTACAGGGACACCTGCCCGTCTAGCACAACTATGCTTCGCGACTCTTGTCGCGCGACTTAGCTACCCGTCACTCTCTCAGATTACTGCACAGAAAGAGACGGGTAATTATCTCGCGCGAGAAATAGTCGCTTATGACAGTTATGCTAGAGTTGTCCACATCCAAAGATTCGTTATAGGACACTTTTTACCCAACTACGGTATAAAAAAAATTACGCGTACGAAGTTGCTTCTAGTTTATCTATATAAGTAAATATGCATATTGTCTAGTTCAAGCCTACTAGAGCTTAATTTGGAGCTAGGTTGATTTGTGTGAAGTAGTCCGATATATACTTATTGATGTCGTAGTAGTCGTAGAACATCTACGAGTAAGTCTACGCGGCTACGGCGTAGCAATTACGCAAATACCAGGGTGTGTCGGCCTTCGGCCCATGCGGCGTTTCACACGCTCGTAACTATGTATACAAGCGTTGTAACGTATCATTGTAGTGAGCTAATTAAGTCTATGGGCACTTTATTTCGATAAACGTTTCGTAGATATATTATTTTATTTATACTAGAAGGTTCCTAATTAATCCGCGGTATTTTTTTTCTTTACCATAGTACTTCATTTAATATAATCATTGGATGTCCGGCTATCCCTGTACTAAAATTGGTTAAAACCCCTTCAACCGTGTCAGCGTGATGAGAGTTTTTTTTTACCAACAGATATAAGTAACCAGCCTTTTACCTGTACTAGGTAGCTAGCCTTTTACCTATAGTAGGTAGCTAGCCATTTACCTTTAATAGGTAGCTAGCCTTTTACCTATAATAGGTAGGTAGCCTTTTACCTACATTAGATAAAAGGCTAACGCCACGCTCCGGCATCGCGCGGTATTTTTTTTTTGTAATAATGACCCCTCTCCAAAGAAGATTCTGAAATTGCATAGAAAATCAATAAATTTAGAGATACTCTCGAACCAAAAAAAAAAATCCAAATCGGTTTAGAAATGATGGAGTTCTGAGGTTACAAATATTAAAACAATATACAATCGATTTGAGAACCTTTAAATCCAAATCGGTTTAGAAATGATGGAGTTCTGAGGTTACAAATATTAAAACAATATACAATCGATATGAGAACCTTTTTTCTTGGTAAATGAAATAAGCAAATATCTAACTTCTAAGTGACCAAACCGTAACAAATTGATTCCCACAGCTGAATATAACTCTTGGTATTCGTAAAGGCTAGCTCCGTTATCTGTCCGAAGTTCGCCCCCAACTGTTCTAACTCGGTTTTGCTGGTTTATTCTTTTGTTTCTATTTATTTTCCAATTTTTAGGGTTCCGCACCCAAAGGGTAAAAACGGGACCCTATTTCTGAGACTTCGCTGTCCATCCGTCCGTCTGTCACCAGGCTGTATCTCAAGAACGGTGATGGCTAGACAGTTGAAATTTTTACAGATGATGTATTTCTATTGCCACTATAACAACAAATACTAAAAATAAAATAAAAGAAATATTTAAGGGGGGGTCCCATTCAACAAACTTACAGATAATGGTACGGAACCCTTCGGGCGCGTGTATATAATTAATAAAGACTATTGTATGTTCAATTTCTATTGTTAAATTTCTTATAATTAATGCTGTGAAATTATTGATATTTTTATTTAGATTTCTGTGTTAGTTACTTAAAAGTATTATTTCCAACACGATGTAAATTGTTAAGGAATAAATAAATGAAATGAAATGCGCGAGTCCTACTCGCACTTGGTGTATTTTTATGTTATAAAGTGATTTTTAGATACTATACATATACTGTACCTTAGGGTGTTGCTTAAAAATTAACTTTCAAAAAGTCATTGTCTCACCCCGCCATTATGTTCTAGTACCCTGATTAACGCATGCTAGTTTTTTTTTTTTTCTTAAATCAATTTTAGAGGTCGCTACCGCTTGATAAAGTTTTGGGAAAAACATAATTTAGGTGTCAATATGACAAGATTGGCAGTCACTATTTTATATTTATTTTACTTCTATAACGTTTGTCGATTGCTTGGGAATCTCCCTTGATCGATACACACCCCTCGCCCCCCGGCAGGCCGCGTTAAGATAAGCAATCGGTCGAGTTTAGAGTGCACTACACCCTAATGCGAAAAAATCTACTTTAGTGTCATAAAAATTGAAATTTTAATATTCTTTTACTTAATTATCATAATTTTAATTAATTTTAATAAGAATGTATGTAAATTATATTAGTTTATTTGAACATGTTTGTATCGTTTTTCCAAAACTTTGACAGCTGGTAGCGACCCCTAAAATTGGTTTAAAAAAAAAAGCAAAAAAACTAGCATACGTTAATAGGGGTCGTAGAACAAAATGGGGGGGTGAGACTTTAAGATTTCAGTATCTTTCCTTTTTTCGCCATATAAGCAACACCCTACTGTACCTACGTATATAGTGAGCTACATAACAAAAATGTGACCTTCCTATGATGCATGTTAGGGTTACGTTTTTTGTACCTGAAGTATGGTGTTTTATTTTAAGTTCTTTGTATCATAAATCCTATCTAATGTCTAATAGACTAAAAGATACAATTTTTACTACGTGTACTTACCCAATTACCTAAGTCTAGTGTTGTGTTAAGTACTTACTTAATAATGACTGACATGACTTCAGTCGGTCCCCCGACGCACCATATCACGCCTATTCATGTGTGTAACAATTAGTAATATTTGGCCAACTAGTTTTGCGGTAAGTGTAAATTGTGCAGGTAATATTACAATTGATAAGATTTCATAATATTAAGACTACAATTTCATTACTTTTCTTTATTCCGCTTAGGAAGAGGACGTTATTAATGTTTTTATATTTTTTCTAAGATAACTAATATTTTATAATTAATTTATTAAAATTTAGTCATTCTAAAATGTCCTATCTTCAAAACTATGACAAAAGGAAAGGTTACTTTAGTCATACCAAATTTCAGCTCTCTAGTACTAATGATCACGGAGCCCTTAATTTGGCAGTGTACCACAGGAGGCACACAATCTTAGACCATCTTTTTCCATTTTTTTTCGAATTAGAATTTTTTGCTCTATTCTACCTTAACGAGGCTTGAAGTAGCGACCTCCGTATTTTTTTGTCAAATTAAGGGTTAAGCCGCGGACGGACGGACAGACGGACATGGCGAAACTATAAGGGTTCTTAGTTGACTTCGGAACCCTAAAAACGGATGACGTTGAGCTTGACATTATTGACAGCTTATTTTTTTCGCGGAAAGGTCGAAGACTATAACTCTATTGAGGCATAGTTGTCGTATTTTTCGGTTATTTTGAGTATTCTCTTATATTTCTTTACATACAGATAATACATTCAAATACTTTTTAGGTTATACACGACGCAAAGCTCTCTGGATATCTATATTAATTTCCACCTGTTAGAAATATGAAATGTAGTCAATTTCGCGTATGTCAGTTAGTGCAATAGAATCGTCAATTCATCATCACCCGAGACGACGACTGGAAGCTGCAGGGCTAGCATAAAGGTCTTAAAACACTCTCGTGATCCTATTATTAAACTCGCCTTCATCGTGTTTCATAACGCCATCTCCGTGTTTTAAAACCTCTCATTATACCGGGTGTGGCACAGGCCACACAGGAATAGGAGCAATAAATCAAAACATAGATTCTTCCCTTGAAACTGAACAACAATTGTTAAACAACTTCTGAAAATAACTTGTATTAAATGTTTTTTTGTAGAATAATGTTTAGACAAAGAAGCAATGTATTGCGAAATATCCGATATTAGTAGTGTGACAGCTATGTCAATGCCCAGGAATGTCAATGTTGGACGACGTACATTGGAAATACTATATAAATTGTTTGAAATAATAAAATTCCGAAAACTGACTTTTTGTTAAAGTTGCTGAATAAATGTTGTTCAGTTTGTAGAGTACAATCTTTGTTTTAATTTATTACTCCTATTAAAGGCCACACCCGGTATAACTAGTTAAATTCAGTAACCTTACCTACATTGCATTAAAGAAAGCCTATTTGTACTTGTAGATAATGTTGGGCTACGTGGTGTGATATGCAATCGCGCATCACTACTGTGGCACGCATGTTGAAGTGACGGCGCTACCTGGCCGCGCCTGCAATTACACTAATTCGCCCGAACCTTTTTGTCTAATTGAATGCATATCTATTATCCATGCCCGCCGTTATGCGTATTTATAAAGGCTATACTGATAGGGTTCAGATGCGAACTGAACCAGATTAGCTTTTGTTTGGACAAAACTTAACAAAACCCTAATCTGGTACCTATAGTACAGATATTTACTGAAATCGTATAGACTTTATTAACGAAATTCATACGGATATTGCTCCTAAAAATGCTAGTCATACTCATACTCATTTATTAATAAAATGTCAACATTTTACAAGTCAATACATCTCTCTACAAGTCTGTTGCGATCTAAAACTTGAATAATATTTTAGTAACGACTCCGATTGTATTAAATAAATTACCGTTCATGCAAATTACAACAATGCCTAAGCCTTTTTTTAACTTTTAGAATTATTTACTACTTCTTATTAGATATTTAGTGTGAAATTGTGATAAAATTGTTAAATTTATATCAGGAGCGATGTTGTGGTCGCAGTTCTAATCTAACCTAACCTACTTTACTGGTAGCAGATCGGTTCTGGCGCTTCGCCGACCGCTGCCGCGGTACGCTCGCTTCGCTCGTTCGGCTCGCGCGCTGATATTATCATTCGACATCCGCTACCGCGGCACGCTTGCTCGATATAGACGTTACCGAACTCGACTAGGTTTTGTCGTGAACAATACTTGAAAAAATGTAAGCAAAAAGCTTATACATTTGAGTGACTACTTTTTACCGTAACGGTATAGATATTGTTAACAAATATGCATAAACAAAAGCTCACCGATTAGAATCTGAATTATGACTGAAATAGTATAGCTTTTGTTAATTCGCCGCCGCGCGCCGGTTGTGCCAATACGGCAAAACAAGCATTGCTAACCATTTGTTTGCCATTCCCTTAGATTTGTATTTTGTTGAACATTCGGCAACCGTGCATAATTTGCATCGTCCGATTTAAAACTGTTTAGAGTTCATGCAACGGGCTCACCGGCTCAGCTCTCTAATAGGCTCAGGGTGAGGGTATATTCCTATTTCGTAATAATAAGCCCTCAGCGGGCCTATAATGATTCCGTTTATCACGCGACAACTACTTAAGTGACAAAGCACTCACCACGTTTTGACAAAATGCGAGTGTGAGTGATAAATTCCTTATCATTTATTTTTACCACGTGACACATGCAGCCATCACAGGCCCGCAGCCATGCCCTCGGGACCGCGTAGTCGCGAGTTCAAGCCTCATTGCCGTAAAGAGAAAAAAAATACGTAAGAAAATGCAAAAAGACGGGCCTTAAGTATTAGGTAGTTACTACGCGGCCCTGACGTGGCTGAGGTGAGGGAATAACTTGCCATTGCCATAATGGTCCACGGTTTGCTGAGAAACTGTAAACCTGACGCCAGGTAATAAAGTAGGTACCTAAATACGACTCCACAGTATAGCAGCTAATGACTGAAAGGTACTCGTATTTGAGGTGCATTGAAAAAAAAAACAAGATTTATTAACAGTAGCCTAAATATGTAGCTGCTAGTTACATAAATCGAAGGACTGACTAACTGAGGCCACTAGTAACCAAGCTAAATTATGTAAAATTAGCACAATTACTACTAAGGAATATTAGTTAATATAATAAATAGTTACTACTAAGCACAATTTTGCAATTTCTCAAGTAGTTAAACTAGTTGAGCAATTTTGTTTAGTGTATCGGGTATAGTTTTTGTCTTCCTGGCTTGCCGTCTTTTTTACTCAAAGGGCTAACCCTTTCTAGTTCGTCACGTTCAGGGGGTACGTAGGAGGGTGGTGACGAGGTCCCCATTCAAGAACTCGTTATGCCCATAGACAATAAATAATCTGCGTACATAATAATGCGTTGAGTGGCAGGTGTGAGTATCCAGGGTGTGGCCTGTAACAGGAGCAGCAATAAACTGAATTCGATTCTCGAAGGGACTAAAATAAATAAACGCTCTCTACACGATTAAGTCCCGTTTTATTATAATAGTTTTCAGATATACATTATTTCTAACAAATGAAAAAGGATTATGGATGTAAGCCATCCAACATAGTTATCGCGATGAATGACAGTGGCTGTCAAGCTCAAATATATTGCAATGCTAAATAAATCGCTGGTATAATAATAACAGGGTTCTAAGTTATTATTTTGACTAATTAAAATTTGAACGTTGTCATCGTGACACAAACTTTAATTTTAACTACCCAGGAATGTAAAATAGAACGCTGTAATATTGGGCTAGCGAGATGTTGTTTAGTGTAATGAGTAGAATCTATATTTTAGTTTATTGCTCCTGTTACACGACACACTCGGTATGTCTGAGGAGAAATGATGGGTCAAAACTTGTAAAATAGTCCAAAGCTTAGCTTTTGCAAAGGGGTAAGAAAATAATCCCCCCCCAACCCCCACTTAGTTCACGTAATTGCACAGTTTAAATGGTTCTTTCTGCTTAAAAGTAATGCTCTATAGTCCGCGAGTAATGGAGGAACCGTGTAGAGCAACGAATTTACGAGCCAAGTTCTTACAGCTTCTGGCTTTGCTATGGGCTAAGAGGGATAGTCGGGAATTATTGTGATTAGAAAAAGTGATAAACGGTATGTCCGTTTAGCAGTTTTTCTAATTACGTCATAGTACTATCGCAAAACTACCGTGCTTATTTGCAAAGCTAATTTCTGCCGATAATGAAAAAACAAAAACCAGACAACCTCACACAAATCGCTCCAGAAGGCTTGTGTTATGGGTACTAGACGACGATATACATACTTATATAGAAAAATATATACATAAATACATATATCAACCCAAGCACAAATATTCGAGTTCATCACACAAATATTTGCCCTGGCCGGGATTCGAACCCGGGACCGCCGGCTCAGTAGGCAGGCGTTCTACAAACTGCGCTAACCACGTCGTCACCAACATACGAGTAGATGATGCCTTTTAAAATATCACGGCAGAACATGAGACAATTATCTGTATAGTAGGTAAACAAACAGTTATATAGAGTGCACTTATTGAAGGAAAAAATATATAGGTGCAAAATGGAGAAAAAAATGTACCTGTGATTTTTATAAGTCTGCTCATTGGAGCCTGCGTTCTGGAGCGGAGAGTAGCGGAGCTGTGTAAAATGGAACAATCACCATCCTCAGATTTAACTAAATGCATTTCTTATGGGCTTCACAAAGACGCAGTCCGATTGGTGCATTTTCACCGCTCCGCTTTTGTGAACAGGCAGCCTTAAAGTTGCTCTATTTAGACGAGTGAGTTTGGTTTACTCTGTGGCACACATACAATATGTGCCATAGAGTAAACGAAACATACCAAATCATATGCCATCATCATCGCTACATATATGTGGGTCAATTTCCCAAGCAGTATTTTTTGATGGCAAGACTGAAAACGCAGGTGCAGAAAGGTTGAATAATAAAGTGCAATTTTTTTTCGGAAACATCCCGCCATTGTCTACCTCGGGCAACAGCTAAAATTTAAATATTAATATATATAATAATTTAAAAAAATATATTTAGACCAAATTTCTCATCAAGGTGGGTTGTCCCCAAGCCGGTTTTGTTTGTAAAATGCCGGGTAAGTCAAATACTATGCATGACAAAGAAAATCTGTTACCATTATTTTATTACCATATAAATAGGTAACGGAAAAAGCACATTACCCGTTATATATCTCCTTTGTATACCCTTGAATAAGTTCATATACGTTTGTCCCGAGAAAACTTCTCATTACCGCCGACAATGTTTCGAACCGATTTATTTCCCAAATTTGATCAAGTATGCCCCCCGTCTCCCGCGCACTTCAAAGAATTAGTCAAGCTACGGCGCTCGGCGAGGCCGGTTGTGTATAGTGGCAATACGTTGGCTTGTATAAACGTGAATATTTCATCGCGGTGGACAGGGGACAAAAAAAATGTCATTCCGGAGTTTGTTATAGCTTCTTTATTTTTTAACTGCGTGGTTTGAAATTAATATATATCAGGTAAAGTACACTCGCCATTACAAGAGTTGAATTAGTTTTAGAATATAGGGCTTACTTTTTTTTTAAGAAATAAAAATATGTCGTGTTTCTCATTCCACCATTCTCATTCCGGTGTTTCCGGTGTAGTAAAATGACTTTAAACCCACCAAAATGAGGAAAGCACCGGAATGACGTCAAAAGTAGCTTCACTTTTTTTAAATATTGTTGAAATATTAATATTTTTTTATTTTGTTTTTAATACCATACTAAGATATATGTTTATATTATTATGTAATGCCAATATAATATATATTACGAATATAAAAAGTAAAATTACTTTTATAATATGCCACTTTTCTCTCATTCCGGCGTATGAAATTTCATTGCGGTGCACTTATTTTATCATCCTGGTGTACATTTATCATTCCGTTGTGTGTTTCATATTCGATCTCGAATATCTCGAAAACTATTTCAGATTTCAGGGTCCCTTTTACATATGTTTAATAATATAGTCTAAAGTATCTCTTCACATTTAAAAAACTTAAAAATACTCAAAAATAAAGAATCACACCGAAATGATACAAAAAATGCGTCTTGTTGAAATTGACCCATGTAGCGATGATGTAGTACCTATAAACCAAAGTCGCTTCCTTCTGTCTGTCCCTATGTACGCTTAGATCTTTAAAACTACGCAACGGATTTTGATGCGTCTTTTTTTATAAATTGATTGATTCAAGAGGAAGGTTTATATATTATACATATAAAGCCGGGGCGGGTCACTAGTATTGTATATTGTTGTGACTTGTGATAATAGGAGAAAATCAACAAGTCGACAAATCGCAAACACATTTTCTCCTCTATTTATTTATTTATTTAATCATTATTGCACAAAAGAAAACTTATCGTACAAATGGCGGACTTAATGCCATGAGGCATTCTCTACCAGTCAACCTTCGGGCAAAGCAGAGAAATTGTGGGCGGTGCAACTAACTTAAACAAGTTTAAATAATTAAATATTTAGATAGGTAAATACATATATTCATATAATATATACCTACACATATAAATAAATACAGATAAAACATACTAATCAGATAACCTAAGAATTCACAACTCTGCTAGCGTAGAGGTCAAGCAAACATTTTTAACCGACTTCAAAAAAGGAGGAGGTTCTCAATTCGAACTATTTTTTTATTTTTTTTTGTATGTATGTTACTCGATGTCTCCGAGAATCGTGAACCGATTAAAATTATTTTTTTTTAATCGAAAGGGTATAACTCCGAGTTGGTCCCGTTGGCACTAAGTCGGGATCTGATGATGGAATCTTGGAGAAATCGAGGGAACTCTTCAAATGTTATAGGGACATGTACGGCGCTTTCGGTAATTTATTGATAAAGTCAAGAATTTACATTCAGTAAATAGGATTTGGTGTAAGGAAACTGATGATGAACACACATACGAATCACTATAAAGCAAAAAAAAAAAAAATTTTAACAAAAAAAAGAACCGACTTCAGTTCAGTAAAACTAAAAAGCCCGTTCAAGTACAGATTACATTTGACACACCCTTCGAAGTCGGTGCCAAACCTCGCGTAAACTATAGTATATAAATATAAGAACTGAGTGGTTTGGGATCGACTTCGAAGGGTGAGTCAAATGTAATCTGTACTTGAACGGGCTTTTTAGTTTTACTGAACTGAAGTCGGTTCTTTTTTTTGTTCAAAATTTTTTGAAAGCGCATTTGTTCGGAGCTTGTTTGATCTTGAGGGGAAGGCGGTTCCAGAGGCGGGAAACTTGGACGGTGAACGATTTAGACATAAAACCAGTACGGTGACGAGGGATGGAGAGAGATAGATTGCCAGAAGAGTGAAATTGACGGTCACGGGTTACACCAAAATAGTGAAAGAAGTTTTTGAGATATTCGGAAGATATTGGGTTTTTGAGAACAGAAAACAGAGTGCACAGCATTCGAATTTCACGTCGTTCGCGGATAGGAGCGCAAAGAAGACACATGGTCATACTTACGAAGACAGAAGATGAACCGAATGTAGTTGTTAAGAAGTCTCTCCAATTTATTTATAAGCTCTTCGGTTAAGTCAGGATAACACACATCACCGTAGTCATGGGTAAAATTAACGCCTGAACTAATAAAATCTTAGTTTTACAGGGTAAAAAGTTTTTGAGCTTGTTCAGAGGGCCTATGATGGTTGCGTTTATCGCGTGATAAATAAGTGACAAAGCATCTGTCTCTCACGCTCGTTTCTTGTCAAAACGTGACGGATGCTTTGTCATTTATTCATCGCGTGATAAAAGCAACCATCATAGGCCCCCTGAGCGTGTAAAGAACCCATAACTTTCCTACTAGCTTCGGCAACCTGCGCCTTCCAACTCAAAGTACCTACTATGTAAGATAATCCCTAGATCTTTGACGCTCTATAATAGTGATAAACAAATAGACTCACTACAAACATCTGTACGTGTACCTAGTTACACGTTTATGGTACAGTAGGTAGCTACGTGACCTCCATACCGCAGACTTAGCTAGGAGCCCCAGGGCTTCCCGCCGGCATGGATTATTAGCCTACATTAGCTATTACATTTCGTAGGAATTGTTACACGTACATTCTATTCTGGTACCTACAGTCAGCTGCAAAATAAACTATATAAAAAATGATAAAATAAAATACTAAAATATTTATTTTTATTTAGTAACAGAGTAATTCAACAGACTACAAACAGTGTTGTTGTATTTCTTTAAGTATTTGGGTGGATCAACTTTTTCTTGCTGTTATTCTGTCCGGTGACCCAGGGGAAAATAGTGATTAAGTTTTCTAAGAAAACTGTTGATAATTCATATTACTCGTATTGTCAGGAGATAGTCTATATACATAATAATGGGCTTACAACTGCTTAAATTACAAAGCTTTTGCTAAATATAACCACGGAAAATCGTAGTTTTCAATAGTGAAATACTTGATTGACCCATTTAATACGTGTGCTAATATACACCGCTCTCCTAAAAGATACTATATTTTGTGTTATTGTTATTAAATCATTATTATTATTGTTTTTTTTTATCGTTTTTGTCTGACCCTTCATGTGATTATGTTTAATGGCCACGTCATGAATAAATGGATTAATTTATTTATCCCAATTTTACGAAAGACTAATATTATAGGAACTATTATTTATTACAATTAGGTAACCTACTTTACGTCAAATATAATCATGGAACTTAGAAAAGCCACAAGTGTTTGGCCAACTAGTTACGTTACGAGTAGCTATAACCATAATAGTTGTATTATGGTTATAGCTATCGTTGGATCAGAATCAGAAGCCTAAACAAACATTCCGAACAAAGACAAAGGATGTAACCGAAGATGAATAAGACTGGTATCCTGTTTCCGAAAGAGCGTAAGTGTATTCGAGTTACACGACTTTTACACCTCTTCTACAATTCGGGAAAAGTTTTACACAGGTTGAAAAGGTCGTAATGTACTCGCGGTTATTTGGTACATGCGACGTTTATAACAATGGCTATGTGCCTTTTGTGGGTGATATCTTAATCATAATTAGTGCCTGACCCTTAGTTAGTGGTATTGTTTCAATAATTTACAGTTTGCCTTACACAGTGCAACATAACACACACACACACATATAATGCACAGATCATTGTGAGCACGTTATTATTGACAACGCGGTTGGTGCAGTTAGTAGTGCACCTGCATACTGAGCCGACGGCCCTGGGTTCGAATCCCGATTGGCGTAGGTAAATATTTGTGTGAAGACTCGAATCCTGGGTCATGGATGATATCTATAAAGTTATGTACTGAAATATTATGTGGTTAACTGGTAGAGAATGCCTTAAGTCATTAAGTCCGCCATTTGTACTTTTTAGTATTGTGCAATAAAGTTTTTAATAAATAAATATGTATATCGTCGTCTAGTATAAGCTTTGCTTAGTTTGGGGCTAGATCGATTTGTGTAAGATTGTCCCTCAATATTTATTTATTTATTATTATGCTAAACTACTTTTGCTGCTGACTGTACCTACAACAATATATTAACTTAAAAAATCTCAAGCGCAGCGTAGGACGTCCACCTACAAGATGGACAGATGACCTTATAAAGGTCGCCGGAAGGCGCTGGATGCAGGTTGCTTCCAACCGGTATATATGGAAGTCCAAAGGGGAGGCCTATGTTCAGCAGTGGACGTCCTATGGCTGAGATGATGATGATGAAAAAATCTCAAATCTGTAACAAATAAAGTTATACTTATAAGATAAAAAAAATGCTTGACAGGCAGCTAAATGATTATTGTTAGGTTTTAGAATGCAACCATATTCATTTTTGTGTTGGTAACTCGGTCTGCACTTTATTGTTGATTCCCGATACGTTTTTGTTTGATGTGCAAATAAAACACAATTTTTCTTATACAAATTGCTAGCAGTTTTATTTAACATGGTAGCAGAGCGTGGTTGATACATAAATAAGCAGCAGTGTAAAGCAGAAAACCGAGTGACGTATTTTATCCGTGAGGCATTTTTAAAACTGCCGCATAACCTAACAATTATGCATACTACTATTACTTAATTAACTCTCAAAGGCACGGTTAAGTGACCAAATGAGATGTCATAGTACGAGCTCAACGCGCAGGCGCAGGGGGCGGCCGATAATAAAATAAGGTGCCTCCCCCGGCCGAGCAAACTTTGAGGATCTATGCATTTTAATACTTTACATTGCTTTCAATGCAAACAAGTACTTAGGTACCAACTTTTTTCGATGTTACCTTTGTAACCTGATGCTAGTGTAAGTCTTTGTTTAATTAATAAGTTTCTGTCAAAAATGTCATTTTAGTGGCAAGCTTTTATAGCCAACTGTACTTTTCTTTGGATATCCATCAAATGCTCATTGAGACGATTCTAAAGAGCCTAAGCTCGGTAGGATTTCTTTTTCTATTATAGAGTTCCTATGGCCACCTTCCGGCTCCATCATCAGATCAGCCCCATGGTACCATATTATTGTATTGTCATCAAAGTTAAGTAGGTAAGTATGCAAAATTTCAGCTCAATCGGTTGACGATTATCTGCTTCAAAATTGAGTTGCAAGATTCCACCCGAACAAACATACTTTAAACATGCATACAATGCAAGTTAAATAAAAGCTTGTAAAAAACGCGTTGATCGCTTTTGTGACCATATGTTATTTTAATGGAAGAGTTTTGTTGCTTTCGAAACTTACTTGAGGCTCTGTACTTGATGAAAGTACCAGATTTATAGAGGCAACGAAGGAGTAATAAAAAAAATCCCGACAAACTTGAAACAAATTATGGGTTTCAAACTGTTGAAGCGATAAGCTAGATTTGTGAATAGAAACACCCTTGATTTTTACCGTCGGAAGTTAAAAAGGCTTGAAGAAAGGTCCCAACTAAGCTTATAGTTTGTTGCTTTTTGAGAAAATGTGGATGGATTATTTTATTACCACTACCGTAGTCCTGACTTCGTTAAACGCATGACGAAAATGAAATGAAATGAAATATATTTATTGGAACTTAGGAGTTATCATGAGATATCCAGCGGGCCCCAAACTAGGCTGAGCCTGTATCTTTGGACCCTGAAATGGCGCAAGATGTGGAACATTTTCAGTTATAGGTATCTATTTTCAATAGCTCTTTTGTTTCCTTCTTGGGACTTGTAATTATTATGACTTAAACATAGCCTGGTATTGTTGTCGTGCAGTCGAGACCTTATCGAATTTTAGAGTTTTCTGTAACATTAACGTAAACTATACTGCGCATGTGAAATGAGTTTGCTGCCGAGGTTTTCCCTAGGGTTCTTCAAGAGGAGAGTAAATAGGCTCTTAAAGGGTTGGCAACGCGCGTGTTTTGCTCCTGACGTCACAAACGTCCATAGGCGGGTACTTTTACCATGAGTTAACGTGACATCACTCGCTAGCGACAGCGTAAACGATTTGTATGGAGAATAGTACAGCGCCTCTATCGGTTACTTTGTGAAACTACAATTCTCCATACAAATCCTTTACGCAGTCGCGAGCGAATACGGTCCCTGTAAACTCATGGTAAGGGTACAAGCGCCGCATGATTTTTTGTTACCAGCGTAGTATAAAAAAAAAAATCCAGCGTTAGCCAATAGGATATACCTAAAGGTACTAGATGTACCTATATACAAGTTCCTTTACTAAACTTTGACTTTTATCTCATCAAAGTTTGCAGATGAGTTCGATCGATGCATGGCGCTTGGTAACTTTTAACGGGCTTTCAAATTGAATAATATTCGCTTTCATAGTCTCCTTGCTGGAAAACGATGAAGCAAGTAATGGGCGCATAGCGTTTACAAAGTAATAGTTATTCATCATTATAACTGGGATACCATTTTTTACGACCTATCTTAATTCAGAAACTATTTCTACGAATACTGCGATAAACAATTAGATTGTAACAATATGATACGTGTTAAAATATGTCCAAAATTAAATATTCATAGTAAATTTTGCGACTTTCGCTTGCCGTTCTGCAGTACAAGCCAAGTTAGTTAAGATTGACGCCATGTTATCGCAAAATACTGTACTAAGGAGAAAAACAGGGAAAACCTATTAAACATATGTAATTGAACGTAAGAAAATATTATTTTAAATTGGCCTAACGTTTAATGACCCTTGGGCCACTTTCAAGAACTGTCATAATATTTAACAAATAAGCTTTATATGGTAATCGAATGAGAAATGCCGCGGTTGTCATGTCACCCTAAGCGCACTCACCACCAGTAAACTAAAGTCCAGAGATTCTTGATTGCCTCAATATTCGCCATACATTGCTTATCTTATGTAGATTGTGTTTGCATTTACGGCCGCAGTAAGTTGGTGAACAAGTTACTTATTTAATTTACGTACTACCCCTACATTATGGGATTTTCGTGACTAAAACATACGTAGATTTTTAAAATACGAAACCAGAATTCACAGTGGAAATTAAGGTGGCAAAGGAATGAGCAAAGCGATAGCTTTGATGTAAGAATCTCAGAAAATGTATTTATTGAGAGTAAAGTAGACCCTTGTGCCTTGAACCGCGTGGCTATTTGCCATCGAAAGCTTTCCCGCTCTCCTGCCCCCCGGGGCCTCGACCCCCAGCACCACTCGACCCAACCCAAAGTTAAACATTCATCACGCCTTGAAACCTTTCTTCTAACTTGCTGATGTAGCCGGCGAGCGATGAACGACGGAATTGAAAGATTATCATTGAACGAGTTCTTAGAGCCGGCCATGAAAATAAAATGACTTGGTGCCGCTACGGTTTGAGTTTGGAAACTTTGTACCGATGTATGTATTTACATATATTAGCGTAAAATGTCTGCTGGACTAGTTTGGTTCGAAGCTTTACTTCAGGGATTTCTGGCATTGCAAACTAGGTAAGTACCTATATCATTATCCTAACTCATGGCTTTGATCTATTATTATTTATTAGCATTTGGTTATTGGCCAAATTTTATTGGAACAATATTCTGGCGCATGTTGCAACTATAACTAAAGCACCTATCTGTTTTAGGACGAATATTACTTCATATCCGTACACATCGGAGTTAGACGGGAAAAATGTTGATATTCTTGGAGGGAGAGGTACATTTTCGCAGCTGCATCTGCATTCACGTTTTTCGGGCTTCAAAGTTATAACAAAATCCTAGTTTTAAATGAAAAAATAAACGGCAGAAAAAACAGAAAAACTTGCTGCTTACTGCTCAGTATAAATTACTTTTAATTGCGTTCAAGTTAACAGTGTGAATGGTTTCATTTTCCGCTATTGAGTGTTAATTGGGGGGGGGCTAGAGGCAACGGAGTGGCGGCTCGACGTGTGCTGTGTGCTGAAAAACTGCTTATAATAACAAACTCATACGCTATGTTGACAAGCATGCTTGGGGATAAATTGATCATTTCCCTCTTAAATGTTTATTGGTGTTTCAATAAAACAACATATATTATTATTAAATTAAAATTTCTGAATATCTGCCTGGATATATAGCAGCTGCTTGTTGATAGAAAATACTAATCAAGAAACGGTAATGAATAGCTTATCTATAACGAGATCTTGCCAGTACTATTTATGTCTATTTTAGCAATGAGCTCTATTTTAAATTATGTAAGTAACGGTTATGCCTTTTTTCCCAGTGAGTCAATTATTTATTGTGATAAGCAATATGACTAGTAATATGCGAGTCATATTACTTCTTAGATATTATTAAATCGAAACATTTATTTTCAAGCAACAATGGCCCATTGATACCTTAAAACTAATATTCATACTAAATTATAAAATAAAATAAAAAATTAACAAGAAAAAAGAACCGACTTCAGTAAAACTAAAAAGCAAAAAAAATAACCCGTTCAAGTACAGATTACATTTGACTCACCCTTCGAAGTCGATCCCAAATCACTCAGTTCTTATATTTATATATTATAGTTTACGCGAGGTTTGGCACCGACTTCGAAGGGTGAGTCGAATGTAATCTGTACTTGAACGGGTTATTTTTTTTGGCTTTTTAGTTTTACTGAAGTCGGTTCTTTTTTTTTGTTAATTTTTTTTTTTTTTGCTTTTTTGTGATTCATATAAAAGTTCTAGTGGCCATCTGTGGTGTTCATCATCAGTTTCCTTACACCAAATCCTATTTACTGAATGTAAATTCTTGACTTTATCAATAAATTACCGAAAGCGCCGTACATGTCCCTATAACATTTGAAGAGTTCCCTCGATTTCTCCAAGATTCCATCATCAGATCCCGACTTAGTGCCAACGGGACCAACACGGAGTTATACCCTTTCCATTAAAAAAAAAATTGATAATCGGTTCACGTTTCTCGGAGATATATCGAGTAACATACATACAAAAAAATTAAAAAATAGTTCGAATTGAGAACCTCCTCCTTTTTTGAAGTCGGTTAAAAATTAACTAGTATACTCATATCAAAGATTTCTAGTAACAGTGGTAACAGTTCTTCAGTTTTACTTTAGCACTCAGTACCTGGGCAGCGCAAGACGCATTGCGGCGTCATTTGCATTTGTGCACTGATTGCCGCGTCAAGTCGCTCCCGGTAATTACAGCGGCGCGTACGCATTGCTCGGCGTTTAATACCAAGTTTTTTTAACTAGATTTTATTAGGTGTACGTGTAACTAAGTTTGTTAGTATGTATGTATGTAAACACTTTATTGTACACAAAGACATGAAATACATTTCAAATAATACGCATGTACAAAGGCAAACTTGTCCCTTTAAGGGATCTCTTCCAGTTAACCTTTGAGTAAATGAGTAATTTTTAAGCTACATCTAAATGTCAAATCGATATAATACTTTACGTGTATATATTTATATAGTTGACGTGACAATAAAATAATCTAATTTAATAACTGTTCTGATGATGGAAACGGTGGCGCACCGTGATGTATCCACGTCCAATTCTTGGGCAAGCTGGAGCAAAATTAACACAATTCTCCTTCTTAAGAGAAATGTACAAAAGTGCTATAACACCCTTCTTTTTTTCGTCGGGGGTTAAAAAACAAGAAGTAGCTGGTGGGATTTGGGTTCTATGTACGCCACGCCGTTGACATCTATCTAGGTGAAACTGCACAGGATACGACAGTACAAAGAAGTTGTAGTAGAGTAAACTCTATTACAATAAAGTACAATAATTAAAATCAAAAATCATATATAATCAATATAAAACAAAAAAAAAGAAGTAGAGAAAATAGACACGTTTTTTTAATACAATAAAAAAACGTCAGAATGGCGGCCCAGTGCGTCGCATGTGTAACCTATTGTGCTACCTAGGAAGCTAGACGTTTGCTGTAATTGCCCCGCCCACACGCGGAACCGGTCGGAACCGGTGCAAGGCAGTTAACAGGACATAGAAGCTGTTGAGTAGATGTAAATTTATTTTTAGAAGCTTTTATTTCTCTTGTAATGTATGTTTGTACGGGGGGAATGTTACAACTCAATTTTGAAGCAGATATATCTCCAATCGATAGGGATGAATTTTGCACACCTAATTAACTTTGATTACAATACAATAATATGGTACCATGGGGCTGGTCTGATGATGGAGCCGGAAGTTGGCCCTAGAAACTCTGTAATAGATAAAACAATCCTACCGAGTTTGAGGTTTTTAGAATCGTCTAATTCTAATTCTAATTTTAAAATATGGCTTCCATCAAAGTTAATGATGATTTCGCCAATTTCGAGTTTGCTCGTAGAGCATGCCGTTGTTCGGTGAGGTTTTGCTTTTTGTAAAGTGATAGCGATTTACAAAAACCACGCGGACTATCGGGCCTTGACCCAGGAAGGGCTATGGACGCTTCAAGTTGAATTCTTCATTAGCTATTCACTCATACGTTAGATCACTGCACAATACGCTATCAATACTACACATTGAATAACAAAAATGAATAAATAACGAACAACAAAACTTAAACGCATGCGGCCATCTTGAGTCACGAACCGGAAGCCAGAATCGTCTTAGTGAGCAATTGATGGATGTTTAAAGAAGAGTACAGTCGGCTATAAACGCTTGTCACAACAATGAATTTTTTGACAGAAACTTATGATGTTTTTGTTCATTTGTGGAAAAGTACCTAATACTGAAGTACTTTGCTTGCTTGCTTGCTTAATTGTGATAGTCTGACGGACTCACAAATAAAAAAAAAACTGTCAATGTACTGACTACTTTTTTTAATTTACCTTACTAATTCCATGTAGACCGAGGTTGTATACTTTCGGGATGGGATCAAATGTCAACTCGAGGTTTAAAAAAACTATATCATTAAAATTATACGACAGAAACATACGCTATTCGTAGATTCTAGAGTCTAAATTACGTAAACTGTTGAAGAAAGTACCTCTGGAAAACTTTGTATACTCAATTACATAATGCATCATACATTGCATAATGCATCAAGTCATACCAATCGGCCGTAGTAGGTGATGGTAGCGAAAATCAAATTGAATTCGATTCGTGTATTCTTACTGTTTGCATTTGACGATAATGAATGGAAAATAATTCTAATTCAGTCTCAAAGGCGTTAAGCCTAAAAACAATTAAAATTTCTGCAAGCCAGCGTCAGTCCATCATAAGACGGTCGTCAGCTATGCTAATGAGGGACGGTATAATTGCAGCGGGGGCTCCGGGGGGCCGGGGCGGGGGCGAGGGGCCCTTGGGACTCGTGCCCTGAATATTTAATACATTTTCACATCTAATTTCACTAGATAAGGACCCTGTTTTCATTATACCAAAAGGCTATATATATCCACAAGATTCCGAGCGTTTCAAACTTTTTGGAACTCCGAGGGTAGTCGGGTTACGGTAAATTGTTTTTTTAATCGCCGCCATATTTGGATGTTGAATTTAATTTAGTGTATAAATTTGGTTTCGCGAAACTTGTAGCTGGAATATTTATTAGTTCGTGTCATTTGCATAGTTTCGCCATGTATTATGGTAATTATCTAATTTATTATCAATGTTAGTTTCGTGATTTATATTTCGCCTTTAATGTTTGCGTTGACTAATTTGAGTAATGTCTTTCTTTGTTGACAATAATTATGTATGTTGTATAATGATTATTTAAATGCGTTCGCGCGTTTTATTAAATGAGTACACAGAGTACAAGGTTTTTAGGTACCTGTTGTTAAAGGATTTCCAAGTGGTCTCCTGAATAAAAAGAGCTATAAGAAGATCCAGGAAGTGGTGAATGATGGTGACTTCGTCGAGAAGGATTTAGTGAGAAAAGGAAAACATCGTGGAAAAGAGAATGTGAAGATAGGGTAAAAAGGTCGTGCAAGGGGCAAAAACAAAGTAAAGCAACACGCCAGAAAATTAATAAACTAGTACATAAGGTATTTATTAACCGATTTCAAAAACGGAGCAGGTTTTGAATTCGTCATATGTTTTTTCTTGTTTTTATTTGCATGTTTCCAGATTACTTAAAGACGATTAGACCGATTTTATTTCAAAGGGTATAATTTCTAGTCATGAGGTTAGGATCTGATGATGAGATCCTCGAGAAATCGAAGGAACTCTTCAAAAAATATAGGCACACTTACCGTAATTTAGTTATTTTTTAGTACCTTATTTAAACAATTGTTTTCGAAAAGCATAGTTTTGTTTCATTAGCGTCGCTTATTTTTGTCAAATAAGTCGATTATTCTTATTAAAACATCCCAAGTAGCACAACTGGGTCTAAATAGCTCGTATATCATATCTAATTAGATGCTTAAGTGAAATTTACCACCATGACTAAGTGCTATATAGGTGGCAATAACCCTTATGCCACCTATATAGAACCAAAAGGAGAAAAATTGCAGCCTATTTTTGGTGCTAAATAGAATCCATAAGAGCTCTCACAATTACCTTAAGTGGTAATTAGAACTATGGGTGAAAGTTATGCGTCCATAAGAGATCTCACAATCACCTTAAGTGGCAATTAGAACTAAGGGTAAAAGTTATGCGCAGTGAACGAATGAAAACATTTCAGTTCGCTCAATGAGTGATAAATGAGTCGCCAAATTATCTTTGAGTGGCGAGGCAACTGTCAAATTGTGTTGTGTGTAATACGTGATCTGCCATATTTATTTTGGATTTATACGTCTGTTTGGTGAGTGATTAAAACTTTACGTTATACAAGCATTGAAATAAGCACGAAATTCTTGCGAATTTTTTGTTACTGTGAAACTATAGTATGTTTTCTTTGTAAATTTCGACGGGCCTTTCATTTGATCAGGAATATTAAAAAAGAGAGTGCTAAATTAAATAAGGAATAGATACTGATAAGAAATAAAACTGTTAAAAACCTGACCTAATGATTGTAGGTTACCTACAATGTTAAAGTAACATCGTCAAAACTATCAAAAGTCTGTGATTATGCGTGAGTGTGATAAAATTCTGGTCAAAATAATTAATTTTCATTGGCTTCCATTTGTAAACATGGCGAAACAAAAAAGATCTTACAGTGTTTATTTTCACTTATTTGTTCCTTATTTGGAACTATTAGGTCTAATAATCACTTATTTGTATCTTGCGAGTGGCAAAGCAGTGCAACTATTAAATATATTTTGACAAGGCGCAATAGGAACTATAATAGAACTTTTAGTTCGTTAGTGGTTTGAAATAAGTGAAAATAACTGCTTTTGGTTCTAAGAATCTCCTATTTATGCGTTGGAGTGGCAATAAGGTACTTCTTAGGCCTTAAAGTTGCAATATTTTTTGGTTCCAAAAGAGCCGTAAAATTATCCCTTTAGCCACTATTGGTGATATAATTCGCTATTGTACTAGTCATTTGGAACTTTTAGTTCCAAATAAGGGTATGTTGCCACTTATATGTAAAAGTTGCTTATAAGTGATTTTAAGGCCTTATATAGCACTATTGCTTCTTATTGAGTGACTATTTGAACCTGCATGCAACTTTAAGTAGCAAAATCGACTTTATCCCACCATAAGTAATAAAGTAGAAACAAAAAACGTTCCTATGCAACTACAAGTGATAGGATGAACTCATATACAGTTTTGAGTTGTGTTTAGAGCTATAAGTTGCATCAAACACTGTTAAACCACTCATTTAGAACTTAAAGCTGTAAGATAAGCTGCAAAATTCACTAATGTGCTGCTTGGGATATCGGGCCGTTTCTGACGAACGTGAGTTTTTTTATACGCCTATTTTGCCTGATGGTAAGCGAAAAGTGTAAAGTAAACCGCTAAAACATTTCAGTCGATTATAAATTAAAAGGTGTTATTTAAGTTACGAGTTTGCTACGAGAGCTAGACGGTGATGTCGTAGCACTTCTTAGTGTAGTCCTCGTAGCAATAGCCGCCGTAGAGTTGTTACGCTTTATCGGCTATTGTAGGGCCAAAATTAGGAGGCTGATTGAGCCAAATAGGTAGTTTATAGTAGTTTATGTGACTGTACATAATAAAGGGGATAAAACACGAGTGTGGGTTTATGAAAAGAGCCAAAGGCAAGTTTCATAATAACATCACACGAGGGTTTTAATGCCTAATTATGTACAGTTACATATACATACTAGTAGTTTATGCAAATATTCAAAAAAATTCAAATTCAAAATAATTTATTTGTCAGAATACAGTTATATACATGGTCTTAAGGTATAATATAAAAGTCCTCGTATTCAGCATGCAAGCATGCGTACAAATATTTAGCAACTGATACATAATGAGAGGCCTTAAACACGAGTGGGGTTTTATGAAACGAGCGTCAGCGAGTTTCATAATAGGATCACACGAGTGTTTTAAGGCCTAATTATGTACAGTTGTATACACTACTTTATCTATACACATATCATAAGTACTCTAAGATGGGTTCAGAAGCTATAAGGAAATGACCGGCACCACTAGTGCTACCTGTAATGTAAAATATCTAAAGACTACATTATACCTACTTAAAATGCAGTAAGCAATAAATCTGAACAAATACATAAACAGATTATTTATTGTAATAGTTGTAATTGACATTTACATTGGAACAATATTTTCAGCTAAAATGTAAATTACAAACTTCGTAACAGCAAAGAACCAACAAACAAATGACAACAATTCTGTCAATGTCAACGTCACCCGTTGTTTTGAAAATCCAAATAAATTTCTTTCAAATAATTCACATCTCTGCAATACGCAACACTAACATACTCTTAAAATATACCAGAATATCTAAATTATATAGTGAAAGTGTTTAATTGATTCAAAATTGCCGTAAAACAAAATTATCAACATTCATACCTTATGTCAACATGCTAATTGCTCTCAACAAAATTGTGTTTTGAAGAAATGAATACGACTGCAGTCAATACAAGCAATCAAGAAACCTGTCCCACCTGTTCAAAGACCTTTAAAAGAAATGGCCTGCAGCGTCACATACGTGCTGCCCACGGCGAGCAGTCCTCTTCACAACAAGCTTCCACTCATCACTCGCATTTTGCATCACCACTAGAAGAAATATATGGATCGCCCTATCTCAATAACACAGGACCGAAGACAGGTATATGGCAAAAAAGATGGAACGACATATGCTCACTCCATGGAAAACTTTACGATCTCCCTTTTGGCACAGCTAGTAGAAAATTCGTTCATACACTTGCTGACGAAATAGAACACCTAACCAAGCTGAATTATCCTTCAGAACGATTACTAATTTACACAGCCGTAATGCTACAAAGGGACAAAAACATTAAACAAGCTAAAGATATTAGCAGATTACTTGATCGCCGCCTTAAACTGTGGGCCGACGAGCAGTTTGATATTTTAATCTCAGAATCGATAAAATCCGACAAGACCCTTCAAAATACGTACAGTCGAAAATACAACAATAATGACGTAGCAACACAAACATTCACTCGACTAATTCAACGTGGCAAAGTCCGTGAGGCCCTAAGTTGGCTGTTAACCAAAGATACAAGCAAAGTCCTGAATACTAACGACGAAATTGATTGTACCGGTAAAACCGTCAGTGACGTACTAAGAGAAAAACATCCACCCCCGGCAAACGCCAACCCTAACTTATTTGTCTTGCCTGAGGATTTCCCCGAAATGCCACCATTATTGGAAGTGGACATAACATGTAACCACGTCGAGCAAATTGCAAGAAAACTACACGGCGGTGGGGGTCCAACTGGTTCAACCTCTGAAAACTGGAAGGATTTCCTCTTACGTTTCGGCGAGGCGAGCCTGCACCTAAGAAATGCCATAGCCCAACTCACTATGAAATTGAATAACGAATACGTTCCCTGGATACAAATACAAGCTCTTATGTCGAGCCGTCTAGTAGCTCTAGATAAATGCCCAGGCGTGAGACCCATCGGAATTGGGGAATGTCTACGAAGAATCCTCTCCAAATGTATGATCTTAGCAACCGGTTCTGAAGTTACCGAAGCCTGTGGACAATGGCAACTATGCAGCGGCATCAACAGCGGGATCGAAGGAGCCATACATGCAATGAATGACACTTTCGAAGAGAAATGTCAACCAGGTTCCGAATGGGGAATGCTCCTCGTTGATGCTAATAACGCATTCAACAGTGTAAATAGGCAGCTTGCTCTGTGGCATGCCAGAATATATTGGCCACATTGTGCCCGTTTCCTGTACAACACATATAATGGCCACGCAGAGCTTGTTATTCGAAACTCAGACACAAGATTGTATAGCAAAGAAGGCGTAACCCAAGGCGATCCACTTGCTATGCCACTATATGCTCTTGCAACATTACCCATAATCAACAAACAAAAAAAAGAACAGAATACACTCCAGGCATGGTATGCGGATGACTCATCGGCCCAGGGAAACTTCAAAAGCCTTCGTAAATGGTGGGAACAGATCTGCAACACAGGACCGGCATATGGATACTTCCCTCAACCTAAAAAGACAATCCTTATCGTATCTGAAACGGACAAAAATAAAGCACAACAGATTTTTAAAGGAACTAACATTACCATCACCGTAGGTTCACCCTTCCTTGGCAGTTACATAGGCAAAGGAAAAGAAGACTTTATAAGAAACCAAGTAAAGCTATTTATTTCAATAATCGAGAAACTGACACATATCTGTAAAGACTCTCCCCAAGCAGCTTACACAGCACTCACTAAAGCTGCCCAATTCAAATGGTCATTCCTACAACGTGTAATCGCCGATTCCAACGTACTCTTTGAACCACTGACACATGCATTACGGACCAATTTCATGCCAACTCTGATGGGCAGTGAAATCACACCCGACGAAGCCGATCTGTTTTCCCTTCCTGTGCATAAAGGTGGTTTGGCAATATCTAATCCGTCTACCGAGAATAATTTGAGCTACAATTCTTCCAAAAAAGGCTGTTTAATCCTCTCATCGGCTTTGATCAGGACACAACATGTAGACCTAGCCCAACACAATAAATCCCTGATTGAAGCACGCAAAGAGAGCCGAACAATAAAAGATGCTCGTGACAACGAACTTTTAGACACTATATTGGCCAAACTATCCCCTAACAAACGACGAGCTATAGAAAGATCAATCGCATCGAAAATGAAAACAAAGTCTTCCACCTGGCTATCTGCTATACCAACAAAGAAAGATAACTTCGACTTGTCTCCTCATGAATTCAGAGATGCCCTGGCAATACGCTATTACAGAACCCCAAACTCAATGCCACCCTCTTGTGACGGATGCGGCAACAGCCATTTTAATATCGACCATGCTCTCTGTTGCAAGACTGGCGGGCTAATTTCAAGACGGCACAACGAAATACGAGACCTATTTGCTGAACTATGTCACCAAGCATGGGGCAACATCACAATAGAACCTATAATCACAGAAGGTGACCTTGGATTACGCGGTGACTTATCCTGCCGTGGCGTATGGAATGCACAGAGAGAGGCGTTATTCGATATCCGTGTCGTAGACACCGACGCTCCCTCTTACATTGCACGTCATGTCACTTCTGTCCTAAAATCTGCTGAGACTGAAAAACAAAGAAAATACTCTGCTGCCTGCGAAGTGAAACATGCTACTTTCACCCCCCTCGTGACCTCTGTCGATGGCATATTCGCACCACAGATGGCCTCCTTCGTCAAACACTTAGGCGAAGCCCTCTCGGACCGTTGGAACAAATCGCTGAGTACGATACTGGGTTGGCTTAGAACAAGGATATGCACTGCTATAATTCGAGCCTCCAGTATGTGCATACGAGGCACACGTCACAAATTCAAACCTGCAGCGAAACTGTTGGGGTTTGACGACGGAGCAGCCATTCCCAGTTCGCAGCACTAGCTAAACTGCAACTTGCAGAGATGTGTTTTATAACTTTTTGCTACACATTATTATTTTTATTACTATTTCTTTGTTATAAGTTAAGTTTTTCTTGCAATAAATTATTTAAGACTGCAATGACAACAATTGGCGGCAATTCGAACCTCCGTCAAGACGAATGTTTTTTTTTTCTAAATCATATGTATCCATATTCTCATGTCGCTCGAGATCAAATGTCGTACGGTTTTTATAAAAAAAACATACTAAATTGACGTTTCGTATCGATCAAAATATTAATATCTATGGATACTAGAGTAGAGACCAACTTGTGTTTTGACAGCTGTTCCTAATTTAAACTCGTAACCTTACAAAAATCGGTACTGTAATAATATTACAGTACAGATTTTACCTACTACCACAGACAAAAAAGTTCTCATAGTAAAATTGGTTGTAATAATGGCTGGCATTTCCTACTGTTTCTGAACGCATTTTAGAGCACTAATGATATGTGCGTAGATAAACTACTTTATCTACCCACATAATATCATAAGTCTCCATGTATTCAGGAACCGTACATTATGACAAATATTACCCAGTAATGGCGGCAATGAAGTTTTCTGGCAGCTGTCATATTTTTTTGAAGTGAAAACTTCTTTAGCGGCGCTTGGCACTTTTTAGATAGGTAAAAAATGTTAAACTCGCGTCAGATCCGCGCGGCAGATCCTGATCGAAAAAGTATAAACAATTGGTAACCTAGCAACCGTGTCTGTTTCAAAGAAAGGGGGCCTTCGAACAATAAAATGTTGTAATGGAGTTGTAAGTGACAGATGGTGAAGCGCAATCATAAACTTACATTAGTAAGAAATAGAGATTAAAATAGAAATCAAGTGTCAGTGAGATATAATAAAATCGGAGTTTTCACTTCTGCCGGCACTCCCGGACTGCAACCCGTAATTTTATTATTTCAGAGACAAACTAGAGTCGGCCCCAACTAACATATCGTTCGATATGTTACTTACATGCGACATTTGTCAAATTTGATTGCAAATTGACAATTCATTTCGAAGTAAACGTCATCTCGACTGATATTAGAATAGAGGTCAAATCAAATTTCTTTGGTTTTCAGAGATGTTCGAAATTTGAATGAATAAAATTATCGAAATCGATGTTATTATGTACTTAGCAATAATAAAAAAAATACAGATAAGAATTTTTTTCTAACAAAACAGTCATATTTTTATGGTGGTCATATAATGTGCGGTTCTTGAACGCATCGTGGAGGGTTTATGATATTTGGGTAGATAAATATTATTATTTTTTTGGTTGTGTATCGGAGTTATACATAACTTCCTCCACTAATACCAGTAGACATGACTGACAGGCATCGTCCGCAAAGATCGGAGATTACGGATTTACCGATTTATTATATGTATTTATCAAAAATTCTGTTGCTATTGCACTCACACTTAAAAGAAAGCCGTTCCAGTCGCTGATCATTAGTTGGATCGACAGATAATGAGGAAATTTGATTTAAATCCAAACTTTATAATCGATTTGCAGCTTTTTATACAAGGTAAAGGAAACTCAATAGATTGAACAACCTGTTCCTGACCATATCGAATAAAATGTCTGATTCGGCTTAGTTTCTGATTTTTTTTATGTATGTGCGATACATGTGAACTTCGTGATTAACATCTGTGGTACTGACATTTATCAATATCTATATAATAATCTAGTCGGTTTTGTTTTGTTACATTTTACAAAAATTGGTATTACATTTTTAATTTGTAATGAATGTCCTCACGAATACACAATAAAAGTCTATACGGTTTCTCGCGGGTACTCTATATAATTATACTTATCGAAGAGAAATGAAAGACACTTTCGAGAGTTTCAAGACAAACCGTCAAGAAGTAAAGTCAACAAGATGTCCTACCAAAAATCCGACGCTTAACTTAAACCCCTCGGAGCTCCGGAGGTTTAATCCGGCTTCTGGTGATGAGCTGATCCGGCGCCGCCGGCTTAGCGACAGGCAGGGCCTTCATTCGACACGCTCTACCCGTAGCTGTATTGCAGCCCGAATTCGACAACGCTTTGCGATATACCTATACCTATATACTACGACGGTAGCAAACAAGCATACGGCCCGCTTGGTGTTAAGCACCGCCGCCTATAGACGCTTGTGACGCCAGGAGTAGCACGCGCGTGTTGCCGACCCATTAAGAACCCATTTACTCCCCCATTGAAGGACCGCATACTGTAGCCCCCGGGGAAAACCTTGGCAGGGAGCTCATTCCACATGCGGAGCGTTCGCGGTAGGAAATTTCTCTGGAACCGCACAGTTCTCGACCATTTAGGCTCGTGTGATGGCGAGCAGTGCGATGGTAGAAAGTAGCCGTGGGGATCCTGTCAAACAATTCCTCAGAACACATCCCATTATACAGACGGTAGAACACACACAAGGACGCAAAGTAGAGACTTTAGGTAGACTGAGGAGAGTCAGACTTAGAGGCTGTTCTGTTGTGTTGTGTCGTGTATATAATTATATGAAAGTACCTAATGCTGCATCACATTTACCCGATTATGCACATTTTGATATAAAATAAGAAATAATATCCAATGGTGCCATGTGAGCTGAATGTTTAAAGGAGATAATCTGATAAAGTCAAATAAGATAATAAATCATATACCTAACGCGTTATGGAGTTGCAAACGTCCACATATCTAATAAAAATTACAATCCGTATATAAGAATTAGGTATATAATATTATTAGAGATCTGCCGTTTCCGAAAATTTTCTTATCTCCCGTACAAAATGGAAAGTTTCCGGAAATTTTCGAAATAGGCACATTTGAAATATTATTAGAATAACGTTGCAATAGGCTCTCTCTCTCTCTCTCTCTCTCTCTCTTTCTGACTATGTGTCCTACATGATAGATAGCGGGGTTAGCAATTCCCTGTCTTCTTCCACTTCGCGACGAAAAGCCGAAGTCTTCTGTCTTCGGAAACATTGCTTCCCAGCAACACATATCTCCAGGTGGTCTTAGGTCTCCTTTTAATGGGCTCTAAATATATAATATGAGTTTTTTCGCCTAAAATGAGGATTTAATTCATGATATAAATTCATGTATTCATTCCCTATCCATGTAAACTTAGAGAGTAATTACCACGTTATTTCGTAATCTTGCACGATTATCAAAGGGGTAGAAAAAACGGAACTTAATTAAACTATTGGACGGAACTAAAACAAGCGGGCAATCTAAAAGTAATGTCGCTGGACAGGGCGCAGTGAGGTACTGGAGAGTTGTAAAGTGAAACTTTAGGTAATATTAATAATAGGTACGTTTTTATAATAAATAAAAAAAAAAACTTTTTTTTATACTGCCGGTTCAAAATACACTTGAAATAGTCCTTTGACCTGCCTGTGATTAAGTATGTTCTAGAGAACTTTATTGAAAGACCCCGTCTGCCTTGCCATAAAAGGAAAGGCGACCTTACTAAAAATAATAATATTATTTTTCTCAAAAATGGTCGGGAATGTTAACTTTATTGATAAAAATCAGGATGCGAAGTGCATAGTTTATGGTCAGTGAAAAATTAAACAAAAAAACCGTACTGGCTCGGTTTGTTTGACAATAATGTTGTATGAAATTCCTTGCCAGCAATGCCTAATTTCCTCGTTTCGACAATAATGTACTATTTTGAACTATGTTTGGGTAGGTAGCCTTTTATCAGTAAACGGACAGTGTAAAATGGCAAACCCAAACCTACAAGCGCTAATGCCCTCACTTAGAAGACGATTTTTCGCAGGAAACTTCTAAAATGTTACATTTCAGTACTGCCCTAGCTGCCCATCACTATCCAGGCGAAGGCGGGACGTCCAAATTAAATTAAATGGAGATTGGATGGTTCATAGGCCGCGCCTGCATCTACATACTGCGAAGTCATAACGTACAGTCTACTGGATATATTTCTATAGCCTCTGCTCTCTGCGGTCATTTATAATTTGGCAATAAAATTACAAGGCTAAATTCATTTTAACAGTTCTTAAATTGTAAACAATAATTACAAATTACTTATCGTTTTAAACCATTGATACAAAGATCGAAGCACAAGGTACCTAACTACTTATCGTTTTGTTTTCGATAATTTGTACATGTTTTTAAAAGATCTGTATATTATGTAAGGAAAAGTGGCCAGACTAAAACCCTTCCTTGTGCAAACTGAGATTGTCTGGGAAACTACAAAGTATATACCTATACTAAACCGGTACTTATGACCATCATTCCTCTTTTGGAGCGGATTAAAAATCGAATATTTTCAAAGCTTAACCGGCCCGTGGAGATCGCGCTGGTAAATGGACCGGTTTTCCAAGGGAATACTATTAGCAACATAAAGTCATATGTATCACCAGCCTTTTTAAAGTTACGCCCTTTTGGCACGAGAAAACGGAATATGTTTGTACATTTTACGAACATGACGTTAACGCGACACGATGGCGTCGCGGATTTCCCGGGGGACAGGACATTCAAATAAGACGCTGATTAAAATTTGATTTTATTTGATGTTTGAAATGTTGAACATGCAATGTAGTAACAAGGGATGAAAGATTGGGGCGATGGAGCGAGCTATGCTCTGAGTTTCCCTCTTCGAAGTCTCTTTTCAAAATCCACTGTTAATACGGTGAATAGAGACTAAAGTACTATGTGTGACCTTACAAATCAAGAAGTGAAATTACAAACTTATCTGTCCTAGAAACAAAATTTGAAGTGTAAATTATAGTAAATTTAATTCTCTACAACATTGCCCAACTTTGTTGTAGCTAAAATGCTCCTAAACAAAGATATAATCCAGAAGTTTGTTTTTCAGTAGGAAATTACGATTTTTTACGTTTTTTTAAATGTGGATATCTCCGTAACTATCTGTCCTAGAAAAAAATATAAAATGGAGAATGTAGTAAATTTAACTCTCTATAACATTGTTGAAGCTTTCTTCTAGCTACTTATAATGTATAAAAGGATTGGTTTATTGAATGGAGATTGAGTTTAAGAGTGAAATTACCTTTACTACTAACATTATATTATAGTGTGACATTTACTCCTCACAATATTCTTATATTACACAACTACCAAAAGGATAGGTATAGCGTCCCGGAGAAAAATACGTAATAATATCTTTCAAAATAGCTTTGTGTCTCAAGACGAAGATTTTCAACAAGTGTCATAATACTCGCTGAATAAGAAGCTCAAATAAGTCCTAATTGCCCCAAAGGCGAGGCGGAGGAAGCTACTTACTCCCTCCTCAAGAATGCACCTAGTAGTGTGAGTTCTAGAAACGCTAAAACGTAACTCAAGTCTAATAAATAAATATCGGAAAACCTCACACAAATCGATCTAGTTCCACAGTAAGCTGTAGTAGGCAGCATATCACTCAAATATTTGCCCTTGTCGGGATTTGAACCCAGGACCGCCAGCTCAGTAGGTAGTTGCTTTACCACTGCGCCAACCACGTCCTCTAATAGCTCACAAAAAGCGTTATAATCCCCGCATTATGTTAGATAAATGCCCCCCGCGGGGCGAGAGCTTGCCAAGAGAGACAAAGCGGGCCGCCGGCCAACGGCGGGCGACGCCGCGGCGCGCCGCGCTACTGCACACTGCACGGACATACGCTTCCAACTGCACTTTATTATTACCAACCAGCAGCAGATACATACATTGCTGCTCCTTTTTCCAGGCAATCAGTTTACGTTAAGTTTGCACCTGGTTACTATTGCGCCGGATACTGGACTTCCCTTATCATACAGAGGCGTGAATGTACTGAATGTGCTGCATTATTTCCTAGTCGGGGTAACCTTTAGTAATTGGGTGATATATTATGTTGAAGGGCGCATCGGGCCGACCACTTTGACGAAAACTATATTATACGATAAGGTCGGCTTGACATGTCCTAATAGAGGTGACAGGCAAGGCTAGCCATTATTAAAATAAGGTTTTTTTTTTTAATATAGTCACAAAATTGTGTCTTCATTTTGCCTGATGGTAAGCAGAAAGGGGAACCCAAGTCGCAATGGCATCTGACAAGAAACCAACGGTGCCCTGTCAGTTGGCACTGCCATGTTGGCCCGAGAGGTGCTTCTTTACGCTTCCTTTGAAGGGTCCCATGTCGTAAGAAGGAGGAAACATATGGCCGGCAAAGAGATATGATATGATAGATAATATGATATATTGGGATGTTTACCTTACATAAACCACCATAAACTAAACCTTAATACACTTTCCATCTGGTGGATATGCATGAATTTTGGATGCATGTTGGCATAAGTTATAAAACATAGGATATAAACACCTTTCTATGATCAAGACCTACGTCGGGCAAAATCAGTGATCTAAATTAGGTGGATTAAAAATACAAACACCTTGCGTCTGCAAATAATAATAAAGAGTAGTGATGGGAGTTAATAGTCTAGCAATTGAAACATATCATGGAACTCGAGGATTCTAATAAAAATAATGTATATGGGATTTAAAATATACTAGTATATCGGTTCTACCTAATTCCGATCAGCTTGCAATGATTTTACCCTGCCAGATTACCAGTCCCGCTTGTGGGGATCTACCTCTGCAATACAAGTAAAGAATAAGTAAATATAAACATACATTACACATATGTAATGTAGACTACTAGAAATAACCCTTCCGTTTAGCTTTGTCGTGGTGAACATTTTGCCAAATTCATTTATAACAATGAACTCAAGTTGGCATTAATCTACAATCCATCGTTTAATAGTAGTTTCCGTTCCCTGGCCACAGGTCTTAGCAAACTGGTCGACTGTCAGGAAGTGGCTGATGAATTATCGCAGTGTTTCTGAACACATTAGGCTGATCACGGCATACGTCTTGATCGAATGCCGATCATTTATTCTGGTCTACAACAAGTTATTCAGGCGTCATGTAGGGATCGGAAATTCAGGTAACCTAAAGTTGACAAAATCCTATTGCTATCTCACTCATAGTCATACCTCAAACAATGCCGCCAATACCTACAAACTGAACAACAAAGCCGCCACCAAAGTTTAGATATAAAAGCATCTGATTATCCGATGCCTATCATGTAACTAGTCTTGCGGGGTTAGCATATCTTGCCGCGACTTCGCTTGTCGCGCGACTTGGCATGACTTGTTTTGCTAACACAATGTTGGAAGAAAGCTGACGGGTAGCATTTGTCGCGCGAGAATGAGTCGCGTGTCACAGTTATGCTAGACGTGATGTCTCGTATATAGCCTACTAGAAGGTGCTCTCAATTTCAACCGTGTATATATTTTTTCTTTACCGTACTCTGGTAAAATATATGTGCTTGAGAAGAGTAATGGAATTTTTCGGCCATATTGCCAGGAAAGAAGGAAACAACTTGGAACAACTCATGGTGACTGGAAAGGTCGATTGGAAGCGTCCAAGGGGCCGGTCACCGATGAGGTGGTCTGACCAAATCCGCTCATCATTAGACACCAAGCTACACAACGCACTCCATGAAGCCAAGGACAGATCTAGGTGGCGAAACACGGTCTGGAGCATAATGACCCAGCTACGGGGAAATCACGACCCTCAGTAATGAGGAAATCGACGCGAGGAGGAGGAGGTAAAAAGTATCCTATACCCCTGTACCATAATTTATACGGCTGGTGCCGCGCGCTCGTACCAATTCAGCATCGCTCTGTTAAGATTTTTCCTGAAATAGCCCCCTCTTCATAGATAACTTATTTTCAGTACAATTTGAGATTCTTTTCGATTTACAAGTACGCATAAGCCTAATCGAAAACTGGAAAGTGAATCACATTAAAATGGTAAGATTTGACTACCCTAATATGATACTCGGTCAGGTGATACTAGATGAAAGCATGAAAACTTCAGGCCCCAGATTAACACGTTCAAGCCTACTTAGTCTACGCAGACCGACATGTCGCCGACCGTAATAAATAACAATTGCGGATCGCCTAATAGAGATACATTGAAAAAAGGTGAACCTTGCCAGCCACGCTCTGAAAAACGAAGTTTCGTATACCCGACAAAGAAACATTAGTCACTTATTTGTTAAAGCGAGGTAGACTTAATTACGTTGTATCTAAACATCGAAGACTTTTTTAAACTTGATGGTAATGGATGATTTTAATAATCGTTCTGTAACGAAAATTAACCTGGCTGAAATCGAAAAAACTTTCGAGGGTTGGGTATACAAAGGTTTCTTCGCTACGCAGTGGGAAAACGCTGCTACGGGCTACGGCGTAGTACACACACGTAGCGTTGGTTAAAATGACGTGGAGATGAGCAATCGTATCAATGATCAAGAAAGAGAGAGAGAAATCTTACAGACAATGGAATACATTAGGAGATGCATATTAGTCATATTACTTACAACCTATTCGTTCATACTTGTCCCATTAAGTACAAAATTCGATCCTCAAAATTGACATTTATTAAACCATTGATAAAAATATCATTGATTTTGACACTTACTACCAAAACTAGCTGTTTTAACGTAAGTCAATTTTCACCTCACCAGCTCAAACAAGGCGATTTTGCTGTCAGATAACAGTGAACAAAATGCGATTTTGTTTCGAGCGTGAGTAGAAAGTAGCTTTTTAATTTTTTCAATATCTGACCACGAATTGTCATTATTCAGCCAAAGGTTAATTATAAAATTCAAATCATTTGAATCTCGATGCACTCTGTTTCTTTCATATGTATATAAAAGAGAGGGATAGAAACTTATCAATTTGAAATTCGATTTTAAAATCCGACCTCGATTGAGAACAGTTCGGATACGCGTTATACTAAAATAGTTATTTGTTATGCAAGGCTGCAAAGTTGTTATTTGGCGCGAGTGTTGAAATTGAAATAAGCTGAGCGAGCGAAGGAATCTAAGATTGAACCATGAGCGAAGCGAATGGTTCAAAGATAGATTCCTGAGCGTAGCGAGGGTTTCAAGACACGAGAAGCTAAATAATTTTGCAGCCATGCGGAACACACAATTTTTCACCTCACTACAGCGAGGAAAATGCAAGATTCAAGAAAAACAATTAAAACATAAAAATAATCATATTTAATTTTGCCTTCTATTTAACACGTCCAATTTAAAACATAACACACTCAAATCCAAACCAAATAAATACGAGAGAAGCACACATATTAAAAATTAAAAGTAATATGGCCGTAATTTGTATTATCGTCGTGTATATTTTATCGTTCAGTTTTTCTTAAGCACTGTAACATTATATTTGTTTCTGAAACTACTTGACACATTCGTTGTGAATGTGGGAGAATGGCATTCTGGGAAGGATTAGTTGGCGACTCGGAAGTATTTTCCATAACTTCCATAGCTTTGGAAGTTATTTTATTGGACGATGGGATCCGAACAAGATTATTTCGGCTTTATCTTCTTTAAATACGCCAATAGTTTCGGTAAATTACTTATCGTCTCCAAATATTTATAACAAATCCTTTTTCGTTCAAATGCAGGCTTTTAGCATTGAATAAATACTCCAAATTGGGCTTAACTTTCTTGTTTTCGATATAAAGTAAGACTACAGTATGTATTCTCCACAGAACAAATTTACGTTGTTTACATGAATTGTGAAAACTTTCCACTTTTTAATTATTATTTTTTTTCTCGGGTGCGTTCAGAAATTACACTCTTATATGTTCCAACTTTAATAACAAATAAATATAAAAAATTGTGTTGTATTTAATATATTTACTAGTCAAAATATGTAAATGAAACTGAAATACTTACTATTAATATTAATATATATAAACATATTCAACTTATGCTATAATAAAGTGTACGAAAAATAAAAATTTAAAAATCTGTAACTACGAACCAGGTTTCTGGACGTGATATTGTAGGTATATTTTTTTTTAAAGAATAATTCAAACGTACATATGATATTAGCCGGCCTGGCCAGATCGCTCTTTATTCACGTGCGTTGATTGGTTATTCGGAGATTTATCGACTGATGAAATCAGTCACGCGTTGAAGGAGTCTTAAATATAAAAAAGTTACATGCACCACAGAGAATCAAAATCGTCGTGTTCGAAATTCAAATGACTTTTGCACGCTAGCGGATAAAATAGACTTTTGCACGCAGATTTCGCCCTATAAACGGAGGTTTTCCGAGCGAGTGAGGTGAAAAATTCATTAAAACACCCGAAAAAGTTTTAATTGCAACGTATTTTTTTTTCTTTATTATATTTTTATTTAACGACCGAATATTAAAACTGTTGTGCCTTTTATATAAAACAATAGATCATTGCTCAAATAAAATAAGATTTTTCAACTTAATGTAAATATAATAATAATTTATAATTTCACTATTTATCATAGATGCATATTCGAAACGTACCTTAAAAAATATCGAGTTCATATTGTAATTTGTTATTTTCTTTTGCATTTATTTTGTTTGGTGTTTTAGGAGTAAAAATATTAATCAATTTAGTAACAAAATCTCGTAATATAATATGTATTTATAAATAAACACGTCATATTGTATCTGCTAAATCTTCCAATTTGATAAAATAATGACAATAACCGTGTTAATTGAAATTATAATCAACCAACCGATTATAATTTCAATTAAATTATATTGTTATTCCTTTTTAAGCACTTATCTATTTTCTGATTAATAATATTATTGAAATCAGCAACAAAGACTATAAACATACGTTGGAAGAAAAAGCACTAAATGTCGAATATGTTCTCGCGGATGAGGTGAAAAGTTGTGTGTTCTACACGAGAGCAAAGTTTTTTGCATCTCGTGCTGTTGAGTCCCTCGCTACACTCAGGATTCTAACATAGAATCACTCGCTACGCTCGTGATTCAAACGTAGAATCCTTCGCTTGCTCGGGACTCAAAATCAGCACTCATAACAAAAAACAACTTTGCTCTCTTGTTGCACAAATAACTATTTATTATAAAGGGGTCTATGATGGTTGCGTTTATCACGTGATAAATAAGTGACAAAGCATCCAGCACTCATACTCGCGTTTTGTCGTAACGGATGCTTTGATACTCATTTATCGCGTGATAAAAGCAACCATCATGGACCCGCAGGTTACATTCATAAGAAATGGGAATTTTAATAATAATAATAATAGACCTTCGTCAACCAGGTGGCGGGGATGGCCCCCCTGGCCCGCAGGACTTGATAAGGATTGAGAGAGGTATTTTCCAGGGTGACAGTTTGAGTCCTCTGTGGTTCTGCCTAGCCCTGAATCCGCTCAGCACTCTGCTGAAGGATTCAGGACTAGGTTGCCGGCTTCGAAGAGGAGGTGAGGTCATTTCTCATCTGCTGTACATGGATGATCTTAAGCTGTATGCACCAAAACGCCAGGATCTGGTGGAACTACTGGAAGTAACTGAAGCCTTCAGTAGTGCCATCAAAATGGAGTTTGGTTTAGACAAGTGTGCGGTCATGCATGTACAGCGGGGGAAAGTCGTAAATTCCGCGAACTTACAGCTTTCTGAGACAATGTCCCTCAGGTCTATCTCCGAAGTTGAAACCTACAAGTACCTAGGTATGTCACAGTCATTGGGTATTGCGGACGGAGACATTAGACAGGCGTTGAAGGAGCGTTTCTTTTGTCGTTTGACAAAAGTACTTAACAGTCTTTTGTCCGGTGGCAATAAGGTGCGCGCCTTCAACGCTTGGGTCATGCCTCTGCTCACTTACTCCTTTGGCATACTAAGGTGGACTCAGACTGAGCTGGACGCCCTGGATACGAGGGTCCGTCAGCTGCTCACTACACATCGCATGAGGCACCCACGCTCGTCAGTTATGAGAATGTACATCCCGCGTAAGTGTGGGGGCCGTGGCTTTTTAAATGCCAAGGACCTCCATAACCGCGAGGTGTGCAGTCTCCGGGAGTATTTCCTAAACAACGAGTGTGGGATTCATCGCGATGTAGTAGCAGTTGACAAAGGCCTCACCTATCTCTCCTTAGCAAACGAGAACTGGCGCAGACCAAAGGTGCTTAGCACCGATGACCGCAGGGCTGTATGGAAGAGCAAGGAGCTACACGGGCGGTTCTACAAGGCCCTTACGGGGCCCGATGTAGATCTGCTTGCGTCGGTGAACTGGCTACGCTTCGGGGATCTCTTCGGGGAAACCGAAGGTTTTGTCTGTGCAATTGCGGACGAAGTAATGATGACGAACAATTACCGGAGATATATCCTGAAGGACGGTACGGTCGACATTTGTCGGGCATGCCGCCGTCCCGGCGAGTCACTCAGGCATATAATCTCCGGTTGTTCTCATCTTGCTAACGGCGAGTACTTGCACAGACATAACCAAGTAGCCAGGATCATTCACCAGCAACTTGCTCTTCGATACGGTCTTGTGGGGTCTGAGGTGCCGTACTATAAGTACGCACCGATGCCAGTTCTCGAGAATGGTCGTGCCACGCTCTATTGGGATCGATCTATCATCACGGACAGGACTATTGTAGCCAATAAGCCTGATATCGTGTTGGTAGATCGATCCAAGCGCCAGGCAGTGCTCGTCGACATCACCATCCCACATGACGAGAACCTCGTGAAAGCCGAGAAGGACAAACTCAGCAAGTACCTTGACTTGGCTCACGAGGTGACTGCCATGTGGGATGTTGACTCGACGATCATTGTCCCGATAGTCGTTTCGGCGAACGGTCTTATAGCGAAGAGTCTCGACAAACATCTTAAGAGACTCTCGCTAGATGGCTGGATCAAGGGCCAGATACAGAAGGCGGTACTCCTGGACATGGCGCGCATTGTCAGGAGGTTCCTCTCTCTGCAGCCCTAACCACCGGTAGCCTGGGCCCTGCCCCGCTGCCGGCGGCACCCTAGGTTAGGTTTTTTATAATGTGTTTATATATTTTGTAATTTCTTTATTGTATTTTACTTTTTATATAAATTTATTGTTAAAAACCTAGCCTAAGAAGAAAGATTAATAAAGGAGATAATAATATAATAATAATCGTTTATTTTCGAGGAATAATCTACAAATATGGAATCTTGTTTACTAAATTAGACAAGTAAGGCCGAATAGATTGCATGTAATTACTGAACGTATTAATGGTGACGATGGATAGTAAAGATTTAAAAATTTCCATGACCGCAGAACATTTGATTTCATTCTTGTAAACTTACTGTAAACTATTTTAAACTGCCTGTTCAAATCTCATGTAAGAAAAGAATATATAATTAAATTAGCTGAGGGTCAGTCTGTGTACATATATAATATACATGTATTTATGTTGTATGTAATTAGTTGTAATGAATGATAAAGCCTCACCCACGCCGCACCTTCTGACGCAGTAATATTATACACTTGTAGCGGTTAGGTACGTACATTATTTGTTTACCTACACACTTCTATACAGAAATGTTGTGTCTTCTAAACAGATTGTTGTTCTCTTAAGTACTTTATACGAATAATTTTATTTGAAAGGGCTGCAAAAATACAGAGATAATAAAATTTGCTGTATAAGTGTAGTGCAATACAGAAAAAAATATCATCTCTGGATTTTTTGCCGGTTAGCATACAACAATATTACTTAAAGACTATATATAAATGTACAGTTGTGCTGAGACTGCACACAACCATTCACTGTTCTGAATCCGAATAAATCTGAATCCTGGTCACGGCACCATTCCGAGGACAACTAGTACGCAAACGCTGTTGCCTCGCTTTTCCATCCCCCGTGAGAGAAAGAAACAGAACCAATATTTAGATGTACTGCGGCACGGTGCAGCGTTGCAGCGGCGCGTTCGCTTTCGCGTCACTTTCGCTACTATCAATGCGTAGCTGTGCCGCATTCACCTTCCAAATTTAAAAATAAAGGATGGGTTATTTATGTCACATACTGGCCAGTGCCAGTTGTAAAATAAAATCTATTTATTTTTAATTTGCAATGAAACGCGATTTACAAAAAACCGAATGGAATGTTCATAGTGACTTTGCCTTTGTTATAGAGAACATTTTTGTAATTAATTAACTACATTGAAGTATTCGCTGGTATTGTCTATAATTTACATTTTTTCTAGAGAACGCCGATTAGCTTTTATTTATTTTCAGTATAGTACAGTTTTCTACCTTTACAAAATTCTGCTGAATCGGTTTCACGTATTTCCTTGGCCTTTTCGCTCCTTTATTCTCAAGAGCCGCATTTGGCGTCTCGTCTTAAAGGCCGCTTCAATACCGACGGTACCATAACGTTGATATTCTACGCAATAATATTTCCAAACGACTTAATTGTGTTTCTGTTTATCTTTTTTTTTCATCGGTATAATTGTTCAGGAAATTAGTGACAAAGGACACTCATCCATTAGGGAAAGTTCGACGCGTCCGAGGAGACGGAACGTTGATTAATTTGATTGAAATGAAAGATGGCCGCGATACGGCGCAGCGCGGGAGTAATTCAGCGGTCGTCGATAAGGACATCATTCCGCAGTCCGCATTGTTATTCATCCGGCGACCTCCTTTGTGACGTTTTAGGAGCATGCGATGCCGCATCTTCCTTCTCGCTCCCTTTTACAAGCTAGCCTATACGTGTGATGGGAAAGGCGCTAGTGTTGCGTGAGTTTTGCGCAATGAGCTTGTAGCGATGTCCTTCGTTCCGTCTCCGCTTTGGGCGGGTGCGGTCGTAGGAGCAAGCGGGAGGGTTGGCGTGAAGCAACAGTTGTTGTATGTAGCTATCGATCGTGCCTCCAGCCACGTGCGGTGCAATCTAGATATCGCTGATTATGATTCGTGGTTCCAACCCTGTTCGATATCCAAGCCTAGTTTTCGTAGGCGCTTGTTTAGGTTATGAGCACGGAAGCGTCAGTGTATGCTATAGGCGACGTTCTATCGTTTCAAGGGATGTTTCGTGCTGTATAGTAGCAATTTATTTTCTTTTCCTTTAGTCGTAAAATAAAGCGGAATGGAGTGGTAATTCAAGGCCCGGCGCGGCGCAGTACGCAGCGGCCGTAAACTCGTAACTCAATATGGTACACAATGCCCTATTTACTCCCCTATTTACCATTCGTCTAGTCATTCTTATCGCCGACTACGCTATTAACTCGAGTTTCGTTATTGAATTAATACGACGTAGTAACGGTTATGGAAATGGGCGTGGAGTTTTGCTACAATTAACGATGCGATTAACTTCAAACAAAAATAAGTTAGTTAGATTCCCAAACACCGTCAAACCAGCCACTGGTTTTGTGGGACAATGTATTTAGATTTAAGGAAATTGTAAGGTTCCTAATACTTAAATAAATAATAATAATCATGTCTTAATGGAATTCGAGCTGATGTCATGGAGATTTCTTTGACATCGAAACTCGTATGGTTCCTGAGTTACAAAATAATTATTAAATTCATGAAACATGTAATGTCTCATTTTGTTTTAATGTGGGTACACCACAATCTTTGTATTCATAGTTTAAAATAATCAATGTATATAATTTTGAAAAAATTTACACTAGGCTAGGTTATCTGCTGTACCTATACGTCGTCGTTGTATCGATGTGCGTGTTACTAAAGTGTGTGTTTAATGTAATAAAATGAATTGTGAGTGTCCTCTAATAGGTACCTCCATCTATACTACTGGTTTCTACCAGTATTGCATAAGCTGTTGGTTCTTATGAAGGAAATGAAGTAAATATTGTGACATCGGTATTATATACAGTGCGTGAGTTGTCAGAATGCGATTCGCGTTTTATACCTGTCTCGCTCGCTCTTACGCGATCTAGATAGGAACTTCTCAGATTTCACCCAAACCCGAATCGAAATCTGTGAGCTCACAGACTGTACATTGTTGGTTGGTCGTCTGTCACTTTATTGAGTAATCCTGGCTTTCACGCGATGAATAGGAGAATTTTCACACAGAGATAAAATAAAATAACGTACGCTTCCTGTCATTCCTGAAAACCCACACCTCTTGAAGCATAAACATGCATATGACACGTGGAAATCGATGGGAAAATCCGATAGAATCAAAATGTTTCAGTCCTTACAAACAAAATGGGTGAATTTAATTGTTAATCAAATTGACTATCATACTCGTATTTACAAATTCATTGACTCTATTCTCATAATAATAGATCCCGTGGGATATATTTATAAATGCGTTTATTAATTAAAAAAATTTGGTACTAACTGGTATATACATGAACGTAGATGTATATGTAAAGTATGATCGATTTGTCGCCACTAACAAAGCCATTAAGCAAATTAGAAGTCGGTTATCGAATTAATACAATAGAATGAGGCCCGCCCATTTCTCAGTAAACACAATACTTGCCGTAGTTTACAGAAGGGCGTAAGTTACTGAGAGTTGGATATAATATATGTCCTTTTGTGTAAGTGACAATATATAGGCTGCGAACGTGCCACACGGCGACCAAGGGTCACGTCACGTCATCACGTGTGGCGGTTTTATGCCGGATGTTTCAAACAGGGTACAGGCTGTGTATTGTAAGAGCCAGATTTATTTACTACATTTTGTTCAGTGTTCTTGTTTTATTTTACTTTTTGACATTTATGTAAAAAAAAATGTTGTTTATCACTCGTAGCAGTGTTTTTAATATGTGGGTATACGGTGGGCGCGTTTATCGCATGATAAAATGAACGCGATCATTTTAAGCGCTTTACTTACGGGTACCTACTTAAAATTCATATCCCGGTTAGTGAAAAGCGTGCACTGAACTATATGAAAAAGAAAACTTCACACTCTCTAAACAAAAAATATATTACCTATAGTACCTATAGATACTACCGATGTCACTCCTTTATCGATTCACTCTTTATGTATATTATCATCCGGGCAGCTAATTATGATGAACTGGCAGATTTTACTTTGCCAATAGGTACTCGTACAAATTGGCAGTGACACGTGGCTAAAATAATAACTCGGCATATGATGCTGCGGCAGTGAAGTTATTAATTTAGCTGGCAATTTATTATTTTTGTTGATAATATTAGGTAAAACTTCTATTATTTTTTCACTGTCTGGTTAAATACATGCCGAAAGAAATAATTACTAAAGCCGAAAGAAATATTACTATTCTTGAATCGGTCTCGGCATACTATAGCCCACCATTTGTCTCGAATCTCGATTATGATCAGGGATCGTAAAATGCGAGCAAAATCGATTAAAATGACGTATGAAAACCAGTGACAGCCCTAGCACTTCAATGAATTTTCCTCGCATTTTACGAACCCTGATTACGATTTATGGTGCATTTATGCAAGGTTCCGTCCGCAGGTGTTCATCTAGTACCCCATGGCATCCCTTTCTCGCGTGACCTAAACAAAGGTCGCGAGCTACGGACTCAAGATCATCTTTGTAGTCTCTATACTTTCTTAGTCGTTAACCTTCTTGGGGCCATGATCTATGACTATTCATCAATCCTAAAGGGTTTAGGGTCGGCGCAGAATGTGTTCTTTCAGTTTTCCTTATTACTCGTCATCTCGTCGTTTACTTCCTTCTTATCCATATTATCTTTCACACAATCTATCCATGATCAACATCGGGGCCTATGATGGTAGCGTTAATCACGTGATAAATAAGTGACAAAGCATCTGTCACTCACACTCGCATCTTGTCAAAACGTCCGTCACGTTTTGACAAGATGCGAGTGTTACAGCGGTATTATCAACATTATTACAGCGGTATTATCAACATTATTACTGTTTTAAATATATAAAAGAAGAAACTGACTGACTGACTGACTGACTGACTGACTGACTGACATATCAACGCACAGCCCAAACCGCTGGTTCTAGGGAGTCCAAATTTGGCACGTAGGTTCCTTATAAGGTGTAGGGGTGCACTAAGAAAGGATTTTTCAAAATTCACCCCCTAAAGGGGTGAAATGGGGGTCCAAAGTTTGTATGGGGAAACAAGATTAGTTAGACTATTTTATTTGAAACTTCACAGGAGTATTTCTAACAATAAATGAGTAAACACGTATTTCAGGTTTTTTGAAAATTCAACCCCTAAAAGGGAGAAATGTGGTGACAAAGTCTGAAAATCAACATGGGTATTGTTTTTATGGTTTATCGGGTCGCTGATTTCGATAACCACAACGATTTTAAAATCCAACGTGGCGGACGTGAATTATCATCTTCCCTGTTGGGGTGAAATGGGGTTGAAATGTCTAAATACTAAACCGCTGGTTCTAGAGAGTCCAAATTTGGCACGTAGGTTCCTTATAAGGTGTAGGGGCGCACTAAGAAAGGATTTTTCAAAATTCACCCCCTAAAGGGGTGAAATGGGGGTCCAAAGTTTGTATGGGGAAACAAGATTAGTTAGACTATTTTATTTGAAACTTCACAGGAGTATTTTTAACAATAAATGAGCAAACACGTGTTTCAGGTTTTTTGAAAATTCAACCCCTAAAAGGGAGAAATGTGGTGACAAAGTCTGAAAATCAACATGGGTATTGTTTTTATGGTTTAACGGGTCGCTGATTTCGAAAACCACAACGATTTTAAAATCCAACGTGGCGGACGTGAATTATCATCTTCCCTGTTGGGGTGAAATGGGGTTGAAATGTCTAAATACTAAACCGCTGGTTCTAGAGAGTCCAAATTTGGCACGTAGGTTCCTTATAAGGTGTAGGGGCGCACTAAGAAAGGATTTTTCAAAATTCACCCCCTAAAGGGGTAAAATGGGGGTCCAAAGTTTGTATGGGGAAACAAGATTAGTTAGACTATTTTATTCGAAACTTCACAGGAGTATTTCTAACGATAAATGAATAAATACGTGTTTCAGGTTTTTTGAAAATTCTACCCTTAAAAGGGAGAAATGTGGTGACAAAGTGAAAATCAACATAGGTATTGTTTTTATAGTTTATCGGTTCGCTGATTAGGAAAACCGCAACGATTTTAAAATTCAACGTGGCGGACGTGAATTACCATCTCCCCTGTTGGGGTGAAATGGGGTTGAAATGTCTAAATACTAAACCGCTGGTTCTAGAGAGTCCAAATTTGGCACGTAGGTTCCTTATAAGGTGTAGGGGTACACTAAGAAAGGATTTTTCAAAATTCACCCCCTAAAGCGGTAAAATGGGGGTCCAAAGTTTGTATCGGGAAACAAGATTAGATAACTTGGTAGGTACCCTGTATCCCGGAAGAGGGAAGAGGGAAGAGGGAAGAGGGAAGAGGGAAGAGGGAAGAGGGAAGAGGGAAGAGGGAAGAGGGAAGAGGGAAGAGGGAAGAGGGAAGAGGGAAGAGGGAAGAGGGAAGAGGGAAGAGGGAAGAGGGAAGAGGGAAGAGGGAAGAGGGAAGAGGGAAGAGGGAAGAGGGAAGAGGGAAGAGGGAAGAGTTGGTTTCTATGGATAATCGGGTCGCTGATTACTAAAAAAAAGAATGATTTTAAAATTCAACGTGGCGGACGTGTAATACCATCTCTCATGTTAGGGCGCGATGGGGTAGAAATGTCTAAATAATGTCTAAAAATATGGGTGTCGTTTTTAAACGCACAGCCCAAAACCGCTGATTCTAAAGAGTCCAAATTTGGAACGTAGGTTCCTTATAAGGTCTAGGGGTGCACTAATAAACGATTTTTCTAAAGGGGATGAAATAGAGAGATCCAAAGTTTGTATGGGGAAACAAGATTAGACTATTTATATTCGAAACTTCACAGGAGTATTTCTAACAATAAATTAGTAAACCTCAAGTCCTCTTTATTGCACACCTCATAAAATATACAGGAGAAATACAATGCAAGACATTACAATTAGAGGTAAACAACAGGCGGTCTTATCGCTAAAGAGCGATCTTCCAGACAACCTTTGGGTAGTGGAGAACTTGAAATAATAATATTTTGTTATTAGGCGGTGCAAAAATCGGATAATAATAATAATAATATATACATAAAAAACAAATAAAAACATAAATATAATAAAAAATGTATACATAAATACATACATACCTTCAGCTAGCATATAATAGGACCATTTGAATAAAATACGAATTATGAAAGGGATAGATAGTGTTCTTTCAGTTGAGCTTTGAAAGAAACAAGAGATTAGCGCGTCTTAAGCTAACAGGCAAGGAGTTCCATAAGCAGACAGCTTTAAAAGTAAACGAATTATTATAAAATTTTGAGACGGAAGAAGGTACGGCAAGGAGCAAATTTTGGGCAGATCGAGCAGAAGTGAGATAAGTGAAACGCTCTTTGAGATAGCGGGGAGTTGCAGGATGAAAAAGTATACTATAAAGAAGAGCAAGAATATGAGAGTTACGACTTAAACTTAAACCTAATAGATGTTTAAATTTGTATTTGGTGCCATCTCGATTGTCGTCAAGGCCAGTGCGGGCGGCGCGGCGGGACTGGAGGAGTAGTCATCGGGAAACTTCCTGCAGCCGTAATAAATGCATTCAAGCTTTTCAACAATAAAACGGCTAGACGGATATATATGCATGAGGGATAAGCAGATAATACCCTAACTTTAACAAATAGCCTAATTTTTAACCTAAAAAAAGAGCATCGTTCCCGTAGGATAATGTATATTGTATAGGAACGCGGGCGAAGCCGCGGGTTAATGCTAGTATTTATATATAGTAGATTCCGGTTCCTATTTTGTCCATCAGAATTGTCAGACCAAAACCTGAATTCATCTACATCATCTTGAAGTATTAATTTAATTAAGTCAAATAATTTGTCATTTAGTCATGTCAACAGTACCTAACAAGTAGCATTCCCAAACCAAATGCTGTGAATTATACAGTTTAAGTTTTTATTGTAATAAAACATGCTTATATTACCGTGAGGAGATGACAAGGTTTTTGAAGGTCGAATACAGCAGTCGCATTTTTTTGTTAAGTTTGAGTTTTTTTTTTCCTATTTATTTCAAGTCTCTTTCCTCCATGTGCCAATGTGTTTGGATGTTTGTTTTTCAGTAGGTGTTTTCAAATTCTCGTAAATGTGACACGCGTCAACTTAATATTTTGACTGAAAATATCACGGTATTGTCGAACAGACTAAGCTTGCGCTTTGTATTTGGTAGAATTAAATTAAACGACTCCTTGTACAAATTATACATTTCAATCAAATTCAAACAGCCGCCAGCAAAAATGTGTGTGATGAACTTGAATATTTATTCCTGGGCCCTGTTTCATATACGTGACAAGTTGACAATTTGTCAGTTTTCGACAAAATTGTCGAATTGTAGCTACAAATTCTGTTTCATAAACGTGACAAATATGTCCGATTGCGACAGTTTCATAAAGATCTACAATTGTCAGTTTTAAAATGTCAGTATTTAAGAAAATTGTCAAGATTATTTTGTCATGGTAATCGACATAATTGTCGGAAATTGCGACAAATATGTCACAGCGTACATTTTGTTAAAATGATGTACCTAGCAGTATGAGAGTAGCAATAAAAATGTTTGTCTTACATTATAATTTTGACTAGCATTCTAGGATTTGTTCGGTACTCGTATTAGTAAGTACTTGCAACAAGTAAAATTAACACGAAAATAATAATTTTGGGCCTTATGCACGACAACCGAGAAATGATTTTTGGCAAATTTAGTGGACGTTTAACGCACAAAAAATACATGGAAGGAAATCGCAGAGCAATTAAAGGGATTGGGTAAATTTAGCAAAGATTGGAAGTATTTGCGTGATACAACATGGCAAAATTGGAGGAAAAGGACTATTTATTGTACGTACCTATTGTTATTATTATAATCAAGTGTGCGGTATTCCTACATAAAATAATATCAACCCAAAAGTTGCATTTTTTCTTCCCTATACTGTTGTAGAACCCTGTCATAGTAAAATTAATTATTTTGACGCAAGAAAAGCTGCGTTAACGTCAGTTGTCTTAATGTGTAACCGTCCTACAGTTAGCACCATTTCATTGGTAATAAGTAATTACTTAGTGAGAAGTAGCCGCTGACATTGGGTGAGGTCGCCTGTCAGAAACCTTCGACAAGTCTACAAATTTGTCAACTTGTAATTACAATTTTGTGTTTCATAAAACAAATATGTCAAGTTTTTCGCGACAAATTGTCACCTGTCGCCTGTCAAGAGAAATTTTTTATGAAACAGAAATTTGCCAAAATGTCGGGACAATTTGACATAATTGTAATTTTTCCACCACGACTTATTTGTCATAGGTAATGTTTATGAAACGAAAAATTGTCAAAATGTCGAATTGTCACCTGTCACCTGTCGCCTGTCATTGTCACGTATATGAAACAGGGCCCTGGTCATGGATGTTATCTCTACATGTACTTTATAAAGTATGTATATATATTATCGTCATCTTGTACCCATAGTACAAGCTTTAGGTACTTTGCTTGGGACACTGGGTCGATTTGTGTAAGATGGTCCCTTAAAATTTATTAATTATTAAAAAAAAATCCCCCAAGTACTCCAAACAACCATCGGTACTGATTGGAGAAAACTGTATCATAACCAAAAGTAAGCCTAATTTGATACGTAGTAGGTAGAAAAGACGTAGGCCGCATCGACTGTCCGTCGCCCATAGTGGGACATCTTACGTCCGCAACGATGACGAGCAAGCATACTGAGATAACTGCCACTTGTACTTGATAGGTGTACTGCGTACAGTGGTACAAGTGACTTATCTCAAGTGACCCTCGATGACATTATTGACGTCCTGAGGGAGAACGAACGCGACATGCCTGAGTTCGTGGCGACGGAGGGCTCCAGATTGCCATCCAATACGCCAGACCATGTCGACGTGAGCTGTCTGCTGAAAGAAATTGTGGCTCTTAAAGCAGGCATGGCAGAAATTGTAAAGAAATTTGACAAATCACAGGCCGTTATTGACGTATTGCGCAAAGAAATCATCCGTTTGCGCGACGGTGCCCCAGAAACGCGGTCACTGACGGCGTCAAATTTCAAGAATAATGACCGGGCGTCAAATGCCAACTCGGTCAATTCGCGTGTAGCTGACACTGCGCAAAGCGATGTCACTGTGCACGCCGAACCGCGGCCCCCCTGCCCCCTCCTCGCGGGGCCTCCCGTCAACGCTTCATCGAAACCACGTCGTCGTTTTGCTGACGTCGTTTCTGCTGGTGAGCCTGTTCCAGCCCGCCGGAAAGCCGCGCCCTCAAAAGCGCGTGAAGTTCGGGATCCTCCAAAAGAGGAAACCCCTCGCACCAGTGTGGACAAGGAGGGTTTCACAACGGTGTCAAGAAATCGTAAGACACGCAAGAGTCAGTGTGGTACTGCAGAACCGGTTGGTTGTGGTCTGCAGGTCTCCACACCGAGCAAGGCGCTATACGTGTCGCGCCTGCATCACACTGCCACCGCTGAAGAAGTGACGCAGTATGTTCGCCAGAAAACCGGCTACTCGCTGAGGGACCTGAGGGTGTTCCAGTTGCATTCGCGCCACTACGTGCACTTCAGCTCGTTTGTGGTGCGCGTGCCGCGGCCGCTCCAGGACACCATCGCGTGTGCTGATTTCTGGCCGAAAGGTGTCGTGTTTCGTCGGTTCCGGGGCAACCTACCAAATCCAACACCCGAGATGTCGGAACAACGGGGCCACGCCGTTTCGCCGTCAAAATAAACATTGTTCGGTTCATGACGCATTGGTGTAAACTGTAATGTTATGTAACCTGTTTTTCAATAAATAAATAAATAAATAAAATAAATCTCAGTATACGATGTTCTAAATGAACATATCTTAATTAAGCAATATCAAAAAAAAAAATATTATATAGTTTTATAGTATTATTATATTATTAATTCAATAAGTAGTATTGTATTAATTGTAAATGATTATTATTTTTGTACTTAGAGTATATTTTGAACTCTCAAAGCCTGAGATACAGGATTCTCCTAGTTCAGGCACCAGTATTAAGAATGCTCTGTATAGATCTAAGACCTTTTATGCCATTTGTTATTACTATGATTTCATGAATAAAGATTTTATTATTATTATTATTATAAATTAAAAAAAACGGTGTTAGTTGTATCAGTATACGTCACTTTATTTCAAAAACTAGCAGTAATTTTGTCATGAAAATTTTATAGTATGTAGATAACTATAAGTATTTTGATCCTAAATATGCAAAAAAACGAAAATCGTAAAAATTTCAGTTGTATCAGTATACGTAGGAGGTATCGAAGTGTGATAAGGCTCTTATCTTATTTCTAGATTTGTATATGTCTCCATAAGTTAATGCGGCTCCACACTACTCGCGAAGATGATAGTGATGATAGTAAGTATACAGATGATGGTAGAAAGAGTAAGGCGCGCAGAGTGCCCCGAGTGACACTGCCGAGCCTTTGATCCTAAATATGCAAAAAAACGAAAATCGTAAAAATTTCAGTTGTATCTGTATACGTAGGAGGTATCGAAGAGTGATAAGGCTCTTATCTTATTTCTAGATTTGTATATGTCTCCATAGTGATGATAGTAAGAGTAAGGCGCGCAGAGTGCCCCGAGTGACACTGCCGAGCCGGTTGGTTCTGGTCTTCGGATTGCCACACCGAGTAAGGCGCATGTGTCGCGCTTGCATCACTCCGCCGTGGCTGATGAAGTGGTGAGTACGTTCGCCGGAAGACTAGCTTCACGATGAGGGTGCAACAGCTGCAGTCCCGCCATTACGTGCACTTCAGCTCATTTGTGGTGCGCGTACCGCGGCCGCTGCAGTACACCATCGCAAGTGCAGACTTCTGGCCGAAGGTTGTTGTGTTTCGGCAGTTCCGGGGCAATCTGCCGAATCCTGCGCCAGATCAGACGACGCAACGGAGCCACGCTGTTACGTCGCCTAAATCAAACTAGATTTAAGTTTTTATTTTTATTTTATGTATAATTTTGTAATTCACAGTGCCTTAGTTTAATTACTGTAATGCTGTGTAACTAATTTGGATGAATAAATAGTTTCGCTGCGGAAACTAGAGTGCCGTTGATCGGGAAACGTTCTCGGGAACGGCCCATCTGGAGGAAACCCATACTTCGGCCAACTTCGGTCAACTTCAGGAGCCGCTATTAGTTTATAATCTATCGGGCGAGTTTGTAAACTGTCGATAAGTTTTAAACTGTAGCGTAGGTAGGTACTATAATACTTAGAATATAACCGAGTGTACTTATTAATTTTCGATAGCTTGGATCTATCGGCGTCAAACCGTCAAATTATGAAAACTGAATTATGAACTATCGATTTAATATGTTATATATCGTATTGTTATTATCTAATGTCTGTTAGCTATCCCTATTTCGGTAACAAGCCGTTGTAGTGCCCTTGGTGCTAGTGCGGCGCCGGCGCCCCCTCCCACCAAGCATGCTAATCTAAAAAAGCTTATAAGCCGTTCAGACACCTATGTACATAAGACCTTTCAATATCGGCTAAAATCGCAGAATACATGGTTAAAACGAATTACGAGTCGTTGAATCTGTTACGCAGTTACGACCTTTCTGAATGGAACTCGGTAAATAAAGCTTGTTGCTAAACAGGCGTATTGTAGTACAAATTTCGTTGAAGGTTTTATGTAGATACGTCGTTTTAATACATGGCGATGTAGCGTGCTAATATTTTTGCAGACTACGCTATCGTCACGTCATCGCGAACTCATTAAAATTTTATTAACATGACTAAAACATGGGTACGGCTACTTGTACTTACCTTTAATAAGTGACGAATACTTTCCGTAGCGTTCTTCAGTTTTTTTGGAATACGCTTCTGATACGAACACAGTCTTGGTTTAGGTATACTTGGTTTAATACCAAGATTAGATACTCAGTCTTATCAAATATAAGAGGCCTTATGCATTTTGAAATAGTACATTACGGCAGAGACCAGTAAGTAAGCCATACTGGCCGAGTAGGAATTAGACGGACCGAGCCGTAGGCGAGGTCCGGATATAATACGAGGCCAGGATGGCTCTTACGGTCGAAGCAAGTATAGTGCTTTTCTCAAAAATTAAACAAGAAAATTAGATTAAAATTATATTTTATAGGTGACATTCATATTCGGCCATTTTCCAATGAATATTTTTGTTATATCCCATTTTTATTATTACACATTGTGATATTCGTCGTCGCAGGCACCATTAACTCCCACGATAACAACCTATAACGAAAATAATTATGAGTTTATACTTGGATAAAAGATATAGAATATATCGTTATCAAATAGTGGCAGCATTTATTTACCTTCATCGCCAAACTGTTTATCATCTAGAGCTTGATTTAAGAACTTTTCTATATTTTTCTGCTGAATATTTGTGATTTATTTCCTTTGTAGCCATCCGATTGTCTCAGAAAGATTGTTGAAATATTCAGACCTTATCACACATTATCTGACCAACTATTAACTTGATTTTCTTCCTTCCATTTAATGAATCTCTTGTATTTTTTATATCTCCTTGGATTTAGTCGGAAGTAAATTATTTTAGCTAACTCTGCCTCCGCTTTTAAGTATGGAGGAGTGCCGTCTATTCGGAATCAGACTCGTCTGAACTCATTTTTGCTGAATTATTGTAATAGATCACACAAACAAATTATACATTTTTGTCTTTTAATTTAAATCCCGCCTTAATTTCTTTTTTTATAAATACTGCGTTTAATTATTTGCACTGTCTTACAAATCTAAGTCTTAAAGATAAAATTTAATTATTGTTATACATTGTTGTATTTTCTAACTAATTTTCATATCATAAAGCTTACCTTCAATTTTAACTCCGAGGTTTTTTCTAAACGACACAAAAAAGGAAAGAATTCCGAAATATCATTGTCATTTTACACAGCACAATTACCTATGAACTAAACGCTGCATACAAACTTCCGCACTAAACCTTGTCGCTACTTTTATTTTTTTTAAATATGCATCTTGAGTTACGTTTATACTGCCAATAGTACTAACCTCTTTTTATTTTACATTTGCTCTTATTGTAAATTGCAAGTGTATACTGCAATGTCGTCTCTTTCTATTTAATCTATGAAAAAGGGACGCCACTTTTTAATTTCTACAATTTGCTCTCGCACTGTACTTATAATTAAAACAATTTGTGGAATGCATCCTTTTTACATTTATATACGACCTCATCGCCTTCACATCCTTAGTTTTTTTATAGGTCGGTGACGATGTAAATCGTGTTTCGATATTCAAATATCTTGATACGTAATAGGAATTACATACTTACTTACTGGACAAATATTGATTCCAAATTTAAAATCTCGCTGTTTACTGGACACTTCTAAAAAGTCTTCGGTATGTTCCACTTACTGTAGTCTAGCGATGGTAAGGCAACATTACATGCAATTTTTGAGAAATGTACATTTTTCATATTATCACAATATATTGATAATTTCAGACAATTCTTTAAAGTGAATAATACATTTTTCTCAAACATCCAATGAAATATTGTCTTTACGTTCCTTAAAATAGGCTCGGAAGTATCGCTTTTTGGCCGCAACAACTCGAGAGGACTGTAAAGGGATTTCATACTGCTTTTCAGGCCTAGGCCTGCAAAGTAACTTTTTTTGGTTTCAACAACAAGGTCATTCACACAGCTGGCTGGTTTGACAAAAAGCAGGTTTTGTTTTTAAAGGTTGGTTGTTAGACACTTGTGAAAAAAAAATTCAAGATGGCAACTTTTTTTTTTTTCAAAATTTCAAATTGGTGCTAGTCGGCTAAAACTCGGTATCGGGGGGCTCTCGGGGCTCAAAAATATGAATCTGAAATCTTTTCCGAAAATTCGGTCAAATTCGGAAAATATCGAAAAAAAACGATTCAAAATTTCAAATTGATGCTAGGCAGCTAAAACTCGGTATCGGGGGGCTTTCGGGGCTCAAAAATATGAATCTGAAATCTTGTCCGAAAATTCGGTCAAATTCGGAAAATATCGAAAAAAAACGATGTGTATGGAGAAAATTTCAAATTGGTCCTAGGAGGCTGAAATTCGGTATCCGGGGGCTCCTGAGTCAGAATCTGAAATCGGATTTTTAAAATTCGGTCAAATTCGGAAAATATCGGACAAACAATATTAAGTGTTATTCTTTGAAGTATATTTTTTTATTTCATTGTATGTTTGAGAAAAGCACTATACATGCCTCGTCGTGAAAACGGATTCCCGGCCTCGTATCACTATCCGGCCTCGCTCGCATCGCACGCTCGCTCGGCCGTATATACCTACTTGGCCGGAAATCCTCATTTTCCCGGCCTCTGATGTAATGTACTATTCCTTAGTTCTAGATAGTATACGAGTAACATTTGCTATTTCATGTTTCCATTGAGTGTAGTCGAAAATAAGTTAAAAAAATAGTTTCCTGCGTGAATTTTTGCAATTTCGAGTTGGTAGTTTTTGAAACAAAAATTATCAATAAAAAATTGCATTAGCCCTATTCTAACTACGTAGTAACATTGATAATATGTTAAAGAGACATGTTTGATCATAGAGAAAAATGTCTAAAACAATCAGCATTTTTGAACGGATAAGAAGTCTTAAGTAGCTTAGTATGCTTTCCCGCGGAGCCGTCTCTCTGGCGCCAACTGGCGCCACAGTTATTCAGCGCCGGCATACTTAGCTATGGAGTACTTATTGCTAAGAAGAGACAATTTTGGACACTCTTCTCACATTTTCAATCATCATTTGTAACGTTATTGAAAAACTGTAGTAAAATGTTATTTTGAAACAAGATTTTCCAATATATTTTGAAAGTACACTTCATTAGTTGACACACATCGTTTATTAGTTTTATTACCGCATGTATTTAACCAGGCAGGTGAAAAACTAATAGAAGTCTAACCTAACCTAACTTACAAAAAGAAAACTTGGCATCTGTTCCGTGTGAAGTTATTATTTTAGCTGCCAAGCTATTATATTGGATGCCAAGAAAAATCTGCCAAATCATCATATTCAGATATAACCCATTTATAAAGGTACAGGAGTTTTGAGTGTGTCAATTATTAAGCGAGTTGTTACTAAAATAATGAACCAATACGTTTAGTGATTCATTGTATATTCCAATGACATCGACAAAGGGTTTGATTAACGATCCGGTTCATAATACGCGTGTTACCCGTTAGTCGCCATTATGCTCGACAACGATCTAAGTTACGACCAAAGACTTACTTAGCCATTGTTGATATTCTATTGTGTTCATTACTATTGTTAGCTTAATTCAGGGCGGTATGGCTGCGAGTTTGGGTTGTCCTAAAGGAAGTGTGAACAGCGGGCCTGAGTATGATGGATACCGTCACTTTTTGATTGTGACGAGAGTGACGGATAGTTTGTCATTTATTTACGTTGAAACGTCACCATCATAGGCCCAGGACGACTATTAGGTGTGTGTACATCGCGGTGCTGCTGGCAGAGACGATGAGCAACTGACAGAAGAAAACGGACTAGGGCTCAGTTCGTCCAGATGTGATTTTTGTGTACTCCCATTACACAAAAACGACTGGACTAGAGCTTCCAATCCTGGCATTTTTTGTATGGATAATCCTAGACTGGACTGACTTGTGTGGAACCCGGCGCGTTTACGGATAAAACCTACCGGCTAACCTGTACGCAATGCCTACTTATGTGTGCATGTGATTGTGAGTAACAAGTGTTACACAAGCACACAAGGTTATCTCGCAATACTTCCTCACTTCGATAGGGTACGGAGAAGCAGCAACAGCATTCTACATATGATCGGCAATAAAATCGATTGTCCTCTGATGGGGAAACTCAGAGAGAGGACTAAATCTTTATTAATAATAATATACTAACAACTTTAGTTACTTAAGTTTACTAACAAATTTGGATCATGTTGTCTGAAATAAAAATCTTTAAATTGAAATTGAATTGAATACATTTGTAGTACTTATAGCAAAAGCGGAAGGCCCACTATTCAAACCGAAGACGTAGAAAATCTCATTAACGATACGGTTTGGATTCCCGTTAAGGCACCACACCACCGTCGTTGTGCACGTTCCCTATACATTTACTATATCAATTTGTACTACATATAGCTAGACAGTGGAAGCCACTATTCAAAAAGGAAACACGACAATTGTCGTTGGTGATAGCGACATGGTTTGGACTCCTTGTAAGTGCTAGTCAGTCACAGTTATGAGCAATTTCCGAGACCAAAGAAAGAACAGACAGTGGCGGATTATCCCTAAGGCAAAGTAGGCACGTGCCTAGGGGCGCGAGGCTGCAAAGGGACGCCGCGCTCGCGTTTTCATCTACTTTATTTTGACCCTTCCTTTCGAAAAATTTCGCGCTCGCTGCGCTCGCGTTTCATATGGCTTTATTTTCACTCTTCCTTTTGAAAAATTTCGCGCTCGTTATGCTCGCGTTTTCATCAGGTTGTATTATGAACCGCGTCCCTTCCAAAAATTTCGCGCTCGCTACGCTCGCGTTTCCATCTAGTTATGTTATGACATTCAATTTATGACTATAAACTGACCCCCCTCCCGTCCATGAATGTACTTTCTATATTTTTATTTACGTGCTTGGTGAAGCTTCCTATCCTTTAGCAAGGCTGTACCACAATTCCTTTTCCATACCCTGCATATATATTAACTTCCCCCCCTTGACTTTGGCGACACCTTTCAGTTCACAAAAAAGTTGGTTGCACTACATATAACCCGCCATCCACCATGATACAGTTCAATTCGTGACAAAAAAAAATACTACTACTTATTATTTAGTAGTATGCAGTAATTATTATATGTATGATCGCCAGAGGGGCGCCGATGAGGTTTTTGCCTAGGGCGCTCTCGACCCTTAATCCGCCACTGAGAACAGAATACATTAGCCAACCCACCCGAATACCAACTGCAATAGTACTGCAGACTACCATAGTAGCGGTGGCGAATAATGAATAGTCTATATTCAGAAGCCATAAACTACGAACTTGTTCGTGTTTAAAATAAATAAGGTCTAAAGTTAAACTATTTAACTTGCAGTGCAGTTTGGCTCACAGTTTAAGTCAATCTATTTTTAAAGTCCCAAAGAAAGGACCAACTTTTACAAGCAGTAAGTTAGAAGCTTTTGTCACCTTCATGTCGTTCGTGTAGCCGACAACTCATGCAATACTACACCATGGATGAATAACTTAAGAGGTCTGCTAAAAATCACTACTTAACAGCGCGGTTGGCGCAGGTGGTAGTGCACCGGCGGTCCTAGGTTTGAATGTCATGGGCAAATATTTGTGTGATGAAGTCTACTATTTGTCATGGATATTTTCTATCAACTCATATCATCATTTAGAATCAGTACAAGCGTTGCCGCCTGATGGAAAGCGATTACCATTGCCCATAGACACCTGCAACACTAGAAGAGTCACAAGTGCGTTGCAGGCCTTTCAGGTGGGAGTACGCTCTTTTCTTGAAGGTTTGAATGCCGTATCTGTCCAGAAATACCGCAAGTGACAATTCATTCCACAATGCAGTCGTGCGAGGCAGGAAATGTCTAGGAAAACGCAGTTTTGGACTGCCAGCTAGGTATCTAAGTGGTGAAGATGAAAGGATTATCGCATAGAATGATGGCGGAAAGATGCGTATATGTCTTGTAATACTTATTTATCTATATTTCGAATGGCTTTTAGATCTCTATTTAGCATATTAATGCCGTCGCAAAGTAGTTTCTATTTAGATCAATAGATGGGTTCCCCCTGTTTTGGCATAATATTTTTAGTCATAATTTTGCATGGCATAATCTATGTAGGCAGAATTGACTTTCCGCATAAACTGTTTTGGCATAATCAAGATTCGCATATTTTGATTACGCAGATATTCATTTGTCATAAATTTATTTCGCATATTTTTGTTTGTCCGAATCATGTCTACGCATAAAATAACTAGGCATAATTTCATTTGTCATATTTTATTTGCGCATATTTTTGTTTGTCCGAATCATGTCTACGCATAAAATAAATAGGCATATTCATCATGGCATCATAGAATGAATACTATAGTGGGCAAAACCCATGTCGGTTTTTATAATTTATCTCAGCATCTTATAAAAGAGATGAAATATTCCATGATAGAAATTGAAAAATTAAGCATCGGTGCCCCACCACCAGCGAAAAAAAAGAAAGTCCTGGGCAGAGCGTACCGCATTGATCAGATTTTAAAAAATCAGACCGATTATACTAAAAAAGGATTTTTAAAGGCAATTGCTGCTAATTTAAGATTAGTTTAAGGCAATAATGGTAATAATTAGCATGTTATACTTTTGCAACTGTTTTTGTTAAGTAGGTATATTTAATGTTAAAAATAAAACCTTGTTATTCATGTCTTCATATTTTTTATTCATCAGTTTACTAATATACTAACCTAACGTAACCTACTTTTCTGCTAGCAGTTCGTTTTTTTGAGGGACGCAATTCTAACCTAACCTAACCTACTTTTTTGCTAGCTGATCGTTTTTGCGAGGGACGCAGTTCTACCCTAACCTACTTTTCTGCTGGCAGTTTGTTTTTTTGAGGGACGAAGTTCTAACCTAACCTAACCTACTTTTCTGCTAGCAGTTCGTTTTTGCGAGGGACGTAGTTTTAACCTAACCTACTTTTCTGCTAGCAGTTTGTTTTTTTGAGGGACGAAGTTCTAACCTAACCTAACCTACTTTTCTGCTAGCAGTTAGTTTTTGCGAGGGACGTAGTTCTAACCTAACCTAACCTACTTTTCTGCTAGCAGTTCGTTTTTTTGAGGGACGCAATTCTAACCTAACCTAACCTAACCCACTTTTCTGCTAGCTGATCGTATTTGCGAGGGACGCAGTTCTAACCTAACCTAACCTACTTTTCTGCTAGCAGTTTGTTTTTTTGAGCGACGAAGTTCTAACCTAACCTAACCTACTTTTCTGCTAGCAGTTCGTTTTTGCGAGGGACGTAGTTCTAACGTAACCTACTTTTTTGCTAGCAGTTCGTTTTTTTGAGGGACGCAATTCTAACCTAACCTAACCCACTTTTCTGCTAGCTGATCGTATTTGCGAGGGGCGCAGTTCTAACCTAACCTAACCTACTTTTCTGCTAGCAGTTTGTTTTTTTGAGCGACGAAGTTCTAACCTAACCTAAACTACTTTTCTGCTAGCAGTTCGTTTTTTTGAGGGACGTAGTTCTAACCTAACCTAACCTACTTTTCTGCTAGCAGTTCGTTTTTTTGAGGGACGTAGTTCTAACCTAACCTAACCTACTTTTCTGCTAGCAGTTCGTTTTTGCGAGGGACGTAGTTCTAACCTAACCTACTTTTGTGCTAGCAGTTCGTTTTTTTGAGGGACGCAATTCTAACCTAACGTACTTTTCTGCTAGCTGATCGTTTTTGCGAGGGATTCAGTTATAACCTAACCTAACCTGCTTTTCTTGTAGCAATTTAAGTATGCCAAGATAGATTCGGACAAAAGATAATATGCCAAATACCACTATGCTAAACCAAATTATTCGTAAATATAATCGGCCTAAACAATAGTATGCGAATACAATTTCGGGCAAACACATTTTCGGTAAGTTAGAACTTATGCCAAATAAGGTTTCTGCCACATTACCATTCGTCGAAAACTTAATATGCCAAGTCTGTTATGCTAAAATAGTTTCGGACAAACAAAAGTATGCGACATAGAGGGAACCCCAATAGATGGTGCTAATGTGTTAAGGAACATACGAATTGTATGGGACATGAGGAAAAAGCTTTCGCGAAGATGACGCCATTTACAAAGGATCGGTACAACGTGATTTTGTATAAGCATCGTCAGTCCATTGATCGATTATTGATCCATAACCTCGCTCAAACCTATATAATTATCCACTCCACGCTTCAAAATAGATCGTAATCTATGGAAACAAAGTTTAAACTCCCAACTAGCAGCGACTATTGTAACTAGTTCGCGTAAGCATTATGGAAATTAAAATGGTACTTTAACTGGAGGAATACTAATTTAAGTGGGACTTTCTTTTGAGGCGCGTGTTTCAAAGATTGATTATACTTACCTTACATAGTTGTAGTTAGTTACAGTTAGAAGTAGTTTCGCTTTGTATTCAGCGTGGCAAGTTACGGGCTTTAAACGACTTGGTGACACGGAACCGAGCTGTATTAAACAATATTACGGTCGTTCATGCGATTTAGAGTTATTTTTAGGGTTCCGTACCTCAAAAGGAAAAAACGGAACCCTTATGGGATCACTTTGTTGTCCGTCTGTCCGTCTGTCAAGACCCTTTTTCTCAGGAACGCGTGGACGTATGAAGCTGAAATTTATATCAATTACTCAGGTCTACTGTCCCTTGAAGCTGTGAAAAAATCAAACTTCTAAGCCAACGCAATCAAAAGATACAGCCGTTTATGCCGCAAATTTTCGACACTTGCAAGGGAATCAAAACCTACAGGGTGCTTCCCGTGAACTCAGAATCTTGAAATTTGGTACGAAGCAACGTCTTATAGCATAGATAAAGGAATAATTACGAAAACCATAAATTTTTTTTTTAATACCTAACTTTGCACCTAATTTGCAAATTTTCGACACTTGCAAGGGAATCAAAACCTACAGGGTGCTTCCCGTGAACTCAGAATCTTGAAATTTGGTACGAAGCAACGTCTTATAGCATAGATAAAGGAATAATTACGAAAACCATAATTTTTTTTTTAATACCTAACTTTGCACCTAATTTATATGGGGCGCTATACATACCAGGTGCAAACTTAACTTAACCACTTAGGGATGGAAAGTGTTTGTACGGAACCCTCGGTGCGCGAGTCCGACTCGCACTTGGCCGGTTTTTTTGGTGTAATTCCGAGTCAAAAGGGAAAGTTTCGTGCTTGTCGACTGGCTTCATGATAATTCTAAAAGCTTTAACTTACAATGTATATGTAACTATGTTTGTTCGGGTGGAATCTTGCAACTTAATTTTGAAGCAAATATCTTCAATAATATTATTAAACTATTGTGAGAATTTTTTAATAATTATAAAAACGGTTTAAACTCCGATTTTTACAATTGTCAGGAACGGTCCGACATGTTTCGAACTCATATGGAGCTCTTCATCAGGTATTGCAGATATCATCAATCGATTGAGCTGAAATTTTGTAGGTATACACGTTTAGTTTAGTATGAATGACAATGCATGGCTAGCTGTATGACGTCAGTCTAAATGCAATATGGCGGACTTCAAAAGATGGCGGATTAAGTTTTTTTATGCTTTTCTACAATATGGATACTGGATATCAAATAAAAGGGCTTGCTGAGAATATCTCGAAAATTAAAGTGACGCACTCTAAATATAATATAGTGGACTCCTAGACGGCGGACTAAGTTGAGATAAGCAATAACTAAAAAGTAAAAAATATATGAATAGGTACTAAGAAAACTAAAAATAAGCTTTTATTTTAGTTTGATATAAAATAAGTTAAAATTTTCTTTTATAACTTGTAATATCAACTTTTTCCTTTTAATTTATTGCATTTATGGACAACAGTCGAAGGCTGACAAATAAATGCGCATGTGCCGAAATAGACTAGACTTGAGAAAAGTCGACATTTTAGAACCAAAACAACAGAAGTAAAAGCAAAATAAAGTGAAACATATTATCCAGAACCAGTAGACTGATTCAGTCACATTTCACAATAAGGAATCCGAGGGGCAAAATAAAATAAAACCAGATCGCGTCGGGTAGCAGAGAAATGTTCTTATTTATCACGGAACCCTTCAAATTCTGTAATGTAGGGACCGAGATGGACCCAGATTGCGACCCGGTTGAAATACAAAATGTATCTCGTTACAAAATGCGAATATCGTTGCTCGCTTTTATAGGAGGTAATATTTTGAGACTAGGTTTATGAAAGAGGTTTTCCTCCGATTTCGCAGTTGTGTTGGCAACAGTTATTTTATTTTACACTAGAAGGTGCTCGCAACTTTGTACGCGTAATTTTTTTATACCTTAGTCGGGTAAAAGTACCTATTCTAAACCATCTTTGGATGTCCAGCTATCCCTGGACTGAAATTGGTTAAAATTTGTCCAGCCGTTTCGACGTGATGAGAAGACAAAGGAAATTATGACCAACAGATGGCGCCAGACTGGCATGACGCCGCGCGCCCATACAAAACAAATGACGATCCTGCATCACGCTATTAAGATTTTTCCTGAAATCATGACCCCTCTCCATGGAAAACAGATTGTCTATACAAATCTAGAATTTTATAGAAAACTCCCGTATATTTCACTTTAGCCACATTTGAGAAGTCTCAAATGTGGCTAAAGTGAAATATTATCGCACTTAGGGTTTAACATAGGTATGTTACTTTCCTCTCCATACAGGACATTTCGATTTCACTTATTTAATAGTGTGTGTTTGTGGTTTTCACACTCTATCGCCTTTACATTGCAAACTAATTGAAAGTACCAGTCATCCACGCTACAAAAACCCGGCAAAGTACCCAGATTCGGTGGTTAATGTACTGGGACACATCCTCGGAGGCAGCAAACCGCGAACACGATCGCTTTCGTCGCCTTTAATCGCTCTAAAGGTCGTGTTACATCAACGACTCGCTTGCGGTCTTAGTACAGTCGCCATCAGATATATCGCAGCATATAAGGCGTTCATAAATATGTGAACATGTACTGTAACGCCCAGTCAATAAGAGTCGTGTGCAGATATTTATGAATACCTTACATGCTACGATATATCTGATGGCGACTGTACCACTAAGTATAAATAATAAATAAATAAATATCGGACAACCTCACACAAATCGATCTGATCCCAAATTAAGCTCAAGAAAGCTTGTGTTATGGGTACTAGACGACGATATGCGTACTTACTTATATGTATAGATAAATATATACTTAAATACATAGAACAACCATGACCAAGCACAAATATTCGAGTTCATCACACAAACATTTGCCCCAGCCGGGGTTCGAACCCGGGACCGCCGGTTCAGTAGAAAGGTGTCTACATATTGCACCAAACGCGTCGCCAGACGTATAATTTAATCCCGCCATTCTATTTGATAGTATTAACGTCTCGGCCGTTTAGGCGAGGCTGGTTATCTATATTTTGAGACAATTTGCGTCAGTACGACGTCGTATTTAAATTAATTTTAATAACCACTGCGCCAGATAGAGATTCCAAGCAGACTGGTTTATTTTATAATGTTTCGACGTACTTATCAATCTACATAACAGTTCTGAGCCAATGAGAGGCGACTATGTGATCAATATTTTTTGGCAAGAAGCGAAACATTTACCCGCAATGGGAACACAAGCTCACTGTATGCTGCAAATTGTGCAAGATTTGCTCCTTTTATACTTCAAAGTATCCAGATTCAGTGGTTAATGTGCTAGGACACATCCTCGGACTCCTCGGCGGCAGCAAACCGTGGATACATTCGCTTTCGTCGCCTTTATTCGCTCTAAAGGTCACCACATATCCTCGATTTGTCACAGTTTCACCATAGGACGTCTAAACTTTACATACAAGAGTCCGCGATTAGCAGATGTGTCCAAACCTTTCTCATGTGATGTCAACCGTCGGCCATTGACAAATCGCGCGGCGCCTGAGTGCTCGATCGCTCGCTTTGTTTACAAACCGAGAGGGCAATACCCGGATCTTTGTCTTACCTCCGTCCTTACTTCGTTTATTATTTAGTCAAAATCTCTGTCGGATAGGCTGAAAATATTATCTCGGTTACATGACCTTTCTTCAATAAAAACCAATCTTCTATGGTTGCATGGTTACGATGCACGACATGCACGTTTTCTTTTATTTTGTATGCGCACTGATTACAACGCTATCGGTCCCAGTATCTTTGCGGGCTTCATCGTACCTAAATGACTGGACAGATTTAAATTATTCCAATGGAATCATCATCCAAAGATTATACGATATACGGCACTAGTTTTGCACTACAACTCGCCTTGAAGGGTTTCGCGGACGGAGTTGTAGTTTCTAGTCATAGTTAGTTTGGATTCGGACACATTCGCCGTTGAACATAGTTCCAAAGATTGCGATCGTGTCGGTTTGTTTACCCTGGGGGGCAATGTCCTGGGATCTTTGTCTTATGGGAGGGTTGTCTTGTAAATATAACCAGCTTTTGTTCGACTACAGGCAGGGTTGGTAAAAATGTGTCGTAGTCATAGCAGCAACGAGTGGAGGATATTTCCTTACTGAGTGTTGGTAACGAATGAGCATAAATGAAGGAGTGTTTCATAAGTAACCTGCTGTGCAAGAAAGAAGGAAAAACAGATAAAACTCAATGTTAAGTTATTTTTACTACAATCAATACAATGAACACCGCAAATATTAAGTAAGTACCTCAACATAATAGTAAGGTGCAATGCGGTAGGTGGGATATGATGGTGACGTGTACGTGTACTGCATCCATTTTCTAAGTCAATCATGAAATCAACTGTACTGTAGCTGACTTATTTGAAATAATGAACGTTATTCTGTAACTACGCCTTAGAGTTATTTTGTAAGTCAGGCAGGCATTTCCTAAGCGGAGACGAATGTTAAAAAGAAGCCCGAAATAAACTTAACAGTTAGTTGTGACGCTCCTATCCAACGTTGTAATTCACCAAACTCGACCTTCGTCCTTGCAGTGGCCTTTCAAGAAATCGACTGTCCTCGGGCAATCTAAATAACTTTAGATTACCCCAGGACATTCGGTCTCTGTGAAAACTTTTCTTAAGAGATTCCCATCGGATTGCCTACTTTATTTTTTGACATTCCAGCCTAAGTTTTATTGCTCCTCGAGAAAAACGAAGCCAACTTGTGTCAGCTTACCGTCCGGTAAGTTTGACGCAGTGGGTCGGCTTCTGGCAGTCGCTCCGTAAACTCGACGCCCGTTTATTGACTGGAGTTTGGGGCTTGCGCATATCCCACCCCGCTGACAAAAAGACCCGTATAGTATTACACAATTTGTGCACATATGACTTTTTTCCACTAAAGATGGGATTTCCTTCTGGAGAATTCTTCTTGAGAATATTGTGGAGTTACCGGGAGTTACTTTCGGGTTCTTCATAATTACTTGTTATAATACAATTGTGTTTACACACTGACCGTTTGTATTGTTTCCTGTTATTTCTTTTTACTTGGTTGCACGACAGGAAAAACTGGATTATACTATTTATTTGTCTTCAAATATTTATTTGATTGAAGTTTCTTGTCAGTCTTCACACTTTTTCCGTGTCAAGCTAGTGTCAAGTAAATTCCGTGACTTTTACGATTAATGTAATTAATATAATTTCCATAATTCCCATGGCATTACAGAGAGTACCGTCAACAAGGTTGATCGAACATTTTACTTGTTTACAATAAATATTTTATCTTTGATTTCCTAAATTAATACACTATGATATAACTAAAATATGCTTTACTTATTGCACACAGCAAAAGAAATAAAATAAATACATACCTTATAAGACAATTTTAAGTGGCCGAAAACGATATCTTCCAAAAATATCAAGCTGGCGGAAAACTTGAAAAAGAAATAAGTTTTGTTCTATTGATGCATACGTTTGAGAGAATCGTGAGTTGCGAAAAAAAATCCTCTTAAAAAATCCCTTTGTCTGCAAGCCCATCTCAGATAAAGGGTTCTTCAGACATCGACCTTTGCTGCTGTGGGAGCGAGAGGGCGTATGTGTTTTAGAGCCTAGTTTAAATAGACCCTTGTGCCTCAGGGCCCTAAATCAACAATGGCTATGTGATCTTATGCCATGTTTATTTGTTGACCTTCAATTTCTGTGGCTGACGGTAATGATTTTAACATTGTTGAATTACTTCCCATAAAAAATAATATAATAGGTGAATTATACAGTGCATAATGTTTTCCGCTGCATTTTGTCGGACATGTATAATAATAATAATCTTTATGTCATGTTCATTAAGCATGCTTTTATTAACTTCGTTGAAAAAGTAAAGAAAGAAATAATAGAAACGAGCTATACCGACTAAATACGATAGAAAAATATTATGCGCTATATCTGTAATTAAATAGTTTAATTAAAGTAACGAAGAGTAAGTCACCTGATATAACAATAATATAACACTAATGTGTACAAGTTTCCAAAAACCAAGAATAATAGCTAAAGCTCGTTGATTTTTATTACAAATGTAAGGTAATAAATACCATGATCAGAGGATAACTGATACAAACTGATAATATTATATAAAATTACGGATAGGTTGATCAAGATAACCTATTCAATATTACACTGAGGTCAGGAATACGGAGAAGCTGACCAGTAAGTTTAACAATGGATACAATATGGGCGTAAGTGATAATGTCCTTTTTCACCCTAGGCCGTAAGTGTTATTTTCTGGGCTGGCCAAGGCAAGACGTTAAACTTTAGAGAATCCACGGGCGATAAAACGTAAAGCTCCAGATCGCGTATGCATGCCCTCACCTTCGGTTTGGGCCGCAAACACCAGCGATCTGGGACATTCACGAATTCATCGCCCTAGGTATGTAATATGTACTGTATCGTGTCTTGTGTTTCTTCGACGAGCTGAAAAAGAACAGCGTATAATCATTAAAGCCCAAGCACACATAGGACATTATGAATTGTGTCACAGTGAGTGAACAGGTAACCGGTTACTTTAAGATTGCACCTTACTTGTATGTGATGTCATACTCGCCAGGTGTAAACTTAATGTAACCAAGTTTCGAAGGCATATGTAAACTTAAGACCTTTTGCTTACGATGCAGTAGTACAGGTGGAAGGTCAAGCCGGCTGTCTTTTCGCCTAGCTTTTAGATTGAAGGTGAAGATGTACTTTATGGGCGGTATTTCGTCTGGAACATAAAGGGTGGAAGGTTAACTGGAGATAATTCTTCCTATCGCTACAATAAAGCCGCCACTTTGTTAGTTAGTTATTTTCTTACACAATGAAGAAGTTATTAGCGGATTTGCGTCAAAATTTCGTTAATATTGTCTTTACGCCGGCGCGTCCGAGGTGAGACAGTGATGAGGCGCGAATGGATAAAGGATGAATGTGTTCAAAAAGCTTGTTTTTTTTTTATATTAGGTACTTTATAAGTGGGTTTATTAAAAAAATATATAAAAAAAGAATTGCGTATTATACGTTTTTATTCCGTTGGCAAGCGCCGGCGTCGGTTGCCGTACTAGGTAAGTGGAAAAAAAACATATTTTATAGTTTTTTCAATCCAAGGTTTTTGAAAAAAAAAACTCATCCATTCCCTATTGAAATCGCGCCAGTCTATATGCACCAAAAAATTTCTATTTATAACAATCGCCAGGGGTAGCACGGTTAATGCTCATTTTCCGGGCATTTGATTGAATTTTCTCAAATATAAAAAAAAAATTGGGCAAGTGCGAGCCCGACTCGCGCATGAAGGGTTCCGTACCTATACATACATATATATAATCTTTAACAAGTTTGTTGTATGGGAGCCCCCCTTAAATATTTATTTAATTTAATTTTTAGTATTTGTTGTTATAGCGGCAATAAAAATACATCATCTGTGAAAATTTCAACTGTCTAGCTATCACCGTTGTTGAGATACAGCCTGGTGACAGACGGACGGACGGACGGACGGACGGACGGACAGCGAAGTCTCAGTAATAGGGTCCCGTTTTTACCCTTTGGGTACGGAACCCTAAAAACTACTTGCAAAATAAATACTTACAAAACGGCATCGATTTCGTATTTTTCTAATGCAAGCAAGAATTTCTCACCTAGGAAGTTCGGAGGTACAATTTGGCTTCTTGTTGGCATATTGCTAGCCGCGCCACGTTTCATCCCCGTGTAAATTCGTGTTCGTAACACGTGCCTTGCATGAAGATTACACTAAACAGCGTGTATATTGTATCCTACAGTTGGGTCAGATAAAATTTATATTTAGGAGGGATTATCAACCCGGTGACAGAAGAATTTTTTTAAATTACCTAAAATGTATGGGTATTTTACACAAATCTCTTCTTCTTTCTAGTCGTCTCACTCTTATTAGAGTGGCCGTGGTCTCGATGATGATGTATTTGTACACGGGTGATCTTTGTCCGCGGCCCTCTCGACTCAGGTGGCGACCTTTGCCATTTGTCTCCACTTTACTCTTTTAGCAGCATTTCGAGAGCACTCTGAAATGCTGGTATCTGTCGCTGTCTTTATCGGATCCGTCCATCGGGTTGGAGACCGCCCTAGAGACCTTTTGCCCTCAATCACCTTTTGCACAAAAAATCTACCTAGTCCCAAAGTAAGCTCTAGAGGTAGTAGGCTTCAGTTGGGAACTAGACGACGATAGGGTCGCAGCCTTCCCTATAATATGGTTAAGGGAGGCGATGGCTGAGATATGCGTCATACTCGTGAACGGGTGCCGTTTGTGGGGTCCGGTCTGTTCATGCTAGCAAGGGCCAAATTAAATATGTAGCAACCGCATACTAGTGTTAAATTAACTAAACGAGAGAAACTTCATCCTGTACTCGATTGAAGTTATTCTATGTTGATTTATACTTTTTGAACTCTTAGAGACTGTATACATCTCTAAGAAACAGCTTAGTGTAGTATGACACTCAGAGACTTTATACATCTCTGAGGAAATTTAATAATTTTAAAATATTTTATTGCACGTTATGACGCCTAGAGACCATATACATTTCTAAGAAATTTAGGTTTAATAATTATTTTATATAGTAAATTATCCACGTTGACGCCTAGAGACCTTATACATCTCTGTGGAATTAAATTAATTAAGTAAGTAATTATATTTTATTGCATGTTGTGACACCCAGAGACTGGGTATATTTAATATTTTAGATTTATCGTTAAAATTTTATTTTAATGTTCCTACTTAACATGGATTTGGAGTATCTATACCTACATCTCCTTTACGTGTACCAGTGTAATTAGTTATAACACAAATATAATCATTGTAATTGTTTTAAGTATTATTTACAAAAAATTACTTACTGTTGAGTTTCTTTCGGCTATCTTCTCAACATCGGTCTCCTCTTGCGAAATGCCGGTAGATTCACAATCTGACTTGTAAAAGTGCCCCTGTGGCCTACTTACTGAATAAATTATTTCATTTCATTTCGATATACATAGAAAAAATCCATGACCGATATAGTTGGTTGGTTGTGCCGCTGGAGCACTTGTCACGACTGACCTTCAATCGAATCATAACAGAAGCAAAAGGAGCGTGCCTGTGTCCAAGCTCGAATTCAATACCCAAAGTTAGTCAGTTTACTTTATGTCTACCTACATCGCAAACTGGTCCTAACTGGTTTGCCGTGCCACGTTTTATTCCCGCATACATCCGTGCACCAGTCCGTGCCCTGCATCAGGCTACTAGTGATCTATAGTCAAGTTCAAGGCTTCTAAACATCCTAATTTCAGTCGATAGACGTCCACTGCTGAACAAATGCATCCCTAGGATCTCCACGAACACCGGTCTCATTCAGTCTTTCCGAGATCCTCACCAGATTGTTCCCACATTGCATCTTCCGAAAAGCGGTCGCCACTTGACATTGGAAACCTTTCTGTCTCAACGGCCGTTGATCCTGTGAGTAATTTTGTAACCAAAGTTAGTCAGTTTACTTTATAACTAAACCGCAAAAAGCTGGTCCAAGCTGCCGGTTCGCCGCCACGTTTTATCCCCGCATAAATTCGTGCGTTAGTACGTGCCGCACATGGGGCTTACTTGTCTTCTACAGTCGGGTTCAAAAGTGTTCTATACATCTGACCAGCACAACTGTCACACGTGATTATTTCTCGCCCGAGATAATTACCTGTCCCTTTCTGTGCAGTAATGTGAGAGCGTGACGGGTAGCGCTATATCGCGCGAAAAGAGTCGCCAAGCATAGTTGTGCTAGACGGGTAGATAGAGGTTTTACCGCTTAGCCGGAGCATACCTTTGTGCGGTTCGCATCCAGGTTCAGGACCGACGCGTGTGACTGGCTGAGGTCGCACGCAAAATTTCCCTAACAAAAATGGAATGCAGAGCCATGCACTGTTGCGTACTGGCGTGTCTGCTATTGGCGTGGCCCGCGAAGAGCAGTGAGTCATGAGCCCATCTTGATAGTTTGCTGTTATTTATGTTTCTTCTAAAAAACATTAACAACCGTTTAATGCATGTTCTATCGCTACTTATACCATACTAGCTGCGTCGCGCGGTGTTACCCGCTCATCCCACGGGAACACTACATTTCTCGGGATAAAAAGTAGCCATGTGTTAATCCATGGTGTCAGCTTCCTTCATACCAAAATTTATTAAAATTGGTCGAGCCGTTTCAGCGTGAAGAAGTAACAAACATACACACAAACACACTCACAAACTTTCGCCTAGTGTGATTATACAATGAAATGAAATAATTTATTCAGTAAGTAGGCCACAAGGGCACTATTACAAGTCAGATTGTGAATCTACTGGCATTTCGCAAGAGGAGACCGCTGTTGAGAAGAAAGCCGAAAGAAACTCAACAGTAAGTAATTTTTTCGTAAATAATACTTAGAACAATAACATTACATTAGTGTTATACCGAAGACATCCCGGACATCAGTCTGTACGAGATTAGGATGGCCCTGAAGCAGCTTAAGAACAACAAGGCGCCGGGCGAAGACGGAATCACCTCAGAGCTTCTGAGAGCGGGTGGAACACCGGTACTTAAGGTCCTCCAGAAGCTCTTTAATTCCGTTTTGTCAGAGGGCAAAACGCCTGAAGCATGGAATAGAGGCGAGGTGGTACTGTTCTTCAAGAAAGGTGATAATAGCCTATTGAAGAACTACAGGCCCATCACGCTTCTAAGCCATGTTTATAAGCTGTTTTCAAGGGTCATCACGAACCGTCTCGAACATAGACTTGATGGCTTCCAGCCTCCCGAACAAGCCGGTTTCCGAAGAAGCTATAGTACCATAGACCACATACATACGTTGCGGCAAGTTATACAGAAGACTGAAGAGTATAACTTGCCATTATGCTTAGCGTTTGTGGACTATGAGAAAGCCTTCGATTCGGTGGAAACATGGGCGGTGCTCGAGTCACTTCAGCGATGCCATATTGACTATCGGTACATTGAAGTGTTGAAGTGTTTGTATAGTAACGCCACCATGTCGGTCCGAGTTCAGGAGCAGAGCACAAAGGCCATTCGATTGAGAAGAGGCGTAAGACAGGGGGACGTCATATCCCCGAAACTGTTTACGCCCGTTATGGAAGACGCCTTCAAGCTCCTGGAATGGCAAGGACTTGGCATCAACGTCAATGGCGAATACATCACTCACCTTCGGTTTGCCGACGACATCGTAGTCATGGCAAAGTCGATGGAGGAACTCAGCGTGATGCTCGATGACCTCAATCGAGTTTCTCAACGGGTGGGCTTAAAAATGAACATGGACAAGACGAAACTCATGTCAAATGCCAAGGTTGTGCCCATCCCAGTCTCTGTTGAAAACTCGGTACTCGAAGTTGTTGACTCATACATCTACCTAGGACAAGTGGTCCAATTAGGTAGGTCCAACTTCGAGAAAGAGGTCAACCGCCGAATCCAACTCGGCTGGGCAGCGTTCGGGAAACTACGCAATGTCTTTTCGTCCGACATACCTCAGTGCCTCAAGACGAAAGTCTTCAACCAATGTGTGTTACCAGTGATGACTTACGGCACCGAAACGTGGTCTTTCACTATCGGCCTCATCTCAAAGCTCAAAGTCGCTCAACGTGCAATGGAGAGAGGGCTATGCTCGGGGTGTCTCTACGTGATCGAATCAGAAATGAGGAAATCCGTAGACGAACTAAAGTGACCGATATAGCTCACCGGATTAGCAAGTTGAAGTGGCAATGGGCAGGCCACATAGCACGCAGAGCAGATGGCCGATGGGGCCGAAAAGTGCTCAAGTGGAGACCTCGGACCAGCAAGCGCAGCGTAGGACGTCCACCTACAAGATGGACAGATGACCTTATAAAGGTCGCCGGAAGGCGCTGGATGCAGGTCGCTTCCAACCGGTATATATGGAAGTCCAAAGGGGAGGCCTATGTTCAGCAGTGGACGTCCTATGGCTGAGATGATGATGATGATGATGAGTGTTATAACTAATTATTACATGCGTACATATACACGTTACGACCCCGATTGTACTCGACTTTCCGAACCCCGAAACTTCTGGGCGTTTAGTCGAGGCTTTTATCCATGAATGGGAGAGATCCGCGATTAGACGAAGTTTGCTTTGATTTAAGGTTAGTGCTTTACCTTACTGCATGCCGGCCCATCGGAATTGTTGGGTTGGGGTCTTCGTCCACGAGGAAGCTATAGTTAGCAGAATATTATTGTGAACTAGGAGGTACTCGCAACTCCTCCCTCTATTTTTTACTTTACTACCATTTACTACGGATAAAAAGTATCCTATAACCATCTTTGCATTCAGCTACCTGTACCAAAATTGGTTAAAATATGTTCAGCCGTTTCGGCGTGCTGCGGAGAGAAAGGAAATTATGAAAACAGATGACACTAGGTTGGCAAACCGCCGCGCGCCCTTACAAAACAAATGACGATCCTGCATCACGCTATTAATATTTTACCTGCAATCCCCTCTCCATAGTAAACTGTCTAAACTGATTTTCAATACATATTTATATTAATAAATTTATAATATAAACATCATAGATGATGAGCATGTAGGATTACGATCCAGTAACAAAATACTGCCAGCATCTTTGGGGGCTTGCTGGACTTATTTATGTCTATAATTAGTTTTAACTAATAGAAAGTGTTCCTGTTCGTACATATATTCAGCAACAATTCATGAGATCAATTTACTCAGATGATTATTTTAATATTTAGGTATTACATGTACATTATCAGGTACTTTATGTAAGCGGTTTCTTAAGAAGGCTGTCTGAAAATCGTTGAACTATATAATAAAAGCTCAGTGCTGAAAATCTGAAAATTAACTGTAGATATAGTTTTAATAAATCGTTCCATTCAATTCAACCGTTCAGCCACATGCGGCAAAACAATTCAGATACCTCTAGTTATACTTGTTATGTAACCGCTATCTAGTTTTAACAAATTAATATATATCCTGTGTCCGAACCATTAAATTTTTCAATTTTCGCTTCATTTGTAAACATTTAAATGAATAATAGTTGGGTTTTGACGAAATTGCTTCCAGTTTCACCTGAACTGGGTCAGAGGTCGGGCGCTTGTACCTAATTTATACTACACATAGTAGGTAGGTACAGTACAGCCCGGCTTAGATAAAAGGAGGGTTCTTTTTCTGCTGAGTAACTATTAGAGGAAATGAACCTTTCTTTTCTGTTATGTATTTGTTTGACAAAGCTTTAATACCTTTGTGTTAATTGTATTTCTAATGCTTAGCTTAGCGGGAGATACATAAATAAATAAATAAGTAACGGACAATCCACACGAATCGATCAAGTCCCACACGTGGTAGGCTTGTGTTATCGGCACTTGGACGAAGATATGTATAAGTATATAAATAAATATAAATATATACTTAAATACATACAACATCCAAGACCTAAGAACAAATTTAATATTGATTTATATAAAGTTAATGAGTTCGCCACAAAAATACCGTTGTGGTAATTGTGGCTGTGGAATCATACTAACTTCAACCGAGTGGATTACTTTCGTCTTTTGTAATTTTACTTCCGTCTTTCTATTAATTCATGCCACCATTAGGTGTCAAACCTCAAATTAAGTTACTGCGAGCGATTTACATTTTGCGCCGCCTTTAAGCGACCTCTGTCTGCAAATCTCAAAAATCTACATTGTTAACGACAAAAAATGATTTGATTAAAAAAGTCCGTGAATTTGGAGCGGTCACGCGGCTGAACTACCATGACAAGGGAAAAGTAATAAATTTTTGATTAAAGCTTTTAGTAACGTCTACTAGCGTAAACTGAATGTGTGAGAAATGAAGCAACTGGTTGAATAATTCAATGGCTCGAGCATGCATTTGTAACAAAACTGGACTTAGTAATCGCGTAAAAAAGTATGAGTTTTTTTATGTCATACATAGGGGGCAAACGAGCAAACGGATCGTCTGGTGGAAAGCGATTACCGTGGTACAAGTGCGTCGCTAGCTTTTAAGGTGGGACGCATTTTTTTTTAAGGTTGAAGGTCGTATCGGTCCGGAAATACCGCAAGCAACAATTCATTCCACAATGCAGTTGTGCGAAGCAGGAAATTTCTAGAAAAACACTCAGTTGTGGACTGCCAACTAACTAACTGGTGAGGAAGGAAGAATTTTCGCGTAGTTTGATGGCAGAAAGATCGGTAGGGATCAATCCGAGCAATTTCTTGGAGCACTTCCCGTTATATAAGCGATAAAAGACGTAGAGAGAGGTTACATCTCTATGCAGCGCCAAGGAATCAAGCCAATCTGAAATTCGCTGGCAGCCGAAGATACGAGTCGCTCTCCGTTGAATGCGGTTCAGAGGGAGAAGCTGGTAATTGAGAGCCCCAGCCCATAGATGAGAGCAGTATTCCATATGTGGGCGAATCTGCGCTGAAATGAATATTAGGCAACCTGAATAAGTATGCAAAGTAATTAATAATATTTTGTATTTACTTGTACTCTAGATCCTCTCTGTACCATCAGATTTCTGATTTGCACCCACTTCTAGTATCACTGTTTGGCCCTATCGTTGACTGGTAGAGAATGTCATTTGGCATTAAGTCCGCCATTTGTACTGACTTTTGTTTTGTGCAATAAAGTTTAAATAAATAAAATAAATCATTTTGACAAAATGAAATTAGGCATATTTTTGATCAAACAAGGGTAAACCAATTTTGAGTATCTCAAAAGTTGCCAACCCGCAATATCTCACTTGATATAAACTTCGCAAAATAGGATGATTCTTCTCGACACTGAGAATGTCTTTAAACCGTAGTTACACGAAATTGTTAGTTCCGAAGCGTTGTTTTCAACCTCCCAACTTCGTTATTCAGTCAACCGGCCCTCTGGGAGCTTAATCGGGCCCGTCCAAAATGAAATGAGATTTTTTAGAGCCCGGAACGCTTCAAACTGACGGATTTATGCGATCGGGCGATCCTTCATTTCAGCCCCGCCTAGAATCACAGTGTACATACTTACACAATGTACATATATACACAGTGTACATACTTACACAGTGTACATACTTTACGCTGTGTACCTACATACTTACGCAGTGTGCATACTTACACAATGCATACTTGCATACAATGATTTTACAGCGATAAAGCTACATACCAATAAATGAATGACAACCATGTATTATGAATGAATGTATTTACAAATTGGCCGTGCATTTGTGCAGCCCGTAATATTATTATCGTATGGCTTTATTTCAGTTCAAGTTTTTACAGTACAAGGAGGTAAAAAAAAAACTAATGTCATAACATAAAACAAAGATAGCGTTCTCTACAATTAAATGTGATATTATATTATTCACAAACCTGTAGGATTACAAATTTTAAATATAAGGGTTTACAATCTGTTTAATTAGGCAGTTTTGCATATGTTCATGTTTATCTTTTAACTTAATCTTAATCCAAGTACCATTTGATTTAATTACTATAGAAATTTAAACAGCGTAGGGTTTTATTATTTCGATGTGGTAACGTGATTCTTGACCCCACGAGACAGGCCTAGCCTAGTGTGAAGGTCACAGGTAAAACTGTTAAAATGCATGTAATCCATTACTGGCAAATAAATTATATTTTATTTATTTTATTTTATTTAATGTCTAATTTTGGTAGCCATATCCTCAGTTAGCGTGTGTAGAGTAGACGTACCTAGTAGGTACTTAAACGTCTTAACGCACTTAATCAAGACCAAAATTGCAAATTGCAAGTTTTTTACGGTATGCTGGCAAATTTTAGTTTGTAGACACCTGCCTACTGAGCCGGCGGTCCCGGTTCGAATCCTGGCCAGGTAAAATATTTGTGTGATGAACTCGAATATTTGTTCTAGGGTTGTTTATTTTATGTAGGTATTTAAGTATAATATTTATCTATATAAGTACGTATATCGTCGTCTAGTGCCCATTAACATTAAGCCTTCTTGAGCTTAATTTGGGATTAGATCGATTTGTGTGAGATTGTCCGATATTTATTTATTTATTTTATTTTATTTCTATGGAACGTTTTCAGCGCTCTGTAGGAATGGCCAACTTATCGGTCATTTCTGACTTTTAGAGCCAGTCTCTTAGTGTATATAAGCATGTGATCCCAATACAAATTAGGATCGAAATACATACAAAAATATCATTCTTATTGTTTGAAAATCCTTGGAGCTGTCAGTTTATAGACCATATTTAAGTTAGTTAAGTGTTGCAGATCCAAGTCATGTGGAATGGGAAATCCAGATAATATTGATCTACACAGGTTTTCGATATAACAGCATTAGCAGGTGAGACATGGCATGGGTACGGGAGGATAAAGGGACGCTTTGACAACCCTGTCAAATATAACATACAAAAAACTGGCCAAGTGCGAGTCCGTCTCGCGCACGAAGGGTTCCCTAACTACCGTAATGCCATTATTTATAATTTCTTGACTATTTTTGTATTGAATGTGATAGTTGGCTATACCGACTCTATGAAAACAAGTGTCTATTTATTACCATACAACCATTGGGGAAAAAACCGTGGAAAATAAAGAAATTGTTGTATGGAACTTTAATTATTAAGTTTTTTTTATTTTTAGTACCTAGGTACACATAATGTTGTTATCCGCTATACGTAGTCGGTATATGTGTACCTAAGTATAGGAATACAAATTATGATGAACTTTCAAGTTTCTACTTACTCGTATTACGGTTGTAAAGATAAAACACTGTGACACATGGACAGACAAACTGCGAAGGCTTAGCATTGGCCTAATAGGGTCCCAATAGCACCATTTAGGTACGGAACCCTAAAAAAGACACGGTGTAAAGATATTTGTGGGTAGTGCGGTGCGATATTCGTCGGGTGAGTCGGGTTTGTCGGACGTGTTAATAGAAATATGATTCCGTAAATATTTTCCTTTACCGTGTGAACCCGAGCCACAGTTAGCACGCGCAGTACTGATATGAAAAATAAATAAATTTAAAGGGGAACCTTACACAATTCGACCTAGTCCCAAATTAAGCAAAGCTTGTACTATGGGTAAGACGACGATATATATAAATAATATAAATAACATAACATCCATGACTCAGGGACAAATATTCGAGTTCATCACACAAATATTTGACTTTGCCGGGATTCGATCCCACGACTGCCAGCTCAGTAAACAGCTGCACTACCACTATGTAAACCGCGTCGTCATTGGCGTTGTAGTCTTTGTCTTAAAAATAAAGGTTGTCTGGAAGAGATCGCTATTTAGCGATAAGACCGCCTCTGTTTATTATTTAAATGGGTCAATCAACTTTGTTGCTTGATGCCAGGGTGATGTCCCCTGGGTGACTCTTTAAAACTACGATTTTCGGCGGAAATATACAACAAAAATGTTGTAATTGCAGTTATAAGCCCATTCTTATTAAGAACTAGCTTTTGCCCGCGACTACGTACGCGTGTAACTTGATAAAAGGGATTATTAAGAGTCCGCAGCAAGGTCCGCTCAACGCCGCGTTGAGATCGCGCGCTTACGCTTTAAAATGTTGTTGTTTCACCTAGAGGAAGACAGGGCGCTAGCAGTAAAGCGAGAGCGCGCTAGCGGCGGGCGGTGCTTACCGCTGCCCCCCCGGACCGTTCCCCGCGCTAGAGTAATTCGCTGCAGTTTCGCAACAATTTTTTGTAATTTATTTTAAGGTTATCGTAGTTACGCTCTCATTTTAAAACTACGAGATCAATTTTGATAAATCTTTTTTCTTATCAAACTGCATAGTTTAATCGACACCGGAAATAGGTTTTGAATTCAATCTAAACTATATTTTGGTCGTAGTATGCCGCCAAACTGAACAACTTTCTGGGGTCTAAAAATGCAAAACTTGTACTCGCTCTATTTTCTTTCTATCAACATTTCAAGAGTCATAAACTAGTTTTAGCCCTAGATATATCTTATCTCATTATATTTAGAGAATTTCATGATAATGTGACATGTTATATTAAAATAAGGACGTAACTACGTTTGTATGAAGAATCGAGCTTGCTGCGGACTCTTAAAAGCGCCTAAGCAAATGTAAGAGTAATTGTGTTTTTGGTCTAATAATAACATTTCCTACAGGGTCACCGCACCCCAACAGAAATGTTCGCTCACTTTTCAATCTTTTTAGGTATAATTTCCAGGATGAAAACTATCCTATGTCCTTTCCCGGATCTCAAACTATCTCCATACCAAATTTCATCTAAGTCGGTTCAGCGGTTTAAGCGTGAAGAGGTATCAGACAGACAGACACACTTTCGCATTTATAATATTAGTATTTATGGATATCTCTTGAAAATACCAATATTATAAATTATCAACACTTCTAAGAAGTTTAATCAGCATTGTCTCCTCGGCGACGGGACAGAATAAAAACAAGAAAAAGTTGACCCACCTGTGTATGTGTGCAATATTGTATCCCTACTGCCACTATATGATACTGTTGCGTCAGTTTACACAACAACGCTCGACCCTCGATATTGCCTTAACACCTGCCCATTTTACACATACAACGCCAACACACAAAATAGATATCAATACACTTATTTCATTTCGTGCGGTATCTGTGGGATTCCAAGCTTCAATTTTGGATTGCAGATTTGATAGATAGACCTACCTACTGTTGGAGTTTTGTGTTGCCTAACAATTTGTGTGATGTTAAAAAGTACGATTTTCATATTTACAAGATTTTCTCGTGCTATCTGTGGCGGACGTGTAGCGAGGCTGCTGATATTAACTTCATAAATGGGAATTTGCGTGGTTCAGCCGTTACAAACGCATGACATTTTCAATTAAGAAATATAGCAGACATAATTTTTAAACTGAGTAAAATTAAAAACCTAATGTCATTCATCATCTTTGGAGAATTTTTCTGTAACAATGTTTTCAAACCGTAGAAAGTTATCCGATCAAATTATTTTGACGAAGCTGCAGTGCTAGCAATATCTTGCTGTAACTTCGCATTTCGTGCGCTTCGTCACCTGTCTTGTTCCCCCGTTATTGAAAGGTAAGTGACAGGTAGCATATGAGGCGCTGAAACTGAGACGTTTTGCTCCCTCGGTTAGTAAAAGGAGGTTTTCGTCAAAATTACAAAATGTAAAATGGTTTCCTGCTACGTTACAAGCCAAGGGATGGTTTATTCTGAATTTATTGTGAAACTAGCGCCCCGGCTTCGCACGGGTGCAATGCTATATTATGCATGTATTATACATATAAACCTTCCTCTTGAATCACTCTATCCATTAAAAAAACCGCATCAAAATCCGTTACGTAGTTTTAAAGATGTAAGCATACATAGGGACAGACAGAAGGAAGCGACTTTGTTTATACTATGTAGTGATATAAATAAATAATCGTAATGTTTTTATTAATTATTTATTGATAATATGATGAGAGTGCCATCGAAACTAAAACACTGAAAACGCCTTCAATCCCACACCATTTTATAGTCTTGAGCACAATATGTGTCCCACTGTTGTTACTTTTAGCTTGTACTGTTATATTCTGTGCTTTTAGCCGTAACACGTCGTAAATCCCGGCGGCGTAGACGTGTTTTTTTACGGCAACAACATTAATATTGATCAAGTCCTCATTTGAATATGTAACTTGATTGCGCCCACGCTCTTTTCTTTCCGTGAAAGATACTTTTTTTGTATATGGAAGTAGGTACGTACGATACGTGAATTTTCGGAAGCTGCTTGGATTAGTTTTACATTTTTATGAACAGTGTAAGTATAAAAGCTAGTAAAAGCAATGCGCGTAAATAAACATACTATTACGGTATCAAAATAGCAAAAACGACTAGCACAAAGTTAATCTATACATTTAAGTTTCAACACTATTTGGGCATATTTTTCATTAAAATTCAACCGTGCTCGTATCACAAAAAGCCTCTTTACTACCTAATAATGTTGACTTAGTCCGGCGTCGGAATAAAAACATTAGCCCGAACCTAACTACCTAATTACACGAGAACGAACTGAGTAGAAAAAGAGCAGTACTTGGTCCTCTTCACCCCGCTCTCCCACCACACAGGGGACGAATCTGACTTCCCTCCACATCTGAAAATAATCACCGTGGAACACTCTATGTGTGGTAAAAATTTCATGCTTGTAACCCGTTGCGCACAATTTCGCGGCTTAGCAACTCTACTAATAATATTGACCCTAGGTATGATAAATACGTCAAATAGGCCCGGACAAACCCCTCGTCTCCAGAGTAGAGCTATACCGGTTGTGCGCTATCGACCGCGGTCCTGCGACCTTGTGCCAGCTGCACACCTCTGTGCTGCATCTACACTGCGGCTATAAGCTTACAAATGTAATATCTATATCTGCGTATGTGAGTGAAGATGATTCCAGAAAATTGTGTAGGTTTCTGATAATCTTTAACTAAGAAAAGTATTCAACAATCTCCACAGCGCGTAGAATGAAACCCTGTTACATTTGGCGCCCATCGTGGGGCCTCGTGAAGTCTGACAGTTTTGACAGATTGGTAACTTTGATATATATGGAAACAGCCTAATTTGTCATTTACATACGTCGTTATCGCGGGTACAAAAACGATTTGACAGTACAGAAAGATTATGAAAAACAAGCAATAACAGACGCGAAACTCATTTTGAGGAACATCTATGCCTACTCCTACGAGTTTAAAATGTATCACACATTAGGTATTTCTAATAGGGTAGTTTAGCCGGTTTTCGGCCTGGTAAGCAAAATTTTGACTTCAGGTGGATTTATTGGGCGATATATTTAGCAAACCTTAGTCTAAGTATTATTTACGAATCTTAGACATATTGTAGTTTCCTATTTCGTATCACATTTTGCCATGAATCCTATAGTTTTATTTTTATAATATAAAATATCAGAAAGTAGCTACTAAGTTGGCTTTCGGCCGCTTGTTTTGGTTTACGGCCGTTTATTTAGCCAGTTCTCGGCCACTGTTATTTATATTTTAAATTACCCTTGTTTGAGAAACAATAGGTTTTCATATTCAATAAAACAAAAAAGTACAAATCTATGGAAAATTTAATTAGCTGCAACCTTTTTTTTACTGGATTAATACGGCCGACATCTAAAAATATTTGAGTCGACTTTCGGCCGTCTTATATTTATAGGGACGAAAATGGAACACATACAAATTGATTTTCGGCCGCATGATAAAGCAGGGCCGAAAAACTAAATTTGTTTTAGTTTACGGCCGCTTTCTGTCACCGCGGCCGAAAACAAACAATACTCTCCACCAATGCTCGGCCATGTTAACCGCAGTGGCCGTAAACTCGCTTTTAAAAGACTTATTTTCGGCCATTCCTTTATAATTTTTATTTACCGGCCGAAAACGAAATTAATCGTTTCTATTTTCCGGCCATTATCATTTACCTAGGCCGAAAACTAGTTATTCAAAATGTAGTTCTCGGCCGCCAAAAACAAATAATCATAAACTGATTTAAATCATTAATTTGTTTAAGATACATGCGGCCGGCACCTAAATACATGAAAGAGATAGTATCCAAATTTGTAATTGACATGATGTTTATTAAATAGATTAGAATTTAATAGCGATTTTGATCATTTAATAATATACGTATTCAAGTTATTTCTCGGCCCGGAGGCCGGAAGGTAAATGATTTTACGAAATGCAATCTAGTCATCCGGCCATCACATTTGAAAGGATTTTGTTACATATTTTATACATTTGAATATAAATGACATTATTTCAACTCTTCTAGAGCGTATAGAAGTCAAAGCAATGTTTCTAAAACCAAACAATCAACATTTTAACTTACTTTGAAGAAAATGGCGCGCACTATTTTTTTCACTAATTTTGACACCACTCACACTGACTATTACTGCGTTGGCGTACTGGCGAGCCAATTGAAACGTTATTAAGCGAAAACATTTATGAGGCGTCAGTGTTAAGCGAATTTGAGTGACAACAGTATTTTTTTGAATGAGTGAGGTAAAATTTCCTTGTTATTGTAGTTTTACTGCGTAGAGGCCGAAAACCAGAGGGGGCCGGGAAACCGGCTAAACTACCCTACCCAACCTCCATACTTGACTTGAGTACCAATACAACTTAATAGATTAGCTATGCAGTCGCAATGCAAACTCTTTAATAATTTTTCCTATTTGACATTGTCATTTGTTAGTAAGTACATAATCAATTATCCGTACTGATAACTGTGTGTAATATATTTATTGCCGAGTGCTTTTAAAATGCCGCGAAGGAAAAAAAACGTGGAGTTGTGGACAAAGGATTATCCTGAATTACAGGCTCGCGATACAAAATTATATTGCACTAAGTGCAATGTTAGTTTCCCCCAGAGAAAAGCTTCTATGGAACGACATTTCAACTCGGAAAAGCATACATCCGTCAAAAAAGATTTTAGGGTGGAATTGACCAAATTTATGGTAAGCTGTAATATACCATGGTCTCAGTTAGAAAATCCCATTTTCAAAAATTTTATTAATGACTGCGTCTCTGGAAAGTTCGAAAAAACTGTGGAGGTCCCTTCGGAATGTTTGTTGAATAATAATCTATTACGAAAACCAAATAATACATGTGAAAAATACACGTTAGTAAAAATTACACACGTTGTTTTCTTATTTTTTAAATAGACTTTCTTCTAAGTAGGTAAGCATTTAATTAGTAGACGATAACAGTTATCTTCACACAAGTACGTATATATTGTTAAAATTGTTAAAAAAAAGATGTTAAAAGATAATTAAATCTACTTATTTCCTATGTATAAACTTGTTAACTAAACAGATGGAAACATATGACAACAGTTTAACCCATACCCTATTACGGCTGTATTTTTTATTGATCTTTTCTAGAGAAAACTCTCCTGTAAAGAGCTTCTTAGATGTTTAGTAGGTGTAGGCAGAATACGTCCGTTTCTACCAAATAGACATTCTGTTTTATCTGCTCTTTATCTGATTGGTAATTGTACCCGCGATAACGACGTATGGCATTTATTATCGTTCTGACAGAAACGAAGTAAAACGTGTCAGTGAAAATTATAATTGTGTTTCAGGAACTTAAGAACACATTATGTCAAAGTAACACAAGTGACAAACGACATCTATTATTTATAAGCATAAGGTGTTTTGTTTTAGATGGACATAATTTGTTCTTAGAGTTTCTTTGAAAATATAAGTACCTAAATATTCTTTGCATAGGTATTCTTTGCCAAACGTGATATTAAATTTTGTTAAGATTATTAAGATTGATATTTTAGGACACCACCATCTTAATGACAACAAAGGAGAAACATTTCCCAATATAAAGTATTTAGTTCCTGAATTTAATGATCACATTGAAAAATTGCGCTAAATTTGTATGTAAGTAATCAGTTATTCTTATTTGACAGCCAGCTATCGATCTTGCGGGCCTGTGACCTTGCCGCCATCGGCAGCTGAAATTTCCAATGTTGCATAGTGCATATGCTTGTTGACTCGTCCAGTGGGCCGATGATGGTTGCTTTTATCACGCTATACGCATACGATCGTATCCTGAATGGCCACCGGTAGGTAATTATTTCCTTTACAGTCCGAAGTATGATAAAAGGACCGCTTTTCTTTAATGCCGAAGACGCCAACGCAAATTGTATTCAGTGACTATTCCGCAGATAAACATCCACATCAGTGATAAATGCTCAGCGTCGAGCCTCAGGAAGACAGAAATCTCATTAGCCCCCACTTCGACAGTCGGTTAAACATAATCGCACCCGTCCGATTACATCCAACGCAAATTGAAAAGGGGAGCGTGGGGCCATCGTGCCACCTTCGACGTTCTCGTATCTCACAGCCACCTAGACATTCCAAAAACAACCGTACATAGACAAATATAAGATTGATTTGGACTGGTAACATTGATTTGCGAGTGTTCGCAGATAAATGTAAACCAATTTGGCACTCGCAGTTATTCGTTTCCTGTAATTTATGGGCAATATTACGAGTTTACCTGATTACCGGAGTTTACGAGGAATCTCAGGGGCCAAATTTGATTGACAGTGACATACATATATTATTATTATTATAGCTTGAGGGGTGCTGGCTATAAAATAATAATAATAATAATTCGTAACATTAAGTTTTTCAGAGGTATACCGACATAATATATTTTTCCCGCTATTACAAAATATTTGGATCCAGAATCTACGATTACTTTATTTTTGTCATTTCATTTCTTAAAACCTCGATGCATTTTTGGTAATCTTCCAAAGGTTTACAACATTGCCTTTGTCTACAAGTAATTAGTAAGGAAAATTTAAAAGAAGTCGTGCTATTGAGAATTTACTGATTCCATATAGACCAAAGTAATTTTGCATACCTTTGGAATGTGACCAAATGTCAAATTGAGGTTTAAAAAATGATATCTAAAAAACCATACGACTATATAATTATATTCTGAATCTAAATAACGAATACCATCGTAAAAAAAGAATTGACAAGTTTTCATATTTTTAAGACTACAATTTTAATACTTTTCTGAATGCTACTTAAAATAGGACGTAATCACTGTTTTTATTTTTTTCTAAGATTACTAATTATTTTATTATTAATTTATTAAAATCTATTCATTCTAAAATTTTGTAACTCCAAAACTATGACACAATGGAAAGGTTGCCTTAGATGTGTCTAATAAAAAAAAAACTATGACGTTGAGCTAGACATTATATACAGCTTATTTTTTTTTGCGGATAGGTTGAAGACTACTGCTCTATGCAGCTATAGTTGTAGTTGATTTTGGTTATTTTATGTTTTTTTCTTATATTTTTTTACATAAAGAAAAATTCACTCAAATATTTTTTAGGTGTACACGAAGCAAAGCTCTCTCGATCTTTATATGATTTTCCACCTGTCGTTAAAATCCTTAAAATTTACATAACTTGATATAGTGGTTAGGTTATGTAGTAAAATCTTGTTTGGCATGTCGATTTCGATCCCAGAATTTGTTCCTGAAACACGCGATGTCGCAGTGTACTTAAAAAGGCGGAACAAATAATTTGAATAGTAATGGTCAGCGTGTTGACAATGTTTCGTGCTGGATTTGTCGTTAGAAATTGTAAATTCTTGTACCTACATACATGGTAGTTCATGTTCAATTGGACTTGGCATAAGCATACTCAAGTGATAAACATTGTCATAATGAACATCTGTAATGATTTTTAAATCCATAGGATAATTGATAAGATTTAGATAATATATTTTGAGTGCTTAGTATCTACACAGAAAAATACTTTATAAAATTTACTACCTACTTGAAAAGCTTATAATTTCATTGCTTTACACTATTCTTGTGTCAAAAAAAAAAGACAGAGGAATAGAATTGGCTTTATAAAAAAAAATTATGATACCTACGGCAGTTGACTAACTATCCAAACGGCCATTCAAAATTGCAGTTGAACGCGGACCCGGGCGGCCTCCCTTCCCCCAGTCTCCTCTCGGCCCGACATTGACCCGATGCAACCAGGTGCGTCATGCGCCCCGCGCCTCCCCAATGCGATACCGACTGGTCTTGAATGAAGGTAAACATGTAGCAGTGCAGAGGATAATGGAACAAATGTAGTATTTGAAGGTATAGGAGAAGCCCAACGCGATGTTTTGTTAACGGTGGATAATATAATAAAGATTAATAAACAAAAGTATGACAGCCGCGTCACAAAGTTAAATTGTGCATACAGTGAACATCAAGAGTTACTGACCATTTTAGGATATGCAAAATTATCAGCCTACTTTTGAGACTGACAAAGTGTTATAATTAGTACAATTATGTATTATAATTATGTTGATGATGACAAGTGTTGGTAGTTAACGATATTATCAGTTTCAGTTATTGTTGACTAAAGTGATGACTAAAAATAAAACAATATGGTTACCGAAATAATGTAGTGTATTTCGTTTCCCCATAAGTAAATTGTGAAAAAATGTGCACCATTAGCTGAAGAGTTGTCCGTGATTTGTCCCCGGCCTGTTACGTGACAGATCCGACCCTGGCCGTGCGCCAGGAAGCTGCGCCACTGCAATGTACTGCAGCAAATAACCGTTTAGAGCTTCTAATTCAGTTTGCCAAAAATTCCACCAAATATTGATAACGGGTACTGGTCACGGCACCATGAGCATATGTCATAGTATGATCATAACGATATCGGACGACGAGTGCTGCAGTGCTCTCGGAAGGAACTAGCCTAATCTCCGCAATATTTTATTGATAATAAAACAGAAAAACCTTAATTAACACAAATTATAACGGGTCTAACGCGATATTTCTTATTTACCTTCATAATCTAACGTTTCGGCGGGGTTGCACACGCCGTGGTCTCAGATGTTTGTGTTAATTATGTGTACAACCGCGAGAGTATATAGAAAAACCTTATACGAGATAACACAATGTGTTAAATACATAATTGCAGTTTGGCTCTTTGTGTTTGTTTATGAAATCCAGAATCATGCGTTTCTCCGATAGCTTCTTTTTTAGGGTTCCGTACCCAAAGGGTAAAAACGGGACCCTATTACTGAGACTTCGCTGTCCGTCCGTCCGTCCGTCCGTCCGTCCGTCCGTCCGTCCGTCCGTCCGTCCGTCCGTCTGTCACCAGGCTGTATCTCAACAACGGTGATAGCTAGACAGTTGAAATTTTCACAGATGATGTATTTCTATTGCCGCTATAACAACAAATACTAAAAATAAAATAAAATAAATATTTGTGGGGGGCTCCCATACAACAAACTTGTTATAGATTATATATATGTATAGGTACGGAACCCTTCATGCGCGAGTCGGGCTCGCACTTGCCCAATTTTTTTTATTATTTTTGTGGCAAGAACCAATCTCCTATTGTATTTTTTTATATTACGAGTACAGACTAGTTTATACTATAGCCCTGCAAGGGGCTTTACAACCCACGCCATATTGCGGATTTTCAGTGGTACTAAATCATTTTACTGGCAACCACAAATTTTTGGTAACTGTCGTTGAAAGTCGGTGAATGTCACTGATGTAAACAAAGAGGAAACAGGACTAAATATTCCGAAAATATCAAGTAATTTTTGCATAATAAAGCCAAAACTGTCCACAGTGATGATAGTCAAGTTTTTTCAATAGGATTCAGTATTTATTTCGCAAGAAAAACGAAGGATTGAGCAGCATTCCGATAAACAATGTTTTGAATTTTGATAATGACAAATCCTTGACCGACGTTTGATAATGCAAATTTATATGAAGCATGCACATTATTGCCATATGAAAGCTATTTGTAGCGCCACTATCCCTGGGCCGGACCGACACTTGCTAGGCTATACATTTTAAAATTCACTAACGAGGATAAAAAGCTTTGAACTTGTCTCCTTAGCCGGGAGACGGTCTGTCGGTTCGCATCATTACATATGTATGTTCTCGGATGCTCGTCTGATATGACAGCGATAAATAATGCATGGACACGCCTCTGTGCGGATTCCACATACATAAACATAATGTAGCTTAACCTTGCAGAGGCGTAATATCTTATATTTGAATATCAATACATGGTTAAAATGTAACGTATACGTATAGCCTAACAAGTTGCGGCTAAACCATGATATAGTGGCGGTACAAATAGCTTTCATATGGCAATAGTATCTTATAATCATGTATATGCATTATAAAATGTTAGTAGCGGTATGTCTACAACCAATTTTTTTTTAAATTATTCATCCTTCGCTTTATTAAATTCTTTTTCTGAAATAATTTTGAATAGTATTGATCAGATTTTTTCTTACGGCACTGTTGATATTTTTGGCTTTATTATGCGATAGTTAAATAGATTGAAATATTTAGCCCTGTCATCTCTTTGTTTACATCAGTGACTTTTAACGTCAGTTACTAAAAGAGTACTCCTTGCAGTAAAATAAATTAGTACCACTAAAATCCAGTCACCAAATGGCTACGAAAAGCAACTTCTCGGCCCATACAACGGGCCGAACGTGATCACGTTTATCACCCGATCGATAAACAATAAAGTACCTGTCACTTTCCAATACGCTTTATTGATGAAATAATAAACCTTATTCTGCAAATAGGCCACAAGGGCACTTTTACATGTCTGAGTCTACCGGCATTTCACAAGAGGAGACCACTGTTAAGAAGAAACGCCGAAAGAAACAGTCAGTCATTCTATCGGAAAGGGTAAGTTCTTACTATTACAGTAATATGAACTTAACTATACGTAGTCCTTGAAGAAAACATATGAAAAGTGTATTTTAAGATATAATATAAGTAAGGAAAAGTGTACGAATAAAATAGAAACTACAAGTGAGTATGACGGTTTATCACAATTTATGTACGTGTAGCAAGATGTGCTAGCCCCAGGGCTAGCACATCTTGCTACGCCTCTTTCATCCAGATGAAACCCTAGTCTAACGTCAGTAATTTCTACTTTTGTCTACGGGTCCCAAAAACCGTTCACATATCTGCATATGAGTTGATCGCGTTTTGGGCACAGCTTATTGGCACGTGATGCGGTCGACGCTGGCCGATTGCCAGTCCGTCTGCAGCCGCACTGCTGTAGCGTATCTTGAACACATCATCATTATCGCCGAGTTCAGAAGCTTTGGAATTCACGTAATCAAACATAAGCTGATGAGCTGATGACAAATTCATTCCCCTTAACTGCCTGATAACGAATCCATGAAATTACTTTCTAGCAGAAATTTTGAACGTAGATTCGACTATGAAACTGACATCTAAACGATATACCGCACATTATATTTCTACGTTAAAGTTTGATAAACGACAAATTATTTGTCACTTTCCAATACGAACGTAGATGATTGTCAGAATGATGATGGTTTGTTGTTTATAATATATGTCGCGTGATATACGTGATCATCACAGGCGTTCTGGAACACTATTCAAACAGTATCTATCTGGTTAAGCCTTAGAGCATTTAAATACTCAAAGGGTTAAGCGTATACTTGTGCCCACAAGTGCCCACGGCCCCCGTTTTCTGTAATCAAAACTTTCTTTACTATAAATGGCCTAAAGAGAAAATTATCTAAATCGATAGGGCGCTAAGGCTATATACAATGTCCATTGAAGCAGTGTGAAGAAAAATAACCAATAAAGAAGTGCATTTAAATCTGAGGAATGTGAATGGACCATTTTTACACATATCCGCTACAGTGCACAGGCAGCCTAAGTGTTTAAAATCTCTGAGTCTTCATAACATCGCCTCATCATTAAAGGGCGCTTCGGCAAGTGTTTCAGAGTCTAATAAAGACAGGCCGTTAACTTCATTAACTTATCGAGATTTATGTAAAAGCGATTCGGCAAATGAGCCATAAACTAAGCAGTAAAATGGAGTTTTGCGGCCCGCTCTCTATTTAAGTGGTCATTAATCGACCAGCTATTTATCGCATCGGAGGTCCGTTTAAAACCTAAAATACTAAAAGCTATACGCTCCTAAAACACCAGACTCTATTATCAACTATGATCCTCGGAAAATAAAGTCTAAAAAAAAGAATATACAATGAGTTCCTTACGGCCCTCGTGTTCCAAGCGCGAGGTTTCATGGGCCATCAATGGAAATTCTATTAGAATAAAAAGAGGATATTTCCGCTTCGGTTTTTATGCATTGGCATATGTGCTGCACAACTTTTATTCCCATTTATGGAGAGTTTTACGGCTGTTTTTGCAATTCGAAGAAGAAATTTCGGGGAGTCGTAAAATTAAAGCCTGCCGGAATAATGGGCTTTTCGTCCCCCGCGTCCACTTAATAATAAAATTCGATCTCTGACCGACAGATAATGCGTATTTCGCACATTAAAAATATACAACATGCATGTATATCTCGGTAGCCACAAACGATAGCTATATGCCTAGGCGTGTAGTATAGGTATTATATAGTATGTATACTACTCGTATTAGAAGATTGTTTTCTATGGAAAGGAAAAATGTAGGTATGTATGTATGTAAACACTTTATTGTACATAAAAACAAAAAAAAACAAAAAGAATAAGCATGTACAAAGGCGAACTTATCCATTTAAGGGATCTCTTCCAGTTAACCTTTGAGCAAATGAGTGGTGGTAGACAAACCAAGCAACATGTACGATACAAAGGAGTGCAATAATACACATGAAAATGCAAAAACCAACACAGAGAGAGAGAGATAGGCAAACTGTCAATATAATACATATTACGTAATATATTAAAAAAAAAAACAGCTCCATGCAGGATTTGTACGGGCGTGTGAACCAGCCGTACAACACTATCCGTTGGTAAACATTTCTTTATCGTTTCATCTCGCCCATACCGGGACGGATTTTAACCAATTTTGATTTTGAAAGATTGGCATAGTATACTTTTTACTTTTTAGCCAACTAAAGTAAAGACAAAGGTTACGCAGTCTCCGTACATAGAAATAAAAATATTTATTTTTTTACAGCAGGGCAGCTTTTGGCGAGCCCAGCAGCTCGCCAAAAGGAGCGATGCTCAAAAACCCGAAATCATAACAGGGCAAATTTTTATTTTGTTGTCGATTTTGTTTTTTTCTCAGATTTCAATAAAATTTCGTGAGTTGGTAAAGTTGCTTATTCTGAACAAGGTCAGCCCAATTTCACGATATGTCCTACAAAATTTTCCATTGAGTTACAAAAAATGTATGGATGATTTTTAACAAAATTTCATATTTTGTACTAAAATTTAGTACAAAATGAGCAGCTCGAAATGAAAAATAAATAATTCGACAACATAATAAAAATTGGCCCATGGGCCAATTTCTGTAGTACATTTTGTGTAACTTAATGGAAAGAAATTTGTAGGACATATTGTCAAATTGGGCTTATCATGGTCAGAAGAAGCAACTTTACCAACTCAACAAATTTTATTGATATCTGAGAAAAAAAAAATCGACAACAAAATAAAAATTTGCCCATCAGTCATATCTGTGTTTTTTTAATGAGATAAAACGGTATCTTTACCCGCAGGCCAGCTTATGGCGAGTTGCCGAGGAATGACAATCGTGGACCCGAGATAAAGTAATCGCGGCTGATTACCTTCATACCTTCAAGCAAAGGAGCGTACTCCTACCTGAAAGGCCGGCAAAGCACTTGTGACTCCTCTGGTGTTGCAGGTGTCTATGGGCGACGGTTATAGCTTTCCAGCAGGCGATCCGTTTGCTCGTTTGTCGCATATGATATAATAAATATAAAGTTGTAAACCTTCGTCTAACAGAGCGCTATGATAATCAGGTTGGTCACGCGATAAATTATCTCATTAGATAATTTATCGCGTGATAAATCTAACTATCATAGCGAGAAATTGTCTAAATGACACATATGTGTATATGGAGTGTCTCATGGATATATATGAAATAATTTATCGTGTGATATAGCTGACTATCATAGCGATAAATTGTCTAGTCTAAGTGACCATGATAGGCCCGCTGGTAGACGTTCGATTATACGGTTAGGTACTTCTAGTAGAGGATACGAGTATAGCATTAACAACCCAGGTATAGGTTAGTATCAGGCCATTCATGACAATTTTAGGCATTGGCTGGCTGTGCATCACAACGAAAACAGGAAATAGCGAGTAGGTATACCATGACTTGTATTTCCGGTTGATGTATTTTACTATTTAAACTATTTAAGCTAGCTGTAAGACTTATATGGGATTTTTTATGCCTGCAATAAAACTATTATTATTATTTCTCATTTTTTGAGTCTCGGGCTCATACGTCCCGGTCTTTTGGAAGGCTTGCGTGGGAATATGGATCCAACACGTAGAGGCCCCTTTGAGAAAATTTACTGTGGCTGTTGCCCTGCTGGGACCCGTTCCTGATCATATCAATAAGATGATACATCCATGAACCGGTCTCAGCAGGTGATTGAACTATTGCATTCATATGGAAAAGAAACCGGGCTATTAAAGTGAAGTTTGGATGGACTATTTATTTGGGCTATTGCAGTAGAAAAATGTCACCCGCCGTAACCATCTATGCAACTGTTACCTCTGGCGGGTGGTGACTCGCCCCTCACTAGGTGGGCCCCGTAATGCCATCGTGCAGACGGCCGGAAGCAACACGAGCGTGAGGGCTCAGGGGTGTCGAGAGGTGTGCTGCGCTTTCTCCGAAGTTACTCGCGGCGTGATGCCTTTAACACTTCCACCCCTGGAGCATATAGCTCTAACGTTCCTCTCTGGACGGCCAATGAAGGCAAGCCAGAGCTGAGAGTCCTACGGGTCCAACAGGCTTTTTGTTTACCTGCACCTTAGTTCTACATGTGGCATAAATAATATTGCTTTTATTTATTTTCGTAAGTACCGTTCTTTCTACACATATCTTAGTGCATATGTTGCAGTCAAAAGTGTGAACTGGTCAAAACGACTTTTAACCGACAAAAACAGGCAAAACTACTTTTGACCAACACGCTCAGTCAAAAGCAGTTTTGCCTGTTTTTGTCGGTTAAAAGTCGTTTTGACCAGTTCACACTTTTGACTGCAACATATGCACTAAGATATGTGTAGAAAGAACGGTACTTACGAAAATAAATAAAAGCAATATTATTTATGCCACATGTAGAACTAAGGTGCAGGTAAACAAAAAGCCTGTTTAGCCAAGATGTTAGTGTAACGTCGAGGATCGTAAAGTAGTCGTAAAATAGTCGTAACACTGTCACGCATGTTAATGTGGGAATACATGCCTGAGTGATGGTAATACTGTCTGCGTGCCGGGAAATAAACCTCTTTTACGCCTCACGGGTCGTAAGTGGTATTTACCGCCCTAGGGAAAATTTCTGCGTGCCCTGGGTGGTAATGAAATGAACGTGCATATTTTATGCTTTAATGCGAATATTTTACATTGTTCGACGAAGTGCAGAAGGATCTGTCTGCCCTAAATATCTCACTGGCGGGAAAAGGCGCAAAATAGAGAGGAATGGCGTTCTCTTGTGTCAGAGGCCAAGATCCTCTTTGGATCACTGAGCCAGACTTTTTTTTTATGTCATAGGGGGCAAACGAGCAAACGAATCGCCTGATGGAAAGCGATTACCGTCGCCTATAGACACCTGCAACACCAGAGGAGTCACAAGTGCGTTGCCGGTCTTAAACTAGACTAGTAAGTAAGTAAGGTTGTCTACATGATACATCCTACAAAAACTGACTTTATCACGGGAATAAATCTTTGAATCAAGTTCATAAATTTATATGAAACATTTCAGAATTTTTCACGAATTGAAATTTACAACAATTGAAGATCCATTAATAATGGATCACTGGGAGAATTTGGAGGATTTAACAAAAACAAATCGGTTTATAAAATTAGTTATGAAGTAAAAACAAGAAAAAAACAACATAAGCTTCGACTTGAGCACCTCGTCATAAATTAATCAAAAAGGAGATCCGTGTTTGGATGTTTGTATCACTTAAAATTGTATTTCCGTTTTTACGTTTGTATCTTTATTATAGAATACAGATTGTATACACAAATTCACTAAGGTTTGATTTAACCAACATATAAATACAAATACATTTATTGAAAAAACAATGCACCGAGAGGTACGGTTAAATTCTATAAAAACAAATTAATTCAAACCTTAAATCAAAGTTTATTCTTAGAACTAATGTCGAGTTTACACGGCATTTTCTATTTTAATCCCGTCTTATTCCAATTTGGTTGAATCCAGCCAAAGGGGTATACAAATTGAACGATCTCGATATATTATTTCGTAGCTGTTCTCGACTCCAGCTGAACGCTACGACACACTACGACGTAGCGCGCTACGCCGTAGACGCAGTGCGCCGATGATGCAATAAAGAACAAAGGAACGTTGCTAAAGTTGCGATATTAACATCACTAAGGTTGACAAAATATCCATTTGAATGATGTGGTTGAACATTTTTGTTAGGTGGCTTCTAAACGGGCCATGTTTTGCTCCAATTTGTGGCCGGCCATTATTTGCATCTTGCTCTAGCGTAGGGTGTCAGAGAGGGACGGCCATAGTTGCCGGCCACAAATTGCAGTAAAATAATGCCCGTTTAGAAGCCCCATTTATTATGAGACTATAAAGTGCCCAGAACTTCGTACGCGTAATTTTTTTATACCGCAGTTGGCTTAGCAGTCTCCTATAACCATTTTTAGATGTCTAGCTATCCCTGTACTAAACTTGGCTAAAACCCGTCCAGCCGTTTCAGCGTGATGAGAGAACAAAGGAAATTATGAACACAGATGGCGCTAGACGATCCTGCATGACGCTATCAAGATTTTTCCTGAAATCATGACCCCCTCTGATTTTCGATACAGTTCTCGATTGTTATAAAAGTATACGAGAAGATGTAAATGCATCTTATGATGGATCTCAAATGGGTGCCATCTATTTCGCATATTTTTTTATGACCGAAACTTATTAAACTTATTTTCAATAGAAAATGCAGTATACAAAAAATATATATTGCACGCCACTAGGTGGCTAATCGTGTGAAACTAACCATGTGAATCTATATTAAGACCAATTGACCATGATTAACAAATAAATATTCATTAATTCAATCAAAACATACCTACACTATATTCAGGTATTCACTATCTGTAGTGTTAAGCCAGATTTACACTCAACGTGCAGCGATGGCATCGTGACATGTTAAGTCTCCCACATGGGGGCTTTCACCCGGACACGTTCCGAGTCGTTACCCGCCACGCCCCTCGTACCCGTCTTACCCCAGCGGCATAGCTTCCGTGTAGACAGAAATCCACTTAGCGTTACATCTATTATTTTAAATCTTCCTTTTATCCGAGTACAGTGTATAGTACGTATGTTATAGGTACCGTAGGGCCAATTTTTGGTGGTTGAGTAATGAGTTTAAAATCATGATTATGGTCGAGGTCCCACAGAGGATCACAGACCCAAGCCGTCTCAAGTTTAATCAAGTTATTTAATCAATAATGCTAAGCCAGATTTACATTTAACAAGCAGCCATGGCAACACGTGATATACTAAGTCTCCCATATAGCGGCTTTCACCCGGACACGTTCCGAGTCGTCACCCGCCACGCCCCTCGTACCCAGATGGGTAATAAAGTCTAGTCTTATTTTCAGATGGGCTGGGGTAAGATTACCCCAGCGGCATAACTACAGAAAGCCACTTAGCGTTAGGTACACCTATTATTTTAAATCTTCCTTTTACCCGAGGACAGTGCAGTAAGTATGTTCTACTGTAGGCCCCATTACAAATACAAATACTTTTTATTGCACACCTCAAACATCAAGGAATACACAACACAACATGAGATACATTTAAATATCAGGCAGAGGTAAACAACAGGCGGTCTTATCGCTAAATAGCGATCTCTTCCAGACAACCTTTATATAGGTAGTGGATTTTTGGCGGTTGAGTTTAAAATCATGGTCGAGTTCCCGCGGAGGACCACAGACCCAAGCCTTCTCAAGTTCAATCAAGTCATTTTATCGAGCTCAAAAGGCGCAATAATTTAGGTATTGAATTCTATAATGTTAAGCCAGAAAAATACACATATAATTAGCCTGCTCATGAACACAGTCGCCATGTTTAAAAAAAATATTTCCCGACGTTGTCGACATTACTTCCTCGAGTTGTTGTTTATTGTAAACAATTAAGTATTGCATTTCTATTTATGAGACAAAGCGGAATCTGTGTCGTCAGATACGATTTTACTCTATGACGTAGGTAATTATGCTGTGGATGCTAGTCTACGAGTAACTCCAGCTTTCAGCCCGGGACACATTAACCCAGATTAATGAGCCTTAAGCATCGCTGACGGGATGTTTGCGGAAAATGTACAGCGGCAGGGATAATTAGAATGGACAGTTGCGGAAAATGTCGATGAAAACGGCGCTCAGATGCGGACTGCGGACCTCCCTTTAGTTCTCCGTTAAGAGTTTCTTAATCACAACAAATATCCTATGTATAAACATATCTGTCATCATGTGAACAGAACTTCCTAGTATCAAAAAATCACGGTATGATTTTGTTTCTTAAACTTATAGATCAACGTTTATGTAAGAGTCATACTCAGCCGCCTTTCTAAACGAACGACGTTTTTCCCCTGGTATTAAGTTGACTACCTACTTGTATGCATGTAAGTGTTGTTACGGTAATGTTCTGAAATCCTTCACCTCGCCGTTATATCTACGGGAAAAATGAGAATTTAAATCTGTGTATATGGCTCTGACTTCTTGGCCATTAAAAAAAAACTGTGAGTCAGAACTAACAGCATAAAAAGCCTGTTTGGACTTAGACGATGTAAGGAATGTGACTCTTTGTCGCGCGCCATGTACTACCTGTCACTTTCCTTTCAATACCGTGCGAGCATGACAGATGATGTTGACTCGCACGACAAGCGAAGTCACGGTAAGATATGCTCTCCCTGCTGGCCGCTTAGAAGCCATCGCAATTTCTCTGCCTTCGTAACATCGCCGGGATATGAGGCTCAGGCGCGGCCATTTGGCCGACCTTTGCGCGTTTGCAGAGGCTTAGAGCATACTGCCAGCGAGTCCACAGCTAACTTATACAGTCGAACAAAGGACCACTCCAAATTACTCCTGTGGCACGGAGATAATCCCATTAGCGGGTTATACTCCCACACAAAATTCGACTCACTGGTAGTGAGGGCTTAACACCCCTGATACGGTTCAAGTCATGTCTAAAAAAAACAAAGAACAGTACAAACGTGTGGTTGTAGGGCAGCTACTATTCTCTGCTGATGTATGCAAGAATCCCAAAAACGTAGACCTAGCTTTGACGTAATTTCAGCAACAGCATACATGCAAGCGTACTTTCCGGTAAGTATATAGAAAAATTGCCAAACTAGATCACTTATTTTTCTTAAACTATTTTAGGTACACTATCAAAACGGGAGGTTCAGTCTAGTAATCTCACGATTTTGGGTTGTATAAAAGACTGTGGCTGAGACAATAGTAAGTACAACGTACGTGCTCCAACGAAGTGTAAACCGGGTAAGCGCACATTACGGCACTCAGAGCGTTTTTCAGCTGATGATAGAAGTAAACAAGTTTTGGTACGAAGCTACAATTCGCGTCACATACGTTTGTTGCGCCTTTCTCTCTGCTACGGGCAGTAACGTCTCAGTACCCTTACCATTATCCTTAAAATGAACTTAGTGACAGCCATGTGACAGTACTTGCTAGCGACAGCGTAAACGTCGTCGTGTAGAACTACAATTCAATTCATGGTAAGGGTATGGTACACAGTAGGTGTTTAGTGTTAGTTTTTAGATGTCAAAGGAGTTCGACGGGTACAGCGGGGGATGTGGATGCTAACTTTAGAGACGTAAATGTTACAAATATTATATATATTATAGCTTACAGTGTAACGCAGTCCGCAGACTCCCGCCTCTTTCTTTATTGCCAGCCGCCTTTATTGCTAAAAAATATACGCAGCCCGAGGTATATTGGGCTATATTTCATGCACAACACACACGGGGCGGCAGAGTGATTGGGCCAGGTACTGCCATGTATAAGGCGCGAAAATCAAGTTCATGTAAATAATTTTGCACTTTCATCAGCATACATGTTGTTTACACATTGAAAGTACTTTTTTGGAATGCGAAACCCATTTAGTAGGCGTTTCAGACTGTTTTCGCTTCAGCATTCACAGTTTGTATATTTTCGAGGAACTTGAACTATTTACGAGTGCGAGTGGAACAAAATAAAAGCCAATCGTAATATGTGAGTAGTAGATAGATGGATTTTTTTATAAAAAAAGGCACAACTTAGTAGCTCCACTAGACTAGCCCGTCTAGCACAACTATACTTCGCGACTCCTGTCGCGCGACATATCGCTGTCCGTCACCCTCTCACATTACTGTACAGAAAGAGACAGGCAATTATCTCGCGCGAGAAATAGTCGCTTCTGACAGTTGTGCTAGATGTAGGTAATAGCGATAAAGGGAGCTCAAATCCAGACAAGAACGCAATGGTATCCTGTCAGTTACGCTGTCAAGCCTAGAGATGTGCCGTTCTTGAGAACCTTTCCAGATTTGTATGCGAAATATTCTCGAGACCGTTCTTTACCCATACAAGTTGGAAAACGTCCTCGAAAACGTGAGATTTTTTTCCACGCTTCGTTTGAAGGGTTCCATATTGAAAACGTTGCAGCATATATATAAAGTGTTTCAATCATAATTTTACGACCACTAAATACAGTTTAAAGTTACCAGAATGCGAATGTAATTCATGAAATTTAATTTATCAGTTTAGCATGATCAAGCGCATTACATCGCTCGCCAGTGCCGTCTGCGTGATCGGCTGCAATAATCTAATTTTAAGCCCGCTTTCGATTCTGTTTCGGTTGAATTTGCGTTTCAAATTTGTGTTAATATTCCGGTGAAATGTTAAAAAGAAAGGTTTCCTCCGTGTTATTTGTAAAAGTAATTTCCCTACAGTCCTTTCAATTAGTAGGCATTCCCTTAAGTATTTTTTAGATTTACGATAAGACAACATTTCATGCTCCTGAGGCCTCATTTAAATAACATTGACATTTATATCCAATAGAGCAATATCGCATTCTAGATAGGTAAACATAGCTAAAATTATTAAAGTGGTAAAAGAGGAACGGGTGTAATTTAAAGTGTACTATTTCTATGATATCCTCAGAAGACGAATTAGCTTTACATTCGATTGCACCAACTGACCTTATTATAATATATTATTGATGCAAACTGTACGTACACTGGCAAAAATAGTGTGGCAAATTATTCAATTCAAAATCACCTACGTTACGTAACAACTTATCGATTATTGCCGAAACCTTGTCATTTCTAATATTTCAGGATAGCGCCTATACGTAATGATTTCGAATATTTAGACGCCATCCAGTGCTGATATAACAAAAATAAAACAGTCACCCTGTAAGTACGTTTTAGTACCCTGTCGTTATATAACCACATGCATGGCAGAAAACGTGCCTATCAAGTAAGTTACTGTGACAAGGTACTAAAAGTTGTTTATTAACGTCGTCGTCGCGCATCGATTCTGAGAGAATAATGTAAATAGCATAGTGATGGGCATTTTGAATCAAGTCGCATTATTTTTATTTGAGTTTACTTTACATACAGTCAGCCACAGTAGTCAGATGAAAAGCTTTATTCAAGAGTTGATTAATGGCTTACAACGTTAATAACATAATAATCGAGCATGGTGAAATTGGGATATACCATGTTTTTTTCATCTGGAATCCATTTCTGGAAATAGGCTTCTAAACAATTACATTATGTCAATATGACACTGACACTGTCAGAAGTTGTTAATATTTAATGTTTCGACTTTAATTTGTCCTTGCCGTTTTGCAGTAGGTACATGTCAATGTATAGGTATTTTATATTGGATTTTATTTAACGATTTTGCTTGAAAGAGTGGAAAAAAAAGGAATCTGCTGAAAATTATAGAGAATAGGAGAGGGAAAATGTTACGCCACCTTATACGAACGACATGACGCTATTATAAATAACATCATAGAAGGAAAGGTTGAGAGGAAGCTAGGAAGAGGAAGGCCAAGAATAAGTAACATTAAACAAATTAAAGAGAAGATAGACGTCAATGTCGTATAGGGAAGTCGAGGGAGTGGCTATGGATAGAGTTAGATGGAGAAAACTACATACTTCATACAAGGACAAGAGTTTGATTCTTAAATTTACGATGATGATGATGAGATTGTATCAAAAGACAAGTACAATTTAGTTTGAGTGGCCAGTGCTGCCACCTGTTGTAGTGTATAGTTTGAAGTTAGAATGCATTTCTACATTCCTGTGTTTCTTGTCTATGAAAGTGCTCTGCGAATAAAGATGACGGACTGAACGACGTTTTTATTTTTGTCCAATTTTAATACGCTTCCACTGCGCTATTTGTAAAACAACAGATGAAATAATAAAATAAATAAGTAATTAGCGCAAAATGGCAACAGAATATAATGTAATACGATTGAGTGAAAAGTGTAACTTTGGGAATTGGAAATTTAGAGTGAAACTTATATTAGAAGAAAAAGGCGTACATAAAGTATTATTAGAAGAGTCTTTCGATAGTACAAAGCCAGCAGATATCATCAGTGATGCGAAAGCAAGATCCATAATCGTGCAATGTTTAAGTGATAAATATATCGAAATAGTGAAACAATCGAAAACTGCGGCGGACATGTTGTCTAAACTAGAAGACATTTTCGAAAGGAAAAGTATTTGCAACAAGTTAAGACTAAAACGACAACTTATCATGTTGAAATGCGGTGCAACGGAGAAATTACAAGATTTTTTCTTAAAGTTTGATTCTCTTCTCGGAGAACTCAATGCAATCGGGTCTAAAGTTGAGGAGATTGATAAAATTTGCTACTTACTAGCAGCGCTACCATCTGCTTATGACAACGTTATAACATCAATTGAAACGATGATCAGTGAGAAAATGCTAAATATAGAATCGATCAAAGCAAGATTACTCGACGCGGAACTAAAATTAAGTGAAGAACCTCATCAGGACACAAAGGAGGAGGCATTTCTTGTATGCTATGGCTGCGGACGGAAAGGACACATCATCAGGGACTGTAGGATGAAACAACCGGAGACCTACACTCACAACAATACTCACCGAGGACGACCAGCGACAAGAGGATATCGTGGACCTACCAGATACAGAAGCTATTCCAGTCGACAGCGGGGAATGCCACATCGTGACTATCAGGGGCAAGCTAGCAACATGGTACAACTTGTAGATGAGGATGTATTATCATTCACTGCATTTAATGCAAATAATTGTAATGTGAGTAATGGAAATGACTGTATAAATTTCATTGTAGATTCTGGCGCAACTGAACATTTGCTAAAAACTGAATTTGAGCAAAATATGACAGATGTAGTAAGATTAGAAAAAGAAATAAAAGTGTTTGTAGCAAATGGTCAATATCTGACATGTAACAAAAGGGGTAAATTACATTTAAAATGTGGGAATGTTTCAGTAAATATAGAGGGTTTGATAGTACCTAAATTGTCACACAACCTACTGTCTGTTAGGAAATTGTTACAAAAAGGTTATATGGTTCAATTTAATAAAGAAAATGTGTCAATTAAAAATAAAACTCAGGAAATTTTTGGAAACTTACTTGGAAATTTGTATGTTATACCTATGCAATTAGATGATGACAGGTGCTTAGCAACTAACAATATCAACAGTGACTTTTTATGGCATCAGAGACTAGGGCATGCTAATCGAAAACACTTGAGGATGATGAAGCTGCCATATAGTGACCAACCCTGTGAAGCCTGCATGGAAGGTAAGTCTACCAGATTACCATTTTGTACCACTCCGAAGCCCCGATCCGGATATATAGGAGAATTAATTCATACTGATCTCTCTGGTCCTGTCAGCACTCCAACAGCTAACGGTGAGATTTATTACCAAACAATAATTGATGATTACACTCATTTCTGCGAAATTTATCTATTGAAGAGGAAAAGTGAAGCAACAGAAAAATTAATTAATTATATAAATAAAATGGAAACACAAACAGGTAATAAAGTAAGAAAAATTAGGGCAGACAATGGCGGAGAATTTAAAAATCAAGTGATGCAAGACTTCTGCAATAGAAAAGGTATAATTTTACAATTTACAATTGCTTATAGCCCACAATCGAATGGTGTTGCAGAACGGATGAATCGCACCATATACAACCGTGCAAGAACATTGTTGGCCGAAACAAAACTACCAAAAACATTATGGGGTGAAGCGGTAAGATGCTCCGTTTATCAAATAAATAGATGTCCTTCAGCTGCCATCAGTTTTCATACACCAGCTGAAATGATCTTTGGACATCGAGATCTGTCACGACTAAGAATATTTGGATGTAAGGTATGGGTTCATATATTACCAAGGCAAGACAAACTTGAAAAGAGAGCGAAAACAATGAGATTTGTTGGATATGCACCTACTGGCTATCGTGTATGGGATCCAGAAACGGATAAGATCATAGTAACAAGAGATATAAGATTTGATGAGACACAAGTGAAGTTTGAACAGTCAGAGCGAGAACATGAAGAGGTAAGATACAGGTATTATGAATATGATGAAGAAGATGACCAGAAATTAAAGGAAACACAGTCTGAAGAGCAAGAGAAACAGGTAGAAAATGTTGAAAAGAATCAAGAGGATGATGAATATTTTACAGAAACTGAAGAGGAAAGTAATATCGAAGAACAAAGACAAGAAAGTGAGGAATTTCATACAAGATCGGGAAGACAAGTGCGAAAACCAAGGGAATTACTTGAAAAATATGACTTAAATTATACAGCATACTGCTTACTATCAGGTGACCCACAAGATTTTGAAGAAGCCATACAAAGTGAAGAATGGGAACAAGCAATAAAGAAAGAGCTGAACTCACAGCAGAAATTAGATACATGGGAAGAAGCGACTTTACCAAAAGGGTGTAAAGCTATAGATACAAAGTGGATTTTTAGAACAAAGCAAGATGGAATAAAGAAAGCGAGACTTGTAGCTAAAGGGTTTCAACAGAGTAGCTCATACAACAATTATGCACCAGTAGCTAAATCATCAACAATGAGACTAATGATGAGCATAGCAGTTCAAGAAGATAAAATAATAAAACAGCTGGATGTTCCCACAGCTTTCTTAAACGGATTTTTAGACCAGGATGTATATATAAAATGTCCACAAGGATTGAAAATAAAAGAAGGAAAAGTATTGAAACTAAAAAAGGCGTTATATGGACTGAAGGAAGCACCCAAATGCTGGAACAATCGATTTCATGAATTTATTACAGGACAAGGATACATACAATCAAAATATGACTATTGTTTGTACAGAAAAGGAAAAACCTGGATATTACTGTATGTAGATGACATTTTAATACTAGGTGATGGAAATTTTATCATAACCCAACTGAAAAAAGAATTTAATGTGAAGGAATTGGGAGAAGTAAAGAATTATTTAGGACTGGAAATTACAAGAAAGAAGGACAGAATGGAAATTAAACAGACAGACATGATAAACAGATTACTAGAAAAATTCAATATGCAAGATTGTAAGAAAAGTAGTACTCCAATGGAAATCAACTACAGCGCAGACACCAAGTCAGAGGTAATTAATGTACCATTTAAAGAATTAGTTGGTTCACTTTTATATATATCCACAAACAGTCGACCAGATATCACTTATGCTGTTTCCTATCTGAGTAGATTTTTGGACAGACCGACAGCAGACTTATGGAAAGCAGGTAAGCGAATTTTGCGTTATCTTAAAGGGACTGCAGAAAAGGGGCTGCTGTATAAGAAGTCAAAGGAGGCCATCACACTTCGAGCTTACTCCGATGCAGACTGGGCAGGAGACAAGACAGATCGTAAGAGCACCAGTGGCTGCGTCATATATCAAGGTGAAAATGTTATATCTTGGTTCTCAAGGAAACAGACATGCACAGCATTGTCAACAGCTGAGGCAGAATTTGTGGCAGGTGCACATGCTGTAAGTGAACTCATGCATATTAAGGGTGTTCTGTCAGATTTCTCAAGTAATGAAACAAATATTCCTGCTTATTTATTTATTGATAACCAGAGTACTATTAAATTGTTTCAAAACCAGATTAATAGTAAAGCGTCAAAACATATTGACATTAAATATCATTATGTGAAAGATATAGTAAATAAGAAACTCATATCATTGTTCTATGTACCAACAAATGAAAATATTTCTGATATTTTTACAAAAGCTTTACCTTGTATTAAACATAATTATTTCTTGAGTAAATTAAATTTAGTATAGTAATTTCTGTGTAATTAAATAAAACAATTTAAATGTATTAAGCTAGTACTCAATGTACTCATATGACATTTGAACTTATGTTAATTAATGTGTAGTAAAACATAATAATTATGTTGTTGTTATGTTGTTTATTATCTAGTGGTGCAGACTGATCCCAAGACTTTGATCGTAGGGCTAGATAGTAGACACATAATTTTTTCTTTGACTTTGAATGTATCAAGTCATATCAAGTTACATCAAGTTATGTAAACTTAGTTATAATTGTTTATATAAAAGTTAAGTTGTTTTGCAAGTTTTAACTTCAGCTTCTTTCGTTATAAACTTGAGGGGCTGTGATGAGATTGTATCAAAAGACAAGTACAATTTAGTTTGAGTGGCCAGTGCTGCCACCTGTTGTAGTGTATAGTTTGAAGTTAGAATGCATTTCTACATTCCTGTGTTTCTTGTCTATGAAAGTGCTCTGCGAATAAAGATGACGGACTGAACGACGTTTTTATTTTTGTCCAATCTTAATAGATGATACCTGTTTACCACAATTAGATCTAAATACAGAATCTATACTATTTCGAGGGTTATTCACATCACTACTCGCATGTGTCATGAAATTCTATCAGCCGCGATATGGACGGTGTTGTGACGTCAGACGTCTTTGAACGTTAAACGGTGTATTAAAATACGTAAACGGGTTTACTCACGTCGTAGAAGACGAATAACGCTCGACATGTTTCGAATCGGTACGCGATTCATCATCAGGAGGGACGATTACGTATTTAACCCGTTTACGTATTTTAATATGTCTGAGACTCCTTTGCCTCAGACTTTCTATGTTAAATGGTTTATTTGCAAGACTGGAAAGAGGTTCCGTACTTAACGGGCTTACTTACTAATGTATCGCAGAAAATTATTTTACCGAACGTTATGGTTAGTATGATCCCACCAAAAACATTTCATGTAAAATTGACGGCCAAGACTCACATTCTCATAACGCTTTCGCTGTAAAAAAGTTATCAGATCCCAGGAAAAGCCAAGCCCCTAAGCCCCGACTTTACTAACCCCACCACCTTGGTTTAAAAAGTATGGCATCAACTGGCTTCAAGCCCCTAAACCCGGAGTTTACTAACCCTACACCTTTGTTTCAAAAGTATGGCTTGGCCGTTTCATAGAGTACCGTAAATAAGTCCAACGGACCGTCTGGCCCATATGGTATCAAGAAACTAAGTTAATGTCTTTGATAATATATACTTATAAACTTAATTCCTTACGATATAGGCCGGACAGTCCGCTAGACTTATTTACGGTAGTCTATGAAACGGCCAAGCCATACTTTTGAAACAAAGGTGTAGGGTTAGTAAACTCCGGGTTTAGGGGCTTGAAGCCAGTTGATGCCATACTTTTTAAACCAAGGTGGTGGGGTTAGTAAAGTCGGGGCTTAGGGGCTTGGCTTTTCCTGGGATCTGATAACTTTTTTACAGCGAAAGCGTTATGAGAATGTGAGTCTTGGCCGTCAATTTTACATGAAATGTTTTTGGTGGGATCTCATTTCTTTTTGTAAGGTGCTTTAGTTTTTTTAATTTTTTTGGGCTGTAGGGTTTCTTGAGCGTCAACTGAACAATTGTGTATTTAAGAAATACTTAAGTTTAGCCCCATATATATATATACACTTTTATCCCCTATTATGGGAAACCCATACAAACTTCCATCCCCTTATTTAAAGGGTGGGGGGTGATTTTTTAAAAGTCCTACAATATGTATTTGATTTATAACAATGAGTCCCTATAGGTTTCAATTTTCAGACCTCTAGTATCAAAATTTGCGGAAGTTTCATACAAACTTCCATCCCCTAGTTTAAGGGGTTGGGGGGTAAAAGTTCCAAGTTTTAGAATTATTTTGTTGTTTGTGTACTAATACTAGCTTACATACCAAATTTCAGCTTTCTAGGTCATCGGGAAGTACCCCAGAGGTTTTGATACGTCAGTGAGTGAGTGGCAAAATCGGCGTATTAGAGGTACCTATAAAACCTAAAGTATAAAAGCTAGATCAATTAAATTTTGTACATTTTATATGTTTGCTAACTGCATCTTAACCTGAGAATTTGGGCGCTCTAGTGTTAACTGGGACGAAACTGATGAGGGTTTGAATATGAGACGAAACGGTTCGAGAAAAGGTAGGTAGTGCCCCCTTCTTTTTTGTTCGTCTTGGCGGGGGCACTACCGTGCCCCCAGATATTTAAAATACGAAGTCGAAGTGTAGATATGGAAGTAGTAATAATTGTGTATAAGAAATACTTACGTTTAGCCCGATATATACTACTTTTATCGCCCATTATGGAAAACCCATAAAAACTTTCATCCCCTTATTTAAAGGGTGGGGGGTGATTTTTTTAAAATCCTAGAATATGTATTTTATTATTTATAAATAATAAAGGAGTCCCTATATCAATTTTCAGCCCTCTAGTATCAAAATTTGCAGAAGTCTCATACAAACTTCCATCCCCTAGTTTAAGGGGTTGGGGGGTAAAAGTTCCAAGTTTCAGAATTATTCTATTGTTTGTGTACTAAACCTAGCTTACATACCAAATTTCAGCTTTCTAGGTCATCGGGAAGTACCCCAGAGGTTTTGATACATAAGTGAGTGAGTGGCAAAATCGGCGTATTTTAGGTACCAATAAAACCTAAAGTATAAAAGCTAGATCAATGAAATTAAGTACATTTCATATGTTCCCTAACTGCATCTTAACCTGTGAATTTGGGCGCTCTAGACGGGACTGGGACGAAACTATGAGGGTTTGAAAATGAGACGAAACGGTTCGAGAAAAGGTAGGTAGTGCCCCGCCTCTTTTTTTTTCGTCTTGGCGGGGGCACTACCGTGCCCCCAGATGCTCATTTCGTATAATAGTTTTTTTTTATGGAACATTGCACAATAGTACAATAAACTTTCTAAGTATCTGCCAAACTGCACGGCAGTTTGTTGGCAGAAATTCTACCATTTACTTCTCGGAAAAGTTTTAAAATTAACCTAACCCTGAACTCGAATATTTGTTCCTGGGTCATGGATGGTATCTATATATGTATTTATATATTTATATATATGATTTATATCGTCGTCTAGTACCCATAGTATTAAGATTTGCTTAGTTTGGGACTAGGTCGATTTGTCTATGATTGTCCCTTAATATTATTTATTTATTTATTGTATTGTATTATTTCTTATAGGTATGCATATTGTTTCTTAGAACACGAAGCGGTGCTGTGTCAGCACGGGTAACGAACTGAGCTCATTTTCTCACCGGGTAATGAAGCATTAACGACGTGGCTCACTAATGATGTGTAAACAGCGCACAAACGCTCAGCCGAGGTATTATACATACCTTGCCGCAGCTTCGCTTCGCGCGACGTGGCGCGACTTAGCATCACCTGTCTTGTTCTCGGCGTGCTACCCGTCTAGCACAACTATGATTCGCGCTCTTGTCGTTCGACATAGCGCTACCCGTCACTCTCTCACATGACTGCACAAAAAGAGACGGGTAATTATCTCGCGCGAGAAATAGTCGCGTATGACAGTTATGCTAGAGGTGCTGGAATACATTTCTGAGTGCGGAGGTTTGGTCTCAGTCCTATTTCGTAGTATTTTTGATGCGCAGTTTCTGCGGTTTGGGAAACGTACACAATATTAGTTAACGTTTAAAAAATACGTAAATAAAACAATTCATGTTCGATTCGACCATTATGGAATAAGGTCTTGGAAGATTGCGCGACGCAAAGGAGGATAATGTACTGGCAATTCGCATGCGAGTTGAAAGCGAGGCGCGTTACGATTTCGCCTCGCCTCTTGCCATTCACCAACTTCAATTGCGAACTCACGTTAGAATCGCTGCGTATTCGCTGCGATTTCGTTGCGCGCTCGCAGCGGAATCGTTGCACGCTCGCAGCGAAATCGTTGCGCGCTCGCTTCGTTTTCAACTCACGCGATTTATGCCAGAGTGATAAGGCTCTAAACACGTGCGTATCTAGTATACTACCTGATACACCGCATAGACAGAAGAACGACTGCCAAGAATAGCTAATCAGCTTAGCGCGATCGCGACCTTGCGCGTCGGATTATTATAATCGCGAGCCCGAAGGCTGCTGACTCTGCGTAAGGTCAAGACTGAATGACTGATAATTCACTTACGTAAAGCAAGGACGACGTATCAGCTATCGAGTAAACCTTGATTTGGCTTATTTTTTTTACCGTTGATATAAAGATCTAAGAACAAAAATAAATATTAAGGGACAATCTTACACAAATCGACTTAGTCCCAAAGCAAAGCTTGTACTATGGGTACTAGACGACGATATACATAATAAATAAATCCATATATAGATAAAATAAATACATAAATGTTAAATGCGAAACCTGAACCTGAAATGAGAAGATTTGTTAACAGTAGCAAAAAATTCTCACGACAGCTGCTAGTTACATAAATTAGAGGACTGACAAACTGAGGGCTACTAGTAACCAAAATAAGTTATGTAAAATTGGCACAAGCAATTTTAGTTTACTACTAAGAACATTTGACTATTTACCGGCACCTCTGGATTACCGGTCCAACGTCTCAACTTCACTTGGCAATCACAAAGAATTGTTGCACAATTCAAGTAAATTCTAATAATTTTGCTATGACACGTCTATAGTTTGTAGTCTGTAGGTAATCAATAACTAAATTAATAATATAAGTGGCAGATTTCTAAGTACCTCTTATCAATTATAGTCATAATTTTTGACTGAATTGCGTACTTAATAGATAGTTCGGCAGCATGTTTGATATTTACGTCCCCGTAGGCCGTAAATATATATACCTATAATCTTCTGCCTCATACGCGGGGAGATAATTTCACTTGCTGGCCAAGGCAAGTCGTAAAACAATATACAATTAAACCACGGGCGGTAATTAGTAAAGCCCCAGATCGCATATTTCACACCATAGATCTATAACATTCACGAAGTCACCGCCCTAGGTATGTAATTGTACAATGAACTATTACTAACCTAACTCTTGGTCATAAATAGTTAAGATTATCAAAAACTCGACAAGGACATCAACAGGATAATGCGGCGAAAAGTCGTAGCGACTCTTTATCTGATTAAAGTCGTGCCACGGCGCGACATCGCGCGGTAGACGCGCGGCAGTTAAGCCATAATGTCAATCAAACGCAAAAAACGATTTCCGGTGCGCTGTCATTTATATTGCCATGCTGGAAGTAATTCGTACCAGGCATTTCGCCGTTTGGGCGGATCCAACTTTTTCTAATGTCTTCGTGACCGATATGGTTTATGGTAGTGGTAAATCCATCCGAATGATTATGGTGTTGTGGCCGAAATAGACTGATTTTTGTAAAGATAGTGTTATGGTAGTGTCAAAGCACTGCAACTGGCATCAGTCTGAATAACTTTTATGGTAGGTAGTAGTAGGTACTCGAAGCAGGTGGTTATAAAGTAGTACTTTGGAATACGCAATTAAATTAATTTGCTTATTATAACAGATTAATAATAATATATAGGGAGTATACCTAGAAAAGATCGAGATTCTACGCGGTTTAAATATAACTTGAAAACATAACTTGGTATGCCATCTAGTGTCGAGTAGCAGAGTTTCGAGTTGCATATAGTGTTACCATAGATAAGAGTGTATTACTAGTGTTAAAATGTGCAAAAAATCTAAGAAAAAAATATATACTAAATTGAAAATACTTAGTTATTACTTTATTATAACTCGATTATTTTTCATAGCACAAAAAAAAACTTAAATAAAAAAAAATTAAATGTACATGAATTTCTATAGTACATAATTTTTGCGAAACACATTCGTTATGAAACGAAACAGATTTACGGGAGGATGTTGTCATCTGTCAGATTTGGCCTTCAACTGCTGGGGTTTCATGCGAAATCGAAGGGTTTTTTCCTGTTTCGTGCAATGTTTGAGTGAAACTTAGATTAAAGTCGATGGTGTGACGGCTGAATGATAGTGCGTGAGCTAAAATGACATCGAGGAGCAAGAATGCAGTGCGGAGTTACGAAACAGAGATCGAGAGGAGCCGCGAGGAGTCCAACTGGAAGAAGGCGATTGAGTTGGCTCAACAGCTCAAGTCCAGGTCGCCGCAGCACGGTCAGTAGCCTCCTGCGTCTCATTCACAGCCGTTACAGGCTATTTAGAGCGTGATAAATGCTAGGACAGCTGGTGGCATTGAGTAACTCTAACAGGATTGTGGCAGATCTTATCAGGCGATTACTCATGTCATGTTTATTTGGAGTGTTGTGATACGATGCCCTAACACTATTACCTCGCTGCCTTGACGCACGAGTAGTTCCTCTAATAGATGACCACTGGCAATATATTTTTTCGCTAAACTGGTCAAGCTGCTTTCATGTTTTTACTTATACAACCATTTAAAATACAAGGACAATCCTAGATAATTCAACCCTCATATTAAAACCCTAATTTTTGATTTTAGACAACTATTGACACTTAAATAGTAAGGCAACTTTATTTTTATGTTAATATAATGAATTTTAATACAAGTAAATAATTAAAACTAGGAACGTAATATATAATATAAATAACCTTACTACATATAAAACACTGGCTCCAGATCAATGCTGAGAGATGCCAGGAAGCTGGGCGCATTAAAATGCTGAAAAGCCTGGACTATTCTTTGGTATGAGCCTGCCCTCTGGTCACCCGTCGCATCAACTAGTCTTTTTGACAGTTCCTGGAATATTTTTTGGGCACTTTGTCCCCATGGCCCGAGCATTCTACCCCAAAACGGCTCAAACATGTAGTGACTGTTGATGGCTGTATGGCATTTTTTTTGTCATAAGCATATGAAGTCATAGGAACAAATATTGATTAAAATAAATAATTCATCAATCATCAGTTATTATCACATTTTTTTTCATTTAATACTGAGACATATTGCTTTTGGCTAATCATTAATGTTATCTTCAATGTGTTCTGATTGATATCAGTAAATAACTACTACACATACTATAATCTGGCACTATATTTAATTAAAAAATGGTTGAGACCTAGTTGAGTGCATTGTAGTGAAACAAATTAAACGAACATGTCTTTGTGATTAAAGAACATCATGTTTACTGATGAGTTGACAGAAAAAAGCTTACACTAAAAGTAATAAATTATAGTAACTGCAGATGCAGGTACCGGTATAATATTAAGACATCTCTTAATAAGCTCTCTGCTGCAGTAGTCATTTCATTAAGAGATTTGTTATGATATTGTCATTAGATTGTTGATAATAATTATCTATAGCAGTCTGTCAACTGCTCTACTGTTTGGTAAACAAAGTTCATTTGATTATACAATTAAATGCCTATAAGGTACATAAAACCATGTTAAAATACTGAATGTTTACAATGAAGCAAAAAAAGTTGTATTGTAAACAATATGCTAACATTTGAAAACAATGTAAACATTATGCTAGCAGACATTACTGCTTAAATAAAGATAATAAGTTAAAATACTGGTTTAAGGATTCTGTTGATAGAGTTAAATAAAAGATCAAGAAATTAATTTATTTAAATTCTCGAAAATATGACACCGTAATTCTTACACGCTAAACATTTACAGAAAGCCTCGCACACTTCCTCATAGGGGAAGGCAAACTCGAAGCATACCTCGACGAATGGCCCCCAAACAAAGAGAACATAGAACGGGCACAGCGAGAGCTGTCGGAGGCCCGAGGCTACCTCACCCTTGCCACAGATGAGGCGGGCAAGAAGGCGGGAGTCGCTTTGGACGCTTACCTTCTCCTCGGGAAGTTAAACTATGCGTGTGGGGCATATGATGACTCGTTGAAGAACTATAAGAATGCTGAGTTGAATACATTGACAGAGAAGGAATTACCCATGTAAGTTTTTGCAAGTTTTTCGTATTTGTAGAAAGTTATTTCAACTATGAATAATGATTAAGTTTTATGTTGTCACTGTTGAGAAATGCACCACTTACATTCCTCTATCTAGTTTTCGTAGTAACTCACATATTCAACTAGTACCACCGCAGTGATTTTTGTCATACTCTGTGGTAAAATAAAATAGAATAGAAAAGGTTGTCTCTGTATTAAAATTCTAAATATAGTAAGGTTTAGTAAAATAAAAGATAAAAAGTGCATCAGTTGTATATTTATAAACAAAGTCCTCGTCCCAAATATATATTTCAAGAGTCACTTTCTAATGGTTCAAAATCATAAAGAAACTTTCTTTGGAAAATCAAGAGTAATATTTTTTTTTTGCTTTCACTAGTAGTCTACCAAATATAAATAGTTTAGTCGGCAGAAAAATCAATGGGTCAGCTTAGATTTAGGGAATGCAACCCGGTTATAACCGAAACCGTAAAAACCGGTTTTAACCGGTTATTTTGGTCTAATTATGTAACCGGGTTCTGGAAGTGCCAGAACCGGTTACGGTTATTTCACGGTTATTTCTTCTAATGCTAAATAAGCATACGCTTACTTGAAATTTACAAAAACACGATCTTTTTATTTATCGCTCAGCGTATATTTAACTCTAAATACTGTACATATTACATGCTGAAGTACGTTAACTGGATGTTTAATTAAATAATACGTGTATGTTATGAATAGTATGGTATAGTGCCTCGTCAAGTAATAGTATATTACTGCCGAGGCAGGGAAAAGTCAGTTCGTGGACGAGTATGATTTTGAAGGACGAGGCGTAGCCGAGTCCTTCAATAATACGAATCTGCGAACTGACATTCCCGCCGAGGCTTGTATAGTGCTTTTCTCCAAATATGCTTGGAAATAATCACCAATCTACATTTTAATTTAATATATCAGTGCCATGTTGTTCGTTTGGTACTTATTTTTTTAGGAATAGGAATAAAAATTCGGGTCCGAATCATATGTTTGATTGAAAACAAAATATATTAATAAACATTAAAATTATATGAAAACACAATAATAAAAAATATGCACATAATTATTAATTTTAGTTAAATCAACAACTTCTAAACGCACTGTTTTTTTTATAAACCATATCTACCATATTTATCATTCGGAGAAGATCATAAGTTCAAAATAAGTTTTATATTGATTTGGACACAATCATTTCTGTTTTATTTTTTATTTGTTTACGTTTGGTACACTTATTAATTTTCAACTCACTCATTAAATACCATCATATTATTAAAATTAAAACTTTCGTGAGATATCCCTAATAAATAACTAAGAATCAAGAAAATAAATTAACCGCATATAAGATTATTATTTAAATTGTTTGTCCGTTATTCGAAGTTTGTCGACATTTAAAATACATTGACAGTAGCAGAGCAGTTGTGTTCAGTGCAAGAACTAAACGCAGAAAACAATTAAAAAGTTTATACTAGTTTTTATTTTTTAAATTTAGTGGACAATTGGCTGTATGGTGAATTATCAAAGTCTTTGAAAAAATTAAAAGTAAAAATGCAGTAACCGGCCAAATTAAGAGTACCTTCATTAGTATGAGACGTCATAAACGGAAGGTGTGTTTTTTACTTAATCGTCTTATTTAAATAATATTGATTTCCCGGCTAAGGCCAATAATATTTTTTCTTTTTAATTTGTATTAACGCCTTGTAATAATAACGAACGATTTCGTGGTCCAGTTTTACTACATTAATGGGAACATTTCCAAGCAAGTTGGAGAAAAAATAATTACATTGTATGAACTTACGTAGCTAGTGACTAATAGTCATCAACACACGCAGAGATTACGGTAAGAGTGTCGTCCTTTTTGTTCCCTTAGCATAAATAACAACAAAACAAGCCTTGAACATTTGTGATTGAGAATATTAAAAATTTTAGATATTTTATCGTTGCTTGTAATGAATATAAAACTTGACTTTTTGTGTTAGATATCTGAGTTCTGACGTGATTTTATTTTGACTGTTGATTTAGGTAATGATAGAAGCTTATTATCTTCTTTTTTCCCAATATTTAGGTCATTATTTACTTATTTTAATATTTGATTAAATAACCGGTTATAACCGGTTATCGGTTATTTTACGATCATAACCGATAGGAAACCCGGTTACGATATTTTTCCGGTTATTGCATTCCCTACTTAGATTAGAACTTTTGCTGATTGTAGGATTTCTCTGACGAGTTGATGACTTAAACATGAATTTCTTTTAGACCAATAAAATCCTATCCAATAAAATTAAGAGTACAAAGAAAAAAAAACGTTAGTACTACCATGCCTAAGGTAAAAGTTATTATTTTAAATAAGATTTGTTGAGTTTGCAATGAATGAATCTGATATACCTAAATAAAAAAAATGGTGAGACATATTTTTTCCTGTATGATTCAAATGTGTTGGCATTAGCATAGAACCTGAACCTTAAGTCTAATAAAGTTAGGGGCCTCCCCACACACAATACGTAGATATAGGTGTATATCATAATGGTGTGCCATTTATTGTTGCTAACTGGATGTCCTGATTGCACTGGCATCCGGTTAGCATATGATATCTGTTATTTCTGAAAGATAATGCAGTGGTATTTACTGCTCCCACAGAGAGATAGCTGAGTGTCAGTCAGAGAGTATAGAATGAATGGAGCATTACTGTCCATGAATTCCTTGAATCAATAAGTTTCTGGCTCATTACAAAATTAGATGCGCCGCGCGGTGTTACCCGCTCATCCGAGGGGATTTTTCGGGATAAAAATTAGCCATGTGTTAATCCAGGGTGTCAGCTACCTTTATACCAAAATTCATCAAAATTGTTCCACCCGTTTGAGTGTGAAGAAGTAACAAACATACACATAAAGACACTCACTAACTTTCGCCTTTACAGTATTAGTGTGATAAATTAAATCTAAAGTATTAATAATCATGGTAAAAAATTAATGCTGAATGATAAATTACGATAAATACTTCCTTTGTCATTCAGTGTTACATGTAGAAACGCCTCAATGCCATCATCATGACCTCAACACTCTATGATATCATTGGTTGAATCTTCGTAACTGCATTATGATTAAGTGTACAAATAAAGCCCGCCTGAATCATACACAAAAACAAACACACACATACATACACTCTACAAATAAAAACGGCAGGTGGGTGCACTCATTAAACAGTAGGTATGTGTGACCGGCATACTTTTAATTTTCTTTAAGATAATCCAATTTTTCAGATCCAAGCGAATGTACTTGGATCTGAAAAATTGGAGTTTTCGTCTCATGACAGACGTATAGTATAGTATAAATATTTTGGCAAACGTGTTTATTAGTCAATAACGCGTCCACTGTCGTTAGATTTAGACTAGCTGCGCCCCACAGTGGTACCCGCATTTTTTCAGATAATAAGTAGCCTATGTCTATGTGTTAATTCAGGGTGTAAGCTACCTTCATACCAAATTTAATTAAAATTGGTCCTGCCGTGAGCGTGAAAAAGTAAGAAACGTACATTACAATACAAACTTTCGCTTTTATAATTATTAGTGTGAAAAACCTAACAGTCTTGACACAGTTATACATAGAATACCTAACTGTCGATAACGCGGGCGAAGCCGCAGGTATATGACAGCATTAGGGTGCTGGCTCACTGCGATCATTCGCCTGTAATGTAACTATGAATAGGTACCGTAAGATAAAGAGCTCTCTTTACCCTTACATTATTTTCATGATTTGATGCGATAGACTATTCATTCCATTCAGCCAACGGACACTTACAAGAAACCATAAATATACAGAATGAGAACAGATGTCTCAACAGAAGTGTAGGTATTTATGTTTTTCATAACCTCTAAAGATGAACCTTGTCTTAGAAACCTTAAGCTTTAATTTATGAGTAAACCCACGGACATATACGTCCTTTTGGACGCCATCATTGATAGTAACTAACGCCGAACAACCTCGCTGTAATGATAATTGGTTATGGTCTAATGAATACCTTACAAATGACCCGTCTCTGATCTACACTATGATTGCAGTAATTTGAACTACACTGGCGATACCGTCCTAAGAAAGTTGTTAACGTAGGCCAGTGAAATAAAGAATGTGACTGGTGGAAGTATTTTGAACGTGAGCCGGAGAGCAATCCGGCGCTATACATAACATACCTCAGTGCGCGAGTCCGACTCGCACTTGGCCGGTTTTTTTTCGCTTCTGTGATTATAATTATACATGAGGGGCTGAAAAACAGTGCTGTGCTCACAGCATACGCTGCGCCTGAGCCTGTTGCCACTTACTGCGATGTGTAGCATAATTATGTAGTGTATTGTAACTGCTGTTGTATTCTAGTTTATGTGGCAATTTATTTTTGTTTTTTTATTGTTCCTGTTAGACTGATGACTACTTCGAAAATGCAACGTTAATACCTTATTATTACAACTCATATGTTTACTTATACTTACGTGTTTATGAATAGTTATTATCTGTATATTTTACAAGGTGGTTTGACAAGTTTTAATTGATGTGCATAAATTAGAAAATAAAGACGGTTGTGAAGGGCGACTCGCGCGTAAACGATTGTGTACTAGCGTCGTTACATCATGTAATACCTATTCACTACGTTACTATGGGCCATTGGATGATGGTAGCATGTCAGGAAGGGAGGAGATATTTCCGAAGATGACAAAAATCGTCCAAAATTTATGACGTAATTTCTGAACAGCCCCTATACAATAGTATTCTCTTCGGTTTCCGCGATTATCACTCATTTATTATACCTAAAAATGTACACATATTAAATTAGTTTTACTGATTCGTTTTTAACACACTTTTATTAGCTTCACATGTAACTAAGTTTATTAGTTTGTAACAAACAATGTAATCAAATAAACAAACAATGGAAGCAATTTTTCACCTACTTTGCATTTATATGTATTGCACGTGATAAATTGACAATACAATAATTTGGAATCTTGGAGCTGATCTTATGATGGAGACGGAAGGTAGTCAATATGGCCATAGGAACTCCTAAACAACACCAGATAAACCCACCGTGTTTGGGCTCTTATTGCCGAACGAAGAACAATGAAATGCTCTTCGGTCGGCTATATCTATCATAATATCTTATTGTGTTCTTACCTCTGAACTCCGTATTGTTTTTTTTAATGTTTAACCTCCCCGAGTTGATATGTGGTCCATGTCACGACGTAAAAGCTTTATTCAAGATAACACATCATTACAATTTTCAATATTAGCTATGTATTAGTATTATTTAATATTATAAGAGATGTGCATCCGAAATTGGTATCCACTCAGCAATGCTGTTGGCTTTGCTAGGTATATGACTATCTGTGGAGCCAGCGGGACAGTTTGATGATGTTAAAAACTACGAGCAATGTGTCCCGTCCACTACCACTTAAGTTTATCAATCCGAGCTATATCGTTTATATTGAATACACCCCATTTTAATTCTGATATTCTATGCCCACGCATTAATGATGGGCACAGGAATAAGTAATCTAGTTATCACTAATGTAATCAACAAATTGGACTGGTAGCTGACCTTAACCTCGTTGCTGGAAACACGCGCTGCTATGAATAGAAAAAGCCTTTCCTTGTTTAGGTTAATGTGTCCGGTCATGGAGAGAACTGTTTAAGTTACGTAACATAGTTAACCATCACAGTAATATTATAAAGGCGAAAGTTTGTAAGTGGGTTTATGTGTATGTTTGTTACTTCTTCACGCTCGAACGGCTGGTCCAGTTTTGATGAGTTTTGGTATGAAGGTAGCTGACACACTGGATTAACACATAGGCTACTTTTTATCCCGAAATGTAGTGTTCCCGTGGGATCAGCGGGTAACACCGCGCGGCACAACTAGTTATAGGTACATATTTTTTAAATAGATACTATGCTTTATTTGAATTCAGAACGTACTATAAGTGAACTTTTACGTCGTACTATAGTTTTTTTTGATATAATTTTTTAAAACCTCGTGGTATCATTTTGTCAGATTCCGAATCGAATGTGGAAATTAAAAAGTTGTCGTGACATTGACAAAGAAGGTATTATTGACGGACATTACGCTATAGTGCGACCATCTTATCTGTGAAACGGCAAAATTAAGAACTGTCATACTGAAATTTCATTCGATTGTCAATGTCTCTGCGTTCGAATGCTCTGTGTGTAAAGAAGTGTGCAAAAAAAATTATAAAAATAACCACACATTTTAGAGGGATATGTATTTTTTTTATATACGAATATCGAGGAGTTTTGATGTTATTATAAAAAAACTTACGTAAAAATTGTCAGGAATGGCCTGACATGTTCCGAACTCATATGGAGCTCTTCATCAGGGGCAGCTATCCGTGCTGCTACGCGACTAGCGGTCTACGCCGTTTTTATAATTATTAAATATGTCTCTCACGATAGTTTTAATAATATTCGATCTTGATGTTTCTTTTTTTTTCAGACGGAGTTTGCGCATAGTAGCTGAATCGTACGCGATAAAAGGGCTCTGTTTAGAACAGACTGCGTTGCCAGGAAGCAGTCGATACAAGCAAGCGGAGAGGGAAAATGAAATGGTAAGTCTGCTTATGAGATCGGACTATAGAGACAAACAGATATGTAGTTCATATGACAATACTGCACGTCTAGTATGACTGTGACCCGCGACTCTTTCTCGCGCGAGAATAATTATCTATCTCTTTCTTCGCTGTACTGTGAGAAAGTGACGGGCGATGCTATGTCGCACGACGATAGTCACGAAACGTAGTTTCCACCTTCTTTCTCCATCATCTAGCAGATGATGGAGAAAGAAGGTGGTCGTAGATAGTCCTAAATAGTATCATCGTTTTTGAGGACATTTGATTATTGAACCAATGATCCAAAGATCATAGCACAAAGACAAATTGAAATGCGTAACCTGGCGGAAGAGACTGGGAATCGAACCCGGTACTTATGGATTACTGGTTCAGCATGTTAAGCTATCCACCACCCTAACGCCAGATAACCTATCGATTTCGATTTTTTCTTATAATCTTGCATTGATTATTCGAACCTTAGCTCATTTACCTCATTTGATTGGTCTTGATGAGCAATCAGTACAGTCGGAAATAAAAGCGTCTATTTTTTTTTACATGAACTTTTTACCTTACTGCTTTGAATGAATACGGAGACGTAGTAAGCCCAAGGGTGGTATGAAACACGCTGCGCTGGTAGATTAGGTGATCATTTATTTAGTTATTACCTATAAGGGTAAAGCTCAGGAGCTTTTCAACTGCTCGTTCCCTTTTATTACGAAATTTAGACGAATATAATCTTATTTTTGGATTCCATCACAGTTCTCCGTTATGAGCTCACCAATTTAACGCTTTTGTTATTTATTTGTAAAAACCTAACATCAAGGGTTAAGGTGCGTTTAAAACGTTCCTGAGCCTTACCCATATCTCTGTTTTCAGATCCGGAGTTTCGAGCTCGCATCAGAGTTAACGCTATTGTACCTACAACGCGGAGCTACTAACGTTAGCGCGGGTCCAACGCTAGAGATAGCTCTGCAGCGGGTTCCGCTGCTACATATCAGAGCACAGCGGTTACACAACGCTGTTGATAGGTAATATAGAATTTGCGGGCCGCGTTCTACCTCTGTAACTTCGTACAGTAAAGGAAACTGAACCGCCGCCGAAAAGCAAAAAAGGTACTGTAGTGTTTACTAGGATTTTCTATTGGGATACCTAAATAAAACACATCTAATCGGGCTTCCTCTAAACCCACGGTCCGTCCGTTACTGGTGACGTCTGTCGATGTAATGACGGTAGCTGGCGGATCAAGGGTACATTTATCCATACTAATATTATAAATGCGAAAGTGTGTCTGTCTGTCTGTCTGTTACCTCTTCACGCTTAAACCGCTGAACCGATTTAGATGAAATTTGGTATATAGATAGTTTCAGTCCCGGGGAAGGACATAGGATACTTTTCATCCCGAATAAATTTAGTGTTCCCGTGGGATGAGCGGATAACACCGCGGGGCACAGCTAGTTATCTATAAATGTCTATACACTACAGGTACGTGTTTCAATTTCCTTGACTGCCCATTTGATCCATGACGAGTGAATATACTACTTCTTTTTCAACAGTTGTGTGGTCATAGCGTCCTACTACCAGCAGTACTTTTTCAAATCACGCGCTATTCAATACTGACGTAACCGAACGGTAACATAAAAAAACACAAGTCGAAAATTGAAGAAGTATAAAATAATAATACTACTTAGTAATTGTGCTCCTACAATTTGCATTGCAGTGAATAAAATTAAAACTATGTTTTGGGGCCTTAGGGGGCTTACCTGTAAAAAAAATGGAATGTCTATTTATTAGTGATGAATATAATGATGTTTTTTTTTTTTGTTGTCACTGGAATTATTATTATTTTTAATGATTATACTCTTTTAATTTTTCTTATTATTATTTTATTGGAATTTTTTGACTATGTTTTTGAATTTTACTATGTTATAACTTTGATTTTTGATATTTGTGTTACTAATCCCTAGAAAATAAGATCTTTTGTATTACTAACAATCTATGGACTCTGGTCTGAAGTAAAGATTCGAATTGAATTGAATTGAATTGAATTAAATCTGTTTGTCCAGGTACCGCTCCATGCTGACGGCGGTGGAGGCGGCGTCGACGCAGGCGCTGCGGCTCGCGCTTGCGCGGCAACTGGCCGAGCTGCTGATGCGAGGGCTTGCCGGACAGGTATCACTCATACTCACACTCGTGGATGATTTCACTCATATGGGTTAGTTCACGCAACATAGGCGCATTAAGGCGGTAAGACGTCGAGTTGCGGAAAACTAGCCCGCGATAACTTATAACCTATAACCTAACCTAACCTATAACCCATAGGCACAGACAACCCCCACTAGACGGAGCATGTAAGGCGACCCGCGCGCACCAACGATATGGTACGGCAGAACATTAAAGTATCAACACGGCGGCCACCGTTTAGTTGCGTCCATGTTTATGAGGTCTCTCTACACCACTTAACACTACAATTTACCATGTTATTTATTTAATTTCTTTTTTCGTTGACGTACGCATGAGTCATAAACAAGGACGCAACTAAACGGTGGCCGCCGTGTTGATACTTTAATGTTCTGCCGTACCATATCGTTGGTGCGCGCGGGTCGCCTTACATGCTCCGTCTAGTGGGGGTTGTCTGTGCCTATGGGTGAAGAGTTGAAGATCAAAAGTTTGCCTCTCTAACTCACTCAATTATAATTTCTATGAAAGTTTCTATGTACGGCTACAATTAACCATCGAAGAACCTACCTTAATATTCTATTTTAAGCTTATTGTATCGTCAATCGTTGTCGCACAACCAATTTCCAATTGCTTTTTCGACTCCTAAATTTCGACCATCTTTTTTTATCCTTACCGATATTCCACTAGAAGGCTCACAACGTTAGTGCGGGGAACAAAATCATAAGGGATCGATTATCATTTTCTTGTTGTTATTCTGTCACCTAACCCAGGAGACAGAGATTAAGAGATTTCTTGGAAAATTTCTTCATCAATAAATTGTGTTTCACCGTGCTTTCATTGTGTAGATATACCAACATGCGGACTAGAGCCAATAATACCCCTACCACATTATAATAATATGTAAGAACATATACAACATAATGAACCAATATACAATATACCAACACCAAAAATACTGGGAAGACATAGGAACGTGTAGACAGACAAAACAAATTCTTCCGAATAGGAACCACAAACTCACCACAATCTTACTGAGAATCCACAGGAACCAACTACGCAAAATAGTAGGAATAATAACGGTACATAATACTCTGAACAAACACCTTTTCAATTTAGGTATAACAGATAGCCCTCTATGCAGGGCATGCATGGATGCAGAAGAAACCAACAGACATATTCTACTAGATTGCAAACAGGTAGAAGCATACAGGACGAAGTACCTAGGGCGGTATGTGGGCTGCGGCCTACAGAATCATGTAAAACTAAATTTATAGAGTTAAAAATCCTTACTTTTCCATCCCTATACATATTTGAAATTGCTTTATTCGTTAAATCGAATCCAGACCAATTTAAATGTTTTAGTAGTCAAAGATTACAAAATAAGCTATTTGCTGCGCCATCTAAAACGGCACTTCTATCAAAAAGTGTAGTCGGAATGGCCCCGAAAATATATAACAAAATTCCAAGCACCATAAGGGACATGGAATAGTACATTGTTGTAGAGGCTGTAAAGTAAGCAATAGATGAACGAGTAAATTTCGAAGGCCGACCCGCAGGGGAGGCCTTCGATAATACGAGTTCATCTATTGTACTTTCAGCCGAGACTGAACAGAGTGCTTTTCACGACTACTGCGAGGAAATATATTAAAATACGAGTATTTTATATATGTAAGTAAACTAGGCGCCTTGTTGCAACCTCATTTTTGTAAAAATTAGGGCTATTTTATACGTAAAGCTGATTGTGCCCCCAGATTCAAACGACGCAACGACGATTTTAAACCCATTTATTAAGAAATAACAAAAATTGAATAACATTAATAACAAAAATATTAAAACTTACCGCACTTTCAACTAAACTTAAACATTTAGTCTAGGTTACTCAGGTAAACAACTCAACGATATATTCTACACTGAAAGATCATTGTAACGTTACGTCAATATTAATATACGTTCCTAATATTATTTATTTCGTGAGTCAATGAAAACATTATTAAATTAAGCACATCACAAAACCAATATTTAATATTTACTAAACAATACATTTGCTTTTTAAAATATGGCGGCTGCCTTGTAGCGAGCGCATGCGCGCATCGCAATGGAGTCATGGCTTTTAAGCCGAATTAAAAATATATTATGAACTCAATATAATATATATATAATTTAATGTGTTTATTTGTTGAAAACTGTTAATTTGTTGAAAAATAAGTAATTGTAGAAATTAGGAAATTGTTTTACGCCCCATTACTAATTTTAAAATATAAATGTTCATGATTTTCAGGGTAAAACCTTTTTAACGAAAACGTATTAAAAAGTAAACCTGAGGAGTATTATCTTACTTAAGGAAATAAACTCCTTTGCGGGTATTTATAAGTTTAAGAGAAAAATACACCTCATAAATGACGCATTCTCATTGGTCAATTTAATTTGACATGCAGCAGATGATTAAGCTTTGATTGGTTAAATTGTCGTTTGAGCCGGCCGAGAAAATAACTCTGAAATATTTTCTAAAAAGTCGTATCTTACTATGAAATTCATGTGTAGATACGAACTGTTACCGTAAGGTCCAACATTGTTGTCGTGTTGGGAGCTAACATAGATATACAGTTTACAAATGAACATATAAGAGCTGTTTTGTGTACTGGATTCAGGTAATCTATAACCACATTTTCGAGCAGTGTCGTGAAAAATATATTAGAATTTAAAGTAAATTTTAGAAAGTTTTTAATAGAAAAAGCATTCTATTCAATTAATGAGTATTTCGATAATTGTAATCATAACTAGCCGTAAAATTATATAATAATATTGCATGTGTAATTTATATTGAATAACAATTGTAACTTAATAATATTGAATAATGATAATAATTTCGTAATCATTAATATTTACCTAGTAATTAAGAATAATAATATTTGTATGCTTACCTGATCCTGTAATATTGTATGTCACCTATTACCCACCTATGTTTGACAAAAAACATTTTGAATTTGAATTTGAATTTGAATTTGAATAGGATCTCCAAGTACCGTACACGACGCCACAAGCAACATAAAAGCTTTGATAAGGTTTGTCGAGGAGTTGGGGTGGTTGGAGTAGCGCTACCCCCTTTTCACGGAAAATAGGCACGTTTGGATGTCGACTTGCGGAAAATGCCCAGCGCAACTAAAGCCTGACCAGAAATATATGAGGATGCGCCATATTGCGGAATTTCGCAGGAACTAATTTCTTGCACTGGCAATGGTTTTATGATCATAGGAACTGACAGATATTTAAACTAATGTCATTAGAGTGCGGATTGCGATTGGTTGCAAAATTGTTGCCATATAAATCTTATAAATAATGCCCTCTTGACAATCCTCATATATTTCTGGTCAGGCTTTACCTAGGATCCCCAAGTACCGTACACGACGCCACAAGCAACATAAAAGCTTTGATAAGGTTTGTCGAGGAGTTGGGGTGGTTGGAGTAGCGCTACCCCCTTTTCACGGAAAATAGGCACGTTTGGATGTCGACTTGCGGAAAATGCCCAGCGCAACTAACTATAGTTCGAAGCCCATTTCTTAAGCGAATCCCATTAGCTTTGTACCCGATGAACAATACCATTATCTGTATTGTTAGCTGCGGCCACAACTGCCACTTCAAAATGTAAGGCGTTATAAGTGCAAATTAATTTTACACTAAATTAGTCTTTAAGTCAAACGAAATAAGGTTTACTCTTAAACAAAGAGAACACAGATGTTGGTCACTTCGTAAGTGAAAGAGCAGTGAAGCTCGTTTTGATGCTTATAATGACAATGAAGTGACCAACATCTCTGTTCTCTTTGTTTAAGAGTAAACCTTATTTCGTTTGACTTAAAGACTAATTTAGTGTAAAATTAATTTGCACTTATAACGCCTTACATTTTGAAGTGGCAGTTGTGGCCGCAGCTAACAATACAGATAATGGTATTGTTCATCGGGTACAAAGCTAATGGGATTCGCTCAACCAAAAGAATTATTTCTATAACTAACTAACTAACTGTGTAGGTATATCAGCCGCCGGAGAGCCCTGCGCCGGCGAGCGCGGGCGGCACGCTGCGGCGGCAGGACCACGCCAGCGACGGCCCGTGGAAGCCCAAAAGATACGCTGCTATTAACCAGGTAGGCTCCAAATTTCGTCTCGCGACACGTGTTTTAGTATATTACGTAACAAGGGTGGTAAACGAGGAATTACAAACGAGTGTCTATTAGAAGCCCGAAGCCGAAGGCGAGGGCTTTAATGACACGAGTTAGGAATTCCTTTACCACCAGAGTCACGTCCGACGTTTTTCATCACACTTTGGAGGAAATAAAACAAAAGTAGTAGTAGTCAATACCAAAATTACTTACCGCCCTAGGGCGTAATATACGAATTACCGCCCTAGGGCAGTATATACGATTTACCGCCCGGTTTTCTAGCATGTAATCACTTAAAGTGTGATAAAAAATACTTACCGCCCTAGGGCGTAATTTACGACTTACCGCCCGCTTTTCTAGCATGTAAGCCCTTGTTTACGAGCAAAGTGTGATGAAAAAATAATTACATATCTGAAATTTGCGAACATTTGTTCCAGTTCCTCCCCCGCAGCGAGTACGAGGAGGTCATCCTCCTCCTCCTAGTAGGCGAGGCGATGGCGGTGCGCGACGCTGTATTATCACAAAGTGCAGAATTTGAGGCGGCAAGAGCTCACGCTTTGGCAAATGCGGTAGCCGTCGCGGATTTACTGGCGTTGGCGGTTACAAGATGGGGACAGCTGTGTCTCGTGCTCGAGGTATGGGAGTTTAATAGTGGCTATTTGCTAGTAGAAGTTGATCCAATGAACAAAGAGAAAACTGCGTTTTCAACTGAAAGGGGACTTTGCCAGTTCTCAGGGACTATGCAATGCGCCGGCAACCTTTCAACGACTTAGGGCCTTATCACACTTGGGATTTGCGAGCGTATTTTCAATACAAATAAGCGACGCGGCGAGCACGCTGCGCGATCGCCTTCATACAAAATACGCTCGCAAATCGCAAGTGTGATAAGGCCCTTATAGAACATCCTGCTGCTAGTAACATAATATTATTATTAATAGTAGAGGAGGCGATGGTGTGAGTTGCCGTGGTCGCTCAGAGCGCGTAGTTCGAGGCGGCGGGAGCTCATGCATCAATAGGCTAGTTGACTCATGTCAAATTGTCATAAACTAATGTTTATTCCGTATAGTATTTAGGAAAGGAAACCTAAATATATATTTTTCAATTCATGAAAGTGAAAGATGGCTGAAAAAATTTAATTTGAAAATATGGTTTTAAATCTGTATTTTGAAATGCCTAAAACGCTGTCCGCAATTTTCGCTTATGATAGTGACGTCATCGGTCCTGTAAAGAAAACTGAAAGTCTACTTTGACGACTTCGAATAGTGCCGTCCCTCTCGATCTCCTGTCAAAGTATATTGGAGTGAGCAGAATGGCACTATACGTATATTGGAGTGAGCAGAATGGCACTATACGACGGTCGAATTTCAAATATTTACACGTAATTCTACGTCACACCACAGATTAGCAAAAGGCAAAAATGGCGGACGGTGTTTGGTGTGAATGGACCTGAAATTTCGAATTTTCAATTGATAAAATTTAGCTTTCTAGCTTTCACAAAAATATAAGATTTTTTTTTAGAGCTAGTAAGATCATTATTAACCATTTCAAATATATTTCAATACTGGGTCAACTAGCCTATTGTCAACGCGGTGGCTGTAGCGGAATCGTTAGTACTGGCCGTCACTAGATGGGGACAGCTGTGTCTTGTACTCGAGGCCGGAGATTAAAAGGTTGTATAACTATAACGACGTCCGTTATCTTCAAATTTACGAATGGTGTCAAATTGAATAGTTTCCAAAACCACCATCGTGCCTGTGTAGTCCTACGCCCATTTATGGAAACAGGTCAACTTCTATATTATTATGTCTTTTCTTCGGACGCCACGACGTCCTGCAAAATTAGTAGTGGTGAACATTGCTTGTTTCTTTAATTGGCCATAATTAACTGACATCAAAAAAGGAGGAGGTTCTATGTTCCACTGTATGTATGTTTTGTTTCGTAGTCCCTGGAGCGAGCGATGAAGTTCTCGTTCGGCTGCGCGCACGTGTGGCGGCAGCGCGCGCTCGCCACCGCCGCGGCCGCGCCCGCGCCGCCCGTCGCGCTGTGCCACGCGCCGCAACACATCTCACCCGGTAACTCTCACCTCGAATTTATATCAGTGACCCAAAATATTTGGCCGTAGGTGTACCCGCGGCACGGTAATGACTGGTTAATGTGTGTGCAGGCAGCACGGCGTGGACGGCGGGAGTGCGCGCGCACGCGGTGATGCGCCGCGCCGCGCCGCTCGCGACGCGCGACGCGGCCCTGCGGCTGCTGGGCGCCGACACCTGCTACCGGAGCGGATGGGTGCGTAATGTGTCCTCTACACAATGTGTGTGCGGCAGCACGGCGTGGACGGCGGGAGTGCGCGCGCACGCGGTGATGCGCCGCGCCGCGCCGCTCGCGACGCGCGACGCGGCCCTGCGGCTGCTGGGCGCCGACACCTGCTACCGGAGCGGATGGGTGCGTAATGTGTCCTCTACACAATGTGTGTGCGGCAGCACGGCGTGGACGGCGGGAGTGCGCGCGCACGCGGTGATGCGCCGCGCCGCGCCGCTCGCGACGCGCGACGCGGCCCTGCGGCTGCTGGGCGCCGACACCTGCTACCGGAGCGGATGGGTGCGTAATGTGTCCTCTACACAATGTGTGTGCGGCAGCACGGCGTGGACGGCGGGAGTGCGCGCGCACGCGGTGATGCGCCGCGCCGCGCCGCTCGCGACGCGCGACGCGGCCCTGCGGCTGCTGGGCGCCGACACCTGCTACCGGAGCGGATGGGTGCGTAATGTGTCCTCTACACAATGTGTGTGCGGCAGCACGGCGTGGACGGCGGGAGTGCGCGCGAATAATCAGAGAACACCGTTTTTTCAACTGAAAAGGGACTTTGACAGTTCAAGGTGATGCCTTTTGGCCTATGCAACGCGCCGGCAACGTACCAACGATTTATAGAACATCCTCTTGCTAGTAACTTATTATTATTAATAGCAGAGGAGACTATGGTGTGAGATGCCGTGGTCGCTCAAAACGCCATATTTCGAGGCGGCGGGAGCTCACACATCAAGTAGGATGAGCCAGTATCACGGCATGTCCGTAACTCCTTCGGTGTTGCAGGTGTCAGTCAGGATGATGATAATTGATTACCGGGCGATCCGTTCTGTCCGCTCGCTTTCCTCCTACATCGTAACAAAAGCTACCTAAGATTGGGTTGATGTCTATTTTCAGTTCCAGTGTTAAAATTATTTTTGCGTAAATACAAAGATATTCAGCCCACGATGGCATCTACGTGACTATTTTTCATTTCCGTCCCCAGATAGAAGACGGCGTAGAGTTAGCAGAACAGGCGTTGGCGATAGAAGAGGAACGAAACGGGCCCATGCTGGCGCGCTGCTGTCTGTACACGGGCATCGGGTACCAGATGGTGGCACAGGTGATCAATTAGAAGACAAAGAAATAAATTAATAAATGGGAACAAAAAAGTTACTCTTCATTCTGTAAGCACGTTTTACCGACATCTTTTACAACTGTACTATCCGTAGACCCCAGTAATGGGTTACAGTTTTCCTTATTTTCTTCAATGTATCTTTTAATATTATTTGACTACTTTGTAGGCTAGTCAACCATTTTATAGTAATGGACTATTTGATAGAATAAATATTTTGATATAATGGACATTCTGAAACACTGGACGTTCTGACACAGTGGAGATTCTGTTACGGTTGACGCTTTCATATGTTATATATGTTAACTCTGGACTCAAAGGGCATTTTCCACCGTTGCCTATGAAAATCATGGACTAATGTTAGTATTATATTATTTACAGAAAACAAATTCACGCGTTGACAAAGACGCGGCGAACGACAAATGTTTAAAACTGCTACTGCGGTCGGTCACGTTAGATGATAATGATCATTTAGCGTTCTACCATTTAGCAGTCGCGTACATGCAGCTAGGTCGACTGAACGACGCAATGGTGAGTCATATTATACTAGTTACTATAGATACGGTGAATGACAAATGTTTGAAGCTGCTACTGCGGTCGGTCACGTTAGATGATAATGATAATTTAGCGTTCTACCATTTAGCAGTCGCGTACATGCAGCTAGGCCGACTGAACGACGCCATGGTGAGTCTTATTATACTAGTTACTATAGATACGGTGAATGACAAATGTTTGAAGCTGCTACTGCGGTCCGGTCACGTTAGATGATAATGATAATTTAGCGTTCTACCATTTAGCAGTCGCGTACATGCAGCTAGGCCGACTGAACGACGCCATGGTGAGTCTTATTATACTAGTTAGCGATAAATACGGTAAACGACAAATACTACTGCGGTTCGGTCACGTTAGATGATAATGATAATTTAGCGTTCTACCATTTAGCAGTCGCGTACATGCAGCTAGGTCGACTGAACGACGCTATGGTGAGTCATATTATACTAGTTACTATAGATACGGTGAATGACAAATGTTTGAAGCTGCTACTGCGGTCCGGTCACGTTAGATGATAATGATAATTTAGCGTTCTACCATTTAGCAGTCGCGTATATGCAGCTAGGCTGACTGAACGACGCCATGGTGAGTCATAATATACTAGTTAACAATTCATACGGTAAACGACAAATGTTTCCTTTGGTGCCGTTTGGTAACCAAGTTTTGTAACTGGCTACAAAATGGGAATCCGAAATTCCCTGTTGAAATTTGGCAGCCAGTTACCGAATGGTTTTTTTTTCCGTTTACGAATCGGTTATGGAAAAGTCTCATTTTGAAGCCAGTTACCGAATAGGATTTGTTCCCGTTTTGAAGCTGGTTACGAACTTTTAGTTACCAAACGGTATCAAATGTTTGAAGCTGCTACTGCGATCGATTACGTTAGATGGTAATGATCATTTAGTGTTTTACCATTAAGCAGTCGCGTACATGCAGCTAGGCCGACTGAACGACGCCATGGTGAGTTATTATAAGGCATGGAATTATCATAGCTGGGTATAGGGAGATTAGGGAGCTATGGAGACGACATTAACATTATAGAGCCGGTACATTCAATTATTTCTGAACCAAGTATTTACCAATTTTTATTTTGTGACCAATCCTGGCACATCCGTATAAACAATGAAATACTAGGAGATTTAAAGTTTTTTGATTTAATATTTTATTGATCCAATGGAGTTTTTAATTTTTGTCATCGTGTGTCTAGGACGCGACGAGAGCGTGTCTAAACGCGCACTCGGAAAGCGGCGGCGGCCTGCGGCTGGCGACGGCGCTGTGGTCGTGCGCGGCGGCGGGGCCGCGCGGTGCGCGTGCGCTGTCGGCGGCGCGGCTGGCGCGCGCGCGGTACCCGAGCGCGCTGTGGCCGCTGTGGGCGCTGTGCGCGCTGCAGTTACTGTGGGAGAGCGGAGAGGTATGTACTCACACACACGACATAGACCGCGCTGTCGGCGGCGCGGCTGGCGCGCGCGCGGTACCCGAGCGCGCTGTGGCCGCTGTGGGCGCTGTGCGCGCTGCAGTTACTGTGGGAGAGCGGAGAGGTATGTACTCACACACACGACATAGACCGCGCTGTCGGCGGCGCGGCTGGCGCGCGCGCGGTACCCGAGCGCGCTGTGGCCGCTGTGGGCGCTGTGCGCGCTGCAGTTACTGTGGGAGAGCGGAGAGGTATGTACTCACACACACGACATAGACCGCGCTGTCGGCGGCGCGGCTGGCGCGCGCGCGGTACCCGAGCGCGCTGTGGCCGCTGTGGGCGCTGTGCGCGCTGCAGTTACTGTGGGAGAGCGGAGAGGTATGTACTCACACACACGACATAGACCGCGCTGTCGGCGGCGCGGCTGGCGCGCGCGCGGTATCCGAGCGCGCTGTGGCCGCTGTGGGCGCTGTGCGCGCTGCAGTTACTGTGGGAGAGCGGAGAGGTGTGTACTCACACACACGACATAGACCGCGCTGTCGGCGGCGCGGCTGGCGCGCGCGCGGTACCCGAGCGCGCTGTGGCCGCTGTGGGCGCTGTGCGCGCTGCAGTTACTGTGGGAGAGCGGAGAGGTATGTACTCACACACACGACATAGACCGCGCTGTCGGCGGCGCGGCTGGCGCGCGCGCGGTACCCGAGCGCGCTGTGGCCGCTGTGGGCGCTGTGCGCGCTGCAGTTACTGTGGGAGAGCGGAGAGGTATGTACTCACACACACGACATAGACCGCGCTGTCGGCGGCGCGGCTGGCGCGCGCGCGGTACCCGAGCGCGCTGTGGCCGCTGTGGGCGCTGTGCGCGCTGCAGTTACTGTGGGAGAGCGGAGAGGTATGTACTCACACACACGACATAGACCGCGCTGTCGGCGGCGCGGCTGGCGCGCGCGCGGTATCCGAGCGCGCTGTGGCCGCTGTGGGCGCTGTGCGCGCTGCAGTTACTGTGGGAGAGCGGAGAGGTGTGTACTCACACACACGACATAGACCGCGCTGTCGGCGGCGCGGCTGGCGCGCGCGCGGTACCCGAGCGCGCTGTGGCCGCTGTGGGCGCTGTGCGCGCTGCAGTTACTGTGGGAGAGCGGAGAGGTATGTACTCACACACACGACATAGACCGCGCTGTCGGCGGCGCGGCTGGCGCGCGCGCGGTACCCGAGCGCGCTGTGGCCGCTGTGGGCGCTGTGCGCGCTGCAGTTACTGTGGGAGAGCGGAGAGGTATGTACTCACACACACGACATAGACCGCGCTGTCGGCGGCGCGGCTGGCGCGCGCGCGGTACCCGAGCGCGCTGTGGCCGCTGTGGGCGCTGTGCGCGCTGCAGTTACTGTGGGAGAGCGGAGAGGTATGTACTCACACACACGACATAGACCGCGCTGTCGGCGGCGCGGCTGGCGCGCGCGCGGTATCCGAGCGCGCTGTGGCCGCTGTGGGCGCTGTGCGCGCTGCAGTTACTGTGGGAGAGCGGAGAGGTGTGTACTCACACACACGACATAGACCGCGCTGTCGGCGGCGCGGCTGGCGCGCGCGCGGTATCCGAGCGCGCTGTGGCCGCTGTGGGCGCTGTGCGCGCTGCAGTTACTGTGGGAGAGCGGAGAGGTGTGTACTCACACACACGACATAGACCGCGCTGTCGGCGGCGCGGCTGGCGCGCGCGCGGTACCCGAGCGCGCTGTGGCCGCTGTGGCCGCTGTGCGCGCTGCAGTTACTGTGGGAGAGCGGAGAGGTATGTACTCACACAAGGCGGGGCGGACAAAAGGACAAAAAAAAACAACGTGCACTTAGGACGCTCGTGTCGGTTGCATTTGTATAATATGAACGCCGCACGCTCAACGCGAGCGTCCACTGAGGCCTTATACTAACACTTTTAAACCTTAACGCATAGACCGTGCAACGTTTTTCTGCGATCCTGACCTATTGTTAAGGACCTTCCCACGCTGCACCGTCAAGCATTCCGCTGATATAAACATTAACAGGGGCCCGGTATCAAAGCGACGCTACATTTTTTTTGCACCCTCAAATTTTAGCTACTTTCGGTGAAACGAACAGGTCCCAGATATAGGTATCAAAAGACAATTAGAAAATAACAATTCTGCCGTCTCTCAAACAAGTCACAATCCTTACAAAATGTCACTTTTTGCAGGCAGCGTTAGCGACCGGCAAAGAGCTGCTCACCCTTCTAAACAGCGCGGAAGCGGAGGCGGAGGCGGAAGCGGAGGACAGGAACGGTTACGCGGAGCTCGACGCGTTGTCGGACTCCGGGCTGACAGACTTGCAGAGCAATACGCATGCGCGTGAGAATACTTTTTATCCGACTACGTAGAAGTATAAAAATTTAATTGAAAATTTGTGAGACGAAATTAAAGAAGGCTTAATCATGCTGTTTCGTTAGTGTTAGGTACAGGTGGGATCTGGAGTTCTAGACGCATGCTAGTGTGCCAGCTAAGCTCGCGAAGTTGATTATATTACACGAACAACTTCGAGCCACTTTTGACCCAATCCTATTGATTAAACTTCTGCCTAACTAAATGGCTGCCGCACATACCAAGAATTCACCAACTCGTCATTAGCACTGGCCCCAGCCTTTGATTATAGTAGGTACATTTCCAGGTAGCAAACAGGCTGATAAAAGCTTATACAGCTATTATAACTCTAATTTTAGCTGTAGGCCGTAAAGTGACACACGGCGCCTTTTAATTTTCTTTGCTGTAGAGGGTTCAGGCTTTCATTCACGCGGAGTTCACGGGCATCTTCTAGTAGTCAATAAAATGGAGGAGAAATGTAGTTCAGAACGTCTAAAGACAAAATGAGGGGATTCTTCTTAATTTCCACATCTCAACCGATTATCATTTTCTCACTTAGGAATTTGAGTAGAGCGTTGAGGGGCCAGACATATTGCATCAGAAAATCGGTTCTGTGTGGAGAGGGGTCATTCTTTCAGGAAAAATCTTCTCATCATACTTTCTCGTAAACAAGGGTTTACATGCTAGAAAAAAGCGGGCGATAAGTCGTAAATTACGCCCTAAGGCGGTAAGTAATTTTTATCACACTTTAAGGGATTACATGCTAGAAAACCGGGCGGTAAGTCGTATATTACGCTCTAGGGCGGGAAGTCATATATTACGCCCTAGGGCGGTAAGTAATTTTTGTATTTGACTACTATTTATGACTTTTGTTTTATTTCCTCCAAAGTGTGATGGAAAACGTCGTACGTGACTCCGGTGTTAAAGGAATTCCAAACTCGTGTCAAGAAAGAAAGAAAGTTTCTAATAGACACGTTTGTAATTCCTCGTTTACCACCTTTGTTACGTAATGTATTATTTTAACAGCACGACGCAGGATTTATATGGGCGCACGTCGCCATCTGTTGGTACAATTTCTTTGTCCACTCATCACGCCGAATCGGCAGAACGGGTTTTAACCAATTTTAGTACAGGGATAGAATAGAATAAAATACTCTTTATTGCACACCTCAAGAAGAAAGAAATACAAATACAGATAACACTAGATAGATGAACATCCAAAGGTGTTTAATGTTCAGAGAACAGAATTCATGCATCAGCAACCTCAATGCATTTACGCAAATCAAGAATTGAGATCAAGCTCAGCTTGCAGTTTACACGTACAGTATACAAAGAAAATGTATAGTAGTGTGCTGTACTGTACGTGAGATTTGTATATATAGCGTTAAGAAGTAAAATAAATTAGATACCAATTGTCCGTTGGTGTTTCACTACCTCTCTTACCCGACCCCATGCGTGTTCAGGGCTACTCTCTGAGCGTATGGTCCCATCCAACCCCTTAGACTAAGCTCCTCTTACTGTGGCGAAGACACCCTCAAGTTCTTAATCGGTCAACTGAGCCTGGTTGACTGGCAGTAAGAAAACCACCACTCCCCGACACCCCGTTCCTCCCCGTAGGAATCCATCTGTTACCTTAGGTCTCCTGGTAACAGATTTCCCGCTACAAGTCGTAGGTTAAGGTGTTAGGTTAGGGACTTAGGGCAGTAGGCTCCCTAGTCATAGTCAACCCTTAGCTGTACGCAGTCTGTGCAGACACACGTTGGATAGTTAACTTACTTACCAATTACATTACATTAGATAGATAGATAGATAGATTTTTTATTTGTAATAATCATACATTGTCAATCTAAGCTATAACACAATCATTACCAAACTTACCTTACTTACTTACCTTACTTAGCTACCTAACTCTATACAAATATACCTAATTTGTATAGTTACCCCACCAGGGGTCCCTAAGCCAGTGTGTGCCTGTACATTTAATACTGTTTACCCGACTACTATAGAGAAAATAGACGCGGACGAAGTCGCGGGCTAGAGATTTCATAAGTGTTCTGATTTGCAGCGTCAGTGCGAGCGGAATCGGCGGGCGCGTATCGCGTAGAGCGCGCGCTGTCGGAGGGCGCGTCCTCACTGTCGGCGGCGCGCACCAAGCGGCCGCCGCTGGCCACGCATCGAGCTCAGGCGTGGTTGCTGCTGGCTGATCTCTGTCTTAGGTACGATACACGACAACCGCTTAATACTTGAAAAAATTACATATAAATAAATAAAATAAATAAATATTAAGGGACAATCATACACAAATCGACCTAGTCCCAAACTAAGCAAAGCTTGTACTATGGGTACTAGACGACGATATACATAATATATAAATACATATATAGATAACATCCATGACCCAAGAACAAATATTTTGCACAAATATTTGCCCCGGCCGGGATTCGAACCCGGGACCGCCGACTCAGTAGGCAGGTGTCTACAAACCGAGCCAAACGCGTCGAATATGAAATCGGGTCCAACTGTATAGCCTAGCAAGTCTCGGTCCGGCCCAGGGATAGGGGCGCTAAGAACAGCTTTCATATGCCAATAATGAACATACGTCATATATTTGCATTATTAAACGTCATAGCAATTTGTCAAGGATTTGTCAATAACGAAATTCAAAACATTGTTTACCGGAATGCTGCTCAATCCTTCGTTCTTCTTGCGAAATAAATACTGAATCCTATTAAAAAAAACATGACTTTCAACACTGTGTATAGTTTTGGCTTCATTATGCAAAAATTACTAGAGCGGAAATATTTAGTCCTGTTTCCTCTTTTTGTACATCTGTGACATTCATCGACTTTCAACGTCAGTTACCAAAAAATTGCCATTGCCAGTAAGATAAATTAGTACCACACTATGGCACTCCGCAATATGGCATGGGTTGTAAAACCCCTTGTGGGGCTATAATTGAAAGCTTGTTTTGATGGCGCCATTTTAACAAGGTCTCTGTCCCATACAATGAGTACGACATTTAGTATGTATGTAAACACTTTATTGTACACAAAAACAAGAAATACATTTCAAAAGAATAACCATTTACAAAGGCTTAACCTATTAATGGGCTACCCGGCAAATTTCAATATTTTGAAAGTTTTTTCAAGTGGTTCTTCTTTGTGCTATCACCGTCAAAATTAAACGCAATGTAGCTTTATTGTTGGTATGGGAGGTATTTGGTCTTTATTGTTGTCTATTAAAATTTCTAAATAGTACCCCTTTGGTGCCGTTTGGTAATCAAGTTTTGTAAGTGGCTACAAAATGGGAATCCGAAATTCCCTGTTTGTAGCCGGCTACGCAATGGGCCTGAGTAGTGCCGATGGGTAACCAAATTTGTAACTGGCTACAAAATGGGAATCCCAAATTCCCTGTTTGTAGCCGCTTAAGTGATGGGCCTGCCTAGTGCCGATTGGTAACGAAGTTTTGTGACTGGCTACATAATGGGAATCCTGTTGAAATTCAGAAGCCAGTTACCGAAACTGCGGTTACCAATCGGTAATAGAAAAGTCCTGTTTTGTAACCAGTTACAAAACGGGATTTTTTTCCCGTTTTGAAGCTGGTTATCAACCGCGGTTACGAATCCGTAATGGGAAAGTCCCATTTTGTAACCAGTTACGGCAGTTACAACACGGGTTTTTTTTCCCGTTTCGAAGCTGGTTACCAACCGCGGCTACGAATCGGAAAGTCCCATTTTGAATCCAGTTACCGAATGGAATTTTTTTCGCGTTTCGAAGCTAGTTACGAACTTTTAGTTACCAAAGGATAGTACCTCATATGGAGATTCTAGTTTATGTCGGTAAAGTCTCCCTTGTTACGCGACGCTTAGCCATGAAACTTATACCAATAAGTGAGTAGGTAATGATGTTTTCTCCAACTTGCTTGGAAATGGTCCCATTAATGTAGTAAAACTGGACTGCGAAATCGTTCGTTATATTTAGAAGGCGTTAATAAAAATTAAAAAAAATGTATATTATTGGCCTTAGCCAGGAAATCAATATTATTTAAATAAGACGATTAAGTAAAAAACACACCTTCCGTTTATGACGTCTCATACAAATGAGGGTAATCTTAATTTGGCCGGTTACTGCATTTTTACTTTTATTTTTTTCAAAGACTTTGATAATTCACCATACAGCCAATTGTCCACTAAATTTAAAAAATAAAAACTATCATAAACTTTTTAATTGTTCTCTGCGTTTAGTTCTTGCACTGAACATTTTTTTGCTCTGCTACTGTCAATGTATTTGAAATGTCGACAAATTTCGAATAACGGACAAACAATTTAAATAATAATCTTATATGCGGTTAATTTATTTTCATGATTCTTAGTTATTTATTAGAGATTTCTCACGAAAGTTTTAATTTTAATAATATGATGATATTTAATGAGTGAGTTGAAAATTAATAAGTGTACCAAACGTAAACAAATAAAAAATAAAACAGAAATGATTGTGTCCAAATCAATATAAAAGTTATTTTGAACTTATGATCTTCTGATAAATATGGTATGGTTTCTTAAAAAAAACAGTGTGTTTAGAAGTTGTTAATTTAACTAAAATTTATAATTACCTATGTGCATATTTTTTGTCATTGTGTTTTCATATATATTTAATTCTTATTCATATATTTTTTTTTTAATCAAACATATGATTCGGACCCGAAATTTTATTCCTATCCCTAAAAAAAATAAGTACCAAATGAACTTCATGGTACTGATATACCTATTAAATTAAAATGTAGATTGGTGATTATTTCCAAGCATATTTGGAGAAAAGCACTATACAAGCCTCGGCGGGAATGTCAGTTCGCAGATTCGTATTATTGAAGGACTCGGCTACGCCTCGTCCTTCAAAATCATACTCATCCACGAACTGACTTTTCCCGGCCTCGGCAGTAATATACTATTACTTGAATCATGTTTGCTGGTTTTTCAATAGGTTTTATACTTTTTTAGTAAAAGGTGGTACTCGAATATGCGCATAATTTTTATGGCCGGGATCTCGGCCTCTAGAATTGCGATAGTACAGCAAAGATGTCGCAAATCACTTTGACTTAGTACGAGCGGCGCCACCAAGATGGCGCTGCATATTGACGCCGTAATATTATTTTATGCAGTCGTTGCACAATAAAAGTTTGTACTATTTCATACGATACTTTTTTAATTTTATACGAGCAAAATGCAGAAAAACATTTTTTACTTGAGTCGTCATTCCCCATTATGAATATTAAAAAAAACATGATCGCAATAATCATGGCGAGTGCCTTGTGAATGGTAATTTTTTTTAACAATTCATTTCAAATAGTCAGGGTTTTTTCTCATAAAATATGCTGATATTCTCTTTTTGAAATTCATTTTAGTTGAGTAGAGAGTTGTCTTATGAAATATTAAAGATCAGAAGCGGGTATAATAGAGTATAGAATTTAGTTACAGGTTTAAAAAGTTGTTGTGATTTAGTCTGTGTATGTGTGTAAATTATAATTGACGCAAGTATAAAAACACGAGTGGGAACGAAAAAAGTTCGAATGGCTGCGGTTACGTTACGAGTTTCCGCTACAGTAATGTGTCGTTTGCAGGCTGGGCCGTGTGGCGGCGGCGGCGGGCTGCGTGAGCGAGGCGGCCGCGCTGGCGCCGCTCAGCCACGAAGTGCTCTACACGGTAACCGACCATTGTCATCCTTCTACATACTTAAATAATAAAATATATACGAAGCGAGTTTAATCACATTGTAGAGTCGAAAAACAAATATCGCTTGACATATTTCGAATCGGTTCCCGATTCATCAGGAGAGCCGATCAGTCGCGGCGGTGGAACCGAGCACTTACATAATGATTAGTATGAAGGTGTATGACCTTACTTTCATCTGATGAATGTGTATTTCGTTTGCAGCGAGGTTTGGTCCATGAAGCGAGCCAAGAGTGGGAAGAGGCGCGGCAATGTTTCCAGAACGCGTTGGCGTTGCATCCCACGCATCTCGACAGTATTGTGCATTTAGGTGAGTACCTACTAAGTACAGGGGTGTCCAAGTTGTAGCTCGTCACACGGCCAATCTTGATGGAATATTAATTATTGAGATACTGAAGCCCAAGCTTCCTAGGGGCATAAGCTGAGAGCGTTCAAATTATGGCTCTCTCTTACGGCCCGGCCACGACGACGCGCGACCAGTGGTAGCGGCAGCGGTGAGTGGCGAAAACATATGATACATGAAGTGCGCTACGAGTCGCCGCGCGCGATTCCCACTCGAGTGGTTTTCGCCGAGCGAGTTTTGGTGCGGCGTGGCGGGAATAAATATATCGGCGACTAGAAGAGATGCCATGACTTCGTCGCGGCGCGTGCGCGATTCGTGCGTCACGGACCGGGCGGTGTCCGTGGCACGCTTGCCGCGCCGCTTCGCCGCCCTGTAAGAGCCCCTAAGACCGAAGTTGTGGTCAGGCCGTTAGGCCCGCAGGGCGAACCCTTAAAGTTATGTACGTTGAAGACTTGTGTATTCGTAGCGCATTGCGAGGTGTGCAAGTTCGTTTGTTTCACTGTGCGTATTAGTTTATCAGTTTACTTGTGACAACCTAATATAATTTGCTCTTCTACTATCATCTCAAACATCTACTAAAAGAGCTCGTTTTCAGGTGCGGCGTACTACAACCTGGGCTGGCTCCGTCTCGCGGAGAAAACCCTTCGAGAAGCAGCCGCTCTGGAACCGTCTCGAGCGGACACGTGGCGCCGGCTCGCGCTCGTGCTGGCCGCGCTCGGCGACCCGCGCGCCGCCGCCGACACCGCCGCCGCCGCGCTCGCGCTGCACCCGCGGCAACATCTACCGCTGTGAGCACACAACACTACTACCTGCTCGAGCGGACACGTGGCCCCGGCAACATCTACCGCTGTGAGCACACAACACTACTACCTGCTCGAGCGGACACGTGGCCCCGGCAACATCTACCGCTGTGAGCACACAACACTACTACCTGCTCGAGCGGACACGTGGCCCCGGCAACATCTACCGCTGTGAGCACACAACACTACTACCTGCTCGAGCGGACACGTGGCCCCGGCAACATCTACCGCTGTGAGCACACAACACTACTACCTGCTCGAGCGGACACGTGGCCCCGGCAACATCTACCGCTGTGAGCACACAACACTACTACCTGCTCGAGCGGACACGTGGCCCCGGCAACATCTACCGCTGTGAGCACACAACACTACTACCTGCTCGAGCGGACACGTGGCCCCGGCAACATCTACCGCTGTGAGCACACAACACTACTACCTGCTCGAGCGGACACGTAGCCCCGGCAACATCTACCGCTGTGAGCGCACGACACACTACTACCTGCTCGAGCGGACACGTAGCCCCGGCAACATCTACCGCTGTGAGCACACAACACTACTACCTGCTCGAGCGGACACGTGGCCCCGGCAACATCTACCGCTGTGAGCGCACGACACACTACTACCTGCTCGAGCGGACACGTGGCCCCGGCAACATCTACCGCTGTGAGCGCACGACACACTACTACCTGCTCGAGCGGACACGTGGCCCCGGCAACATCTACCGCTGTGAGCGCACGACACACTACTACCTGCTCGAGCGGACACGTGGCCCCGGCAACAACTACCGCTGCGAGCGCACGACACTACTACCTGCTCGAGCGGACACGTGGCCCCGGCAACATCTACCGCTGTGAGCACGACACACTACTACCTGCTCGAGCGGACACGTAGCCCCGGCAACATCTACCGCTGTGAGCACACAACACTACTACCTGCTCGAGCGGACACGTGGCCCCGGCAACATCTACCGCTGTGAGCGCACGACACACTACTACCTGCTCGAGCGGACACGTGGCCCCGGCAACATCTACCGCTGCGAGCGCACGACACTACTACCTGCTCGAGCGGACACGTGGCCCCGGCAACATCTACCGCTGTGAGCACACAACACTACTAGGCGCTCGTTATGGCGTCAGTTTAAAAATGATGATCGTCATTCTGCTTCGTCAGTTTTCTGCTATTTTCGGTCGGACCGTCTTGGTACCATTTGGTAACTAAAACTTCGTAACCAGCTTCGAAACGGGAAAAAAATCCCATTTGGTAACTGGCTTCAAAATGTAACTTTTCCATTACTGATTCGTAACCGCGGTCGGTAACCAGCTTCGAAACGGGAAAACATCCCATTCGGTATCTGGCTTCGAAATGTAACTTTTCCATTACCGATTCGTAACCGCGGTTGGTAACCAGCTTCGAAATGGGAAAAAATCCTATTCGGTATCTGGCTTCGAAATGTAACTTTTCCATTACCGATTCGTAACCGCGTTTGGTAATCAGCTTCGAAATGGTAAAAAATCCCGTGTTAACTGGTTACAAAATGAGATTTTCCCGATTCGTATTCGCGGTTGGTAATCAGGTTCGAAACGGGAAAAATAATCCCATCCGGTAACTGGCTTCAAAATTACAAGAGGGAATTTCGGATTCCCATTTTTTAGCCAGTTACAAAACTTGGTTACCAATCGGCATTACGCAGGCCCATTACGTAACCGGCTACAAACAGGTAATTTCGGATTCTCATTTTGTAGTTACAAAACTTGGTTACCAAACGGCACCAATGGGTCTGTCCGTCCGAGAGGGTTCCCAGGGATTGTACCAGTTAACAGGGATTGCCGAACTCATATCTTTAGACGTCTAACTACTCGGCCGGCAATCCCCCATTTCGCGGCCTTTGCAGTTATATACTGTTAGTACCAATGTCTGTGCGGCGGGCCCCACGTTTGTTTTTTTTTATCTCACCACAAGCGTTGTCACTTTATAACAAAGATGGTAGCGATGTGTGAACCAACACCCACTGCTATGAACCGTAACAACCACATAGTTGTATATACAAGTATTCTAATAAGTCAAACAGGAGTTGTGATACAAAACGGCGTGTAGGTACCATTTACCGTGTGACAGTCGGGGAAACCGAAAAAAATATTGTGTAGGTACCAATAACGTTATAAAGATACCTTAGATGAAAATAAGGAGAAAATGTGTGATAAGAGGCTCAGAAGTGAGTTGCTAAAAGGACTCTGCCTATAGGCGACGAACATAGGATTTATTAACTCGTTAATCCGTTACTCGTTAACCCAAGTTAATCCGTTAATTAACAATTAATGGATTAACTTTTATGCTCACTTAACGGTCTTCTTAATCGTTATTTGAAATTAAAGGCTTTAACGATTAACGGAAGGTAACTTGTATAACGGATTAACTGAATTTTTAACTTTTGGATTAACTGTGGCTATGGTGACGTGCCATATTATTTTAGTGCCAGCTATAGCGTTACCATTGCGTAACAAGGAGGACCGATGACCTGCTTAGGATCGCGGAAAGCAATTGGATGAGGGTGGCGTATGACCGATCATTGTGGAGAACTTTTGGGAAGGCCCTTGTCCATTAATGGACGTCTATCGGCTGATATGATGACAATGGTTTTCCTAGCTCGTTGCGTATCTTTCCCATTTCATTTTCATCTAACAAAGGTACCTTAGAATTTCACATAATATCGAAATTACAACTTCTTATTCCTTGATAACCACGCAGTACACTATTGATATCAGCCGTATATACGGCCGAGCCGTTCCCGTGTTCCAAGTGTCCTCGGGATCATCATTCGCCGTTCGAGCACAGAATAGATAATAGTACAAGTACAGAAGGCACACTACTTTGATCTTTACAAAAGCCGCTTTTTTTAGCCAAAAAAATATGATTTATGGCCCTTCTAAAGTCGTCGTCCCCAGCGCAAGCCAAACGGAACGTTAAAGCTGCGTGCCAACGGTGAAAATGAATTGGCTCGCTTGCCGCGTCGCCGAGAGCGAGGGCTGTCAACGACTAAAAATAAAAATGTATTTCCTATTTATTTCTTGCATTCAATATAGAGAGCAATATATTTATATTCTTCATACATTATATTAATTATTTCATTATTCAACTATAAAGTAATCAATCTCAGAATTTGGACGAATTGAATCCACCACCAGGCTGCAAAACATTTTAGCTTTATTTTTAAACATTTTAATACGTATAATATAATAAAATAATGCAACGAATGCGTTACCTTAACATGCAATTAAATTCTTGAGCTTCATTTTGTTTTTGCTTAGTTGTCCGATATTTATTTATTTATTCATATATATATTCATCACTACACACCTAGTATAAAACAAAGTCGTTTCCTCGTCTGTCTGTCTGCCCCTATGTATGCTTCGATCTTTAAAAATACGCACGGCCGCACCGTGCCGTGCCGTGCGAAGCCGGGCGGGTCGCTAGTAACAAATAAAACATGTACAAAGGCGAACTTATCCCTATTAGGGATCACTTCCAATACATTTCTTTTAACTCATTATTTATATATTTTATATACTTACTTATCAAACTATCACTCAATCGTTTATTCATTACTAGTAATTTTACAAACTTCATATCAAATATTATTATAAAAACCTCTATGATTGTTGATTTAGTAGTAGACATACTTATTTTACTAGAATTTAAATTGACAAATATCAGTAAATAATCAATTCAAAATTACGTAAGTACTTAACAATTAAAATTGATCTGAGTAACCAGTGTTAAATATGGAAGTAGATACACCTGCAATATGTTTTTTTATTATTATTCAGTAACTACTTATTATATATTTGTATAGAATCTTTTTATCGATTCATATTTTTTTATGTGGTAATACCACATTTTTTATTTTTATAAATAATGACACAAAGGTAAATTAAGAAAGAAAAATTGAATGCGATCTACTACAATCGAAGCGGGATCATTGTTCCTACAACCCGCTGCGATACAATATCTTTTCGCTGTCTTTTTACTCATTCAAACACTTTATATTATAATATAACACTGGTATCAACAGATGAATGAGGAACGTTCACTTGCGACGTACATAAATCGGAAGAGCGTGCGCGCGAATTTCGTGTACGTGCGTTCCGAGACACAGCGTGGCAGCCACTGAATAGTCCCCATGCATGAGGCCACCGGCATGTACTTGTAGCGGGAAAAGTTTATCGCGGAGTGCGCCCCGCCTGGTTCGAGCTATGGCTATTAACCCTTAAATGCATGATGATGTATTTTTACACGTTACTGAAATGACACAAGTCGAAATCTGAATATTGTCAATAGACTTTGTCAAGATTGTCCGGAAATCTCAAACTGACGTGGATATCATTACTCATCACGTCATTACAGAAATGACATTAGTGTAAGTAATTGTATGCACTTTTTGTAAAGCCTGACCACAAATATATGAGGATGCGCCATGTTGCGGAATTTCACTGGAACTAATTTCTTACACTGGCAATGATTTTATGATGGTTTGTCAACAATGTCAATGTCATTCGTGGTGGTTTGTTTACGTTTCTTTAAAAGACGAATATTAAAAAATATCCGAACAAAATACCGAAAACCATTGACAGTCGTGAACGTAATTTTATAAATAAAGTGTACACGTGTTTACTACACAAACAGTCAGAAAAAATGGGGCAAGTGCGAGCCCGACTCGCGCATTAAGGGTTCCGTACCTATACATATATATAATCTATAACAAGTTTGTTGTATGGGAGCCCCCCTTAAATATTTATTTTATTTTTAGTATTTGTTGTTATAGCGGCAATAGAAATACATCATCTGTGAAAATTTCAACTGTCTAGCTATCACCGTTGTTGAGATACAGCCTGGTGACAGACGGACGGACGGACGGACAGCGAAGTCTCAGTAATAGGGTCCCGTTTTTACCCTTTGGGTACGGAACCCTAAAAATAGCATTCCATTAAATTATATTACGAGGTTAACATCGGAACCGACAGGTATTTAAACTAATGCCATTATAGTCCGGTTGCGATAGATTGGTAGTTGTTGTAATAATAATAATGATGTGTGACTCTAAATTTCATCATCCTCCTAGCCTTTGTCCCATTTTTTGAGAATGAATTCTCAATCGGGGTCGGCTACCTAAATCCCAAGATGGCACTAGTTTTTACGAAAGCGACTGCCATCTGACCTTCCAACCCAGAGGAATGATATGTGATTGATGTGTGACTCTAAATTTATTATATGAAATTAACTGGAGTATAACTGGGCTATAGAGATCTCTGAATTGTGAAATTTCTTATTTTGATTATTTGGTATATGAGTTACTTCTTATTATAACCAAGCAGTAAATATAGGTATATAACGTCTAGTCGGGAAAGCCCATGAAAAGTAAGAACTTACTTTATGAACTGTCCAAAATCGAACGTCACTTCAATGATTTTCAACAAGTAGAAAGAAAATAAAAGTAAACATGTCAAAGAAAAAAACCGGCCAAGTACGAGTCGGACTCGAAGGTTTCCGTACCCACGTTCTTTGTATAGGTATAGAGTATATTGTCCTCCTTTAATTTTTTCTTATTTTTTATTTTTATATTTTTTTGTTATATATTTTTTGTTATAGCGGTAACAAAAATATACTTACATTCTGTGAAAATTTCAACTCATGAGAAAATGCCCGTGAAACGAAATATCATGCAAAAAGCCCTATTTATGTATGGGAGCCCCTCTTAATTATTATTGTTTTATCATGAATAGTATTTGTTGCTATTGCGGCAACAGAAATACATCATCTGTGAAAATTTCAACTGTCTAGCTATCACCGTTCTTGAGATACAGCCGGGTGACAGACGGACGGACAGCGAAGTCTCAGTAATAGGGTCCCGATTTTACCCTTTGTGTACGGAACCCTAAAAATGTGCAATCGCCAATATTATGTGTTCGGACTATACTAACAGTTGCAAAATTGTTGCCATATAAATCTTATTAATAGCGCCCCCTTGAATATCCTCACATATTAGTGGTCAGGCTTTACTTTTCGATTTGGTAGGTGCGTCTGTCGCTGACGCGTTTGCGCCGACTGATTTTATTTAAAATCTGTTTTAGACAGTTGCACAATAACTTTCATATTCTCTGGTATTGAAGTAAAATACTCAGACTGATGATTAATCAGTAACTTTGCATTGGAATTGACACTAATTTTACAAAACTATCATAACGCAATAAAAGCAATTTTCCGTTGCTATTTAGCGAGTTTACTTACAAATTTTGAGTCCACGTTTATAATAATAAAGTCTTCAACAGTTTATTGGGAAACTGTAGTTTATTTTATTTTTATTTTATAAGAGCTGAAGTTCTTTTTAACATTCAACGAATCTAAAATTGAATGAGATATGGTTTTTGACTTGAACTATGTTTAACGTGGTTTATATTTACTAATAACATTTTACTTTAACGTAATGCTTTTTATATCCTTTTATCAATAAACTAAAATTATTATTTGAATACTATTTATTATATATATACTGGTTAGGAGGTTATTTCATATCTCAGTATTTTCTTCGATGTATCTTAAGTACTTAGCTAAGCATTTATGTAAAAAGCGTCTATTAGTATATATCCTTTTGCTATAGCTAAATTAAATTTTTATATGAGAAAGTATTAACCACCAAGACAGATATGGGGCCAAGGGATATTGTATCATATTTTATGATTTATTTGTACAAGTTGCAAGAAATACTAAGACACCTTCTAGTCTCGATTTAACATTTAACTTTGCACCTGAAATGTTATAAAGGAACAAGTAATACCAAATTGTGAATTATACAAGTTTTTTGTATTTTAATGTAAATAAATCCACCAGAAATACTCATTTAAAATGTCTTATAATATGGACTACCAAGTTTCGAAAGTTATTAGCTGCAACTTTCGCTACAATCAACTTGCCTATCATTTTGGTGGTCAAAACAATCTCATACAAAGTAAATATATCTATCAAAAATATTTCTACTTCCTGTTATTTTGGAGGTAGATAGTTCTTGACAATATCGAATTATTCATAGTACCTATGTGTCAGTAGGTTAGATTATATCTCGACGTAACATAAGGACCCGTCCAGTCATGTCACTCAAACTATACAGAGATGTAGGTATCCCATCGAGATAGTTAAATAATATGCACATATATTTATGTATAACCATGGCCGCACTCTCAGTTACACGGAGAAAGCAGGAAACGGGACAATGTCCTAAACACGTCGTGAGTCTAAGTATTAGGCAAATTGTATTTCCCAACCTGCTTTATTTCCATAATGTTTAATTTCCCGTCATTCGAAACTGTACACTTTTTGCAACCTTAATAATCAGTAACCTATAATGGGTGACGGTTGGGTACTACGCAACAATTTAAAAATAAACCCAACAAGTTTACAGGAAAAACGCAAGTTGGGAAATGAAACAGCTGGGAAATAAAGCAGAAGGAAGTTCTTTGGTTTCAGATATTTTCGCTATGAGTAAAGGGGCGCGAATCAACTTTTTGACCGATTCGAATCTGTTCACAACCATTAAACTTCGTTGTAAAATTTCAACTTTGATTAATGGCTTCCGTGTTAAAATTATGGTGTACGTTAAAACGTCCAATGTTCTTACTGCTAAACCCTGGCTAAACCTAATAAACAGAAAACATGTATATCAGAAGATTGCTTATCTCCAAAGACATATTGAGTAACGCCAGAGGCAGTTATGTGTCGGGGTAAAAAGTTGGTTCGCTTATATGTGCGTTTCTTTCATATCTAGTTTACCTTTTAGACAATAGCCTTACCTACTATGTTAATAAAAAATATACCAATATTAATTTAGAGTGCACATAAGCGGATAAGTTCCGTACGAATCAAAGTAAGATAATAAGTATCACTAGTTAAATTTCATTTCACTTGAAATTGTGTTCCTAGTATCGATTTTACCTTTCATCTAATATCTTAGTAAGATGCGCGTATGTCGTTTGCAATGTTCAAGTTACCAATGGTTACAAGCTGCGTAAAAAAATGATCGCAAGTTAGACCATAAGGTATTTGAAACCCCAGGGGTTATTTAGAAATTAGCAAATTCAAGGTTTTTAGTCCTCGTGTAATATATTATCATCGCAATAGTTGCAACAAATGCTTTATACCTGTAAACACGTATATACTTATGTTCCTAATATTTCAAATATAAAATTCGGGCTTAAAAGTATTTCTTGCTTCGTACCAAATAATCTCTTGGGTGTCAAAGAGTCCTTACGGTATTATAAATTAACCTGCAGTTTTGTTTATTATTTATACATAACTAGAAAGTTGGCACGATCTATATTCATATCAAGGCCTGTGTCTATGTATATGTATGAATGGACTTTAAATCTGTAACTCAGTTTCATAATAATGACATAAAAAGGGGAAAAAGTATTACTTCACCGACATCCGGTGAACTTCTATTTGGGTAGATTTCTATGTACTAACTCTCAACACTATAAATACGAATTGGTATTATCAAGTATCAATGTCGCCCCAAGTGGTGTCAAAAATTAAGAACAACTCTGTAAAATAGGATTTATATGGTTTGCGATTTTAAACACGATATAACGAGGTTAATGAGCGTAGTATTTGAAGCTTTTTCTTTAACCCTTAACGTCGCAAAATAAAAAGCAACCCAGGTTACCCAGGTTCAATCCTCGGTGCCGTTAAAAATAGTCAAAAAAACTACTTAAATAAAAATACAAAAAAATGGTCAAAAAATATCTTTACATCGTGAACCGTCGTGTTAACCGCCCGTGTTCGTAATTTCCAAGCCTGCCAGGAAATAGTATTTTCAGCCCGTGTTACTACATTTTGCAACTAGTTCGTAGTTCTATTACAACCATTACATTGAAAACGTAATAATGTGTTTAAGCCTGCCAAACACATTTAAATAATCGAATAGTACCTCATAATGCGCCCTGAGTTGCAGTAAGGCCGATCAAGTCACCCTGTGACATGAGATGAAATATGTGACATTGGACTAAAGGTAGTGGACAGGTTATATTTTTCTTAAATATCGAGTCGTTGGGTTTAGGGCTAGTCTATATGTTGCCAATTGCATATTGTTTTGTTAAGTTTTAATTTAATAGTGTTCAATTTGTTACTACGATAAATTTAGAGCTATCGCGATAACTCGAGTTGACGAATTAACTAAGTTAGTTACTTAACTAGTATGTTGACGAAGGATCAAATAAAAATAAATTTAAATATTGCTATTATAAGAAAATATTCGTTGACTGTTAAAAGTTATTATTTTCACCCTTAAAAATACATTCCGATACATTGTGAACTATCCTATTTAGTTACTTTGCTTACAACTCGTGTATAGCCCAAAACGAAACTAGTTACACGCAGTCACAATCTCAAAGGTAGATATTTACATTGTGGTTTCCAGTGACCAGGATACTTTCCTTATGTGAATGGTGTAGGAACTCATTTCGTTTATTTGTTTCAAACCAGTTTTAAATCTTATACAATTATTAGTTGTTCTTTTTCCTATTGCGGTGATGACGAGTCAAGAAATATTAGTCTTTTTACATCATATAAAATAACTCACGTTTGTTATTGATATACCTAATAAGTAAAATAAAAGCAATACATTTTATGTTTACAATGAAAAATCTGGCAAGGATAATATAGGCTTTACATATATGTATATATATTAAGTTGAAGGTGGTTTGAGGTTATGGTGTATCGGTGATTTAGAGTTGTTATGGTTATGTATTTCGGTGGAATCCAGAAGGTAAATTTTGCCACACCGTAACAGGGCTCTTAGACCTAGCCTTGTACTTGGTTGCAACTTGCAAAAACTATAATCGTTATATTATCTTATTGCCCAAATCTTAAAAGCCCTTCTAATCACTGAATTACTAACTATATTTATTTGTCCCAACAGAAGTCTTTCGAAATAAGAAGTCACGGCGGCTTGGATTCAGAGCATAGCGAAAGTTACAAGACAATATGAAATATAGAATGTCAAGTGTCGTCATGAAAAATTAAAATAATTCAAACTAACTAGTACTGTTGGTAACTAACAGTAGGTACTGTTTATTAACAAATATGGCATAAATAACATATACATATTTTTGAATGATGACTTAGCAGTCTTACCCTGTTCATTTGGCATCGTTCAAAGTTCGTATCTTATCTTCCCTTCCCACACGTTGGTTGTACAATATTTTAAACTTTTGAACGCACTAGTCGTCATATTACGACATAGGAAAATTGTGCCACTGACGCCAACGTCATCTATTGACGACAAATTATAATGAATAAATAAAAGCGCTACTAGTGTTTTTCAATTCCTGTTGATTTTGAAATACTGTGTACTCTGCCAGAGGAACGGGGAATTGCTTTACCGCTTGGGATTCAAAAGGTTAATGAGAGTATAAGCTCGATACGAACTTCGGGCAAGTTTAGACCCTGGATTCCGCCAATGCATTGTTCGTTAACATTTCCGTGGTAAAGGTTTAGTATACGTACCATTTCAACGACCTATGCGTGAGACTCTGTATATCATTGTAGTTATACTATCATGTAAATAAAACTGTTCCATTCGTTAATAATTAATAATGAATTTAATATTAAATATGTCGTGCAAAATCAAGATTATCTTAAAATAACGTGTTGCTAGCATTTTTAAACTCATTTGTCACGTACTCGTTCTAAAATTTGAATTTAGAGCGAGAGATAATGTATAATTAGTGACTTGTACCCTAAACAATGTATAGGTAATAGGTACTGAGGTACTTGGGTTTTTCAGGTTAAAAGTGAATCTTAGTTTATTATGAACAAGGTTGTTATTCGAACAGCGACTGTTGGATTTAGTAATGTTCTAAAATGTATAATACTAGCCAGTCGCAGAATTCCGATGTTTGAAGTAGCGTGCATAAGGTTAAAGTTTCTGTTACACCCTGTTGATATTAATTTAACCTTTTCAATCGGAACACTCTTTTCAATGTGTCAGCTAACCGTATAAAAATAAACATTTGACTTAATTATACTTCGAATGCCTGGCATACCACCAGAGTAGTTTATTTATTAGGTTAAAAAGGTAAAAAAAAAACCGTTGACCATCGGATTCCAGCGACTGGCGTTAAAAGAAATTGGAACAAACGTGCCAATTTTCTGTTCACATGGAACATTGGCTTCTGCGTACCTTTTAGAGAGAACTATATATGTAATACCTATATATCAATTTGTTACTAACGAGTAACATATAATAATTTGTGCAAAGAGACAGAACGAGTTGAATCTCTTCAAATATATGCTAGATTTTTATACTTTCAATTAGGTACTATGTTATGCGTTCTTAATATTTTCTATTGTATAGTCAAAGGTATGTGCAAGAATAAATGCATAAAACCTCCCAATAATAATGTTAATATCGACATAATAATATTATTATTGAGATATTTTAACATAATATATAAACATCGTGTGGTTAGGCTTGCCACACAAGATATGACAGCCACGACCACTCTGCCAAGAGTGTAGCGACAAAGAATATGAATATATGAATATAATATGTAAATATTATTAATGAGATGTTTTAAGCACGCGATTGATTGCCGTCTAAATCCAAAAAATAACACAACTATAATTGTTTCTTATGGCACGACTTATATTTGTAAAAACTATATTCCTTTACACAACGTATTATTTGTCGCTTAAAATGTTTTTCTTGTAACATATGTATTTAATATTTATTAAAAAATTATGTAATTAATACCTACCTAAATGCCTATAACTGTATAGAAGTTCTTATAGTGTTCACTAGTTACCTTTGTAATACAAAAAACAACAAAAAAAACGTGTTTTATGAATATTGTTCGAGACTAACTATATACCTATTGTTATTTGTATAGTGTAACACATGTCTTGTACGGTCAGCACCACATACAATTGGAGTGCTAAAGATGGGTATCAGAAGTTTGGACTGTAATTGTTATAAATAAGTAGGTATGCAAAACTAGGAACTAGTTCTAATAATCGAATCAGAACGCCAGATAATATATAGTAATTTTCGAAAATCGTTGAAAAATTGCATATAGTTAAAGGCCGGAACACATCACATACGTTACGCAAGACTTACAAAGCGCGTGTACATGCGTCCGGTGTGCACTAGACTTTATTATGCGAAAACCCTATTTAGGAAATGCGTTGAAAGTAATATCAGTTACTATATTTGTTTGCGATGCTGACTGTACATTTTCGACCAATGCCATTCAATTTGTATACATGTTACTACATGCATTTTCCATTAAATATCACGTCTACTTATCCTATTGTATAATACATGTCAATTGTTCGCAAAAACTTGTGGTATTGGATTGACATTTGGCTTAAAACTATTTGAGCGAGTGAGATAGCGGTTAAACAATATCTCAGTTTTGGTCACATGTCAATTCGTTACAACATCAAACGAGCAATATATAATTTTTTAAACATAATAATATATTAAAATTATCATGTAAAAATATTATATTCCATTACGATTAAATAAATAATACATTTCACCCGTTCCACTGATTCCAGTCACAATACAACTTCGGCAATTTTGTTGTTCCGATACAGTGTCCAATGCGTAAAAATATGTATGAGAGAGGTTAGGCTCTGTTTTCCTAGGATAGCGGAGCCGTCAGCGGTGAGCGGCGGCCATAGTAGGGAGCGGGAGGACCAAGCGTGGTCTCGGTCTCGCCAATGGCTACCGCTGTCCGCTGACGGCTCCGCTATCCTATAGTCTGTACTTTAAGGTATTTAAAAAATGTAAACAAACCGGAGCTGTCAAATTGACAGCAAGCAATGGCGAATGTCAAACCGACAAAGTTAAAAATCACGTAAGGTAGGTGTTGCTACTTTAAACCTGTGACTTTCTATTTTAGTCGTGTTACTTCCAGTATAATGCAGCCTTGCGTTTTCAACCTCTGCAAATTCAGGTACTTTTTATTGACGATTTACTAAGAAAAAAAAAATATTGTGATAAAAATATGTTTGTATTCGTGAATTTGTATATATTCGTTAAAATTAAGCTATAACACATGTTATATTAAATGGAACAGTCTGCAGTAGTGAGGTAAATTATTTTATAATATAAAAAATTCAACAGCAACCAAACGTTATCTTATAAACGACCCTTTTCATGGTTTGTTTACATTCTTTTAAATACCTAAAAGTACAGACTTTTTTTATAGAAACCAGAGCTTTATGGTGCATCTTCACTGAAGCGGACGTGCGGAAAAGACACAGACCACCCCCACTAGACGGAGCATGTAACGCGACCCGTAGGCGACGCGCGCGCACCAACGATATGGTACGGCAGAACATTAAAGTATCAACACGGCGGCCACCGTTTAGTTGCGTCCATGTTTATGAGGTCTCTCTACACCACTTAACACTACAATTTACCATGTCATTTATTTAATTTCTTTTTTCGTTGACGTACGCATGGATCATAAACAAGGAGGCAACTAAACGGTGGCCGCCGTGTTGATACTTTAATGTTCTGCCGTGCCATATCGTTGGTGCGCGCGGGTCGCCTTACATGCTCCATCTAGTGGGGGTTGTCTGTGGGAAAAGACCAATCAACTGTGTTGAAATCTGTATCTCAGCTCCACTTCAATTTTGTGATTGGTGTATTCCGCATGTCTCCGCTCCGCTCCGCTTAAGTAGAGACGCACCCTTAGCGGTATAGTAACGATATTTAGTTCAAGAATAGCGAAGGACTTTTATAAAATAAAACATGGCCACAAGGGTTGCGTGACATAACTATTGTGACCTATGTTTTCTATGTGTCAACTGCAGGTGACTATGCTGGACCAGTTTAAACATAGTGGCAAATCGGATCAGTCATCGAATGGAATTTGTCAAACGGGTAATTTAAATTTGGAAACTATAGGGAATTTTGGTCGGCCATTTTTGTTCTATTTTCATTAAAGTATATGCTTGACAAAAAAAAAATTGATAGTATGTTTTTGTCAGTAAATTTTAAGTTTCACAGACTAATGCTCATTGCCTGCTATCTGCTATTCAATGAAATATACAACAACGTTGGAGGTAATAAAGCTAGAAATGAATACTTTGACAAGACGCAATGTTTCCCTGTGGTTTTCATATAATTTATATGTTTTTCTTCCATTTCAATTGGTAATTCATTCATACATTGTATGTCCGTAGTGATAATGGGTCACAGTTTTACCGCGCTCTAGTCGATCACTGTAGACTTATAACTAGTTGTTTAGCAGCCCCGTTTACATGTGACAAGTACTTGGGCGAGTAACTCGGCTTAGCACTAGAAATTTCCGATTAAATCTGTGATGCTTTCTTTAAAAATTAATAATCAATAATAAGAAATGTGGCGACGACAGTAACGCCGTCACTCGGTGCTGATTCTTCAACAAATGCATATTTTTTTGGAAATTATCATCATAATTTACTCCATGATCTGGTAATATTTATTACTTTCAGATGTCATACTTAAAGCAGTGTTCAAATCATATTAACGTCCAATTGATGACCTAATTGACACTTGATTTTTACTCTGCAATAGCGTGCTAATGTTCAATTGACAGAGTACTTGTTAGGTGTAAACCGGGCTAAAGTTCTGTGCTATAATAGGGTCAGTTAATTTTGAAAGTTGCAGCTCAAGTCAAATTCAAATCGGTTGCAAGTGCTGTAACTAATAATATTTAAGACACTTGAGCAACAATTGTACAAAATGAACTGAATCCATCGTGTAACCTCAATACAGGTGTTTTATAACCTACCTTCATATACTACGTATAGCTATTTGTACTGGACAGATGTTTACGTACCTGTTGTACGCTATAATAGAATATATTATAAATTATAACTGTATGAAGTAGATGTTGTTCGCGCATTTGATGTTAATGTACATAAGACGGTTAAGGATATTATAATATTAATTGTTACATATACTTGCGTTTCAATTTCCAAAACTCCCATAAGAATCTACCCTTACCATGAGTTTACAGTGACAAAACTCGCTACCGAACTCGTAAACGAAATGTATGGAAAATAGTAGTTCTACAAAGTAACCCCTAGGGGCGTTGTATTATTCTCCATACAAATCGTTTACGTTGTCGTTAGCAAGTACGGTCAAGTTAACTCATAGTAGGTACTGGGTAGGGTACTGTACCCTTACTATGAGTTCACGTGACCGTACTCGCAGTTTTGAAATATATTTGAAATGGTTAATAATGATCTTATCTACCAGCTCTGAAAAAAATGGCTTGTATTTTTGTGAAAGCTAGAAAGCTAAATTTTATCAATTGAAAATTAGAAACTTCTTGAACAGTCAAAAACGCCGTCCGCCATTTTTGCCTTTTGCTAATCTGTGGCGTGACGTAGACCTGTAAATATTCGAAATTCGACCGTCGTATAGTGCCATTCCGCTCACTCCAATATACTTTGACAGGAGATCGACAGAGACGGCACTTTTTGAAGTCGTCAAAGTAGACTTTCAGTTATCTTTACAGGACCGATGACGTCACAGTCATACGCGAAAATGGCGGACAGCGTTTCAGTAATCAGTAATCAGTCATTTATTTGCTTAAACATGGTATAACTATAGGTACAGTTGGTCTTAAATCTATTTACAGAACTACATGTTTTGTCACAGAGACATGCAAATCTTAGGTACTATGTGTGTGCAGCATATGCGTAAATTAGTTATGTACTAGTAGTGTCATTTAAATATTCCTGAATTGTGTAGTAAGCTTTAGAAGCTAAAAACTTAAACAATGCATTCTTAAATTCAGTCATGGTTTCTAATTTTAAAATTGAATTAGGCAATTTATTAAATATGTTTGGAGCCATTCCAAAAATACTTTTTGACAAAAAAGCTGTTTTGAATGGCTTATGATTAATTTTATGTTGCTGACGTGTGCTATTAAAAGACGCAAATTGTTTTATGTTAGATTTCACATACATTTCAAAATAAAGATTAAAAACCATATTTTCAAATTCAATTTTTTCAGCCATCTTTAATTTTTATGAATTGAAAAATATATATTTAGGTTTCCTTTGCTAAATACTATACATACGGAATAAACATTAGTATATTACAATTTGACATGAGTCAACTAGCCCAGCTAGCGGCCTAGCGGTTACTTTATAGAACTAACAATTGTCTATACTCTATACAAATCCGCTACGCAGTCGCTAGCGAGTACGGTCACGTTAACTCATAGTAGGGGTACTACAGGTCCGAAACTCTAAGAACAAATAATGTCAAGCTAACATTTCCGTTGTAATGAAAACACGACCTCACATAAGAAGCCTTATATTCCTTTTAATATTTTTTTTCATATTATGACAAATATATATTGATAATTTCAACCAACTTTTTGAAGTGAATAATACTTTTCCCCGAGTTCTAGGTATATCTATTTTATGATTTATTTGCGTGCAGTGGAAAATAAGTTGAAGAAACTAATTTTCGCGTGAATTTTGTCAATTTCGAGTAGGTTTTGAAACAAAAATTATCAATGAAAAATTAAAACTAGGTTTCAAATATATCAAAAAATCCCAATTGCCCTTGTTCTAAGTAACATCAATGTTATGTTAAGAAACGTGTTTCATCGTAGAGAAAAAATCTAAAACAATTAGCATTTAAAAAGGAATAAGGCCTCTTAAGTTTGTCCGGGACTACCGGCGCATGCAACTGCGTGCGGGCAGTGAAGGTAAATTATAAATATTGCGATAGACCCATTATAGTAGGAAATCTTTTAATGAGGCCGGGAGCACATATTTTTATAGCATGTAAGAATAAGAATTATTAGCTTTATTTATAGAATAGTTTGTGATACACTATTTGGTGAGCATTCATCCGTTTTGGCAAGCATTAAGAATTTATTGGTAGTAATTTATCAACATATTTGGTAGGCGTTTAATCATATTTGGTAGGCGTTTAAACACAAGCCTTTAATAATTTAGCACGTTTCTTAACAATCCGCGAGGATTCCCGGCCTCGTATCACTATCCGGCCTCGCTCGGTTTTCACGACGAGGCATTCTCAAACATACAATAATAAATAAAAAAAATAAAATAAAAATAAAATAGTTTTATTTCAGACAGCGTCCATATTTATGTTAGTATATTGTACTTATGAAAAACTATGTTAGTAGGTAAGAGATAATTAACTAGGTATAACTTAATTTAGATATCTGCCACCTTCTGGGACACCAGGCACATGTGTATGAACTCGTGCCCAGTGTCTCTGAATGGGGCAGTCTGGCTTCTCGCTAATGACCTTCAGGATGGTGTTGGTACTCCCATTCACTCTTCGCATGAGCGATGCAACTCGGCGTCTGACTACGGTACTAAACCCGTCAGTGCGCGCATGCGCAAACATCGCAGAGGCGCTGCAGTAGCGTGGGAGCCCCAACAATACCCTGAAGGCATTATTGTATTGCACATTTGTATTGCATAGACACGGGGCACCTTGGCACAGCATCCGTTCCAGCAACTCTGGAGCCTGTGGGACTTTCCGCTGCAGACGGGACGAGACCGGATGGCTGCACACTGGTGCCATGGCATCTCGGGCGGCCTTTGGCATGGGATGTTACATGTGTGGACACTCTAGCCCCGTCCCATGTCCAACGTTCCGCCAGAAAACCGGGGATGGCCGCAGAAGATGCCCAAATCGTCAAGCGCCGCAAATACGCCTTCTTAAATAAAAATTACGAATTTGCGGCAATGTCGGTGGAAACATTTCGCCCGTGGTCTTCGGATGCAAAAAAAATGGTAAAAGAAATTTCACAAAAATTAATCGGAATATCGGGTAATATATCAGAGCAGGCTCCTTTTTCGCTCAAAGACTGAGCCTCGTCATTCAAATTTTCCGAGAGTGAGGTGAAAATACATTTAAACAAGGCAATAAACTATGCAATACACCTATAGGTCCTTCTTTGCCCTTTATAACAATATGTCAATGAACAATGAATGCAGAATATCAAATTGTCTTTTCACCTGTTGAATTGAAAACAGAAAAACTAACAAAGCTGTTTATATTGAATGCTTCACAATATTTGCTTTGCATAGGTACGTTGACGTTTATGATTAGTATAAAATCGTTCGCGGGTAGTAATATCTATGAGAACAGTGTTGCCAACATGAAGAGTCTATTGGTTTTGGGCACTTTGCTTCTGGTATCGGTAAGTCTTTCTTAGGACTAAAATATAATTCGCTATAAGTATTCGACGATGGCAAGAGACTGGACGGGATGTCCCTGGTTCCTTGGAGGCTGGGGCGTGTGCTTGTATGGGATGCCACCTGTGTAAACACACTGGCGCTGTCCCACCTTCACGGAACATCGGGCAGAGCGGGCGCGGAGGCCACCAAATCTCGGCCCCGAATACAATTTTGTACCTTTTGGGGTCGAGACCCTATCGGTCCATGGGGTCCCAGCGCCATAAAACTTCACAAAGAGCTCTCCAAGAGGCTTAAAGAGACCAATGGGGAACGGAGAGCTGGCAGCTCCCTCGCACAGCGTATCAGCATAGCTGTTCAGCGAGGAAATGCTGCCAGCATTTTCGGTACCTTGCCAAAGGGGAGCAATTTTTTTAATTTGTTTTAGTTTATTTTTATTTTTGCTTTTTTGTACAAAGTAGTTAGTAGTGTTTAAGTTTTTTTTTATTTACTGTCACTTTGTTTTACCTTTTTTGTTATCTTTAAATAAAGTAATTCGGTATATTGACGTGACGTGTTACTCTGTGGTTAAATTATGCCTGCCTTTGGATGCGTCTTCACTGATATGAGGCCGAGCGAAGTAAGGACGTGCGGAATCGACCAATCACCGGAGTTGAAATTTGTATCTCACCTCTACTTCACTTTTGTGAAAAGTCGATTCCGCACGTCTCCGCTCCGCTCCGCTCCGCTCCAGAGACGCACCCTTAGGCTGCGCGTCCACAGAAGCGGAGATGTGTAAAATTGACCAATTACATTCCTCCTAAGCATTCCTCAGATTTAAATGCACTTCTTTTGGGCTTCACAAAGACGTAGCCTGATTGGTCAATTTTCTCCGCCGCTTCTGTGGACTGGCAGCCTTAATATAGTAACTTTTTGTGTTCGAGTATCTAGTTAATGATATTGTAAAATTTATTTTGTATTAGGCGTTGACCCGCACCGTTGCGTTGCCCTGCGAGTCCAACACGGATCGAGTAAGTATTTTCTTACGCTATTGTATCACATAAAAAATACACGATCAGTAAAAATAGGCAGTACCTAACAACATTCCTTACTTCACGACACGAAGAAAAAAAACTGGACATACTTTGAAGGAGGCCGGTGTTCTTTCCAACAGTTAAACCGATTGTCGTGATTCATTCAAAGTTTTCTCACTTCTCGTTAATTAAACAAAAAACAAAATCTAAATCGGGTTATCTGTTAAGGAGCTACATTCCTAAATGATGACAAAGACAGTGTTAAATAGGTACAGACACGCTGAATTAAAGAATTCTCTTATCTTTTAACCTATATAATATCAGTCAACCTTTTACAACGTTAATTGTAAAATTACTGAAACGTCAGGAAGGCTCAAATAATAAATATACCTACGTATAATCCGTTTCAATTGTTTTATTTAAATATGTGACAATCGCGAAAACCGAAGAAATGGTTTATTCGTTTCGTTTTTCAGGGTCCTATTATTGTGACCGATGAACCGCCTGTCATTGAATCCCTGCCCGTCAAAACTGGTATGTACTGGACCCTTCAAAAATATTACAGAAGATTTTGTTTACTGTGCCCAGCTCGATAAAAGAAAATAGGCTAGTTGATCATGAGTACGTGACCTTACTTGCTAGCGACAGTGTAAACGTTTTTTTTTTTTTTTTTTTTTTTTTTTTTTTTTTTTTTTTTTTTTTTTTTTTTTAATTAAGAAACAAACAGTCTTAAAATAATATAACATTAGTATAGTTTTGAATGGAGAATAGTACAGCGCCCCTAGCGAGTAGCGGTTACTTTGTAGAACTACAATTCTCCATACAAATCGTTTACACAGTCGCTAGCGATGTAAACTTATAGTAAAGCTACGGAACTTTTACGATTTGAACATAACATTTTCATTTAATTCAGATTTGTCTTACTCAGGAATGTAAGAATGAATATTTTGTTACTTTTTTTCTGGACTTTCTGAACATTCTCACCACCAACCTCGCATCCCAGAGTACTACGCTTCGCGACTTGTCTCGCGACGTAGCATCGCCCGTCACTCTCTTACAGTACAGCGAAGAAAGAGATAGGTAATATGTCTCGCGCGAGAAAGAGACATGTCTTAGTTATGCTTGAGGTGCTGATTACCGTCCTTCCGGAGCAAATAATTATCTTCAAATGTAGAATTTGGCGACCCACCACAGCACCACCCAGGGCACACTCTGGCTAGTGTTCAGTTCAGTGGCGTGGCATTAAGAAATCTTCATATGTGAGCAAACCGGTGGGAATGGGGTTGGGACGTCGTGCCTGGGCTAGCCCTACATCCTGCTGTAGTATGATTATCACGCAGTGTAGTGGCAAAAAAAGAAAATTCCGGTCGAGGCTTCTGTGGGGATTTCGACGTCATTTGCGTCCTTGAGCACTCAAATACATAGTATTAGGTGCTGCGTTGCGATTCTAATTGGATGTTTAAATAAAAAATGCTTTTTTTGCAGCTGGCTCACGAACAGAAATTACATCGAATGGTAAATATCGATAAAATGGTACTTAACAGTTTAACTATAAAATGTGTTAACCATTTTCAGTTTTAACATATTTTAATTTTTTTCAGTATCGAGAAATTCTTCACTAGTTAAAAGTAAGTACTTTCGCATAATATTGTCCAAAGTGATTTTAAAACAAAAAAAAACTTAATTAGGTACACTTAATTGAAATAAGGACGCTGTTACAATTATAGGTAGTCAGTTATTTTTGGGGTTCCGTACCCAAAGGGAAAAACAACGGTACCCTATTAAGACTAAGACTACGCTGTCCGTCCGTCTCTCTATCTATATGTCTGTCCGTCTGTCAACAGGCTGTATCTCATGAACCGTGATAGTTAGACAGTTTACATTTTCACAAATTATGTATTTCTGTTGCCGCTATAACAACAAATACAGAAAATATTTTTTACGGAACTCTCGGCGCGCGAGTCTGACTCGCACTTGGCCAGTTTTATATTATTGTGTATACCTAATCTCTCGTAAAATAACGGTGTCAAGCTCATTGCGCAGTAGTCATTTACTACGCAATTCATTTGTCACTGCCCTTTTTTACGTGAGATAAGGTATAGGTACCTCAGCTATTGACTCTGACAGTCCAAAGTGAAAACAAGTTTTCTAAAACCCAAGTAATAATTACAGGCACATTCGACACAAAAGCCAATCAAAAAGTGAAGACTAGGGAATTAAAAAATGGCAACACAGTAACCGTGGTCGTCGACAAGTCGAAGACCAAGAATAAAACCAACGCCCTCGCCGACAGCTTTAACCAGATAAACCAGACGATCGTGCAAGAAGGCATCGAAGACCACACAAGCCTCACGAAAGAAAAGCAACAGCAGTTGAAAGAAGTTAACATAGCCAAGAATGTCACTAGACAGAGAATCGAAACAGACAAAGCCGGGAATGTGGTATCTGAAACGGTTAAATCTAAAACGTCTGCAAAAGATAGAAAATCTGAGAAGACTAAGGAATCTGAGGTTTTAATTCATACGGTGAAGCCGGTTACTACGGAGGCGCCTGAGCTATGCACGACGACAACTGAGGAGCCCCCGCCACTGCCGTGTGGTTGCAAGCGGACTACAACTACAACCACGACTACGGAAGCTCCGCCGCCGTGTCCGACGACTACTACTACGACTACAGAAATACCGTATTGGCCACCGTGCGGTTGTAGAAGGCATTAAATTAACATGTTCCTAGAACTTCGCACTGATATTGTTTTTATAGGAAATACATATGTGATTTTTACAGGACAAATTGAATATATATAATAATTGTATTACTCGTTTCTTATCGATGTTTGTATAATTCTACCTGTTTTATCTGTCCACTTTTCTTACATTATTATATGATAAAATTTCTCTTGGTTCTTTTTTCCTTGAGTATTTATCTACAATAACCAGATTCTCAGAACCTATGATGTAAATAAGTCTAAGCTTCAAAGACCCTAAATAGTGCATTAACCTTAATTTTACTAAGCTGAGCTATGCCTATGTCCGACAACTAAAAAAACCTGCCATCACCGTGTAGCTGCCAGTGAACAACGACTTTAAACGACGACTACGGAAGTTCCGTTGCCATGTCCGACGTCTACTACTACGACTACAGAAAATAAAACCGGAACCGCGACCGTGCAGTTTTAAAAGGGACTAAGGAATTCCTATTTTATTACTGCCACTATCACATAGACACAGTTAAAAATATGTCGTTCTAAGTTTCCTCTTAATGGTTACTCCTGATCTAACCACTCCTACCTAACCTAACCTAACCACAATCCGATTACACTTAACAAATGAGGCTAGAAAATAAGACTAATGACCATCTCCTAAAGCTTAAAGTGGTGTAAGTAGCATGATTTGGATTTCGATTTTATGTTTATAAATATAAAATGTCAGTAAAAATTTAATAAAACTAATTTTTGGAGTTCGAAGCAATTTTTCCTTTGTTACCTGCCAACAAATTGCTCGTAAAACTGAAGGCTTGAAATTGCCACCACGTATAGGAAGATGTGCTGTATGTCACCCCGTATAGTGGACCCCTCAGATCATGAGATCTGGCGAAGGTTGTGGGCGCAAGCTGGAAGAAGGCGATGGGTTAGGGTGTCCAAATGATAATTTAGTTTATTTTATAATCGTTCTGATCGTAGAACGTCATTTGTCTAATATATTTAGTGCAGGAATAACGGCGCTAAGGTGGTGTCCTTTGGGTGAGGCCTCAAACCCGCCAGTGATCATAGGTCACAATAAATATTTGATGATTGAAGATGACTCACTTTCTTGACAACGCAAAAACATTGTTTGACTTATGTTGACGTTACTTAATAATTAATTCATCTCATCAGACAGACGGCTGTGCAATGTAGAAGGAACGTCACCAGAAATTAAAGCTCACAACCTATCAAGACTTCCAATGTAAAACAAAAACGTTACAACAGAATCTTAAACAATACCCAATTACAACCGAATCAATTCTCAACTAGGTTCAAATTTCATTTTAATTTCATGCATATCTGTTAATTAATATATTGTTTTGTTTCAATAGAATCAATTGTCAAGAATATTTGATCACCTGGGTAATTAATAAAAATGAACAAAAAAATACTCGCGGCGATAATATTTGCCGTGCATATATTATGGGGGTATAAAGCGGAGTGCGGTGCGCGGGCGCACCATCTTGGTCCGCTGCTCAATAAGATCAAGATCATGCGGATATTTTTGGTTTTAGCGGCGGTGCTCCTGTCGGCGGTGAGTAGTAGTAGATATAGTATGTTAGAAGCAAGCACGTTGCCACATTGCTTGTACTTTAATGGTGACAAACAAGCGTACCGCCTGCCTCGTGGTGAGCAGTTATCGCAGCCTATGAACATTTGCAACGCCAGTCAGTGGTATCACGCGCGTGTTTCTGATCCTTTAGTCGCAATGGCCACACAGAAAAGACGTAGGGGGAGTTCAAAATATATCGTATAAGGGTAAGGACCAAATTCTTTGCAAATACTGTCATACATTAATGTCCACCTCATCTCAAACTAAAAATAGAACATTTATCGTTAATTTGTTGAGTAGAAAAACACGCCAAATAACAGTTCCTATTAACCCAATCATCAATAAACGAATTGATTTTCAGAATAGTTAATAAAAAAAATATTCAGAAATATACTTTTTTATCTTTATTATATTTCCCATACAAAATGAATATGTCCGTACTCTGCTTTCTCGAGAATATATTGATTTTGTTTTAAAGTACGAACGCCTTAACTTACCTATACAGTTTATTTGTATGTATAGTCTTAGGTTTTGTTAAGACGCAGGTATAGTTTAATATTCGATATCCTTCATCATTTTAAATTTTGTGGCTATTTTATGCATGTCCCAAATATTCTTCCATTGTGCAACCTCCAGTTGTGCGACGACATTACACGGAACTTACAACGCTATTCCAGTAGATTCTTCAATTATTTTAATGGAACACTGACTCCGAACTTGCAAGCTTGACTTCGATAGTCCTGCCATGTTGTTATTTCTGGTTAGGTCGTGAAGTATTTTGCCTCCATTGTGCGACGAGTGACACAACATTGTGCTACGTGTCACCACGGAAATTCGTCGAAGCGAAGACAACGTTAGCAATTGTGCTTACAAGCTTTTATTTAGTTTCACCTGTCCCGATGTTTATTTATTATTCATCTTCAAACCTTGTACACGTACATTTACAATTTTATTGGGCTTTTTTTTTCCGGTGTGACACATTCCATTGTGATTTCCGTTGTCCAACGATGCAAAGAATTTGGTCCTTACCCATAAGAGAGCGTACATCATTAGAGCGCGACGGCGACGCATCTTCGCCCCGTCTCTTCTGTCTGTTCATCATCTTCTTCTGTGTGGTCATCGCAACGCTTCTATACTTAAATTTTATATGAAAACGGATTAAAGGGGCGCCGCCGCGTTTGCGACACGTTCTCGCCCTATGTTTATATCTGTGTGAATTTCGCCTTAGAGCTCTGCCTCGTTGGGGCGCAGTGGCAGCGTCCTATTCCATACAAAAAACCGGCCAAGAGCATGCCGGGCCAAGCTCAGTGTAAGGTTCCGTAGTTGCCCATCCTTCACAATAGACTAAATTAAATTACGAGAAAGATTTCAAGCTCTATAAAAAAGTCGTAAACGCCAAAGTGACTGTAATTACTTATTACCTTCTGGAAGTTATCGATTATACGCGCCAGATTGAGCGGAATGTTTTAATGCAGTAGTATGGCACTTAACTAATATGTGTAACGTTCGAAGCATAAGGACACCGCGCGGCACTTACGTCATTTTAAAGAAAATTATGAATTTTGCGATAACTCAAAAACGGTTGGACCGATTTTATTCAATATAGTTTTCATTGAAAGTACTTATAAGTTATAAGGCTTGATTTTCATGAATTTTCCATTATTTTTTGACCCGTGAAACTATTTTTTTTTATTTTAGGAGCGACTATATCAAAAATAAATTTTTGGAGACCTCTATTATTTTTAAAAGACCTATTCATTGACAACACAGTAGTGTTGAAACGAAAAAAAAATCAACCCCACTTCTTTTTTTTTAGTTTTTATTTTACCGTTTTATTGGCGTGATATTTACATACACATACTCATACCAAATTTCAGCTTTCTAGTACTAATGATCACGGAGCTAAGCCGCGGACGGACAGGCAGACAGACAGACAGACAGACAGACAGACAGACGGACAGACGGACATCGCGAAACTATAAGGGTTCCTAGTTGACTACGGAACCCTAAAAATTATGTTACATACATTTTGTAAAAATTCAAATTTATCGTGATTTAGGCTTTTTTTCAGTAACTCGTGCAGTTACTCTTGAAAATACGATTATTTTCGGTGAGGTCGACTTTGTCAATGAGTTTTAAAAATATATTAGGTATTTCATTTTATTAACAACGTTTTTTCACCATTTTCAGGTTGCAGCCCCTACCGATTGCGATGGAGAATCAACGGTAGGTACCTGCCTACAAGTTAGGTTCTGAAATAAATACACCAAATTCAGTTTTCCCAACCCATGGTAAGGCAATTGTCCAAGTTCTTGACATTATCTCGCTAGTCGGCTAGTAGCACTCCGTCAACTTAAATTCATAGCAGTAGATTTAAAACCGGCCAAGAGCATGTCGGGCCACGCTCAGTGTAGGGTTCCGTAGTTGCCCATCCTCCACAATAGACGGGCTTAAAACAGCGGGTTTAGGTTTAAATTACGAGAAAGATTTCAAGCTCTATAAAAAGGTCGTAAACGACAAAGTAACAGTAATTACTTATAACCTTCTGGAAGTCAACTTACGTCCTTTTAAGAAAATTATGAAATTTTGCGGGAACTCAAAAACGGCTCGACCGATTTTGTTCAATATAGTTTTCCTTGAAAGTACATAATGCCTCATGTTCATGAATTTTTCCATAATTTTTTGTCCCGTGGTTGAAAAGTTAGAGGGGGGGACGCTTTTTTTTTATTTTCGGAGTGAATATTTACAAAACTGCTGACTTTATCAAAAAATAATGTTTGGAGACCCCAATTATTTTTAAAAGACCTATTCAACGACACCCCACACACTAGTTGACGAGAAAAAAAAAATCACCCCCACTTTAGGTGTTCGAGAGGTAAATTTTTATATTTTTTATTTTACCTACCGTTTTGTCCGCGTGATACATACCCATACTAATACCAAATTTCAGCTTTCTAGTACTAATGATCACGGAGCTAAGCCGCGGACGGACAGACGGACAGACGGACATGGCGAAACTATAAGGGTTCCTAGTTGACTACGGAACGAAGGGTATCGGCTATCGGGATTAGCATGTCAGTTATTGGGATGTTACGTTTATTATTATGTCATTTATTAATTTAATTTCTTAGGTTTAGTTTCTTTACAATCCATACTAATATTATAAATGCGAAAGTGTGTCTGTCTGTCTGTCTGTCTGTTACCGCTTCACGCTTAAATCGCTGAACCGACTTAAATGAAATTTGGTATGGAGATAGTTTGAGACCCGGGAAAGGACATAGGATACTTTTCATCCCGAATAAATTTAGTGTTCCCGTGGGACGAGCGGGTTACACCGCGGGGCACAGCTAGTAAAATATAAAGAGTAAAATACAATAAAGTAATTACAAAATATAAATACATTATAAAAAAACCTAACCTAGGGTGCCGCCGGCAGTGGGGCAGGGTCCAGGCTACCGGTGGTTAGGGCTGCAGAGAGAGGAACCTTCTGACTATGCGCGCCGTGTCCATCAGGAGTACCGCCTTCTGTATCTGGCCGTTGATCCAGCCATCTAGCGAGAGTCTCTAAAGATGTTTGTCGACACTCTTCGCTATAGGACCGTTCGCCGAAACGACTAATTTCACTTCTTGCTGGTTTAGCAAGAGGTGTTTCGTCAATGTTGACGTGTACACACATCACACGATAGGAGAATGGTCGATATTGAATTTAGACGTTTATTATTTTAACTAAATCAAGGAAAATTAAACGTTACAGTTTTAGAATATAAAAATTCTGACACATGATATCTGATATATATCTTTTTATGAAATTCTGGTTTTATATTTATTTACCTAACTTTTATTGCACAAAAGAAAGAACTTATCGTACCAAAGGCGGACTTAATGCCATAGAGCATTCTTTACCAGTCAACCATTTACCAAGATGATGACGACGCTATAAATGAGTGTGTTTTTTTTTATTTCCAGGCCCCATCGGAGCAAACTGAGGTGCCATCCGATCCTACAGTCCATTACCGAAAGGAAACATTAGACCAAAGTAAGTTATTAATTACTAGACTTTTTTTTTTAAAAAAAGGTGTACCTACATAACCGTATTCGACTAAAATTAGCTCGCCAAACTGTTAAGACAAGTTAGTTGGCAAACAAACCTTGATATTATTGGGAGGGGATATTCCAAAAAAAAAGACCCATTATTTTATTAAAATCGTCAAATATAGACCAATGTAATCTTACATTGGTGTATATACTTACTACTACGTACATTACGTACTACTAATTTCATCAATTTCCCGTTTATTTAGCGTTTATTGTTTTACTCTTACGTATTTTGTGGCGACATCACTACTCTACATAACTTGTACAGTCAGCAGCAGAAGTAGCTAAGCAGAATAACATGCTCACAATAATCTATACAACACTCAATTTCTTGAAAATAGAGTTCGTGTGTATATCATTTTCGGCACTTGGCGTGCTTAGCTACTTCTGCTGCTGACTGTACTGCAAACCGACTAGTACGAAATAATAATAACATGCCAAATTGTCATAATGTAATTGTTTGTTGATGTATAAGAACCCTAAATTCTCAGAAACGGTTTCTGAATTTGTACCTATCAGGTCGTAACAAAATCCCAAAATCGTTCGCACGGGGAAAAATAAACCATTACAATTTTCTTTTCAAAACCATCCATCGATGCTACAAGTCAGAAAATCTGTCTAGCTGTTTGGCTGTCTAGGGTGGAAAGACACATAGACATAAAAATCGATCGTTTTTTTTTTGTGAAAAACAGACCCTCACAGTCAAGACTGCACAGAAGGAATTATTTTATGTAACATTTATATTATATTAAAATAAACAGCCATAATGACTATTATGCAGCCATGATGGATGGAGAGGGAGGGGGGTCACTATTACACCGAAGCAGTATAGGTTTTTTTTATCAGTGATGGATATGACCGAAAGTTCCGCACTTACTTTTTTCCACACTATAAAGTCAGGGCTTATTGAGTTTTAAAGTAACTTACATAATTGTGTTCTAAATTTTTTTGCTTCTTTTCTTGCAGTATCCAGAAATACGACAGCAGATAACGGTAAGTACCATTCTGTTGCGACTAAAAATTATATCGTGCACTTAAATGAAGCATTATTATCAATATCGACCATCTCGATTCTCGAATGTACAAATGTACACGTACACACTCACTGAAATCAAGAAATACAAGTATATCCCTTCTTAAGTTGTTTGAATTTCTTTTTCAACTTTCGTTTAGTGATAACCGTTTGCGTAGAAAACTCCTATATGTATGCTTCAATATAAAAACGTCGATTCTCACACTTGTAATAATTTTCTTGGTACTACGTCAACACGAGAAGGCTACACTAAACTATCATACATTTTCTTCAACAGACGACGCGGTTTGCGCAGTAGTTAAGCAACTGCCTACTGAACCGACGATTCTGGGTTCGAATCCCGGCAAGGGCGAATATTTGTGTGATGAACTCGAATATTTGTGCCTGGGTCATGGATGTTATTTGTATTTAAGTATGTATTTATCTGTATAAGTATGTATATCGTCGTCTAGTGTCCATAACACAAGCCTACTAGAGTTTACTGTGAGACTAGATTGATTTGTGTGAAGTTGTCCGATATTTATTTTTTTATTTTATTTCTTTTCTTCAACAGTACAATCCAGCACCAAATCAAAGGAAAAAATAAAAATCAAGCACCTAAAGAATGGTGGGACGAGGGAAATTATCGTAGATACTAGCAAAACGAGGACTAAGAAGGATTCCATCTCAGATGAGTGCAGTCAGACTAATCATACCCTAAACGAGGACGGACTAGAAGACAGCACCAGTCTTACTACGGACCATCAGCATGAAACCAAAGAAGTCGATGTGGTGAAGAAGAGGGATAAAGAAGTGATCATAAGAGGTAGGTGTATCTTATTTTCTCGTGCCATTATATTACCAAGATCGGGCTTTATTGGACAAGGGCATGTCCAAGGATCTCCACGATTGAAATATTCTATCATAGACTGAGTCGGTCAGACCAACTTCACAATTTTAACTCAGGAAGAGGGAGAAAAAGTTGATATAGAGAAGAGATACGATACGAGAAAAGATTCTAATCTTGTCTTCCCGCGTGTCACATGAAGTCGCATTAAATTTCTAATCATACATATCTGAATATTATTTACATCGTTGGGTTTTATTCGGTTAATTTTCAATTAACATATTGATGTTGGGCGGACGACTCAAGAACACTATCCTGTCAATATTTGGCCAAGAGCATGTCGGGCCACGCTCAGTGTAGGGTTCCGTAGTTGCTCATCCTTCACAATAAACTGCTGTTTTAAGCCCGAGGTTTAAGTTAAGAAAGATTTTAAGCTCTATTAAAAGGTCGTAAACGCCCTAGAAACTGTAATCACAAAGTTAGAGGGGGGGGGGACACTATTTTTTTTGTTTTTGGAGCGAATATTTACAAAACTGCTGACTTTATCAAAAAATAATGTTATAAGACCCCTATTATTTTTACAAGACCTATTCAACGCCACCCCACACACCAGTATTGAAAAGAAAAAAAAAATCACCACCACTTTAGGTGTTCGAGAGGTAACCGAAAAAAATTATTTTACCGTTCTGTCGGCGTTATACATACACATACTCATACCAAATTTCAGCTTTCTAGTACTAATGATCACGGAGCTAAGCCGCGGACGGACGAACGGACGGACGGACTGACGGACATGGCGAAACTATAAGGGTTCCTAGTTGACTACGGAACCCTAAAAAGAACGGAAACATCGATTTACCATATTTTTTTTTTTGCAGATAAAGATGGAAACATAATATCTGATAAAAAGAAGTCCAAAACCAAAGAAAAGACAAAGAAGAAGGAGAAAGACCAAGAAACTTCCTCGTTCGTGCACACAGTGAAGGACGTCGGCATTCCAGCAGACGTCCCCGTGCCCTGTGACGATGCTCCAGCCACATCGCCACCAGCTGACTGCTGATTTCATAATATTTAACGAAACTTTTTATTGCGATGTATTTAATTTTACGTCACCCTAGGCCGTAAGTGGGATTTACTGCCCGCTACGCGGGGAGAAAATCTCACTTCCTGGCCAAGGCAAGACGTAACACTTTAGACAAACCGCGGGCGGTAATTAGTAAAGGCCCAGATCGCATAATTATCTGCGATAACACCTGCGATCTGCGACATTCACTAATTAACCGGGCTAGGTATGGATGTAATGTAGGTACCTACTATTATCTGCACCTATATTGTTAAATGACTATGATACATTATATACTTATTTTAAGTAGTGTATACAACTGTACATACTTAAATAGATCTTAAAACACACTTATATTGTAAGAACTCTCATTATGTAAGTAGTTGCATAGACTACTATAAATGTGTAGGTAACGTGTATACGAATACAAAAAGCCGCATCTCAAAAGGAAGCCAGTTTTTTATTTCCCTACAAAAAGGGCGTCATTTAGAGCTGTTGACAATAAGTTTTTGTCAATATTTCATTTTTGTGCCAGGTTTTTTTAGCTGACTGTACTTTTCCTTGAACACCCATCAATTGCTTACTGATACGATTCTTAAAGGCCCAAACTCGGTAGATTTGCACTATTACAGGCGTCCGTTCCTAGGGCCACCTTCCGGCTCCATCATCAGACCCTGGAAACTATCTGAAGGCAAAGTACTCATCAAGACGAATCAAACAAGCCCATACTCGGGGTTATGTGGTTTTATTACGGAGTTCCTATGGCCACCTTCCAGGTCCATCATCAGATCAGCTCCACGTCGTCATAATATTGCATTGTCACGCGATTTGCATATTCATGCAAACTTTCAGCTCAATCGGAAACCGAAAAGTTTAGTAAAAAGTTGGTGGTAAAATATTTAGTGATATCATCTAATATCGACTATAAATTTATGTTTAATTTTGATAGTCTTAATTTTTAGAGCACTTTAGTATTAAACTCGTTCCAAAAACCTATAATTTTGGTTCGGCGTATTTGAAAAGGGACCTTAGTGTCGGACGTAAAATGTTTAGTGACAAAGTTAAGAATAAGACTTGAAAAATACTTTTAATTAGTATTTTGTAGTATCTTATTAATTGTTATTATCATTATTATAAATCAAACATGTTATTATTATGACTATACATCTCTAAGGACACGAATTGGTATAAATTGTCTATAACTAGCTTACTCCTAATGGCACTCTTCCCGCACCTGCGCAGCAGGAAGAGTAATAAAGCAGGCAGCGGAAGATTGGGACCTCGACATCACCGGCCCCGAAGAGCCATCCCACTACCACGACACGCACGGGACCGGTGACATCATCGACTTCTACATCGCCAGCCAAATTGACGCCAGATTTACACATGAGGCATTGCCGGACCCATCCGATCACCGGCCAATCCTCATGTATATCGAAATGGATCCATTAATGGAAATTAGGAGACCCAAACACCGAGTCAGCTGGGAGACATTCACACAACAACTAGATGAGACCACCACGTGCCACACTACTCCGGTCTCCACAGCTGACGTAAGTGGAAAAAGCGGCAGACCTGGTCACAGCTGGACTACAGGCGGCGCTATCAACAGCCTCCCACACCATCCCCGCCACAGAGAGGCACACGCCCATCCCGGCGAGGATTAGGAGCATGATCGAGGAGAAGCGCCGCCTGCGCAGAAGATGGCAGGCTACAAGATGCCCGACGATTAAGGCAGAGCTCAACGCCATGATCATAAAAACCAAGAAGGTGCTCACAGAACACAGGGCCGAGAGTTGGGAGAGCCACCTAGCGTCTGAAGAGGGTGATGTCCCCTTCATTCACCGTCTCTGCAGACAGCTAGCGACAAAACCTGAGGCAATAAGACCACTCTACGACCCTGTAGACAACACTCCACGCTACAAGGCTGAGGATCGCGCAGAGATCTTCGCCGAGTACCTGGAGGGACAATTTAGGCCTAACCCGATGCACAATGCAGAACACCAGCAGAGCATCACAGAACACCTGGAGAGGTACTTCGGAGGCACCAGCAAGATCAGAGGAAGACGCGGTCTTCTTCTCCGCCAGCCAGATGCAGCGAGCCCTCCAACGTTGCGACCCCAAGAAAGCCCCGGGCGCCGATTCGATCCCTAACGCGTCACTGCGTCACTTGCCTTGCCACAGCACACCATTGTGGCAGTGATACGCCTGTTCAACGGGATCATGCGCTCGGGTCACTTTCCCCAAACTTGGAAGTTATATTGCCCAAACCTGGCAAAGACCGCCGAAGATCGGAGAGCTATAGGCCAATAACTCTGCTCAGCACCCTCTCCAAGGTGTTCGAGAGGCTCCTGTTGGGGAAACTTCTCCCCCACGTCGAGCCCCGTTCAGAACAGTTCGGATTCAGGCAACGCTGCAGCTCACTCGCGTGCTTCACTTTATAGTCAATGCAAGCAACAAGAAGGAGCATGTTGTGGCCGTCATGCTCGACATGGAAAAAGCGTTCGACAGGGTATGGCACGAGGGGCTGCTGTACAAACTGTTGAACACCACGGCCCCACGCAGCATCATAACGGTGATAAAGTCCTTCCTGAGCGGACGCAAGTTCCAAGTGGCAGTGGAACAGGCACTGTCCTCGGAGCGCCTAGCAGGAGTCCCTCAGGGAAGCTGCCTTGCGCCAGCATGCTACGCAACCTTCACCGATGACATCCCCGTGGTAGGCGACGTCAAGCTGGGGCTGTTTGCGGATGATGCGGCCTTTTACACCGCATCCGTCAGCCCCACCCATGCCGTCAGAAAAAGCAGACCCAGTTAGACGCCCTACCAAGATGGCTTGAGGACTGGAGGCTTACTGTCAACGTCACCAAGACTCAGGCCTTCATGAGCGGAAGAAAACAGACTCCACCTCCACTCCACATGTTTGGTCAAGACGTGGGATGGCCTCACCATGAAACAGCACGTGGCGGAAGTGGTTTCATGAACCAGACCAGCGTGGACTACGCTGAGACCAGTCCTAAGGAGCAATCTGCCGATCTGCACGAAGCTGGGGATCTACAAAACGTATGTGAGGTCCAGGCTCACATACGCGGCGCCGGCGTGGTACGCCCTAGTGGCCCAACCAACTAAGAAACCGCCGTCGCAACCACGCGTCACCAGAAAGACCGGCCCGTAGTAACGGGCCGCGACAGAAGTAGCCTAAGTATACATAGAACAGATAAGGCCCCCCAAGAAATGGGAGTGTGAGAGATGAGCAAGGATACTCCTAATGATCAATAATTATCCTTTGATACGCGCCGACAAGTACCGACACGTCTCTCAAACCCATACCGAGCGCACAGAAAGCATACAAGAGGGGCACCGACAATAAGGTCACTACGGGTCACACACAGTTTCACTAAGCTTAAAGGGCTGTTCTAAGTCTTAAAAAAAGATTTAAAAACTTGTGTCTTTGTCAGATTAAATTTTAGACCCTGCTTATTAATATAGAGTAAAAAAAGAAAAAAAATTTTTTTTTTACATTTTACTTTAAACTTAATTATCTCGGAAACTAGAACCAACAATAAGGTCCCTTTCCCCAGATAACGCCACAAATATCTGCATTTCATTCAAAATGCCTTCATGTACAGTGAAATGGTGTCGAAACCACTCAAGTAATAATAATAAAAAACACGGCATCCATTGGTTCATGTAAGTAACATTCTTTGAATTATTAAAATATAAAATATTTTTAGAATACATTTGTATGGGGATGGTATTACGCATTACCTTGTGAGGTATTTATATTTTACATACAGGTATTAAGATTTACACTATCTGGTAAAATTTAAAAATATGTTATAACAATATACCTGACGGTCTTTACTAAAGGTGTTGTACCGCTTTTGGTGTCCGAGTTATGGGGATTTTGATGAAAGTGCTCAAAATGGGCTTAAATGAGTTTATGTTAAAAGTTATCGATTTAGACTCTAAGGAATACGTGTGTAAATTCGTTTCAGTAAATGAATGTTTTTTTGTACCGTAAATAGTAAATTTTCCTATTTAGTGTCACATATTCTATACCTGCGGTATCTACAGTATGTTAATGAGTAACTATAGAGACATATTCATCATTTACCATATCTTATTATTCATTTACTTTTAGTTTTCCGAAGGACCGTGAGCAAAAATTAAAGTGGACACATGCAGTTTCTCTAGAACGCAGAGAACCGCAGTGGTTTCCTACAGTGCAGTTTCCTTTCCTGGAGTCCGATGACCAAATCATCATTGATTTAATGACAAATTAACTAGCACGTTATTATATCGCGGATTAGCAAAGCAATAGGTATTACTATTTTAGTTAATATGTATTTCCGCAAAGTAACGCCTTATTCATTTAATTATGTGATAAAGGGGTGCTTAAACATGATAGCGGTTATAATTCATTTCTTGAAACCAAGAAAACAATTTTAAAATACAAATACGATAGGTATACAATGCATGTAAATGATGTCGTTTGTACGTATGGCTCAAACCATTATCGCATCCTTACATATTCACATCGCAAAATATTGGAAATTACTCATTTTAACATAATTCATAGGTACGTACCATACATACATACCTACCTACCTATTTAGGTATAAAGCTATAAAATGTAACTTTATTTTGATTTGAGATTTTGCGACGGTAAAGTTGCATTAGAAAGTGATTTTCTAAAAAAAAAATACGCTGTTTACACATTAAGTAGTAAATCACAAAAACGGCCATATTTTAAAAACCATCTTAAATTAATGAAAAATAAGTTAAGTGCTAGAGTAATATATTTTCTAAACTGGTTACCTTTCGATTACATCATCCATATTAGGTTTGACAACTACCCTTTATCGTGCGCCGCGCGCTTGGACTTTGACACTTACATGTCTATTTTAGCTAATGAAAACTTTAACTAACCAATCACAACTACTTCTATGAGAAGGGATGACTTCGTATAGGCTAATATTTAAAACTGTTGGCAGGACAAAATCTTGTAGAGGGGATAGTTGTCAGTCAAATATTGGGACCGTTTTTGAAAGCCAATATTGTAGTCTATGAAGCCAATTTTGTACAGAGCGATGTCTATATTATATTTTCCGGTCACTGGTTGTACATCATAATATGACGTCCTGTATGTGGTTATCGCTAAGGGTCTAGCCGATTTGTTATTGCATTGACATAAGGTTTTTTTTACCCACTTAACACGTTCGGCGGTATACGGCTTTAGCCGTACTGGTGTAGGACGGGGAACCTTGTGTCATTACAGTAGGCACGACTATCGCCGAAGTACCGCCGCCGAACGTGAAGTCGATTCCGTGCGATTAAATGTGGGAGAACCCTAAGAACGCAGCTTCGCCAAAAAAATTGCTGCCAAATGTGCTATCAGCTGTCACTTGCCAACTTGCCAAAGAAATTGCCGCAAAATGTACTGTCAACTGTCCCTGTCAACTGTCAATTAAGTGTCAGTCAAACCTCACACGCTCACAGATTCACTTAGTATTCCGTTTTAAGCGATGAAATTACAAGGATAGGCTTTGGCTCTATGGACAACATTCAATAGTATAAGTGAGTAACATTTCGTTCCACGCGTTGAGAATTGATTACGATCGTAAAATAAAAAAAAAATAGGTAGATTTGATGCTGAGGTGGTAGATACGTAGAACGGAGGTAAAATAGGTAGATCTACTGAAGAGTTGGTAGATGTGACAACACTGAGCACAACTATGATACGCGACTCTTGTCGCGCGACTTACTTGAGCTTAGCGTCACCCGTTATTCTCTCACAATACTGTACAGAAAGAGATAGGAATATATCTCGCGCGAGAAAGTCGCGGGTTACAATTGTGCTAGAGGTGCTTCTCTCAATGGACAACTTCAGTATGGATTGGTGAGTTAATTGTAATATTTGTAATTACTATCGGTCAATATTGATCCGATTCTTGGCACCCTTCAGTGATAAGATTACCGATAGTGGTCATCAAAAGGAGGTTATCTGCGTGCTAAACGAATGCGCGTCTGCTGAAGAGCCCTTGGAAATGGTGCTAGTGTTGACCCAAATTGCGTGTTATGAAGTCATGGTCGATTCTCATTTTGATTGTGTTTGGAATAAATATGTTTTTGTGTGATTCGGTAAAAAATGTAATCAAACAGATAAGCTCCTCCTTTTTGAAGTCGGTTGAAAAGAGATAATTCCGTTAAGATAACCCTTTGAGTGTCGGAGACGACGCTGACATCGAGAGAGAGCTTACGCCCTAGAGCCATTGCGTGTTATGGGAAGACTCAGCTCCAGTTTCAAATTATTCAGGTCTGTCATACGTGTTTCTTTCAGCTTTCTTCTCAACAGCAGTCTCCTCTTGGAAAATACCGGTTGATTCACGATCTGATTTGTAAAAGTGCCCGTTGTGGCCTACTTACTGAATGTTTTTTTTTAAATTTCCAACAATTTTGAAATTACATAAAATGCATACCTACTAGAAGACATATTATTAAATCTCGTTTATTGTTTTGTCTAGATCAGGGTAACCATTTAGCCAGACAGATAGTCTTTAGCGGGCCTCACTTTTTAAATACTTAAGTAATTATTAAATGTGGCAATCCGTAAGATCTTTTCTTAAATTTACAGTGAGGGTCAAAAGAAAATGACCGACCGTTGAGCTAGATAATGATTATTTGTTAAATGAAATACATTTAAACTATGCAAAATACCTATAGGTCCTTCTTTGCCCTTTATAACAATACAGAATATCAAATTGTCTTTTCACCTGTTGAATGAAAAACAGAAAAACTAACAAAGCTGTTATTGAATGCTTTACACAATATTTGCTTTGCATACGTTGACGTTTGCGTTTGGTCATCGTTTGGTATAAAATCGCTCGCAAGAGGGTAGTAATATCTATGAGAACAGTGTTGCCAACATGAGTCTATTGGTTTTGGGCACTTTGCTTCTGGTATCGGTAAGGGTTTATCATCATTTGCTAAACAACTTTATACAAATAATCACTTAACAAACAACGATTCACAAAATATTCATTTCACAAACCTGTCATTCCTTAAAATGCTCATTTTACAAATAATTACTTGACAAATATACATTTAGTAACTTTGACGCTTTATAAACATATTGAAAGAGAAAAGTTTCATTTAAAAAACCGGCCAAGAGCATGTCGGGCCACGCTCAGTGTAGGGTTCCGTAGTTGCTCATCCTTCACAATAAACTGCTGTTTTAAGCCCGAGGTTTACGTTAAGAAAGATTTTAAGCCCTATAAAAAGGTCGTAAACGCCCTAGAAACTGTAATCACTTATTACCTTCTGGAAGTCAACTTACGACCTTAAGAAAAAATATGAAATTTGGCGATAACTCAAAAACGGCTCGACCGATTTTGTTCAATATAGTTTTCATTGAAAGTACTTATTATAAAGCCTCATTAACATGAATTTTTCCGATTTTTTTTCACCCGTGGTTGAAAAGTTAGAGGGAGGGGACACTATTTTTTTTGTTTCTGGAGCGAATAATTTTTTATTTTTATAAATAATGACACAAAGGTAAATTAAGAAAGAAAAATTGAATGCGATCTACTACAATCGAAGCGGGGTTTGAACCCGCGACCTCTGCATTTCCGGCGCATTGCTCTACTCCCAATTGAGCTATTCGATCACTACGTCAATCACACCAAATCTTTCATCCCTTAATTCTTTACGCTACTGGAGCGCCCTCTGCGTCATATATGTTTTTTGAAATGCTTATGCGCATTAGCCATACCCTAGGATGCGCGTTTTACACACACAATCCCCAATCCCCATTGCTTTACAGCAATTGTGAAGACTGCGAGAGAGATGGCGCTGTTCTAAATATTTGTATAGAATCTTTTTATCGATTCATATTTTTTATGTGGTAATACCACATTTTTTTTTCTGACACAAAGGTAAATTAAGAAAGAAAAATTGAATGCGATCTACTACAATCTATCAAAAAAAAAAAATATATATATCTATCTATCTTTAGGCTAAATTAGATTGAGTGATGTTCCATTTTTTAAGCAAGCATTTGTTCATGAAACAAACCTAATCTAACCTACAGTTTTCGGTTTTTGAGCCATGTCACCTAAAAAAACCACGATATCTCGGTAAATATTAATCTGAGCCAGAAAGTTTAAATAACAAAACATACTTATTTTAACATGTTTTATAAAATACATTAATAAAAATGAGGTGTTATATTGACATAAATTTATTTGTCTCGAATTTTCATGTCTCGGACCCCTTTAAAATGAGTAACGTTTGAACCTTAATATCTCGGTAAATATTAATCTGACAAAGAAAGTTTAAATTACATAACGCGTTCACACCATGATGATTTATTAAACGAAATGTTTACCAAACAATGCATTTTATTAACGTCGTTTTATCATTAGGTTATATCATAGAGAAAGGAATGTTATATTGTTAATTGACTAGAATAATAAATGAATAATTTAATGTTTTGTGATAAGATGTTTTGTCCAATAAATAATTTGTATCATGATCTATTTGTAAAACTATATTTTATGTAACGTCTCATTTGTGAATCGTTAATTTGTCTAACGTTGTTTGTAATAAGAATATTTATGAAACATTGTTTAGCAAGTGATTGGCTACCATTTTAAGTAGTGTATACAACTGTACATACTTAAATAGGTCTTAAAACACACTTGTATTGTAAGAACTCTCATTATGTAAGTAGTTGCATAGACTACTATAAATGTGGAACATGTATACGAATGTAGAAAGCCGCATCTCAAAAGGAAGTCAGTTTTTTTATTTCCGTACAAAAAGGGCATCATTTAGTGCTGTTGACAATAAGTTTTTGTCAAAAATAATTTTTGTGTCAAGCTTTTATAGCTGACTGTACTTTTCCTTGAACATCCACATCTGATACGATTCTAAAAGGCCCAAACTCGGTAGATTTGCACTATTTGCACAGGCTTCCTTTCCTAGGGCCACCTTCCGGCTCCATCATCAGACCCTGGAAAATATCTTAAGACAAAGTACGCATCAAGACGAATCAAACGAGCCCAAACTCGATGGAGTTATGTGGCCTTATTACGGAGTTCCTATGGCCACTTTCAGCTCCATCATCAGATCAGCTCCACGTCATCATAATATTGCATTGTCACGCGATTTCCTTATTCGTCCAAAATTTCAGCTCAGTCGGAAACCGGAAAGTGGGTAAAATTTAACTTGCAAAATTCCATTACAAACGGGACATGTGAAATAAGTAAGTAAATATAAAAGCTTGTAATTACGCGTATGCCTACGATGGAGCAAGCGCACTTAGTTTACATTCACGCTTGTTTTAAAATGTCCTACACACCTAGTGTCTATCCGATTTAAATTTGTAATCTAATGTACAAAAGCCACATGTCAAATTAAAAGGAAGTAATTTATTACCTTCCGTACGAAAAGGGCATCATGTCGCCATTACGTGCCTCCCTTGCAGCCTTTTGCATTTCGATGCGTACGCGCTTCGTCTTATCACCCTACTATCAGACGGTCGAAGCGCGCGACGCGAAGCGCACGTGTCATATTAGACAAATATAAAACGCGCGGCCGAAATAATACAAAACGTAATTTTTTCTTCAAAGAAAAAGTGTCTTTCTAAATTCTAGAATATGCCCTTTGGACTGAAAAATTCGCCAGCGTTACAAAATTAATATCAAAATTTTGTTTTATTTTGTGATTTAGAAATAGAAGGTAGTGTGCAATGGCGAAAGAGGTGAACTGTGATGCCATATTGGCGGAACTTGGCCAGTTTGGACGATATCAGATCATGAACTATTGTTTGATCCTGATACCTATAATGTTTAGTGCTGTGTACAATGCGCAGTATATCTTCAATGCAGGGGCTGTACCATACAGGTTTGTTATTGTTGGTTTGTTTGGGTCTTTTATATGCTGCGATCAGTGCCGATCTTTTGTAGCGGCTATTTCACTAGCTCCTAATTGCCGATGAACTCAGGAACTCCCAAGAAAACTAGGTTCCTTTTCACTAGGGTCACAGACAATTTATTTCACAACCCTCTACTTGAAAATAATGACTGGACAAAAGAAAGACAATGCAGTGAGTATTTTGCCATCTATATACTATATGGTCTAAATTTTTATACAAAATTGGTTTTCTATGGAGAGGGGTTACTATTTCCGGAAAAATCTTTACAGGACGATACAGGATTTGGGCGGCGCCAGCCGGACAGTGTATTAAAAATGTATTTGTCCGCTCACCACGCCGAAACTAGAGTTTGTCAAACGCATCGTGTCACCTAGGAGGGGGCTGATTTATTATATCCATCTCTTTTTTTCGTATGCTATATATATAATCAGCCCCATACCCGAAGGGCGCGACTCGCTTGACAGAGTCTACTCTCCTTATTCCTTTTAAAATTGTTTTTTTATTTTTATTATAACGAATATATTGATAACTAGCTGTGCCCGCGGCTTCGCACGCGTGGAAATCGGTCTGTGTCAGTTTTGCTTTATCTCAGTTTCTTGATACCCCGCAGACAGGACTTTCCGTGCTGTCCTAATCTATTGGGATCTTGAAAGTTGTGCGAGCCGTTTTGCCACCAGGCAGCAACGTAGCAGCGATTATTCAATTAAATTTGTTGATATGGTACGGACCCTCTTCTAAACATAAAATTAATTTGGCAAAATCCTTCCTCAGTGGCTTATTCATGTCACAAAATATTAATTTCAGCGCCATCTGTTAGTTTATCAGGGTACTCGATAGTCGTAACACATGTTTGAAAAAAGTTTGCACCTCATTCCTAAAAAGCGCTATAAGATTCAGGTGCAAACATAAATCAATTTCGTGTAGTGGCTACTCCCCTTTTATTGGTAATTTTTTTATAGCCTAGGATTTTCTCAACAGGTTAATGAAGTTTTTATCAAAATCCGTTCAGCCGTATTCACGTCATGCGCGGTCAAATAAACAGAAAACAGATAAACAGACAAAAATTCTAAAAACTGTTGGAATGTGTTCTGTACCTAACTGTTCTGTTATCGATTCTAATTATCCCTTGCCAACTTTTTTTCGAATGTACAGACTTTCGCCCCTTTTCAGCTTTATTATATGTATAGATTTCAACCAATTTTTTTTTAAGTGAATGATACTTTTCCCTGAGTTCTAGATAGTAACAGCTATTTCATGCTTTCATGGCGTGCAGTCGAAAATAAGTTGAAAAAGAACAGTTTTGTGCGTGAATTTTGTCAATTGAGAGTAGTTTTTGAAACAAAAAATATCAATGAAAAAGTCAAACTGTAGGTTTCAAATATATACAAAAAAATCGCAATGGCCCTGTTCTAATTGGTAACATTTATAATATGTTTGATCATAGATAAAATGTCTTAAACAATCAGCATTTTTTACCGGATAAGGAGCCTTCACGGATTTTTTAACTTTTTGGGACAGGAAGCTGGTCATCCTAAGATGGATAGAAAACTTTTTACTCAACTAGGGTAAATAAATAATGACACAAAGGTAAATTAACAAAATCCTGCTTCGATTGTAGTAGATCGCATTAAATTTTTCTTTCTCAATTTACCTTCAATATTTATAAAAATAAAAAATGTGGTATTTCCACGTAAAAAAATAGAATCGATAAAAAGATTCTATATAAATATTAACGGTAAATAAAGTTTCACGCTTACGAAATTGCGGGCACCTCAGCCTCAGTCTTAAACAACACAACCTAGATTCACTTTTATTGTTCTCAAACTAGGGACTTGATGAAAAGGCTGTAGGTAAGTAAATAAGTATAAATAGATAAATAAGTAATCAAGTCGTTTGTTGAACCGATCCGCCGCTGAGTTGAACGCTTGAATAGGCGGTTTAAGTTCAATTGATGGAACCACTGATGCATTAACTCATTATGGAGATGTTTTTGTCACAAACACTAATTTTACTACAAAAAGCATAGGCTCGTGATTTAAGTCAAGATTTATCAAAATCTACGCTACTTAATTGACTTAATTTCTAACTTGTAACTACGATACGTTGTTGTGTATGTCAACCCAATAAACCACTAGGTAATTAAACATCATTTTGTATTTGTAATATTGGAAGGAAGAATGAGCAATAAGAATTAAATAAGTAAAGGCAAACTAGGATAGTAGACGTTACCTCTTGAAACTTGAAGTGTTTATTTTTGATATCCTTCTGTAATGTAATATTATGGATATAATTAATGTTATATTTGATATTAGCGTTTTTTTAACATATACGGTTTCTAACCTAAGCTGCCTCAACCTGACCTAATCTAACTCGTCTGACAATTTACAAGTTGATAGACTTGAAAGGAAATAAATCAAAGGGAAAAAAAAGCATTATATCAAACGTTATGTCGTATATTCTGGAAAAACAGGTAACATACAGTAGGGTGGTCCAAAAATGTTTTTTTTAATTTCAGGTCGGCCACCCCCGTAATTTGTTACACCTTCCCCTAATATAAGGGGAAGAGGAAGGCTTATGTTAAATTACAGATTCCTAACTTACTTGCAAGATAGTGCTCAAAGTGATCAAAGTTTTAAAAATTGTTCTTATTTGTGAAATAAATATGGTTGTTTTTAATAAATATTATTGTTTGTAATAAACGTTTATATGTAATTATTTAGAGATAACTTGTTTTTACCTAAAAAAACCTTTCAAGTGAACATATCACTTGTCCTCGACTCCTAACTTGCTTGTAAGACAGTGCTCAAGGTGATCAAACATTTAAAAATTGATCAAATTAATAGTAAATAAACAAATTATAGTAATAATTATTTGTAGTAAATAATGATTATTTGTAATAAATATGATTGATTTGTATCAAAGCCCGTGTACTAATTACTTATAGGGCTACAAAAAATACTTTTTAAAAGAATCTTTAAGACGCTTGAGCACTGCTTAGTAGTTGAAATAAATTCACAAAACTTTCAGTATTTATTTACCATTATATGTGTAACAATTTTGAGGGGTGGTAGGTACTACCAGTAACTACAGTTTGATTTTTTCCCATACAACCGTGGACCACCCTAACATACAGTGTCCATCTTCTGTATACCAGAGTTACTTTATGGCAGAAACGCCATCAAGATATACTTTTTCTAGAGGCATTTATCTTTCTTTTGTAAAATACAGTGTCTATCTTCTGTATACCAGTTATTTTAAAATTTAAATCAGATAGGAAGGTAATAAAGTGACACACTAGGTACACAGTGAGTGTAGTTTAAACAGTTCTGAGTCAGCAATCTCAGTAATCCTGAACAAATGTTCATTTATAATACGAAGTAAAACGCACCCTTAGGTATCGTCACTTTATTACCTTCCCATCTGATTTAAATTTTAAAGTAACTGTGGTAACACTGTATGTTACCTTGGGGCCTATGGTTGCATTTATGACGCGATAAATAAGTGACGAAGCATCCGTCACGTTTTGACAAGATGCGAGTGTGAGTAGGGTTACCATACGTACGGATTTGTCCGGACATGTCCGGACTTTTCGACTCTTGTCCGGACTTTGTCCGGCCCTTTAATTTGTCCGGCTTTTTCAAATAAGTTGGAATAATGAGTAATAAAACTTGCGAGTCGAGCAAACCCCGCCCGCACCCCGCACCTACCCCCTCGCAAATCTCGCAATGCGAGCGTCTATCTACTACCATGCCTACCTATTTTGGTGACTAAAAAGTCCGGACTTTTTTCGATTCGTCCGGCTTTTTGCCAGGACTTTTCAAATTCCTAAATGGTAACCCTAAGTGTGAGTGACAAATGCTTTGTCACTTATTTATCACGTGATAAACACAACCATCTAGGCAGGCCCCCTAAAAGAAAGATAAATGCCTCAAATTATATCTTGATGGCGTTTCTGCCTTCGGTCACTCTCGATACATTCACTATATATATTGGAGTATAGATTAGTATTGATCGGTGCCGTGGCTTCCGAGAACCCGATCCCCACCGGCTTGCCCACTTCAGGACGATTAAGCACCATAGTCTATTGCTACTGAAGAAAAAGTACTTAAGCGAAACTTACCCCGGCTTACTCCAAGTTCTTAGCTAGCGGTTAGTTGACGGCTTATCAAAGAATAATATAGTAGTTATGCCAGACATGGTTTACAATGCTAATATTGTAACGGTGGCTTTCCGACGGATTTTCGGTATTTACATATACCTACGCGCCAAATGATGACCTTGCAGATAATATAAAATACAGATAATTAAATTGCTGATTAAGTGTAATTTACTTAGATAAATAAACGAAATATTTATCATTTCTTATCATTGTTACACCATCCCATCCTTACTATGCCATATATAATTACTCAATTCGAAACCTTTCTGCCGGTGAAAGGGAAAATCATTGATATCTGAATCCTGTTCCACCGTGATACAGTTTATAAACTAGTACGGGGAGCAGAAGACGCTTACCTACTCTCGCTCATTACATTACTCAGCAGTGTAGTACCTAACGCCAAATGTTATAAGTAATAACTACCGATACATACATGTAAGTATTTGTAACCTTAACATCGCTCAATAAAGTTATTTAATTTTTTATAAGTTATTTTATCTCTTCTTCTGTCAGGCTTGAGACATATCGAAAATTTATTTTGTCTCGGTTGAGGAAAATACCTTCTACTCTTTTTAGATACAGAAAAGAGCAAAGCCTTTCAAATAATATTTGACACTGCAGATTCAGGATAATTGTGTTGTGTAATAAAATTTCTTAAATTTGGTGACATCTTTTTAGGCACCGCTCTTGTTCATTATCTTCTTCTCATGTCGTATTCCTCATGGCTGAGGGTCGTGACTTCCATTTATCATTCTTCAGACGATCGCTTACCACGTTTTGTTTCGATCTACAGCAGAATGCATGACGTCGGGAAACTTCGTATCCATTGTGTCGCCCAATCTGATCGGTCTAGCGCATCCCAAGTCACACAAGCTGCATAAGCAAATCACTTATACCTTTATACAGCTTAAAGTAGAGTTATAATGGTTGTATAAGCTCTTACACAGCCTATTTGCTACCTGGGATGGGACCTTCCTCTTGGTCTTCTTCCTTGAACCTTTCATGTCAGTAGGAGCTTTTCCAGATTGTCATTCTTCTTCCTAGCTGACCAAAAAATTCATTCTACAGCGGCAGATGTTGAACAGTCTCATGGTGATGCTCAAATCCTGAAGGGTGAAGGCTTTATTGCCATGGGCCGTCCGCTTTAATACCAATGTTCATTATAGGATTACTTAAACAAATGATGCCCAGTAGGTAAAGGGTACTGGTCACTAGAAGAATACTTTATTTACTGTGTACCTATTTCACCTCTTTCGTAATATAGATAGGTATGCCGTGACATCTGTCAGCCAGAAACAACATTTTAGAAAGAGATGTAATCAAAATATCTTGTAAATTACAAAACATAAATTATAAGTGGTATAATTTCTGAAACTTGACATGTCCAGGGAATACAAATAAATGCGCGTTATATGATGGAAGGATACATATAAATGTTGTGAAATTTCAAACTGGCTATGCCCGGTTTGGAAGCAAAAGGAGTATTAGTGGCAAATAAAAAGTAGCTTGTTTTCAGTTTTCTTTGGGCACAATCATAGCTTGATGTTTCGTAAAACGACAAACAGGCTATGCTCCTCCAAGAGACGGTAATGCTCTACCCGTGTATGATTCGTGACCTGCCGGGAGAGCAGCACTTGGCGGAACATCGACATATAGCCAAAAGCAGAATCATTAGTTTTGCTGGAGCGGTTTGAGAAGGAAAGGAGCAACATTTCTCCAACGAGCTACAATTAACAGTTTCGCTCCATGCTCTGGTGATGCCTTCAACGTGCGGTGTGAACCTGGACAATGTTCTGCAAGAGCTGGGGGACTGTGGATCGTACCAATACAGGAACTACTTCTTCATCATATGGCCTATCATCCTTTGTGCCACTTACAAGGGACAGTACATTTTCAACGCGGCTAAAGAGGAATTCAGGTAATGATACACCAGCTTTGATGCATTCAAATTGTCGCACTACTATAACATAATATTATCACACTAATATTATAAAGGTGAAAGTTTATGAGTGTGTTTGTTTGTTTGTTACTTCTTCACGCTCAAACGGCTGGAATTTTGATAAAATTCGTTATGGAGATATCTGACAGCCTGGATTAACACATAGTTTTCATCCGGAACGCAGGTAACACCGCGGGGCGCAGCCAGTTCATTTAAAACAAAGTAGGTATACTTTTTTCTTTCAGTGATCTCGGCTTAAGGCTGAAAAGGAAGAAAAGGGGGGAGGCCTTTGCCCAGCTGTGGGATATTACGGGCTCAATATATTAATAATAATAATAGGTATACTTGAACGATCAGTTACTTTTAATGTTAGCTGCATGTACCTACCTACCAAATACCAGAAGATTTCTCTCACTAGTTAGGATCTAAGTCAGCCTTCTGTCTCGCTCTTCACTTAAGAAAAAAATTAAAGAATGAAACGTAGTAGTGCCAAATATAACCCTTCGTAAGTGATGTTAAAAATTTGCTTATCAAAGGAAACTAAGCAATATTAAATTTAGCGGTGCTGGGTAAATCTAAAATCTATGCCATGGTTCCTAAGAACAGATTTCCCTATCTCTTATTGTTTTCGTTTTCTCCCTACTGACCCATTTGGATTGATCACCCTGAATAGAAAACATTCATGGCCCAGGAACAAAATATTCGAACTCGTCACACAAATATTAGCCCCGGCCGGGATCCGAACCCAGGACCGCCGGTTCAGTAGGCGCACTACAAACTGCGCTAACCGCGTCATCTAAATTAACTATGCGAGTAGAATGAGACCCATTTGTATGATATATCGTATGTATTAACTATCACATTATGAAATGTTTTAAATTATAAATACCACATAATAGTCGCAAAATTAGAATGTATTTTCTATCTAAGTTTTCAGGTCAGGCGTCATTTATAATGTATAAGATGCCTGCTACACTGACATTATTACTAAATATTTATGAACGCATTGTGTTTTAATATGTTTATGTAATAAATAGTTGTATAAGCGACATTTTCCAGTTTGCAAAGCAGATAAATTAAAATGTACCTAATGCTAATAAGTTAAAAGAATGGTTACGACATTGGCCGCGTTACCTTAATAATAAATTATCTCACAAAAGAGGTGCTCATTGCCGTAATACTTTCTCTATAAATCAACCTCAGAATGAGGACAACACTATTGAGCTATGAAAATCCTCAAAATTACATTGTGAGGTAAATTATACATTTATTGATACCCGATATTATCGATTTAACAATACGGATAGTCATTTCAGCGATGTCTTATTAGCAAAGCGTCTTGCCCACCACCTTAAGAACTCGCAGAAGAAGAAACTAGCTAACTCTCGCTAGATGCCTGGTTCAAGGTCCAACGTAAACATAAGACACACTAAATTATTATTCACGAAATATTTAAATATGGTTTCTGAAAATGAACAAATTATTAAGGAGTAAATACAATTGATATCATAATAATATGTCTACCGTATGACCCGGCTTTGACCCTGACTATTTTTATAGCCTATTTGCGTATTGAATTTTCTCTTAATGTATTTCTCCTTTTCTATAATAAAAAAATATATATTTAAAAAATATATTGCACCGAAAACTAGAATACACCAGCAATTAAACTACACAACAAAATTATGTTATATACATAGTTCGGGCAATAGGTTCAGGCTCAGCGTATGCTGCGAGCTGCATCAGATTCAGTTGATTATTTCAAACCACGTATCATCCTTTCTTTAGTCAATGACCTATCATGTCTAGACCATTTAATATAATACCCTCCTAAGACCCAATCTATTTTTAGGGCATTTGTAATAGCGACCCAGTGACCTAATTTTAGGTTTTTAGTCTGTGTCATAATTCTAGGACCTTGGGTGGATATTTGATAAATTCATACATGTCATTGGGCCGCAATGAGTACGATCTTTAAAATAGGCCGTTGGGTCTTAGGAGGATACAATAGAAAATTTACATTTCCATTGCGTCATATCGACCCATTAGCTTTAATTTGGCGTTTTTAATTGCTGTTTGTTATCAAGTATAGACGGATTATACGCGTATTGCACCATTTTTTATCTACACCCAGTCACCCATTGTGCTAGATTAAGATTACTATAACAAGTTCAATTACCTACTGTTACTACGTATAAAGACTGAATACCTACTTTACTACGCAGCGACGGCGGTTCGGCATGGAAGAACAAAATTTGTGATTTCATTCCACAACATTACGATATAATATGATGATGTAACGGCGACCAGGTCCTCGCGTCTTTGCCGCCTCATTTATTCTATTGCTCCGCGGGAGTTACTGGTAGTACAGAGTACTTATCATAATAATTTATATAAAAGAAAATCTAAGATATTGATATGTACCTATTCTAAAACGCGCCTTTTCGGTTCGTTTCTTAAAACCACACTCGTGTTTTAAGACCACTCATTATGTAACAGTTGCATAATATAAACTATTGTTAAGCTAATGTCCAATAAAATTTCGATTTTTGTCCGGATCGTAGGACGGTTCGAGATTTTCTCAGAGACAATTACTGAAACAGAGGCAACACTAACACAACAATGTAACTATGTAGGTGATATTGTTCAAGTTTTACTCACTGTAACTAATGTAATTTGTCTCATACACGGGAATCACCATAATAATTCATTTGAAAAAATAAAGAATCAATAAAAAGTCTTTTAATACATGTTTTAGAGTCTGTTGTGATATCATACATAATGTGATTCATTATGATACTATATGATCTCAGTACACTCAATGTCTGCTTTATTATTAATAACATAATTGTTTCGTATGTTTAAGCAGTACTGGGACAGATTAAATTAAATAAAAAAGTGATTTGTCATTCTGTTGCATGCAACAGAATGACAAATCACTTTTTTTATTTAATTTAATCTGTCCCAGTACTGCTTAAATCGATAAAGCCAAGTTAATTTAAAACAAATTGTAAAAACTTGAAAAGTCTGTGGGAACAGTCCGAACTCCGAGACTACTAGTAAATAATAGTTGTTTTCCATCGTGTTTTGTCGAGTAAGCTCGTTTTAATATTTCCATCTCAACTTTTTCACCGAAATTGATAGAGAAAACATGCTGAAACTAACTTTTCCGACAAAATACGATGGAAAACTACATTATTCATTAAATCATTTCATCTGGTATAGCTGCCGGCAAACTTTTAGAACAAAAATAGCGGATCTGCGCATGTACATTTGTACCTACGTAAATCGGCTACTGCGCAGTCAAGGTTATGCTCTAAAAGTTTGCCGGCAGCTGTACTCGGATGTATTTCTTTGACTACACTCAACTTCTTTAGGTTTTCGCCGCAGGCGAGCATACCATTAAATATTCCTGACGTGGGCCATAAATTAATATATTTTAATCATAATCGTTGATAACTATAGTTTAAATCACCGTATCCTTTGCACCCGCCTATCTAGAGAATTTAAATGAGTGAGATAGATATTTAAGACATAAAATACTTAATATCGCTGAAAGCGTATAACGTCTTCTATACTTATTAAGTACCTATTTAAATAATCCAAAAATTATCCAAAGAAAATGCCAAAAACCATTCACAGTCGTGAACGTAAGAGTCACAACAGTCAGGAAAAGAGTACATTCCATTAAATGATATTACGAGGTTAACATAGTGGAACTGACAGGTATTTAAAGTAATGTCATTATAGTGGGTTTCTTATTGGTTGCAAAATTGTTGCCATATAAATCTTATAAATAGCGCCCTCTTGACAATCCTCATATATTTCTGGTCAGGCTTTAATTGATTTATAGTCGATTCCAGTTCTTCGAAATTTAAAAAATGACGGAATTATGGGCGAAAACGTAAAAAATTACAAACAATAATTTAGAAACAAACTCGCGCGATCTACCTACAGCTCACAGAGCCAAGCCACTAGTTTAGTTAGGTAACATAATTCCCGGTCTCTTCCACCAGGTAGTTCCTTTTTAATTTTTTTTTTAATCTTTGATCTTTGTATTAAAGGCCTTAAAAAAAGAGACATTACATGTTTCATAAATTTATAACAATAACAGCGCCCTCTCTCGCTTGTTCGTTCAGCACTGTAAAGTGGTGCGGTAAGATGTGAATATTAACGTATTCACGTAGAGGTCGCTTAGATGTAAAAACCTTTCAAATAAAACAATTCAAATATCGACACACAAAGCATAAGGAAAAATTCGTCAGGCCTTCCTGGAGCTAGGGTAGCGAAATGGTTAACGCGCTGGACCGGCAATCCAGAGGTACCGGGTTCGATTCCCGGTCTCTTCTACCAGTTAGCTCCTTTTGCAATTTTTCTTTAAGCTTTGATCTTTGTATTAAAGGCTTAGGTAACATAAATCAAGAAAACCACGTTGTACCTACAATGTACATACCTAGACGTTTTTAGGGTTCCGTAGTCAACTAGGAAACCTTATAGTTTCGCCATGTCCGTCTGTCCGTCCGTCCGTCCGCGGCTTAGCTCCGTGATCATTAGTTCTAGAAAGCTGAAATTTGGTATGAGTATGTGTATGTATCACGCCGTCAAAACGACACAATAAAAACTAAAAAAAAGTCGTTTCATTACTAGTGTGTGGGGTGTCGTTGAATAGGTAGGTATTTTGAAAATAATAGGGGTCTCCTAACATTATTTTTTGATAAACTCAGCAGTTTTGTAAATATTCGCTCCGAAAATAAAAAAAATAGCGTCCCCACCCTCTAAGTTTTCAACCACGGGTCAAAAAATTATGGAAAAATTCATGAACATGAGGCCCTATAAGTACTTTCAATGAAAACTATATTGAACAAAATCAGTAGAGCCGTTTTTGAGTTATCGCAAAATTTCAAAATTTTCTTAAAATGACGTAAGTTGACTTCCAGAATAAGTAATTACAGTTACTTTTCGTAACTTAAGTCTATTGTGAAGGATGAGCAACTACGGAACCCTACACTGAACATGGCCCGCCCGACATCCTCTTAGCCGGATTTTTTATCCTATAAACTGTTTCAAGTCAATTGTGTGCTACAATTTTCCTCAGCAGTTTATTCTAATCGCCAGGAAGTGTCAATTACAATCAAAGCTGTCTAATTGGGCTCATTTTCCTGTCCTCCAGGCCCCGCGGCCTCGCCTGCCTTCCGGCTTAGACACCTAATTCTCTCCGACCTGTTGTTGCTCATCATGTGATCTTTCGCATACAAATAGCACTCCGAAACCTTCCTTAAGTGAGTCAGTAAAACACTTCTTACTGTGCATCTCGCTCAAACGATTGAGCATGATATTGTCATTACAGTATTTGATGACAGCTCAAATCAGCTACGCTTTATGAAATGTCAAAAACGATTTGATAGTATGAAGGAAGAATTCAACTTGAAGCGTTCATAGCCCTTCCTGGGTCAAGGCCCGATAGTCCGTGTGGTTTTTTGTAAATCGCTATCACTTTACAAAAAGCTCAACTCACCGTACAACGCGCAACGTTCTTACAACCTTGACACTGGCAGAATTGTCCCAATGGACAGTAGCCATTTATCTTAAAAAATTTAAAAATTGAAGTTTATATGACGTTACTGGCTTATGACGTTATAAAAATAGTAGTCAAAACACTATTTATTTTTAGTTATTGGCCAATTAAAAATAGTATGATATCTATAAGTTAGTGGTAGTTCATCGGGTTCCGTGTATTTTAGAACGTGTGTTTAGTGGTCTCAATATAACAGTTTATTTTCACTATAGTCAAATACCGTATTAAGGATATATCACTGGTCAATTTTTCATACAAATCGAGTTTATGTACTCGATTCTTTCCTCCTCCAAAATTTTACCAATTGTTACAAAAATTTGGCAACTGAATGGGAAGGAAATGTGTCGGACCGTTTCGACTTTTGCGCTTATTATTAATACGGTCTGTGTACTATGCGTCTGCTTTTGGCCAAAATTTCGCTCCATGCAGACGCAGAGTACCTACACAAATTCTATAACAATACGCACAAAAATCGAAACGACGCGACACTAAAACTGACCTTTTAATTCAGGTTCCATAGAGGCGGAAACAGTCGAGAACTGAACCTTGATTTCTTCAACCCGGCTATGTAAAGTTTGAACCTCATTTGTATGCGACGTCATAGTTACCAGATGGAAACTTAACGTAAACGGACGATAAGGAAAGATGGGCAGTGGTATTACCTCTTAAGCTGTGTGCACAGCTTAAGTTTTTGTGTTCACCAGTTTTTGATCATTCGTAGACACAAACGAACACGGAATCTTATGAACCGTCTTGTAGTGTTTGATGTTCGTTAGTGGTTCGCACGTGCAAACAAAGTTCGCCTGTTCGCGTTCACCATGTCTTGGTTCGTTCGTTCGTACACAGCTTTAGACTAAAACGTTTGCCGAATTAGACATTGAGCAGCATTAAGGTTTGGAAAAGAGAAAAAAGTGTATAGACACAAACTTGGGTAGGGTTAGGTAGCTTAGTACCTATGGGGGAAAATAATATAATTACTTAGTAGTACACAATCACTCCCATGCACGCACTAGTAACTACTATTAAATATGGAGACACAGTTGGCGCAGTTACTGAGCCGGCGGTCATGGATGGTATCTATATACTTATGTAGTTATTTATAAATATTATGTACATCTTCGTCTAGTACCAGTACCTACTATTATCTATTCTGTGCTAGTACCCATAGTAGGTACAAGCTTTGCTTAGTTTGGGACTAGGTCGATTTGTGTGAGATTGTCCCGCATTTATTTGTTTTATTCTAGAAGTCACAGTAACGAAACGAAATGTATTTAATCTAGGTACATTTCGTGAGCTAGTTGTAAAATAAATACGTAGGTACATTACATATTAATCGTGCCGTCTCTAAATACTTTGTCACGGATACAAACTGGTAATAAATAATATTAAATTCTACAGTACATTGATTTATGTGATGTAGGTAGCCATGTTTCGTATCTAGACACGCGGCAGCGTGTCCAGCCAAGTTTACCCCAGGAACTGGCGAGCAGCAGCCGTGTGTTATATTACACGAACCGTTTGGAGTCACTTTTGACCCCTCAATAACTCCAAATCTATAATTTGGCTTATGTATTTAGTCCATAATTCACCGTCTCAAAGCCTTCAATGTTGATTTTTGGGATAACCTACCTTTCATATGGCAATAATAATCATCATCTTATTCAGATACCGTAAAACGTAATGTCAATTTTGGAATAATTATACTGGCTGCATATATTTAATGCTGTTTGCAAGAGAAACCATCGCAGTAACAACTAACGACCCACATCCTAATCTAATTTCCTAATAAGAAATACACACTGCGTATGAAACCCATACAACGACTACCTACGTCTTATTTCAGACTTTGTACTTACCTGCGACCTGCATATGCCTTTGTTTTCCCTGGATCCCATCTTGCATCTGGTGTAAAGTAAAAATGAAGTAGACTTCATTGCCTCATCATAAGAGGAGGGCATTCGATTTGACGACATTTAAGGACAACTTTCGAACTCGTACTTACCTACCATATATAAGTTACGTAACGATTATAATGGTTAATTTTTCGATAGTAGGTACATTATTTATGTTTTAATGCTCACAGTATTTTCGATTTTAACGTAGTAAATTTAAAGGTTTCCTTTCCTTTTCTCCAGAAGTATTAACGCAATGTGTAATTTTTCAAATCGTCGGGGATAGTGCAATACCGCGTAAATAACAGTTGTCGATAAAGTTCTCGTTTCAAAAAATGCTTATCATTTGTTTGAATATTGATTCGTATCTACATTCATTTCAAACAGCCTCGCATAACAAGTTGTTCCTTCGCGTACCTAACCTAAGTATGTAAAATGCAATAAAACTGATAAAACTCGATTTCCTTTCGAAGGGTCACTGTCTAGGTAAACCATATTTTGACCTCAATATAATTTATTGATGGAAAACATTTTCCTCGTTTTTCTTTTGAATGTGGTGACTGGTGACTAATACGTATATAATATTAAAAATTTATTGATAAGTGATGGTTTTACCTACTATATTAGGTCTGCACCTTTACAATACAATACAATACTTAATAAAATACGACAATACTTTATTGCACACCAATAAAAATTACAAAAGGAAACAAATCAAAAACATTTTTTAAATACTTAACCGTTATTTATATATCTTATATATAAATACCGGTACGGTGTGTGAAGATACCGTAACGGTAGTCAACAGGCGGTCTTATCGATAAAAAGCGATCTTTTCTACAACCTTTACCTCTAGCACGACTGTGACAACAAGCTACTCTTTGTCGCGCGAGAAATGGGCCATTTTTAGGGTTCCGTAGTCAACTAGGAACCCTTATAGTTTCGCCATGTCCGCTTGTCCGTCTGTCCGTCTGTCACAAAATTTCATAATTTTCTTTAAAAGGACGTAAGTTGACTTCCAGAAGGTAATAAGTAATTACAGTTACTTTGGCGTTTACGACCTTTTTACAGAACTTGAAATCTTTCTCGTAACTTAAACCTCGGGCTTAAAACCGCTGTTTTAAGCCCGTCTCTTGTGAAGGATGAGCAACTACGGAACCCTACACTGAGCGTGGCCCGACATGCTCTTGGCCGGTTTCCTAAAGTTGTACACCCCACTGTTTTTTTAATTTCGATCGAAAGAGCTCGTGATTCTGAGTAGAAAATACCGAAAATATCGAAATAAAAAAAAAAGTGGGGTGTACAACTTTAGAAAAAATGGCCCAAATATTTCCTGTCACTTTCCATCTAATACAATTTAAATCCACCTGTCACAGAAGACAGGTGGCGTTAAGCGAAATGGTTGGTTTGTTTAGTCCAGTCCAGGTAACACCACGTCGTCGGCGTGATTTTTGCAATAGGGAATTTAACAGGCATGAGTTTGAATTCCTAATAATTATAGTAATATCAGTTCATAAACACTAAATAAAAACAATAAGTATATCCACACAATTAATACAAGAAACGAGACATCAATATCATGGTATTTTTTTTTATAAATTGCTTTTATAAGTAATTTTCAGCAAGTTAAAAACTTGTAACAAAACTCGTATCTAATATCGCCGGTCAATACCGAAAAACGAGGTTTCAAACAGTATGTGTATCCATTTTTTAGGGTTCCGTAGTCAACTAGGAACCCTTATAGTCTCGCCATGTCCGTCTGTCCGTCTGTCTGTCTGTCCGTCCGCGGCTTAGCTCCGTGACCACTCGTACTAGAAAGCTGAAATTTGGTATGAGTATGTGTATGTATCACGCCGACAAAACAGTAAAATAAAAACTAAAAAAATTTTTTTTTTTCGGGTACCTCCCGTACACCTGTAGTGGGGGTGATTTTTTTTTTCGTTCCAACACTAGTGTGTGGGCTATCGTTGAATAGGTCTTTTAAAAATAATAGGGGTCTCCAAACATTACTTTTTGATAAAGTCAGCAGTTTTGTATATATTCGCTCCGAAAATAAAAAAAATTGTGTCCCCTCCCCCCTCTAACTTTTCAACCACGAGTCAAAAAATTATGGAAAAATTCATGAAAATTAGGCCTTATAAGTACTTTCAATGAAAACTATATTGAATAAAATCGGTCGAACCGTTTTTGAGTTATCGCAAAAATTCATAATTTTCTTTAAAATGACGTAAGTGCCGCGCGATGTCCTTACACTTCGAACGTTGTACATATTGGTTAAGTGCCATACTGTATTAAAACATTTTGCTAAATGTGGTGCGTATACCTAATCGATAACTTTCAGAAGGTAATAAGTAATTACTGTTACTTTGGCGTTTACGACGTTTTTATAGAGCTTGAAATCTTTCTCGTAATTTAAATGTTTCTCGTAATTTTTGTCTATTGTGAAGGATGGGCAACTACGGAACCCTACACTGAGCGTGGCCCGACATGCTCTTGGCCGGTTTTTTTCCTGTCTGTTTGCAAATAAGTTAATTTATATGCTTCTACTTCTGGTTACTGTATTTTTTCTATTTTTTTCTCATTATTTCTAAATTACGACATACTTACATATAAGTCAGAATCTCAAGGAATGCACAGCGATCTCAACATTCCCGGCAGTTGCAACATCTAACCAGAACACAACGTGAGGCTATTTAATTACTAGGTTGACATATTTATTAAGAGGCCTTATTCCTTTTAAAATGCTGATTGTTTTAGACATTTGTCTCTATGATTAAACATGTTTCTTAACATTATTATTAATGTTACTACCTAGAACATGGCTATTGGGATTTATTGGTAAACGACATCGACAGTTTAAATTTTTCATTGATAATTTTTGCTTCAAAAACTACACGAAATTTACAAAATTCACGCGGAAAATTAGTCTTTTCTACTTATTTTCGACTGCACCTGACCTAGAACTCGGGGAAAAGTATTATAACGCTTCAAAAAGTTGGTTGAAATTATTAATGTATTAGTCATACATTTTTGATAATGACGACGCGGTTGGCGCAGTGGTTAAGCAACTGCCTACTGACAAAGAATATATATACTAACGTAAACTACTGAGCCGATGGTCCCGGGTTCGAATCCCGGCAAGGGCAAATATTTGTGTGATGAACACGAATATTTGTGCCTGGGTCATGGATGTTCTATGTATTTAAGTATTTATTTATCTATATAAGTATGTATATCGTCGCCTTAGTACCCATAACACAAGCCTTCTTGAGCTTAATTTGGGACTAGGTTGATTTGTGTGAGGTTGTCTGATATTTATTTATTTATTATTATTATTATTTTTTTAAAGTAATAATGCCTCTTAAATCTCAGTAGTTTATACTAGCTTTAACTTTCAATTCAGCCAAAGGGCGTACTCGATATTTCCACAGCAAATTACTCGCTTTTATTACTATACAATGCTGTTTCCTGTTGTTGCTGTCTGCGAACCGAGGAGATGCATTGTGGCCGCGACGCACAAACAACTGCCACCGGGTAGCCTCGATGAATGTAAGGATCCTTCCTTATTTGGGAATTTCGTAAGGAAACAACACAGCTATAAAACAGTATTTTAACTGCTTGCAAGGTACAAGGCTGGCGCCTTGGACACTATTATTTATTGACAGCATTGAACTTTTTTGACGGCCGTTTATCGATATTTAAAAATAAAGGATGTATGTGTAAACACATTTTTAAGTTTTCGCAAATATTCCAATTTATGATTACAAAATCTATTTGAAAAGATCCTCATTCTAAAAGAGCCTAGGCAACAAGTAATATTTCATAGCGCATTAAATCATCCTATTACTAGTTCTTTAATAATAACTAAGACGGATTTAGTATGGAATTTGTACCACTGATCTTTTTGTAGTGCGATAGTCAATTTTCCACAAGGTGACGTCATTTGAGTGCTGATTCTTGGACGACGTGGATTTTACTTTTGTTTTTCCATTTTTAAACTAGTCCGTATAATCAAATTAAAATAATAGTTTTGAGTTCTATGATAATAAAGTAGGTAATGAAATTAGCTTAATATTAACGCTATTTGAAAATTAGAAATGTTTACAATTACCCCCTATTAAAAATTAAAAAAATAGATTTTTTCGATGCCTCTGATTCAGACTGGGGAAGATTGGGGACCCTGGGCCCGTGCTCAGTGTGCACAGTGGGAAAGAGAGTCATGAAAGGTATCGGGTGGTGTGGTGTTCTGCATTTTCGCCGATTTTTTTTTTTTATACTACGATGGTGGCAAACAAACATGCGGCCAATTATATTACACTTATACATTTATTTTGAATTCTTGAAAATACTATCCTATTGGTTAGGTTAGATTTGTTTTATAACAATCCTAAATCGTTTACGGTTTCAGAGGATCAAGCATTTTTTTTCATAAGTCGTTTATTTTTATTTTATTTATTTGGGGCATCAACAGCAATACAATTTGTAATAATTAACAATATAGTACAACAACAAAAGCCAATAAAAGATGTCCACAAAAATACAGTAAGTAGAACTAGTTACAAGAAAAATTAAACAAACATGGTATGCTCGATCAGGTTAGTGCGCATGTGTGTGTGCGTGGGTGTGTGTGTGTGTGTGTGCGTGTGTGTGGAAATGGAAAGGGATATTGAATTAACTATCATCTGAGCTTAACATTAAAGAATGAATACGCTTCTTCAATGTCGATTTGGTACAGTCAAATAAGTCAATACTGCTAAACAGTTTATTATATTGTCTAATGAACCGAATTAATGGGGAATTCTGTGCATAATTGGTGTTGACCGTTGGAAGGCTAAACAGGGCACGATTGGCGTGACGGGTTCTTATTTTTGGCACAGAGAAATTAATCTCTGCTAGCAGCGCGGAGCTATCGATGCGGCCAGAGAGAATGTCGTATAAAACACACGTGTATGTACCTATTGGGAATTTATCAACGGACATGTGCGTTGCAAATTGTTATGCAATGTTGGAGTAATGAACGCGCCTTTGCTATGTTGTCTTGAAATATTTTGCAACATTTTGTGTTGTAAGTATCATGAAAGAAACAATAGAGATAAAATACTGTTGTATTGTTGTCATATGTTTTCACCGTGCTGCTTAAATTCCGCGTGAGAAGTGTTGATGGGCGGATGTTTTGGTAATGACACGCAGGCATGAATTGTAATGGGTCTTAACACGTTCACTATCTCAGTTTGACATGTGAACCATATATGTCTCTGTAATAGAGGCTTCCCGGGGCCTCACACATTATGGGACACGGACATTAAAGAGTCGTTGCGGCTCGTGATACAATTGAATTGGCCAAGTTCCGGTACGGGGGAACAACTGGCCAAGTTCCTTTTTTAACAGACTTCAAAAAAGAGGAGGTTCTCAATTCGACTGTATGTTTTTTTTTATTGAATGTATGATGTATGTTACGTCAATTATGGACTGAATACTTTTTTATTTGAAAGAGTGCACTCCTGAGGTGGTCCGATTGTCACTGACCCCGGGAAATCGAGGGCAACCCTCAAATATTATAAGCACCAATAATGTTTTTCATGTATATTATAAAGTTTTTCAAGTATTTGGGTCTGGTAGTCAAGATCTCATTATGCTGAGCTGATGATGGAAGGTGCGACTCCTAAATGATTAGGAGTTAACGGATAATTCTTTAAAATTGTTGTTGTATTATTTTTAGTATGCCATCCCATCATCGCCAAGTCAGAATCTGATGATGGGAGCCCAAGGAAATCGAGGGCAACCCTCAAATGTTACAGGCACTAATTAATACTAATAATGTTTTTCTTAATTAAGTATATTTTATACCTAAAGTTCAATCATCGTCTGAGGATGGAAGGTCTTAACGGTTAAGGCAAATATGGTCCGGCTTGTTTTTAAACACTTTCGCTTAATATTATAAAATGATAACGTGAGGAACGAAAAGTTTTCCCTGTAAGACTTCAATTTATTTTATTAAATTTAGGTACGTCATAAAAAAAACATTTATTTCTGAATTTAGCCAAAAAATATCTGATGTGGCATATGACGTCAACTGAGATATCTATTAAGCGTGTCTTTGAACCCAATTAAGTTAATCTGCCGTGTATTAGGTAAGCCCGATTATCGATAAAGTCGTTTGAGTAGGATATGAATTAAATACGCAATCATTGGCTTAATCGTCTGATTAGATACGTGGTGTCGTGGAGGTGTGAGGTGAAACTATCGAAAGTATTAAAACGCCAAATTTTGGATTTTTTATAATAATATTGTGGCAAAGTCCTTGGCAAAAATAAATGCGATCCACTGTAATCTAAGGCTGCTTGTCCGCTCAAGCGAAAATTAACCAATCAGGGCGCGTCTTGGTGAAGCCCAAACGATGTGCATTTGAATCTAAGGAATGTGATTGGTCAATTTTACACAGCTCCGCTCCAGTGGATTTTAATTAATTTGGATTTAAGAATGATTTTTATTCACGCTTAGGCTGATAAGGCGGAATAAAAAATCATCGTAAGTAAATCCAAATATCTATTAAACAAAAAAAATCGCAATAGTCAAATTCTCTCTGGCAGAAAATTATCCTTCAATTTTACAGAGAATTGTTTGTGTAGAATGTGAACTTTTGAAGAGGTCGTCGTCTAGAATACTTAGGTTTGTTTTATAACAATTCCAAAATGTTCAGTCAAAAATGCGTTTTTGTGCACTATAACAAATTTTAGATCCAATATTTTGCCTTTATTTACCGTCCCCTCCCGGTCAAAGCCACGACACGACCCAAATTCCATATTCGGGGATCGCCTTACATGTATTGGGACTCCAGGCCGGTCACCCTCACCCTGGGCCGTGACGCGGGGAGAAAATCTCACTTTCTGCCCAAGGCAAGATGTGAAACTTTAGAAAAACCACGGGCGGTAATAAGTAAGGCCTCAGATCACATATTTTATGGCCCATATTTTCAATTCGGGCCGCTACCACCTGCAATCTGGGAAATTCACTAATACACCGCCGTATTAATGTAATGTGCTATTAATGTAAGTCTGGCAGCCACTGGCTCTTAGGCTAAAACGTGTACTCATTCAACTCGTGCACATTCTGATATCGTAAATTGGCTGTTCACTTCACTGGACCATTATAGGAATTGTGAATCATATTGAGATCGATAAAACAAGGAAGAATCTTAAAATAACATAATTGAAATAATCTTTTTCCAGATGCGTGGTACCAGAATGCGAATCTCCACCCCACAGCTTCGAGACAGGAGAATGGGGGCTGTGGGCACTGGGTAAAGAGGAGAGCTGCCACCGTCTGCGGCCCACGACAGACAACGGCACATGCTCGCAGAATGCCTTCGATTCAAACCACACCATCACTTGCGATGCCTTCGTGTATGGCAGTCATGATACCATCGTTTCTGAGGTGAATATTGTCTAATGGATAATACAGTGGAGTCAAAGGCATCTCGGGCTGAATTCTCACTTACCTCATTGGTGAGTTGGGGCTAAGATATTACGGTGGAGTCAAAGGCATCTCGGGCTGAGTTCTCTCGTACCTCATTGCTGAGTCGGGGCTATGCGTCCTGGGCAACGGGGACTGCTGCCACCATCTACGGCCCACGATAGACAAAGACACATGCTCGCAGAATGCCTTCGATTCGAACCAGTGCAGAGGTGAACTTTGCCTTATTGGGATTTCTTTAATATATTATCAGTGGGGGCTCATCTTGGGCTGAGCCTTGTGTACCAGATTATAAATTAGCATTTACATATTTTTCTGACAGATTTCAATAATTTTTATAGTCTACTTACATATCTTATCTAATTATCTTATGTTCAACGGTAAGATCAATAATCTTGAAGCATGTATCAAGTGCAGATTATTTGGCGTAATTTCATAAGCCAATTAGTACATTGCTTTAAGCACTAGAAACAAAAAGAGGGAATTTTGTTTACAATGAAGCGAAAAATTAAAAAATTTAATGGTTCAGACAGGATTCAAACCTGCCTTTCCAACGGCTTTCCGGGCCAACAAGGGCGTCCTACCAACTGGACCACCGAACCAGATGTCAGAGCCATTGAATCTTTCAAACAGTTGCTTCAACATGTGCCTTAGGGTGGCATCGTAGCACATTGTAACTAATCGATTCTCAACAAATTTGAGACGATGGTGTCGACGATAAAGTCTAAATATTTACGGTAGATGGCGCTACGATGCATGCCACCATAAGGCATGTTGAAGCAACTGGTTGAAAGATTCAATGGATTCAATATTTCTAAATCTGCTGCTGTTTTAAATATTTTCTTCGGTTTCCGCGACTGTCACATTTAAATGAATAGTGTTAAAAGTAAAATGGCAATCTGGGAGTTTTCTTTCGGCGGTTTTTTCTCCTCAGTAAGCCTTATTAGTGAACCGCTGGTGGATGTTTTTAAATAAAATAATTAATGCCCTTCTGGCACATGTGTAACTGATTTTACAAATTAGGACCATCTGGTATGACACCTTCATTTTGAATTCATATAAAAAATTGGTAGTTTGTACAAATGTAACTTTGACAGAGAAAAAGTTGTGTTTTTCTCAGTCAACCTTTGACAATGGTAACTGGAAAGCTACCGAAACGTTAGAGAGGCTCAAACACATATGCGATATAATCCGTTTAGATTGTTTTATTTAAATCTGCTGTTTTTAACCGACTTCCAAAAAAGGAGGAGGTTCTATGTTTCACTGTATGTATTTATTTATACTGTTACAGTTCAACCTGGCGTGTCAAGAATGGAAGCGAACGTTAGTGGGCACAATCCACAGCGCGGGTCTTTTCGCCGCCCTGCCCCTCACCGGCTACGTGTCCGACACGTGAGTACAACTAACATGCTTGTGTCTTTGGCACACTGGCGATTTGAGGGCGAGTTGAAAGCGAGGCGAGTGCGCAGCGAATTACCCGCGAGCACTAAACGAATTCTCATCTCGCTTTCAACTCGCCCGCAAATCGCCAGTGTGCTCTCACCGTTAAGACGGAGTGTCGACTAATAATATGAAAGTAGTTTATGCACCAGCAGCAATTAATGATGGTTGCGTTTATCACGTGATAAATAAGTGACAAAGAATCCTTCATTCTTGCACTCATACTTGTCAAAAAGTGACGGATGCATAAACTACTTTCATATTAGGTATCAGTCGACACCTTCCGCCCGTATTCAAGAGAATAGATTTGTAGATAAGTCCGGTCTTGGCGGAGTACCTACTTCTAAAATGAAGAACACTACAAACTTGGCTTCATCAGCGGGCAAGTGGCGTTAGCATGCATTATATGTAAATGCAAGTGTGTCGTAGTTTTTTGTCTATCGTTCATCATCATCGTAGAAACCCTGGCTCCGCTGAGCCCGTTTCCACCAAAGCTGCGTTCATGCATAGTTAGGGCCTTAACACACTTGCGATTTACGAGCGAATTTTGTATGACGGCGATCACGCAGCGGGATCGCCGCGACGCTTATTTGTATAGAAAACTCGCTCGCAAATCGCAAGTGTGATAATGATAAGGCCCTTAGAGCCTTAGCCTGGCGATTTGTAGGCGAGTTCAAAGCGAAACGAGCCGTGGTTTTGCCGCGAGAGCGCATCGAGCTCGCCGAGTGTACAAGTGTGTGGCGTCAAATTCAAATTCAGTTTGTAGATTTTTCTTGCAAATAGTTTATTTATTATTAATAAAAGATTTGATGTTCTGTTTTAGACAGGGTATTTATTGTAGCAAATAGTTTTATATAAATGTTAAAACAATAAAGATAAAAATTGAAAAATTTAATGGTTCCAGACAGGATTCGAACCTGCGACTCCAACGGCTTTCCGGGCCAACACGGACGTCCTACTAACTGGACCATCAAACCAGATGTCAGAGCCATTGAATTTTTCAATCAGTAAAATAAAAAAGATCATTATATTTATTATATTATCTATCATTAGTAGACTATCTAAACGTTGCGTTCTCTTACATCTTCCCCTTTAAAACGAAATCATACAACTTTTACAGAGCGCGGTAGACTATCTAAACGTTGCGTTCTGTTACAAGGCTTACTCGCAAAGCCCTTGTGGATGTGGATGGATGAGCAGCTTAATGTCCCGCTTTAGTACCACCACCACACCAGCGGAGACATTTGTTGCTAATAAAACATGTTAGATGCCAATTTATTTATTTTTATTGGTTGGTTGATGCGTTGTAGGAGCCGTAAGGAAAATTGAAATTGTAATGAATTGGTATTTATAGTCCCATTTTCAGATCATGAAAATACAATAAAATTACAGAATTAGATTATAGTGTAGGCGATAAAAACAAACGCCTAGGTAGTGTATAGAATTTTCATCGGGAATACTAGGAAACACTACTAGAATCAATAATGCTCAGGATTCTGTACCCCTACCTACTACAAGTTTACAGGGACAGCACTCGCTAGCGAATACGTAAACAATTTGTATGGAAAATTGTATTTCTACAAAGTAACCGGCAGTAGGGTGCTGTGCTATTGTCCATACCTACAAATCGTTTACGCTGTCGCTACTGTCGCTAGCCAGTACGGTCACGTAATTACGTTAATTTATGGTATCTTAGTAAGGGTACAAATAACCAGCATACAGAAAACAAGAAAATGAAAAACGATTTTTGAAAACACCTAACTCGACAAGTCCCAAAAGTGGCATATTTGCAGTCCAAGTACCTACCTAATGATGTAAATGTTTCTTGCAATCTTTGTTGTTACAATAGGTATTATTTATTGATTGTTTAGTGAATTATTTTCTGCAACAGATTAGTAACGGCTGAGTGAACAACTCTTTTATGGTCTCTTTATACCTATTCTTGTCTGTTTACTTACCTACATTAGAATGATATTGTTTTTTTATGCTTCGCGCAAAGCCACAACTTGTAGTGAATGCAACTTCAATATTATTGGCTGAGAATGAAATAGGATTTATTTAAATGTCCCATATTGCATGAGATTTTATATACTCTTGCGGTTTGTACGCATATTTAGTGTTATCAAAGTTATAAAATACGGATCATATCGGATGGGAGGAGTTTTTTTTATTTAGGTACCTTTATTTTTTATTGCATGCGTCACTTTAGATTAAACATCATGTAATTTTGTGGCCTGCTCAAAGTGCTCAGGGGTTTTTATGAGTTTGGGGGTCCCCAAATGCGGGTCTCCGGGGGAGCATGTATAGTGATTTGTCTGTAGTGTCGTAATTATTATTGTAACTTCATATTTATTATTGTTATACAATGACATAGAATCAGACACGTAAAAGTGCCCTCGAGGCCTACCTGCAGAATATAGATTTGAATTTTACATTTTTTTAATCGCATCGGCCTCAGCTAGTGTTGCCGGGAACACTAAAATACTCTTTCATTTGTCCGAATTCATCATCATTCCGAATTTTTTATAATTCCGAAAATCATGGTCTGATTTTTTTTTTTGGAAATAACATATATCCCTAATCTAACCTAATTATAGCGGAACATAATGATCCATGGAAAAAATAATCGTTTCGTGTTGTTTCATTTTCGGAATTTTGAAATTTCAGAATATTGATGGTTTCCGATAAATGCAACTTCGGAATTTTTGAGCGATCCCAGTTATGCCAACGTTAGCTTTAAGAGGCCTTATTCCTTTTAAAAATATTTTTTTCATATTATGACAAATATATTGATAATCTCAACCAACTTTTTGAAGTGAATAATACTTATCCCCGAGTTCTAGAACGTAGCTATTTCATGCTTTCATTGCGTGCAGTCGAAAATAAGTTGAAAAAACTAATTTTCCGCGTGAATTTTGTAAAATTCGAGTAGTTTTTGAAACAAAATTTATCAATGAAAAATTCAAATTGTAGGTTTCCAATACATACCTACCAATAATCCTAATAGCCCTGTTCTAGGCAGTAAGATCAATAATATGTTAAGAAACTTGTTTGATCATAGAGAAAAATGTCTAAAACGATCAGCATTTTAAAAAGAATAAGGCCTCTTAATAAAACAATTGGTCCGCAGATTCGGGCGGCGGACGGCGTTCGTAGTAACCGCAGTGATGTCGGCGCTGATGGGACTGATCCGGTCCTTTTCCGTCAATTATTCCATGTACCTCACCTTCGAGTTCCTTGACTCCATGCTGGGTTCTGGCGTCTACAGCACCGGTTTCATCCTTGGTTTGTATCTCATCTTATTTGACCTGTACTATTAAGTCAATTTCTTCTAAGTTGTCGTGCACTGTCGTGTTTGACGACGCGGTTGGCTCAGTTTGCAAGCACCTGCCTACTGAGCGGCGGTCCCGGATTTGAATCCCGGCCAGGGCAAATATTTGTGTGATGAACTCGAATATTTGTGCTTGGGTCATGGTTGTTTCTATGTATTTAAGTATATATTTATCTATATAAGTATGTATATCGTCGTCTAGTACCCATAACACAAGCCCTCTTGAGCTTAATTTGGGACTAGATCGATTTGTCGGAGTGGTTGTGGGCCTGGCTAGGTCGACTCTTTCACCACTTCTTTCTTTTTGGCGGACTGAGAATTCTCGTTTATGGCCGCTGTGTCACAGATTTGATGAGGACTGCTCATTGCGTTGGAAACCGCCCACGAGAATGTCAAGTAGAATAGCTAATGATAAACTAGTGTTCTACCGACCTTTTCCATACGGTGCCACCTTAGCAAGGTCGTCGCCTTATACATTTAAAATGGTACTTAAACCTTTCTTTACACACATCGCTCGCAGTGTTTGTCCTACGATCGCGCGCGGTTCACTCTTTCAAGTTTCACACGTTCAATCAAAAGAAAGTACCTGAGAGCCCTAGTGCTTGTATCAATTATAGTAGAACGCGACTAACCGAGAATATTTTCATTTATTTCAGCGCTAGAAATGGTGGGCTTAAAGCGGCGCGTTCTTGGCGGTAACATGATATCCAGTTCCTTCGCTATGGGCCAGGTGGTACTCGCCCTCATAGCTTGGAAGATCCCATACTGGCGCACTCTCACACAAGTCATCTACGCGCCCTCCCTAATTTTCTTTTTGTACTATTTCCTCATTGAAGAGAGCGTGCGATGGCTCCTAAGTAATGGCAGGAAGCAAGAAGCGGCCAAAATCATCCATAAAGCAGCTGCGATTAACAAGAAAGAGTTGTCTCCGGAAACTCTGAAAGCACTCTCAAGTGACCCCGTAGAAGTTAATGTTAACGCAGGTAATGACGAAGACAGAGAGACGACAAGTACGAGTGAAGAAGAGCCTCCTAAGCCATCACTGTTAATGCAGGTGTTGAAGTCGAGGATAATCATGTCCCGTCTCTTCATTTGCTCTTTCTGGTGGATCACCGTGACGTTCATCTACTACGGGCTGTCGATTAACTCCGTCTCACTAGCTGGAAACAAATATGTTAACTTTATCCTGACGTCTCTGGTGGAGATTCCTGGCTACGCGCTCAGTGTGCTCACGCTGGACCGGTTTGGCCGCAAGAGTTCTATCATGACTGCGTTCTTCGTTTGCGGCACTGCTCTCATAGCTTTGCCTTTCATTCCTAACAGTAAGTTGTTTCTTTTTTTGATATCTCTATCATTATCGCGTAGCATGGTAAACTGTAACTATATAGAATATAATGAGTCATAAAACATCGATAGCTGTTGATTTATTTACCAAAAATATCTAAGTACTATTCGTATGTTTCTTAGTTTTAGAAACCATTGATTATAACGTAGTCACTTTATTTACGAACATTTTATACCGTAGTGTAGAATGTATGTAGAAGTCCGCTAATCACATTTCCAGACTTGGCGTGGCTCCACACGTGCCTCACGATGCTGGGGAAGCTCTGCATCAGCATGGCTTTCAGTTCTATCTACATCTACACGTCAGAGCTGTTCCCCACCAAGGCGCGGCACTCATTGCTGGGTACTTGTTCCATGGTTGGAAGAATTGGGTCTATTTTGGCTCCTATGACGCCACTACTGGTCAGTATTGCTAGAAGAAAACGAACGCGTAATAACAAGATCACGTCAATTGTATATTCTTATGCGGAAGTGGCGCTGATCGAATGGTGACTGCTTATACCTAGTATAAAATATCAGTAGAATTTTTGACATACGTAGTTATTGGAAGTAGAAATGACAGGGCAGAGACTTTTAACGGATTATATCGGCCCTGTGTTATCTAGCAGGCAAAATTATGAAAGCTACCGAATCACAATAAATAAATAAATAAATATCGGACAACCCCACACAAATCGATCTAGTCCCAAATTAAGCTCAAGAAAGCTTGTGTTATAGGTACTAGACGACGATATACGTACTTATATAGATAAATAAATACTGTAGCGGGGGTGCGTACGGGAGTGAAGGGAAAGCCGACCTTATGAACACTATCAACGTATATTGATGCACTTAACTACATAGTACATACAGATAAGTCAGTCGCGACGTGTTCCCCATAGACATGGGGAATAAATAACGTCACGGTGACAAAGTCACAGTGAGTCGCCGTCAAAAGTTGTCACTGTGACTTTTCACAAAGTAACAACGTTACAAAATCACATACGTTCCTACCGTTCCTAGCGCAGTCTGTTACTCAAATCACGATCACGACAAACGCCGTGAGCGTGCCGTGGCGCGCCTGGCGCGTGAGTACTGTGACTCAACTCGGCTCTAATCGGGCTCAGTCGGGAGAGTTCGGAAGTAGCGAAAATCGGCTGACGCCTGCTGCCTGAGAGCGAGTGAAATAGCGTAAAAGGTATCAATGCTTTCTCGCTCAACACTCACCCGTAAGTAGGTACTAAACTGCACTTAGTGGCGTATCTGTTCTTAAAGTCTATCAATAATAATAGACAAGGGCTGACCTTGGCCGGTCCGAAACGAATAGCTACGAACTTTGTTTACATTTTTTGACCTTCACTAATTATTCACTTTCGTTCGGTGCAATACGTTTGCAATTTTCTATTTGCATAAAAATTTTTTCTGGACCTTTGGTGTGATAATTGTGGCGAAATTTGTGTCGTTTTTGTAAATAATATTAGTGTAAATATAAGTTAGTGTACAAAATAAATTGATAGGGGTTTTCGGTACGGGATGTTTGATATTAATAATTAGCCAAAACATACGTATTGACTAAAAAAAACAGAATGTACTCTAGCTGATCTCTACCTCATTTCTTATAGTTAAAAACCAGCGACAATAAAGTGATATGAGTAACAGGCGTGACATAGTCACGTTGAAATAACAGTGTGAAAAAATAACGTTGATTACAGCACCGTGACTGACCGTTACCGGTCATAAATATCATACAGTGAAACGAGTAACAGGCGTGACAAAGTCACGATGACTTTTCACTGTGACATTTTTGGAACGGGATCGCCAGTCACTGATATCAAAAAGTAACGGTTTTCCCCATCTCTAGTTCCCCAGCCAGTTTTAGAAAGAGAACGGGACTGGAGCGGAAAGCGGAAGCACGTTTGCCGGCCGTTACTTAACATAGGCGCGTAGTTCAACAGGGGAAGCAGAGGGCTATATGTAGTAACAGTCGATTCCTAAGATTGTACACAAACATTTTATACTAGACGGACCTCATGAAATCGGGAAAAATCTTGCCTGCGCGAAGTAGAAATGGTCGTTGCACGGAACAGCGACATCTACCAGGATCTTCAAGTATTAATTTCCTTCCGCCTCACGTCACTAGAGGGCGCGAGTAGTCCCGCTGTCGTGCTAAATGGGTTTAAGCGTGCATTGCTTCTACTCCACGCGAGATGGCTGTAGTGGTACCCCGTTTTCTAGTTTTGGTTCGCTTCAATACTTAAATACATAGAACAACCATGACCCAAGCACAAATATTCGAGTTCATCACACAAATATTTGCCTTGGCCGGGATTCGAACCCGGGACCGCTAGCTCAGTAGGCAGGTGTCTACAAACCGAGCCAAACGCGTCGGTACCCTAGGACAATGACGGTATTTTCCGCGTGGTTCCAAGTGGTGAAGCCGTAATGGAGACCTGTTGGTTTGTTCTTTGATCCCGTGCAAAAGTACGCGTCATCTATCATCTCACAGGTATTGTTACTAAGCAGCGCCACCAGGTAGGATGTGTCATTTTTGGCCATCAACATCAACTGCTATCATGGTATAGCCAACTGACTAGGCCAGTATTCGATTCGACCCACGACAGCTTAGATAAGTCGTTTTCAAAGAACATGTAGGTACTTTGTTAAGGGCTATAAATAAAACAACTTAATTTATTCCTCTTTGTGTAACGAGTGATTCCCATTTGTTCCATGGAACTGTGACGTCATGGTATAAAATAGGATTTATTTTGCCAAATTGTTCCATAGAACTACATACTAGCTTTTCACCCCGGTTTACTTGCCAGTGACGCACTGGAACAAAATAATACTACTCTTTTCCCATGCTGTTCCATTATGAAACAAAATAGTAATTAGTTTTCCCAAGTTGTTCTATAGAACTTCATACTAGTATATTACCCGACTTCACTACTATGCAGGCGACCTTATCACACCTCAGGCGAAGTAATAATTTTAGTTATCTAATCAGTTTTACAATAAATTTTGTAACTTCAAAAAATAAAAGTTTTGTTCGTAGAAATATTTTTGTAAAGCCTGCCAAGTTCCTATTTAGAACTAATTTATTTTAATGGTAATGATTTTTTTGACAACATTTTTTAATAGATTTTTAATGAAAGATTAGTCTACTTTATTATGTGTTTTACTATCATATTTAAAATAAAAAGGAAACTAAGACATCATTTCATTGATTATATGAAAATAAATGTTGGGTCCTTGCTTTGAGTATCTACTACAGTCTGGAGTCTACACAGATTTGTCATGACTCAGAATGGTATTTATGACTTCACACCAAAATGTTTGCGGGGGGATGCTCATCAACAATTTATGTAAATGTAGTTGGCTCTGTTAAATAAGAACAAGCTTCCCAAGGTTCTGTCCTGCAAAAAAATACGTTTTCACCTCACCAGCTCAAACATGGCGATTTTGCTGTCAGATAACAGTGAACAAAATGCGATTTTGTTTCGAGCGTGAGTAGAAAGTAGCTTTTTAATTTTTTCAATATCTGACCACGAATTGTCATTCTTCAGCCAAAGGTTAATTATAAAATTCTAATCATTTGAATCTCGATGCACTCTGTTTCTTTCATATGTATATAAAAGAGAGGGATAGAAACTTATCAATTTGAAATTCGATTTTCGAATCCGACCTCGATTGAGAACAGTTCGGATACGCGTTATACCTACCAAAAAATTCTTTAAAAACACCCGAAAAGGTTTTAATTGCAACGTATTTTTTTTTCTTTATTATATTTTTATTTAACGACCGAATATTAAAATGATTGTGCCTTTTATATAAAACAATTGATCATTGCTCAAATATAATAAGATTTTTCACCTTATTACTTATTGTAAATTATATTTACTTATTGTAAAATATAATTTATAATTTCGCCATTTATCATAGATGCATATTCGAAACGTACCTTAAAAAATATCGAGTTCATATTGTTATTGTTATTTTCTTTTGCATATATTTTGTTTGGTGTTTTAGGAGTAAAAATATTAATCAATGTATAAACAAAATCTCGTAATATAATAATGTATTTATAAATAAACACGTCATGTATCTGCTAAATCTTCCAATTTGATCAAATAATGACAATAACCGTGTTGGTTGGTTGATTATAATTTCAATTAAATTGTTATTCCTTTTTAAGCAGCACTTATCTATTTTCTGATTAATAATATTATTGAAATCAGCAACAAAGACTATAAACATAGGTACGTTGGAAGAAAAAACACAAAATGTCGAATATGTTCTCGCTGATGAGGTGAAAAGTTGTGTGTGCTACACGAGAGCAAAGTTTTTTGCATCTCGTGCTGTTGAGTCCCTCGCTACACTCAGGATTCTAACATAGAATCACTCGCTACGCTCGTGATTCAAACGTAGAATCCTTCGCTTGCTCGGGACTCAAAATCAGCACTCATAACAAAAAACAACTTTGCTCTCTTGTTGCACAAATAACTATTTCATAATTACTACAGCTTTTCTCTAACCCACACAACAAATCATCATCATCATCATCATCTCAGCCATAGGACGTCCACTGCTGAACATAGGCCTCCCCTTTGGACTTCCATATATACCGGTTGGAAGCGACCTGCATCCAGCGCCTTCCGGCGACCTTTATAAGGTCATCTGTCCATCTTGTAGGTGGACGTCCTACGCTGCGCTTGCTGGTCCGAGGTCTCCACTCGAGCACTTTTCGGCCCCATCGGCCATCTGCTCTGCGTGCTATGTGGCCTGCCCATTGCCACTTCAACTTACTAATCCGGTGAGCTATATCGGTCACTTTAGCTCGTCTACGGATTTCCTCATTTCTGATTCGATCACGTAGAGACACCCCGAGCATAGCCCTCTCCATTGCTCGTTGAGCGACTTTGAGCTTTGAGATGAGGCCGATAGTGAAAGACCACGTTTCGGTGCCGTAAGTCATCACTGGTAACACACATTGGTTGAAGACTTTCGTCTTGAGGCACTGAGGTATGTCGGACGAAAAGACATTGCGTAGTTTCCCGAACGCTGCCCAGCCGAGTTGGATTCGGCGGTTGACCTCTTTCTCGAAGTTGGACCTGCCTAATTGGACCACTTGTCCTAGGTAGATGTATGAGTCAACAACTTCGAGTACCGAGTTTTCAACAGAGACTGGGATGGGCACAACCTTGGCATTTGACATGAGTTTCGTCTTGTCCATGTTCATTTTTAAGCCCACCCGTTGAGAAACTCGATTGAGGTCATCGAGCATCATGCTGAGTTCCTCCATCGACTTTGCCATGACTACGATGTCGTCGGCAAACCGAAGGTGAGTGATGTATTCGCCATTGATGTTGATGCCAAGTCCTTGCCATTCCAGGAGCTTGAAGGCGTCTTCCATAACGGCCGTAAACAGTTTCGGGGACACAACGTCCCCCTGTCTTACGCCTCTTCTCAATGGAATGGCCTTTGTGCTCTGCTCCTGAACTCGGACCGACATGGTGGCGTTACTATACAAACACTTCAACACTTCAATGTACCGATAGTCAATATGGCATCGCTGAAGTGACTCGAGCACCGCCCATGTTTCCACCGAATCGAAGGCTTTCTCATAGTCCACAAACGCTAAGCATAATGGCAAGTTATACTCTTCAGTCTTCTGTATAACTTGCCGCAGCGTATGTATGTGGTCTATGGTACTATAGCTTCTTCGGAAACCGGCTTGTTCGGGAGGCTGGAAGTCATCAAGTCTATGTTCGAGACGGTTCGTGATGACCCTTGAAAACAGCTTATAAACATGGCTTAGAAGCGTGATGGGCCTGTAGTTCTTCAATAGGCTATTATCACCTTTCTTGAAGAACAGTACCACCTCGCCTCTATTCCATGCTTCAGGCGTTTTGCCCTCGGACAAGACGGAATTAAAGAGCTTCTGGAGGACTTTAAGTACCGGTGTTCCACCCGCTCTCAGAAGCTCTGAGGTGATTCCGTCTTCGCCCGGCGCCTTGTTGTTCTTAAGCTGCTTCAGGGCCATCCTAATCTCGTACAGACTGATGTCCGGGATGTCTTCGGTATAATGTCGGGACAGCTTGGCTCTTGGATCACCTACCAAGCTGTCAACGGGCTTTGCGACTGAAGTGTATAACTGACCATAGAACCTCTCGATCTCGCCTAGAACCTCTGCTTTGGTCGACGCTATGCTGCCATCTTCCCGTTTCAGCTTGGTCAGCTGGCTTTGTCCAATAGACTTGTCCTTTGCGAACACTTTGGAGCCTTTGTTCTGCTCAATGGTCTCTTTAACACGGTTCGTATTAAAGAGCCGCAGATCATGTCGCAAGGACTTCGATATACGTCTATTAAGCTGCCTATATGACCTCGCGTCATCGGGAGACTGCAACTGTAGCGAGCGTCGTTCAGCCATGAGGTTTAAGGTTCGATCAGACAATTTCTGAGGTCTATCTTTACGGCGGGGTCTGAAAAACTTAGACCCTACCGCGTGGACAGTTTCCACTAGCCCGTCGTTGATCTCGTCCACTGAGACAAAGTTCTCCAGACAAGCGAAGCGGTTGGAGAGCTCGAGTTGAAACCTCTCGGGGTTTTGAATATGGGCCCGAGTAGGTCGGAGCGTAGACTTCATCAGACTGGACCTTTCCAGTTTAACATTGATATTCAGTGTGCCTCTTACGATTCGATGATCACTGCCGGTCTTTACCCTATTGATCACAGACACATCACTGAAAATCCGTTTCTTGTCGGTCATGATGAAGTCAATCTCGTTTCTCGTGGAACCATCGGGACTTATCCCAGGTCCATTTCCTGTGAGGCGGCTTCTGGAAGAAAGAGTTCATCATGAAGAGTTCCTCTTTCTCTAGAAAGTCGGCCAGCCTCTGTCCCCTAGGGTTCCGTTGCCCGTATCCAAATTGCCCCACTCTCAACTCATCACCGCTGTTCTTGCCCACCTTTGCATTGAAGACACAACAAATAAGAAATAATAATTGCCTCATAATTGAGAATTAGTTCTTCTGGTTGAGAGTCCATTTTACAACAATGTCATGATATGTTCAAGACTAATCAAAATCACAAAGACTAATCTAACTGACAGTGTTTTGAGTGGCCAGTTAATGGTGATTGATAAGGTAAAGCATTTATTAGAATATATAATCGTAAAGAATATTATTTGCTATTTCATTCTAACCTGTCAGTTCCATGGAACAATTTTAAAAATCAAGTTTGCCATGTGTTCTATAGAACAACTTTACAATACTGCCATATGAGTTTGTTCCACAGTATTCTAGTTCTATAGAAGAAATAATATTTGGCAATCTTTTAAGTTCTATGGAACAATTAAAAATTAAAATATCACTTACTTCTATGACGTCACAGTTCCATGGAACAAATGGGAATCACTCTGTGTAACGAACTAACTTTCGGAACACAAAGGACGTGATTGGTAAACGACCCAAATGAGCGTGACCTTATTCTTAATCTACCTCACAGGGAAGGTCGGGATTGCCCTGACGATGTTGGGCAAGCTATGCATCAGCATGACGTTCGCATCGATCTACATCTATACCATAGAGCTGTTCCCGACGCAAGGCCGGGCTTCCTGCATGGCATTCTGCTCCACGTTGGGCAGGACGGGCAGCGTGTTGGCCCCTAGTACACCACTATTGGTTGGTCAGTCAACTGGTGTAGTTTTGAAACTACTGTCGTTTGTACTCTCTAGGAGATTGTCTCATTTGGAATCGTAAGATAGTTCTAGGGTACTGACTATTGTAGTTTTTCATCGTATTTAAATTTAGCATCACCTTCTGCCGCATGTTGGGTTAAATACATTAAATTATTTTAGTATTTTATTAATTAGGTAGGCGTGTTGGCTCCTAAATTACTTAATACCTACACCACTATTGATTGGTCAGTCAGCTGGGGCGTAGTCAAATAACTGCACTCCTTTGTACTCTCTAGTAGATTCTCTAATTTGGAATCGTATCGATATTTCTTGGGTCTCAGCAGTATTGTTTACTTAAATGGCATTCTTACTCCATGGTGGACAGGACGGGCGGTATGTAGGCCCTCAATACACCGTTATTGGTTGATCAATGATCAGTCAGTTAGCATATATACCAAACCATAGTCATTTGTAGTCTTTAGGAATCGTATGACAGTTCTGGGGATGGGGTGGGGAGGACTGGGAGCCTGCTGACGGTTAATACATCATTATTTGGTCATGTCAGTTGGTGTATAATTTACGAATCCACTGTTATTTATAGTCTGTAGTAGATAATCATACATATCCTGAGATAGTTCTTGAGTTCTGACTACTTATAGTGTATTGTGTCTTTGCATCACTTCCTTTATGTTTTCATTTACGCGACAATCCTTTCATCCTTGCTCACCACTCAGATAATTGGCAGTCCACAACTGTGCATTTTACTAGAAATTTTCGCTCTCCATCAGGTGATCCGTTTCCTCGTTTGCCCCCTTTAACAGAAAAAAAATAATACTCAACAGCAAAATTTTACATAGGATTTAGGTATTTAACGCTGAACGTTTCTAAGATCTACCATCTTATATGCAGATGAAGTACATGGAGTCCCTGCCGTACCTTCTCTTCGGTATCATGGCGGGCTGTGCTGGCGGTCTCATGCTGCTGACGCCCGAGACGCTGCGACTGCGGCTACCAGACACTATCGAGCAGGTAATGTATTTTATTATGCTGTTTACTGTACGGTGACTCCATAGTCACCATACCGTTCGGCGTATTCACTCAAGAAGCCAAACGCCACTGAGATGGTCTGACCAAATCCGCTCATGAACTAGATACTGTTTTACACAACAAAGTCCATGGCGCCAAGTATTGCTGATCTCAGCGGTAAAACCTTTGAGGTGGAGTCCATCATAGCCCATCAGGTGAATAAACCGCATTTTGCCATTTGATCGATCGATGGGGATCGGTGATCCAACATAATACAACGACAACCAGAGTTAAAATGCACTACCTTCATTCTAGAAAGTTCTCCCAATTCCTTTTTACATAAGTCCAATCATTTTTTCTATGATTACAGGCAGAGGCTATGGCGATCGCCCCGCACACAAACAAGCGAACAGACATCTTCGTGGATTAACCTGAATTAAAATGTGATTATTTTAAGGTAGCATTGGAACAATTATATCATGGGCCACCGTACGAGCCTGTCACAATACCACAACTTGTCATTCAAACTTGTGTGACAGCGTTAGTTATTCTAATTCCATTCGTTGGTTACAGGGTCCTACGGCTAGGGTCCCACGACAGTACGAGGTCCTTTAATATATATATATAGCCACCTAGACTCGCTTTTGCCAGTTTACTCTGTTTTTTTTTTGATGGCTGAATACGCAGGCGTAGTTGGCCGTCGATCATAACAGAGCATAGTCAAATAGGGCCCTACCCTCGTACACACATGCTGCATAAGAGCTTATATAGTTCTTATTCAGCCAATCAGCTGTGAAAGGGCTGTGTGGGCTACTTGTGTAGTTTGTAAACGTGATGAGATCGTGCATGGCGTCTGCTATTGTTTTAGCGTTCTGAAACCATATCGCAATCATACAAAATCATACTAATGGGGTTTTCGGTGCACTAATGATTTAACACTCGGCCGACAGTATGCGTCTAGCAATCCGTGCACCGAAAACCACGGGTATGATCATAATCACATATCTACCAGTGAGTACTGGTAAAGCCTGACCAGAAATATATGAGGATTATCAAGAGGGAGCTATTTATAAGATTTATATGGCAACAATTTTGCAACCAATCGCAACCCACTATAATGACATTAGTTTAAGTACCTGTCAGTTCTGCTTTGTTAACCTCGTAATATTATTTAATGGAATGCTCTCTCTTCCTGACTGTTTTTCGTGTAGTAAACACGTGTACACTTTATTTATAATCTTACGTTCACGGCTATGAATAGTTTTCGGCATTTCCTTTGGATGATTTTAAATATTTGTCTTTTAAAGAAACCACCACGAATGGCACTGTCGTTGTTGACAAACCATCATAAAAATCATTGCCAGTGTAAGAAATTAGTTTCAGTGAAATTCCGCAATATGGCGCATCCTCATATATTTCTGGTCAGGCTTTACCTTATAAAGATGTGTATTAACAGGACCAGAGTATGAAGTTAATACAAAGATAATGTTTAATAGAGATATTAATGCTTCAGTTTATACAGTGAACTATGGACGAAATATAGTCACGTAGTGATAATATTTGTTTCAGTAAATTATATTTTACGAGATTGCTTAGTTTGTGGCTAAGTGGATAAAATTTTATTAAGAGTCCGCAGCAAGGTCCGCTCAACTCCGCGTTGAGATCGCGCGCTTACGCTTTAAAATGTTGTTGTTTCACCTAGAGGAAGACAGGGCGCTAGCAGTAAAGCGAGAGCGCGCTAGGAGCAAAGAGTATGTAATCACTACGTTTTAAGAGACGGGAGTGCCATACAAAAAGCGTGAACTCGCATTAGTATGAAACGGGGGCGAAACATACTGCCAATATGAAGCCGCAAACGATATCAGTGTCAGTGTCAACTCATGACATAATGCCAACATCAAGAACAAAATAGGGATGTCACATGTTACACAAATTATCGAATTATCGATATCGATATCGGTATTAAAAAAAAATGGTTCAGGCGGGGTTCGCATTCGCACCCGCGTCTCCAACGGCTTTCCGGTAATTTAAATCATTAAATATTTCGCTTCAATGTAAACATTTGGTTTACTTTAGGTTACTGACTTCATAAAAAAAAACAAGTGTGCAAATAATTTTATTTCGTTCAAACTTTGCTTGGCTTGCTGATAAACATAGACGAAAAAAGCCGTTTCATCACTCCAGTCTGTGCTCCAGGTTGGAAGTTCTGCAACACAAATAATACAGGGTAAACAGAAAATTACAGAGTAAAAATGAATCTGTTTGTCCAGATGAAACCGTACCATTCATAGTCCATTGAAGATTTTTCGTAAAATATTTCTGTGACCATAATCTAACTCAAACTGGCATAAAAAGTAGTGATAATAATGTCTTATCCTCTCATCTGAGACGGCTTTAACAGCTGTATTCAAGTGCACACTTTTGTATAAGTACACATACCAATAGGCTTTTGCTTGAAGAAAGATATTCCGTGTTTACCCAGGTATTTTTCACTTCAAATGAAAATTATCGATAAAACTTACATACAGCACTATTGTTTACATACGTATAAGGGTATGTATTTTTTTACCCGAAATACCAAGTTTTCAATGAAACTTACGATTAACATGGTTATAACACGCAGTAATTAAGTATATTTTTTACTTACCGATCTTCGAACGGTGGAAATCTTGCCATGAATAGTCTTTTTTGACCGTCCATTCGACACGTTTTCATTCTGCATATTTCGCACTTTTTCCTTTTCAATCCACTCATTTTTGCAATTGTGATTGTCTTGTGTACCTTCTAGACGACCACTACACCCAAAGAATGCAAATTATTAGATTATTTGTGAAATTTGAATTATTTGAAAAGATCGCAGAACCTTGACAGAAGTGACAGACTACACAACAAAATAGAAAGTAATAGAAACGTCATCTAACATGGCATGGCGGACAAAAATGGCGGCTGAAGTACAACCCGCCTAAATTCGATTGTCGCCAATTATCTAATGCTTTGTAGGTTTCAACGTTCTTTCAAACTTAGGTAAAAAATTCACCTCCGTTTCATACAGCCGTTGTCGATCGTTTTTTACCTTGAGAGTTGCGCGAGGCTGGCTAGGAGTAGCTATGATAAGGGCGGTGCTTACCGCCGCCCCCCCGGACCGTTCCCCGCGCTAGAGTAATTCGCTGCAGTTTCGCAACAATTTTTTGTAATTTATTTTAAGGTTTTCGTAGTTACGCTCTCATTTTAAAACTACGAGATCAATTTTGATAAATCTTTTTTCTTATCAAACTGCATAGTTTAATCGACACCGGAAATAGGTTTTGACTTCAATCTAAACTATATTTTGGTCGTAGTATGCCGCCGAACTGAACAACTTTCTGCGGTCTAAAAATGCAAAACTTGTACTCGCTCTATTTTCTTTCTATTAACATTTCAAGAGTCATAAACTAGTTTTAGCCCTAGATATATCTTATCTCATTATATTTAGAGAATTTCATGATAATGTGACATGTTATATTAAAATAAGGACGTAACTACGTTTGTATGAAGAATCGAGCTTGCTGCGGACTCTTAATCTTGGCGTTTTTACCAATAAGAATATTTGGTGAAAGCGTTTCTTTATTTAATTAAAAAAATAATATCAAAAATTACCTTTGATAAAAGTATATAATTATTAGTTTGACATTAGTAGGTATATTATATACAAATGTCTAAACGCCTAATTCAAGTCATATAATATAATGTCTATCATTGGGATATTATAATTACTTATTATCCTTTTAGTTAATTTTATTATTTGATGAATGAAATTTTTATTTTGTAATATTTTTATATCTTATTATATTTTTTTACGAATGTGATATGAAATATAATAGCTGAATACCTACATTAGTTGTAATCTTAGTAATGATGATGCAAATTGTGATTTTATTTTTTATGTCTTTTGAGGAAATATAATTTATTAATAAATAAGAATGTTTCATAGAAAAAACATGATTTTATTCCAACAGATAGGTTAAAATTTCTTTTATAGTTAATATTATTATTTACAGTAAATGGTACTTTAACGAACTCAGGTCAGGAGACGATTATCAGATCGTAAAGTGAATTTCGTGTCATTTTTCCATCGAGCCATAAACGCGGTCGTTATATACACCGAATGTCGGAAGCAACTTGCATCGATGGGCTTCTATTGTGGGACTTAAACTCGACGTGAAGGTTGAGTCATGAGTCCGTCTCTCACTTGTTGCGTCTTGCTTGTCGACTCAGGCTCATTGTTCCATCTCGTCTGCACGTTGAATTTGTCCCCACACTAGTAGGGGGTACTCCTACCGTCCCTGTTATGAATTATGGCTAAGCGAGGGCGCCGAGGCAAAGGTGGAACGTTACGAGATACAATGTAATCTCAATATCCATTGGTATCAAAAGACCCTGCACTATATTGATGTGTCTGTTTAGTCCTATGGTTGACTGGTAGAGAATGCCTTAAAGCATTGAGCCCGCCATTTACACTTTTACTTGTGTATTTTGTGCAATTAAGTTTAAATAAATGTAAGATCTGAGTATAACCCAGGACAGGAAGTCCTATTTCTCAAGGATTAGTTAGGAATCCAAGTGTTATCTTTCTCTATGATTTGTGGAAGGAGTTGGCCTGCGCAACAGTGTCGGGAAGATCCCGGCGGAGGGTCTCTGGAGTGGTGAGGGTCAGTAGTGCTGCCGTCAGCGCCGCGGTGCCGAAGAGGAGCGTCGGGAACGGTGGCCACCAGGCGGCCTGAAACATTTACACGTAGGGAAAAGTTGGGTGCAGCTGTAAGGGGTGGGATTTAACCTCATCTAGATTCTCTATACTAAGGGTACTAAGTACCCCAAGAAGCTTTAGAGGTCACGCAGCGAGCGGGCATTTCGAAATACGTCAATTTTGCACTTTACCCGTCATTTCGTTACTTATTTCTCATGTACGGCAGAAAGTGACAGGTTCTTTAATAATTTATCTATCGCGCCATTAACGCGACTATCATACCCCGCTGGTTTTTCCAGGACACTGATATGCTCCTCTGCTCATGTGGTTATCGCGTCCAGAGAAGAAATACGTCAACTAACTGCCAAAAGCAAAAGGCAGGGCAGGCACGCAAGTACTCACCAAGAGCGGAGTGAGCGGTGCCAGCACGGAGCCAACTCTAGCCACCATGGAACATGCTCCCACTAAGCACCCTCGCGCACTGGTTGGCACCAGCTCCGATGTGTACACGTAGATGCCGTTGAAGCATATCGATATGCACATCTTGCCGATCAGGAATATCACGATCAATTCCGTTCTGGCAACTGAAACCATAACAGGGACCACTTAAACTATGGAGGTTTTTTTTGGGTTCTTTATTTTGAACGTTTTTTCCAAGTTTTATGATGTTCGCGATTATCACGTGAAAAAATCGGCCAGCTACGACTTCGCGCGACCAGCGGAGCGGCGAGCGGCGGCCATAGGTGGACGCGGAAGATCCAAGCGCGGTGTCTCGCTCACTCCTATGGCAGCCACTCACCGCTCCCCTGCTCACCTAGCACAACTAGGCTTCGCGACTTTTGTAGCACTACCCGTCACTCTCTCATATTACTGCACGGAAAGAGACAGGTAATTATCTCGAGCTAGAAATAGTCGCATGTGACTTTTGTGCTAGAGGTGCTGGTCGCTCAAAATTGTGACCAGGCCTTAATTATTATTTATTTATTTATTGAATCACATAAAATGTAACATGACAGTTCATACACCAAAGCGTTACACGGATTCTTAAGCTTAATACTTAACTAAAACCTAACTAACTTACAACTACAAGATAATTATCTTGCTCTTTCTCTAGCACTCTCTTCCATTCGGTCATCAGTCTCGCTATCCCATCCGCAAACAATCAAACATCGCATTATCAAACGTTTAGTCTTAGTTATTATTTAAACACCTTTATAGACCCGCAAATTCAATCTATAACCATCCCACCTTTAGGAACAAAAGATTCAGTGACACAAGCAATGCCACAACACAGGAACCCTCCGAGCAAGGTGAACTTCCTCCCGATCTTGTTCAGCAGATAAGCAGCGATGAACTCGCCGACGAGGGTGGCGAGCGAGGACATAGCGAAGTTGGCGATTTTATTGCCTGGCAGAGCGACGGAACCGATCAGGAGGCCATAGTAGACGAATGCAGCAGTGAACCACCACCAGGAGCAGACTAGCAATCTGGAAAATATAACATAGGTCTAGGTACTGAACGCGATCACTTATCGCTGGGTTGATGAAATCTAAGTATAGCCATCAGGCTAGGCATCTAGGCTAGCTCACACAGACAAACTCAGTGCAAAATATGACTATTAGAATATCCAGTCGCCAAAAGGAAAGAGCAAATTAGAGAGGAGAGTTACCGTAAGAGACTCATAAAGGAGGAGACATAAAATACAGACCATTACCTCTTAACCAACATCGCAGAAGAAAATAGCAGCTTCGGATGGAACTTTTCTTTTTCCACTTCAACATTTGCGTCGAACGCTACTCGCGAATTGTGGATAGCGTCTATCACCTTCTTTGGCAAGTCTAATCCGTTCCACTTGGCTATCTTCCGAACTAGCATTGCGGCCTTCTCATTCTTTTCATTAACGATCAACCAGCGCAGGCTTTCTTCAAGAAAAAAGATGTACGCGAGGAATATGAACGCGGGGCAGTAGAGGAAAAGTTGGAAGTGCCTCCAATAGGGAACGAGCCAGACAATTAGAGTGAGAAGTAGCTCCCCCGTGGAAATCATTATACCGAGGACGAGTGCGCTGATGATACGTTTGTCCTTGCCAACTAGCTCTAGCACTGGAACGTAAAGATAAAAATAAGGTTAAAAAAGAATAGATACGGCTTATATCAAACATATTGTAATTTATACGAATGATGTCTTAAGTAATTTTCAAAATATTGTTGTTAAATGAGTTTTGTATATGTATATCTAATGTACAATGTATATTAATTGTGGCCAAGGGATGTACCTACCTGCCTGCCTATACATAAATAAATATAAATAAATATCGGACAACCTCACACAAATCAATCTAGTCCCACAGTAAGCACTAGTAGGCTTGTGTTATTGACTAGACGACGATAAACATACTTATATAGTTAAATACATACTTAAATACAAATAACATCTATGACCCAGGCACACATATTCGAGCTCCTCACACAAATATTTGCCCTTGCCGGGATTCGAACCCAAGACCGCCTGCTCAGTCGGGAGTTGCCTAACCACTGTGCCAACCGCGTCGTCGATTCATACATACATTGCTTGTAGAAATAAGAGCCTGTTGGCATTGCCACAGGAAGGTTCTTAAGTAGCATTTAAGTAGTAACCGCATACTGCAAAGTGCACAGTGGGGAAGGTCCAAACAAAGGTGGATGATCCAGTAAAAATGACAGAATATTCTTGGATGAGAGTAGCGCACTACCAGTTACTTAGATACTAGACCAAGGTCTTTGTGACGTGGACGAGGCTGATACAAAATGGCAACACTTACTTAGTACAAAGCATGTGGTGTACGTCCCAGTTACCAAGGCGGCTTCTAAAAACTCCAGAAGCATATAAAGAGGGTATCCGGTCCATCCAGAACCTGAAGTCAAGCTCTTGAATGCTCCCACTACCAGCCCCAAGCCGCTGACGATTATTGACTTCCGTCGGCCCCATCTACAGGATATTTTGATAACTATTTAAGGGCTTCGTGGCATCGAATCCACTATGCTTTGTTGACGCATAAATTGACGGTTCGAATTTTGTAAAACTCTGTTTTTTTAGGTGAGTGGTGCCGTTAGCGTCGAGCGGCGTCCGTACGTGGGAGCGGAAGGTCCGTGCGGTGTCTCGCTCACTCATATGGCTGCCGCTCACCGCCTTGCTGGTCGACAAAGTCGTGGCCGGTCCGTAATGGCTGCCGCTCGACGTTGACGGCTTCGCTATCCTAGGCAAACTGAACTATAGTTTACGTTGTTAGGTCTCAAAAGAGATTGACAGGGAGGATGTGCGAGTGGAGGGGCTAACTTCAGATGCTAATAGCAATATAACAAAAGATATGAGCCTATATTTATTTATTTAAACTTTATTGCACAAAACAAGTCAGTATGGCGGACTTAATGCCAAATGGCTTTCTCTACCAGTCAACCATAGGGTCAAACAGAGATACTAGAAGTAAGTGCAAATCGGAAATCTAATTTTACAGAGAGCATCTAGGGTACAAGTAAATATAAATATATATATTATATACATAATAAATATATCCATACTTAATATTATAATCCATACTAATATTATAAATGCGAAAGTGTGTCTGTCTGTCTGTTACCTCTTCACGCTTAAACCGCTGAATCGATTTTGATGAAATTTGGCATGGAGATAGTTTAAGATCCGAGGAAGGACATAGGATAGTTTTTATCCTCGAAATTATCCCTAAAAAGATTGAAAAGTGAGTAAGTAATTCAGGATGACATTGATGACCCTGTAGGAAATGTAATTATTAGACCAAAAGCACAATTGCTCTTACATTTGCTTAGGCGCTTTTAATAATCCCTTTTATTTTTAAGGTGATTAGGTGGATATGGATATCTATCGTATTGTACGAAGTTGCTTCCATACTTCCAAGTTCCACGCGGACGTAGTCGCGGGCAAAAACTAGTATATATATATATTATATAAATAACAAATAATGAATACAAATATACACGGAAGTCTACAACATGGGATGATGCAGGATGGCTATTCGGCCTATACATATTATATATATGTATAAACTGACCTGTCTGAAACGAATCCCATGAGAGGCATCGAGACCATCACGCCTACGTTGTGGATTGTGCCCACTAGAGTCCTCTTCCATTCTTGGCAGGCCAGGTCAAACTGAACAATAAACCAATGTTTGTTACGTTTGTTACATCAAAATTATAGAGCTAGGTTGGCTGGGACTGCAATTTTTATTAGCGCGGGTATAAAAGTTATCATGATCAGGTATTATGATATAATACCTGATCATGATAACTTTTATTCTGCGATACATATTATATTTAGGTACGACCGATATTGATATATGCCACGATTAATATAACCCGTAGGTTTGCAGCAAGGTTTTTGATAAGATTACATGAAATAGCTTTGGCGTAACATGAAGATTCTTCCCACAGCTTCACTAAAATTTGACGCCAAGACAAACAAAAAAAAACCGGTCAAGTGCAAGTTGGACTCGCGCACCGAGGGTTCCGTACAAACACTTTCCATCCTTAAGTGGTTAAGTTAAGTTTGCACCTGGTATGTATAGCGCTCCATACAAATGAGGTGCAAAGTTAATGCAACCAATCCCGTTTGTTGTATGGGATGTTGAGAAATGCACCACTTACATTCCTCTATCTAGTTTACGTAGTAACACACATATTCAACTAGTACCACCGCAGTGATTTTTGTCATACTCTGTGGTAAAATAAAATAGAATAGAAAAGGTTGTGTCTCTGTATTAAAATTCTAAATATAGTAAAGTTTAGTAAAATAAAAGATAAAAAGTGCATCAGTTGTATATTTATAAACAAAGCCCTCCTCCCAAATATATATTTCAAGATGGGAGTCCCCCTTAAATATTTATTTTATTTTATTTTTAGTATTTGTTGTTATAGCGGCAATAGAAATACATCATCTGTGAAAATTTCAACTGTCTAGCTATCACCGTTCTTGAGATACAGCCTGGTGACAGACGGACGGACGGACGGACAGACGAACGGACGGACAGCGAAGTCTCAGTAATAGGGTCCCGTTTTTACCCTTTGGGTACGGAACCCTAATAAGCAATGCGTTAGGGCCATATCACACTTGCGATTTGCGAGCAAATTTTGTTTGAAGGCGATCATGCAGCGAGTTCGCCGGGAGGCTTATTTTGCATAGAAAACTCGCTCGCAAATCGCAAGTCTGATAAGGTCTTTGGATCTGCGAAACGACCAAGCGATACTTTTTAAACCAAGGACACCAACGCTTAGCAAATTTTACACAAATTTTACGTGAAATGTGTTTTGGTGAGTATTACCTCAGCGACTATAGAATTCCTAGATCCATAGACCCATGCATTACAAGGCTCGGACTGGTTGGTGAAGCTGTGTACGGTGCAGTTGCCCATGATGCCACTTGCAAGGATCGGTCGGGAGCAGCGAGGGTCAGCGGCAGGCCACCAGGGTGGGGTTGACGGCGTGGGGCTCGAAGACTCACAGCTTGGCACAGCGCATCTGCAAAATGAAGCAGGGGAAATTATGTCACACGGATGACAGCACCTCTAGCACAATTGTGACACGCGATTCTTTCTCGCGCGAGGTATACTACCCATGTCTTTCTGTACAGTACTGTGAGCGAGTGACGGGTGATGATATGTCGCGTGACATAGCGCTACCCGTCACATTTCTGCACAGAAATAGACAGGTATACGTACTTATATATCTCGCGCGAGAAATAGACGCCAGTTAATGTGGTTTTCCACCGGCAGGGCGAGACGAGACGCGACGCGGCGTGAATTTCTTTTTTTAATGCTATGCATGAAGCATAGTGGTGCTAGACGGGTAGGTCACACTCCCGTCTCGCGTTTTGATAAGATGGACTGTAGGTAGTGAAATTTTTGTGTTGTATATGGAAACCGTTTCTTTTATGTTATCTACCTGTACTATTATAAAATTCTAAAAAACTGTTTTCTAAGGAAAGCGGTCATTATTTCAGCACAAAAATCTAAATTTAACTCATTTTAGTACACGGATAGCTGGACATACAGAGATGTTTATAGTCCTATAAACTTTTTACCCGACTGGTAAGGAAAAAAATACGCGGACGTAGGTAGTTTGTCCTAAAGAAGGTGCACTCTAGGAATAAATTTGACTCCACGCTATGTGAGCAAAGCTATGACAAAAAATTGCAAAGTATTTCCTGTAGTTTTACAGCTTACCAACGTATCAAATTATCTGAAGTCCAATTGAGTGGGTGAACTTCTATTGTTTTAAGAAAAAAACTTGTATCAAGAAGCAATTTTAATCTAATTCCCTGTTGACATTAGTCCGTTTCGCCCACTTAGCCGTAATGCCCTAACCAGCTCATCAGACTGATTGCAGTGAATTACTGCTGAATTGCTGCTAACCTGTGTACGTAATCACGGCTATTGATGCTAAAATAAGAATCACGATGAACCAATTTTATTATTAAGTGCTTACATAGAGCAGTAGGTTCATAAATCTACAGAAATTTCGGTATTTAAGCACAACATTCTTGCCCACGTGATTCTTCTGCGTTTCACACGAGTTTTAATGGAACCAGTCCGTCCAGCAGAACTACGCGTCGCCACTCATGTCGCGCGGCAAGGCGCTACCCGTTACTCTCTTACATGACCGCACAGAAAGAGACGGGTATCCCGCGCGAGAAATAGTCGCGTATGACAGTTATGCTAGAGGTGCTGGGGAAGGTTGATCAAACCTTTTGATTTCGGACTCTTCTTTCTACAGTATTGATTTTTTATTTTATTTAATATACACATTAATCGTTTGCATGAGAACTAGATTGTGCTACAATTTACCTTAGTATTTAATGAAATTACTTTTATAATGTTTCCCATATAACAAGCAAGACTCGTCTACCTGATAGGGAGCTTTGATCCCAGAGGGACCAAGTCTTCTGGGCGTATGGAATACCTACGTTGTAAACTATTCTTATATTTACTTAGTCCATACCAATTTTCGATTTTATCTTGGACCCACGGACAAATGGAAGACTCGTCCAGGGACTCTAACTTAATTTATTGTCATAAGCAGGGATCGTAAAATGCGAGCAAAATCGCAGAACTGTAACGCGTGACTCTTTCTCGCGCGAGATATACTAATCTTTTTGCACAGAACTGTAAGAGAGTGACGTGAGATAGGTACTATGTTGCGCAGCATAGTTAGGGTTGCCAACCATACTGTTAAAAACAGTATTATACCGTTTTTCACTACATTATACTGTTTACTGTTGAACAAAAATAAAGTATACAAAATACTGTTTTCAGCACCATAGGGCTCAAGTATCCATAGACCTGTAGGGCTGCTACGTTTAATCGAATCACGATCGCAATCCCTAGTGCCCATGTATGTGATTTGGAGCATTATGAGTTACCGCCTGTGGTTTGTCTAAAGTTTTACATCTTACCTTGTCAGGAAGTGAGTGAGACTCGTCTTGCATAAGTCGTCATGTTATGGGTTTAATATTATATAAAATATGCATTTAGAACAAAAATATCCAATACAGTTAATTTTTCTGAAATACTGCTTATTTTGCTTCTCAGACTTAAATATACTTTATTTCTTGTAAAAAAGTTGGCAATCCTTTGTGCTAGACGGGCAGCGACGGCGCTTCTATGAATTTTGCACCCCATCCACAAAATGATGGACCAAAGCCCGGGCGCGTCGTTGCGCGCCCGCGACCCCGATACAGCGTTCAAGGGCCTCATCGCTCGCCATAACGCCCGCAAGTCTCCGGCGAAGCTATGACGGCTAGCCGGGGCTCTTAGCAACTTCGACGAGTCTATGAATTTTGCTCGCATTCTACGAACCCTACACCTCTAGAGCAACTGTCACAAGCGACTATTTCTGTCTCTTTCTGTCCAGTAATTTAAGAGGGTGACGGGTAGCGCTTAGTCGCGCGACAAGAGTCGCGAAGAAAATTTGTGCTAGGCGGGCAGGTCATAAATTAATTTATAATTTTCCATGTTTTTTCTCGCTCATTTAAATGTACTTAAGATTCTTAAACCTTCATACAAAGATTGTTACTTAGTTACGCTTACGGTTTGCCTAGTTTTCACTTGGCTTAAACATTGCTCCTAAACGAAGATATAATCCAAAAGTTTGTTTTTAAGTTGGAAATTGCGATTTTTACGTTTTTTTAAATGTGCATATCTCCGTAACTATCTATCCTAGAAACAAAATATAAAATGGAGAATGTGCATTTTGCATTTTAAACACTGACTAACCATCCTGGACAACATATCAAAAACTCAAAACTACCGGACCGTTTGTAAGGTCAAACTCCTTTATTAACTGGATTAAGCAACTCTAACATGTTTTTTTAAAGACGTGACTTGAACTGTATCAGGGCTGGTTAGCCCTCACTACCAGTAGTCGGACTTTGTGTGGGAGAACCCGCTAATGGGATTATTTTCGTGCCACAGGAGTAATTTTGGAGGTGGGGTGACGCAGGCGTAGGTACTGGGCGCATGGACTGCGTCGTGAATAGACTGAACCGAATATGTGAGTCACGAGTGTAAGTCTCAGAAAAGGAGATGATGGGTATGTTGCCGAGGCCATAGTTTTACCAGATGTTAGAGTGATGATGGTCTATGACGAAGCACACTCACTAGGAAGATGCTTGTTGATAAACTTACTTACCGTGCATCCTCAGCGGCGGCCGAGAACACGTAGTTGATGTTGCTCATGGCGGTGAACAAGATAGGGAGCATAGCCAGTAGATACTGCCATTGTTGGAACCTTCCGAAGGACGCCATTTCTCCCAGTGACGTCACCGGGCCCGCCGGTTTAACGGTCACACTCATCGGGAACGTTTGAGGAGCCATCAGTATTCCAATTTCAAAATTCGGATTTCAACAGATTCCGAAAACATTTGCTGATGTTAATGTCGAGAAAGAGTTATATCAGGTTTTGATGATCAATAATTAACAAACCACCCATAAAGTTATAAGTACTTATTATAATTTTCACCTTTAAATAATTTGTCAATTTTAAAGCCCTTGATTTTTACGGAATTATCTACTTAGTAAGAAACAATAATGTACCTACATTGTAAAGTTTATAATTATTTTTTTAGTAACTAAAGTATCTCGCTCTAAAGCATATTTTTTTGTTTTTTTTTTTAATTTTTTGCTTCTGTATATCTGTGTAATTTTTTGCTTCAGTTAAAGTACCTATATAATATTAATTATTTTTTTAATAGGTACAGCCAAGTTCCTAAATATATTAATTTAAGTAATTTTTTTATCAAAAATAGGAACACACGTCTTAATTGTAAACGGCGGCGTAGAGCCGTGTTCAGATATTTTGCCCATAAATTTATGAACTCGACTGTACCTACAGCTGAAAAGTGGAGCTCTCTTCTGGCATTGCTGTAAAAAAAATACAACTTAGATTAGAAAGAAGGACTATACCTAACCTACTTACCTAAAGATGTAGTGAATACCTAATAGTTTTCTATCGTATTTCGTCGGAGTCGAAGTTTCGTTATAGCATGTTTTCTCTATCAACTTCGGTGAAAAAGTTGAGATGGAAAAACGAGCTTACCCGACAAAATACGATAGAAAACTATTATTCCCTATATCTGTAAGCATGCTCCATCCTCGGCTATATCGTCATTTGTGAAATCGCGGGAGCGAAGTCAAATGTGGGTAAGGTAGATGCGTATGCCTATATTTTTGGACTATGAAATTGCAAGTTCAGATAGTCGGAAGTACGGAAAATGGTATGGTTCGAGAATTGTATTATTACTGCAATGCAAATTAAAATCTGGTTGAATTATAATATTTATCATACTTAACAATAGCTCTTAATCATTTATTTATCCCCTGCCAAAAATTAAAAACTTTAAAATAATCGTGAGTTAATTTATTTAACTAGCTATTACTTTTCCATTCAGCCTTCACAAATTGGGATTGAAGATTTGTCTGTGGCAACCAATTCTGTGATAAAATCTAACCACCGTACGATATGGGCGTTCGTCAAACCCTCGCGGTTAAACTTGACTGAAGGCTTTTCTAGGCAACCTGCTATTACGCCGAGTTCGACAACGTCAACCAATCTTATACAATTATGTCTTGTTTAGCTTAATAATGTGAATATCTTTTGTATATCACAATAGACTTTATTGACATAATCGCATGATCATATGTTATTTTGCTAGTTATACAATATTCGTACTATTAGGTACTTACAGTCGGGAAATCTTTAATTTAGGCTCCACTTTGAACTTTGTCACAATCACACAAAGTTTAAAATGGGTTTAAATTTAAAGTTCTCGACGGTAACTATATCTACTTACGCTTATATTAAATTGAATACACGAAGAGGAAGTTATTCTCATAGGTAAATTTAACTTTAATTAGATCTTACCGGGCACTGATAAGTTGTACGTTGTATCGGCATGGCCATCCCGGCATTGTTTTAAAATTTAAAATTTGGTTTTAACTATGTAATTTCGTAGTTCGTTTCGTGTCGTTTCGTAGTTCTATAACTCTAATTTAAAATTATGATTAAGAACTATTGCTGCACGAAGTTAAGTTACCCCAACCAGAAAAGAGGAAAAAAAACAGTTAGTAAATATTGAATTATAAAACGGTTAATTTGATAACTTTTCAGAACTTTTATTAAGATACTATATTAAATTACTTTACTTAATTAGACCAACAGTCTCTAGAGCTTGATGCATTCAAAGTTGAACCGCAAAATTGCTTTATAGTGACGTAAGCATAATTATATTAATAACTCTTTTAGACTCTTTTTGAGGAAGCTAACTGCCGCATTGGCACCGCTTCTCGAGGGTAGGCTATGCATGTTGGGTGGCCGTTACGCATCCAAAGTACCTCAGCATGCCCGATTGTGCAGATGACGATTGAACGAATGATCCCACTGTACGAAACCTACCCACTTTCCACTTATCTACTTTTGATGCTGACTGTACATAATTACATAAGAATCTTGCTAGCCAAATAATGTTGACAGATATTTCCTTGTGGTATCACCAGTAATTGTCTATGATTTAAACAATTAAGTAAGTGGGTCCTCTATAAGTAATTTTGATACTTTATGTACTAGTTCTAACATTCCGATCGAGTTGTTTGGCATAGTACTTAGGTGATGGATTAATATGGTATTTTCGAGCTAGGTCTTATATACACTAGGGTCATTCCATATGAAAACAGCTGAAATTAATTATTTTTGTTGCCGCGTGGTCACAGATTCCAATGAAAAAAAATGAGGATGTAAGTACCATGACACATTTAAGCACAAAAACCGTTGTCATATTTTTTTTAAATACTTATCTTTTTATCGGCACCCATCCAAAGTACAGAATTGTGTCATTTTCCTACTCCCACAAATAATGATGAAACTTTGTTCAGAAATTATGTACAAAAATGGTGTTAATTGAATATAATTCCTTAATAAACATAGTATCCGATATGCATTATAACTTTTCCTCCAAATACTTCAGCATAAAATACCAGGTCACTAAAAATCATTAAAAATTGGCTCATTTTCGTGGTATTCGGATAAAAATCCTGACTTTTGTATTAGACCTAGGATTTTATTTTATATCACGGCTTCAGTAACAGTTAAATTCTAACTATTAACATAGATTTTAGATGGCAAAATGTATTATATAGTATTAGAAAACACGTACTGAAATTATTGAAAAATAGAAACGTGTTCACTTTGGATGCGAAAAAATCCTGGTTTCAGTGTAAATAAAAATTTGAATTTACCACAAAATGATAGATCATATGCTGAAATTAACATCGCAACTTGATATTATACTGTTATTTTTGCTACGTTATGAGATACGATTTTTTGAAAATCGTAAAATATGCAAATCTCATAGTTAATAAAAGTGTCAAACCCATAAAACTGCACCTAAATATTAGTTATTTCTTAACTAAATTAAAAGAATCACTAATAATAAAGAAATACTTATATAGAAAATTACAAAATTAATTTAATTCTTACTTCTACGTTTCGATAACTGCCTCCTAACTGTCACAACTTCAAAAGTTTGTGATGTTGAATAGTTCGAGTCGAGCTTTTAAAGTGTAGAACGACAGGCGTTCGAAATGATGGGATGATCTAGTATTTTTAATCATGAGTAAATTCTCGAATCTCTCTGTTAAGCTTGATTCTGAAGCTTCGACATCTGATTTGATACGAAAAAGAATGTAATGCCAGGTATCCGCTCCGTACAAAAGGCGAACATCGCTTGAGGGGTTAATATGTGACTTTCCGCGCTGTCCTTTGCAAACTAGCTTTTCGGATTATTCTTTTGATGGTGCCTCCTGCACCATCACACGGGCTTTTCTCATGTGCTGTAGCAAAGAAGGTCCAGTCTGCTTGCAGTCCAAAATCTTCATCATGGTAACACAAATTCGCCATACGCGATGCGGCTCCGTCACTAAAGTAATGAATTTATTTGATTGGTTCGTTTAATGTTTTCAATAAATTCCTTTTGGAATGCATACAATGTTGTGTTGTGTGTCAAATGATCACTGATAACGCACAAGGTTTTGCATTGAACTACACCGTCTTTTTTAAAATACATCACGAATGGGTGCAAAGTGGCCTGGACCTGTATTCGAGTTCGGTCAGGTCATTCGTCCAATGAAATGATTGCACTTCATCTTGAATAATAAACGTAAAGTTTTCTAAAAAGTCCACTAGTACTATACATTCACTATCATCAATCAAAATTTAACCCTTCCTTTTATGACAGAACTTAATACAGCTTTATAATAAGAAAACCATTATTTATTGGCGATAACCATAAAAAAAACGACTTTACCGTACTTAATAGTGTTCTGCAATATTTACGATTTTCAAAAAATCATATCTTCTTACCAAGCAAAAATAACAGTATAAAATTTACTTGCTACGTAAAAGTGAGCTTACGATCTATCATTTGATGGTAAACTCGGATTTTTATTCACACTGAAACCTAGATTTTATAGTGGCTAAAGTGGACCCGTTTTGATTTTTTTGAAATTTCAATATGTTATTTCTAAACCAAAAATACATTTTGATAACTCTAAACTCACACCAGTTGCTTAGATTGTCATGTTCTAAAGACCAGAAAAAAAGCTAAGTCTTCAGTCTTATAGGAAAGTCAGAATTCTAGTCTGAAAACTCCAAAAATTAGCATATATATACAAATTTTCAGTGCCTCAGAACCCAGTTCTGAAGCATACTGATTAGATATTATAACTCATTGTGGAATCGGTGGTTAGTAAGCTACAATTTAAAATAAACATCATTGTTAGCAAAAGCCTATAAGCAGAGTTCGAACCTAGTTTATGAGAGTAAGAAAATGACAACTTTTCAAACTTCCAATGAGTGCCAATAGAAAAAAAAAATTCATAAAAAAAAATCTCAAGGATTTAGTGATTTCATGCCTCAAAGTACATTCCTGATTTTTTTCAAGTAAATTCAAAATTAGTCAGCACACCCCTTCAGCTGTTTTCATATGGAATAATAATAATAATTTAAAAACATAGACCCCACGAATAGACCACACATCCCTAAACTAAAGCCTTCGCGAAAGTTGACATCGATCGTTAATCACCTTAACAACATTGTCATACCACAGTACCTCTCACAAGAGCTCGACTTCAGCGCACTCCAGAATATAATCTTCACCACAGCTTACACAAGTGCCACATATATAGGATTAGAACTTGAACGACCCACGGGAATCAGTAGTGCAAAAAAGACTAGGAAGCCAAAATGGCAATTACGATTAGAGAATAAAATAAGTAAATACAGAGCAGATATCGGGCGCCTAACACAATATATTAGAGGCAACAGAAGCCGAAAAGTAGTTTCAACAGTAGAGATCATCAAAAGCAATTATCATACACATGCAACATTTGAAAACCCAAATACTGAACCCGAACACTTCCTAGACACACTTAAGCAAAAATTAAACACCGCATCTAGCAGACTTAGGCGATACTTAGCCTGTACCGTAAGGAAAACCCAAAATGCTCAATTTTCAAACAACGAAAGCGGTTTCTATAGGAACTTAGCAGCAAACTCAGCACAACACGGTAAGTCACGCAGTATGGGAATACCCCCTCTAGATTCTATACGACAATATTGGGCGGACATCTGGGAACGACCTGTTCTACACAACCAGGATGCACCTTGGATCAAAGGTATTAACAACACAACTATCCCTACGATGGAGTTTGAGCACATCCCAATTGACACGTTCATACAGGTAATTAAGCGCACACATAACTGGAAGTCCCCTGGAACAGATAACATACACAATTTCTGGTATAAAAAACTCACTTGCACACACCCATTCATCCATAAATACCTAAACCAGTTTATACAATCACCGGATAGTATGCCATCTTACATCACACACGGCCGAACCTACTTATTACCCAAAGATAGTGATACTACAAATCCTGCAAAATATCGTCCGATAACCTGCCTCCAGACAATTTATAAAATCATGACAGCATGCATCAGCGAAATCGTCTACAAACATTTGTCACAACACGACATCCTAAAAGAACAACAAAAAGGTTGTAGAAAATATAGCCAAGGATGCAAGGAACAACTCATTATTGATGCAGTTGCTATGAAGCAGGCCTTAAGGAAAAAACGGAATATTCACACTATGTACATAGATTATAAAAAGGCGTTCGATTCAGTACCCCATAGCTGGCTTATACATATACTAAATATATACAAAATCCACCCATCCATAACTGATTTCTTACAAACAGCTATGAATAATTGGCAGACCACTCTAACTATAAAACAGGAAGAGAGTTCAATCTCTACAGAACCAATACAGATTCAGAGAGGTATTTTTCAGGGGGATGCTTTGAGTCCTTTGTGGTTTTGCATAGCCTTGAATCCTCTATCTGAACTCCTTGAACAATCCCATGCGGGTTTCAGGCTTAAACACGACAGCACACACCACACACTGTCGCACCTTATGTATGTTGACGATATTAAACTATTCGCAGATAATATAACCGAATTATTTCAATTAGCCGATATAACACAAGAATTTTCTAGAGACATAGGTATGCAGTTCGGTATCGACAAATGTAAAGTACACTCAATACATAGGGGACACATCCAAGACAACAGTTACACATTAGAGACAGGAGAGCAAGTAGATCCGATGACTGAACAGGAGACATACAAATACTTAGGCTTTCATCAATCAAGACAGATTCACCAAAAGCAGACAAAACAAGAACTCAAACGAAAATTTAAACACAGACTTAATATAATACTCAAATCACACCTAAATTCACGTAACATAATAAAAGCTATCAACACATTTGCGATACCAATTCTTACGTACTCGTTTGGGGTAATTAACTGGTCACAATCAGACTTAAAAAAGTTCCAGCGCATTATCAACACAAACTTAACTAAACATAGAAAACACCATCCAAAATCCTGTGTCCAAAGGCTAACTTTGCCACGCGGAGAAGGAGGAAGAGGCCTAATAGATATACAAAACCTACATAATAAACAGATAACCACACTCAGACACTATTTCCACAGTAAAGTCGAACAATCACCCCTGCACTCGTACACTGTTCATATCGATGATAGCTACACACCCCTTAGCCTAAATGACAGAAACACTCAGGTTAACGAAAAGATCATAAGCCAACAACAGAAACTATCTGAATGGTCCCAAAAAGCGTTACACGGTAGACATTACTCCGACCTCGGGCAACCATTTGTTGATAAAACATTATCAAACTCTTGGCTGAAGCGAGGAGAACTCTTCCCCGAAACAGAAGCATTCATGTTAGCAATTCAGGACCAAGTAATCGCCACCCGCAACTACAGAAAATATATAACAAAAGAATTAGGCCGTCAGACTGACTCATGTAGACACTGTAACAGTGCTCCTGAAACAATTCAACATATAACAGGCGCCTGTAAAGCCATTGTCCAAACAGATTACAAACACCGACATGATCAGGTTGCATCTATAATCCACCAACATTTAGCACACAAATACAAATTAATTAATAAACAAGTTCCGTATTACAAATATATTCCCTCCATAATACACGAAAATAGCCAACACAAACTTTACTGGGATCGAACACTCTTAACTGACAGGACAATACATTTCAACAGGCCAGATATAACATTTTTTGACAGAACTAGCAAATCCATTTACATCATTGACATAGCCATCCCCAACACACATAATATTCAATCTACAATTAACGAAAAATTAGCAAAGTACACGGATTTAGCGATCGAGCTCAAGCGACAGTGGCAAGCAACTACGGCCCACATAGTCCCCATAGTAATATCAGCTACAGGAGTAGTCCCAAAAACCTTAAAGAATAGCCTAGAAACTCTGAAGATACCATCCTATATAATTGGCACTTTACAAAAAGCTACAATACTAAATACATGCCGCATTACCCGCAAATTTTTGACATCATCTACTATAACGAACAACACTGCACAATAATAATTAATCTATGAATGTTTCATTATGCTTGGCTACGGCCCGCATAATGAACAAAAACCCTTGAAAGAGGAGAAAAAGGAAACACAAATATAAATAATAATAATAATAATAATTTATTGATAAAACATAATGTACAGAGGTGACGATTAAATTCTATACTTAAAAAAACAAATAAATTCACAATTTACATAGCCTGAACTAGGGTTGCCCCTGTGTTTCAGGCAATGGGAAAGCCTTTACATTATTTAATTTCAGTACATATTCATCTATCTTACAGTAATCTTATTATAGCTTAATTACTAAAATTTACACTAAAAAACTTAATTCAACTAAACAAATATTTATTTCATGACAGCCAGTAAGTTCTCTGTATCTTCGTACGTCATAGTTTGTAGTGACTCACGAAGCGCTTTCTTACATTGAGCGAAGCTTAGTGGATATAGGTCCAATTTCGCATTTAATCTATTGTAAAGAAATGGTCCTAGAAATATGAAAAATCTTGTAGAAAAAGCATGTTTTGCTTGCATGTTATAGGAGCAAACAATATCTTTACGCCTCTTGTTTTTATATTCGGTGCTGTAAGGAGTTATGCAGTGCTGCCTGGAATGACTCTACATTTAATTTTTCGCCTTGTATATGGTTAGAAAGTGTAAACATACATGTATGTGTTTGACGTTGACTGTAGTACTGTACATAGTGGTAGAAATTATGTGAGCTGACTATGAGTGCAGGTCAACATACATTTACCTTAGTTCCTTAGGTGTGTACCTTACGTGTGCATAGAAAATCAAAAATATTTTCTAGTATCAAAACTATAATTCCTATTACACAAAGTGTGACCAGCCGCAGATTTTTTTAATTTCCCGCCGAAACTTTGAGTAATATTTCATTAGCCAGACTATACCTACTTTTAATCTGATACCAGATCCCTCTTGATGCCCCTAGTAGTAAAAATGAAAATAACCATTTTTTTCGTGTATAATGAGTTATCCATACTCCACCAAAATATTAATGGTTTAATTAGTGAGTCGGATAGTTTAAGTACACATTTACAAGGGTCAAATAAACACATAGATGTTGTCTGCGGACAACATGAAGGACGGTGACGAAGTAAACCTGAATTTATCGAATTATGTATTAGCCGCTAGGTTTTCTAGGAATAATCGCAACGGAGGAATTTGTATATTGGTTCATAAAAGTCAAAAATATGTAAACCTGCGTGATGTTGAATCTCTTAGTGTTTTGGGAGTTGTGGAGTGTTGTGCTATCGAACTTATTCAACATCAGGTCATAATTATATGTATATATCGTATCCCGAATATGAGAGCAAATGCACTTGCAGTTTTTCTGAGCAAGCTAAGTACCATTTTTAATAGATTCTGTTACGGTAAAAAGGAAATCATTACATGCGGTGACTTCAACATCGACCTATTAAAGAGCACAAGTGCGTCGCTAACCTTCAAAAACCTGTTCACCTCACTCGCTCGGAAAACCTCCGTTTATAGGGCGAAATCTGCGTGCAAAAGTCTATTTTATCCGCTAGCGTGCAAAAGTCATTTGAATTTCGAACACGACGATTTTGATTATCTGTGGTGCATGTAACTTTTTTATATTTAAGACTCCTTCAACGCGTGACTGATTTCATCAGTCGATAAATCTTCGAATAACCAATCAACGCACGCTAATAAAGGGCGATCTGGTCAGGCCGGATAAATCATAATGTACGTATGAATACTTCTTTAGAAAAAAATACACCTACAATACAATATCACGTCCAGAAACCTGGTTTGTGGTTACAGATTTTTAAATTTAAATTTTTTCTACACTTTATTTTATGTTGAATATGTTTATATATATTATTAGTAAGTATTTCAGATTCATTTACATATGTTGACTAGTTAATATATTACCTAAATACAACACAAATTTTAATATTTATTTGTTATGAAAGTTGGAACATAAGAGTGTAATTTCTGAACGCACCCGAGAAAAAAATAATAATTAAAAAGTTGGAAGTTTTCACAATTCACGTAAACAACTTAAATTTGTTCTGTGCAGAATACATACTGTTGTCTTACTTTATAGAAATATGGAAAACAAGAAAGTTAAGCCCAATTTGAAGTCTTTATTCAACGCTAAAAGCCTGCATTAAAACGAAAAAGGATTTGTTATAAACATTTGGAGACGAGAAGTAATTTACCGAAACTTGGCGTTTTTAAAGAAGATAAAGCCGAAATACAAATTACGGCCATATTACTTTTAATTTAAATATGTGTGCTTCTCTCGTATTTATTTGGTTTGGATTTGAGTGTGTTATGTTTTAAATTAGATGTGTTAAATAGAAGGAAAAATTAAATGTGATTATTTTTATGTTTTAATTGTTTTTCTTTAATCTTGCATTTTCCTCGCTGTAGTGAGGTGAAAAATTGTGTTCCGCATGGCTGCAAAATTATTTAGCTTCTCGTGTCTTGAAAGCCTCGCTACGCTCAGGAATCTATCTTTGAACCATTCGCTTCGCTCATGGTTCAACTTAGATTCCTTCGCTCGCTCAGCTTTCAATTTCAACACTCGCGCCAAATAACAACTTTGCAGCCTTGCATAACAATAGTACATTACTGCAGACGCCGGGAAATAAGGGCTTGCCGGCTGAGTAGGTATAGACGGCCGACCGTAAGGGAGGCCGTCTAGTGATACGAAGCCGGCAAGCCCTTTTCACGGCTAAGGCATGTATAGTGCTTTTCTCAAACATATGCAATGAAATAAAAAAATACATCACTCAAAAAACAAATTTAATATCGCGGTAACCGAAGACAATAAATCCGTGATTTTTCAAAATTGCCGCCGTTTTTTACTGACAATTTAGGCTTGCTAAACTATATACATATTTATTATTATACTACTTTTTCGTTACATTTATAACTTGGGTTGAAATTAAAATAAGATTCATTCCAATTGAAGTTAGAATAGCGGATCGCTTATAAGATAAAACACGTTTTTGAACGAAACTTTAGGACAGACATTTTGTCAATTGTCTGTGACATCTGACTCACATTATAACCTTTCTTTCATTTATATAGCAATAGAGTTACAACAATTTGAACAATTTATCAAATTATCACGTAGATCCGCCGATCTAACATATATATTGCATATTACGTTCTACAAGGAAACAACCTAGCATTACCTATAGATATAGATAGGCAGCTGTATTCTACATACATACTATTAATATCACATGCTTAGTGCACAGAACTTAAAGGTACGTAACTATTACTTTTAAAACAGATTATTAACAAAGTTTTTGACAAATTTAACTGATATTAAATGACGCATTCGACATATGGGGGCAATTGCTTATTGAAATTTTTATTGTTTTTCCAGGTACTCTGATATTAGTTAGCTGTACTTCCGAAACTGGTCTTGGCTGTGATAATGTAGCTGACTGTTGATTCTGCTGAGATGGCAAAGGAGGCTGAGGATCTGATCTACCGCGTGGTGACTGTGGATCATGAATTTGGCTGTGAAAATGAAATCAAAATGAAAAATAAAAATGATCAGCTGGCAATATATGTGCTAGGAGATTTTGGCGGTGGACTATGATCCTTAATGTAAACAGGAGGGTCACGGCAACCGGGAACAGCCTGGCCGTGGATTTATGTAAATTGATGATGGTTGGGGTACATCATTTTGAGAGTTGGCTGCGTGAGGATTTGTCGCCTTCTGCAACTTTATCAGATTTCCAACCCCCATGCCTTTTGACCATCAGAAGATTGGCAAGGAGTGTAGCTGAAATACAGCAGAAACAATATCCAGTATAGAGGTCGGGACAATCTAGTTTTTAAAATGTTGCTATTTGCTTTGGCATAAATAGAATTGTGTGGCGTCCAATTACTTGTCTTGTACATTTGTACTTTTACTTCTGTCTTTTGTGCAATAAAGTTTAAATAAATAAATGTTATAAGACTGTGCATATTTTTTTTTACATTCATGTATGTCTCCGTTCGACTTATAAATTGCTAATTCTGCCTCCGCCCTCAATTCTGGTGGAGTACAATTAATTTCTTTGTCGCTGTTATCATCAGAACTCATTATGAAATTATATTTATAAATATCAACAACAAATATAAAAACACATGACAAAAGTTTTTTTTTATTTTCCCTCCAATGCCCATAATGTTTTTTTTTTATGGAAGTTGGCCGTATTTCACGTGTGTAGTGTTCCAATAGACCCTATAAGGGCCGTTATACATAACTTGATAATAAAAATTAAATTTCTATAATAAATAAAATAAATGCATAGGATTCTAAATATAAATAAATAAATGTCTATGGGCTCTGGTGACTTACGTATAGACAGTATTTTAAATTTATTCATCAACACATTGAATTATACAGCTTTGTATTCATAATATCAGTTCGTGTGTACTAGGCATTAACGCGGATATTGTTGGTCCGGTGGCTGAATGGGTAGCCACTAGAAAAAATATATATCAGCTGTTCATAAACACAGACGCCATGTTTACATTAAAATTAAAAAAAATTTACTTCCCGGCTTAGGCCTTCAATTTTGTATGAAATTCCTTTACAGTTCTCTCGGATTGTTCCGCCCGAAACTTGACACTTCGAAGCCTGTTTTGACGCATGTTACAACGATATTTCATTGCATGTTTGAGAAAATAACTATTTCTCAAACATGCAATGAAATATTGTCTTTGCGTTCCTTATAATAGGCTCGGAAGTATCGGTTTTTGGGCGCAACAACTCGAGAGGACTGTAAAGGGATTTCATACTGCTTTTCAGGCCTAGGCCTGCAAAGTAACTTTTTTTTTATTTCAACAACAAGGTCATTCACACAGCTGGCTGGTTTGACAAAAAGCAGGTTTTGTTTTTAAAGGTTGGTTGTTATTGTTAGACACTTGTGGAAAAAAATTCAAGATGGCGACTTTTTTTTTTTAAATTTCAAATTGGTGCTAGGCGGCTAAAACTCGGTATCGGGGGGCTCTCGGGGCTCAAAAATATGAATCTGAAATCTTGTCCGAAAATTCGGTCAAATTCGGAAAATATCGAAAAAAAAAACGATTTGTATGGAGAAAATTTCAAATTGGTCCTAGGAGGCTGAAATTCGGTACCGGGGTTTTTGGGGCTCCTGAGTCAGAATCTGAAATCGGATTTTTTAAATTAGGTCAAATTCGGTATCGGGGGGCTCTCGGGGCTCAAAAATATGAATCTGAAATCTTGTCCGAAAATTCGGTCAAATTCGGAAAATATCGAAAAAAAAAACGATTTGTAGGTATGGAGAAAATTTCAAATTGGTCCTAGGAGGCTGAAATTCGGTATCCGGGGGTTTTTGGGGCTCCTGAGTCAGAATCTGAAATCGGATTTTTAAAATTCGGAAAATATCGGACAAACAATATTAAGTGTTATTCTTTGAAGTATATTTTTTTTATTTCATTGTATGTTTGAGAAAAGCACTATACATGCCTCGTCGTGAAAACGGATTCCCGTATATACCTACTTGGCCGGAAATCCTCATTTTCCCGGCCTCTGATGTAATGTACCTACTATTTATCTAGTTATAATCTAAAGATCGGAATACAGCAACCCACACGTCCAGTTAGCAAAACTTGTATTGACAATATCTTTCACAACGTGCGAGGAGGTAAATTTTTAGTCTTGGAGTTGGCCCTTTCAGATCATACAGCACAAGTAATGCAATGCCCGGTCAAAAAAACCTGTGCTTTGACTCATTGGTTTATATCGCGAAGAGACTACAGCAGTGAGAACATCGACAAATTTATCTATTACTTAGAACAGTTAAACTTGAATGGTACTTATATGGCCAACAATCCAAACGATGCCTATTTACTAAATATACTACAATTTATATTTGTGGCGTGCATCTATTTATTTAAAAGTAAAACATAATTAAGTACCTATAGTATATAGCATAGCTAATAATGACTACCGCACATTATAGAGCGTTTTTTGGGTAAGGCCGCGGAAAGTTACCAATGTGACATAGAAGTAACATAAAAAGATATACGTTATGTTATCATAAAACGTAACATAAGTCGTTATTAAGCTTAGATCATACTGGAAAATATTCCCATTAAATAACGTAGCTAAGAAAAAAAATCAAGTTATGAAATTATTAGCTTTATTGCCTGTAAACAAAATTTTCATGGCACATTAAAATCAATATAATGAAACACGCGTGTGATGGAACTAATGAAACCCAAACCGCTCTAGTGTTTTAAAGCCTCTCATTTTGTACCAGGTGGCAGTAATTACTATTTGTTCACTGCTGGTACCCAATACTAGCTAGTAACAAGACGACCGTATAACAATAAAACAGCTTTAGAATCAATGGTTCTACTGTGACTTGAGGTCGAAAATAAATTATTTTCTTCTTAAAACAGTTTTTTTATTGTTGTTTTTATTTATTTTATTATTGTACAGCAGTTTTGTTCGATTTTGTATATTTTCGGGTCATTAAAAATCTAATAAAACTCATTTTAGTTAGTATAATCTGCGTGCACTTCCCTTTACAACATTTATTCGTTATGTTACGTAGAAAATACGTAACATTTTGCAAAAATGTAACATATTCGTAACGAAAGTGTAACGTATTTTTGAAAAAAAGTGGATTTTCATGGTGAAATAAAGACATTTTTAATACATTAATACGTGTCACTTGCTTGAAAACCGTTACGCTATTGTACAAAAAAAACTGATTAAATACAATCACTCCTTACCTTTAAAACCACACACGACACTTTGGGGGTACTTCCACGAAACTATGACTGTGTCTACTTTGAATTGCGTTTGTTGACAAACTGACGGATTTGGACTTGCTCATCGGTGTTGCCCTACTAGAATATGAGTTACCAGTGCACGTAAACGTATTTTCGCCAAAAAATATTTAAAAACAAGCTACATAAAGCGTCACGAAAGTATTGTAACATAAGTGTGGAATTCTGGTCCATTAAAATAATGTAAGATAAAAAATTAAAATGATTATATTATCATTATTCCGTAATCAGTAGAACTATCCTTATATCATAAATTTTAATTTAAAACAAAAGTATGCCCATGAAAGTTGAAATATCATAAAAATAACAGAGCTTTTAGCACTCGTGGTCGAAAAATTTAACCAACTTTCGTTACGTTTTGGACGGAAATATATTTTTAGTATTTTTATAAAGGGGTTTCTATTAATTATCTTACTTGCGACCATGAGAATTCCTATATCTACATATAATAAAAATATTTTTGAAACAGTAGGGGTTACCAATTTTTTTTAATCAGCTGGGTAAATTTGAAACGTCCAAATTGGTAACTTTCCGCGGCCTTACCCTTTTAGGGATATAAAAATAAAACTTACCTAACCTAACCCGGCAGTCGGATCTGCTCTGAAAGGTGATCAAGATTAGATGGTTACCTAGCTGAAACACTAATTTTTTTCAAAAAATTAAACGCGGGGCGGTGGGCGGATTGCGGGGTTAAGAAATAAAGGGAAGCAATTGTAATTTTATATAGACAGAAATATATTTCGAATAAAATTGTTCCATTATTAAACAAACATGGCTGACTACAAGAGACTTTCCGTTGTAGGCGGCGCGCGTCGGCCGCCGCCTATAACGGTGCTGCGCCTCACATGCAGTCATGCGGCGGAGTCGCGCGATGCGCTGCGCCGGCGTCTCCGCGGCGCGGCGCCGCGCCTCGTTCGCTGCCTTGCGGCAGTTGCGGCGGCGCGCTTTGCACGCCGCGTCGCGACGGATCCGCGCGTGGCTCTGCTCCGGCGTCTCGCTGGCAAAAAAAAAAACAATATTAGGGATATAAAAAAAAAACTAACCTAACCCGGCCGAGTCGGATCTGCTCTGAAAGGTGATCAGGATTAGATGGTTACCTAGCTGAAACATTAATTTATTTCAAAAAATGAAACGCGGGGCGGGGTGCGGATTGCGGGGTTAAGAAATAAAGGGAAGCAATTGTAATTTTAGATAGGGAGTATTATATTTTGACTAAAGGTTAGATAATTTGATTACACTAAAGCAAAATAGACTGCAATTTTTGGTAATAATTTTGATGTTTTATGAAAACAATATTTGGTGAGCAAAAAATCCATTTCGGGTAGCAAAAAGATATACGGACTCAACGTAAAATTATTCTGGTGTAATGTATATCGATTTTGGAATACAAAATGATTTAATTTGGGGAGCACTGTATAGAGTGGGTTTAATTTATATGGAGGCAATTCATTTTATTTGGAATTTAGTTTTAGGGTATAAAAGCCATTTTGGTGAGCGTTTAAGACTAGAGTATAGCATCGCGATCCTAACGAAATAGGTATTTACGAAAACGCATGCTGTCGCTCTGAGCGCTCATACCCCCCGGCATCGCGCACAACACATACAAATCCCCTCACGCACACATCGAAGCAGTGACACAACGCTGCTAGGCTAGTTTGACGATTGACAAGCAATTGCGATAAATAAAGGTGGACTGTTTAGTTTTCTTGCGTACCTACGGATAGTGAATTGTTGTGGTGTGACTGAAATTCCGATATTATAAAGAAGTATTTTATTTATTTATGTAATTATTAGTAACGAGTATGTACCTACAAGCTAAATTAATTTTTGATAAATCAGTTTGTTCCCGATGTACCGGTAGGATGTAAATGACTGACATTTGTTATTATAATATTATTTAGGTTTTTCAAAGGTATTTATATAATGAGTTACTTACTGATATTTACGAAACAAAACATTTTTTATTTGACTTTGTCATTGTGTACGAAAGTACATAATTATTATACTTACTTATAATGTTTACATGATATCGGAGTTACTATGTCTTTCTAGGGTTCCGTAGTCAACTAGGAATACTTTTTGACACAATTTTTGTGGTATATGTTTCTAGTGCCTTAGCAATAATTGATCGTGTGGGAATTGTGTGCAAGACGTGTTAAAGGTTTCCTTTTTAAAATATAAAGTTAAATTGGAAGTAAATAATACGGATATTTTTAAAATATTTTTTTAATCACTGTTTCTAATTTTGGTGTTTTTTTTGGTAATATGAAAGTCACCAAAATTGCTTGGTGCCACCAGAATTGTTAATTTTGTATATCATTTCACATTTTTAGGGTTCCGTAGTCAACTAGGAACCCTTATAGTTTCGCCATGTCCGTCTGTCCGTCTGTCCGTCCGTCCGCGGCTTAGCTCCGTGATCATTAGTACTAGAAAGCTGAAATTTGGTATGAGTATGTGTATGTATTACGCCGACAAAACGGTAAAATAAAACCTAAAAAAAATATTTTTTTTGGGGTAGCTCTCGAACACCTAAAGTGGGGGTGAATTTTTTTTTTCGCGTCAACCCTAGTGTGTGGGGTATCGTTGAATAGGTCTGTTAAAAATAATAGGGGTCTCTAAACATTACTTTTTGATAAAACCAGTAGTTTTGTAAATATTCGCTCCGAAAATAAAAAAAATTGTGTCCCCCCCCTCTAACTTTTCAACCACGGGTCAAAAAAATATGGAAAAATTTATGAAAATGAGGCCTTATAAGTACTTTCAATGAAAACTATATTGATCAAAATCGATCCATCCGTTTTTGAGTTATCGCAAAATTTCATAATTTTCTTTAAAAGGACGTAAGTTGACTTCCAGAAGGTAATAAGTAATTGCAGTTGCTTTGGCGTTTACGACCTTTTTATAGAACTTGATATCTTTCTCTAACTTAAACCTCGGGCGTCTCTTGTGAAGGATGAGTAACTACGGAACCCTACACTGAGCGTGGCCCGACATGCTCTTGGCCGGTTTTTATTTAACGTCTTTTTCGCATTTCCAAAACTGTTGACTCGGTGAATTTATTTAAAGTCAAGAATAAACAAAATACATCTAATATAACAAGCTGTCGGTGAGGGTAATCTTAGCTTAGATATTATGCTGGTAGCAGATTTTATAGCTCCAATCCTTTCCTATATTACTATTTTTTCTTTCTCCTCTGGCACGTTTCCTACAATTTGGAAATGCGCCCATGTGATTCCTCTCCCTAAAACCCCTAATCCGTCGTACTTTTCGCAGTATCGTCCTATGTCCATTCTTCCCGTCTTATCTAAAATCATTGAATCCTTTGTAAATCGACGCCTCTCATCACATCTAAGTAGACTTAACTTGTTTAATTCTTTAGCACAACCACCGCTTTGTTTAAGATCACCGACGACATTCGTCTAAATATAGAATATAGAAAAGTCACTATATTGGTGCTCCTTGATTTTAGTAGTGCTTTTAACACTGTTGATTTTGATATACTTCTCAGTTTACTTAGTACTTTAAATATATCTTCAACTTCACTGTCCTGGTTTCGTGATTACCGCTTTGGGAGGGAACAGCGGGTTCGAGTTGATGACCGATTTTCTAGCTGGTGTAAACCGTCTGCTGGTGTCCCCCAAGGGGGCATACTCTCTCCGTCGGAATCACCAAGTCACTCTCCTCCTCGTTCCATTTCTATGCAGACGATTTGCAGCTTTATGCGGCGACCAGCATTGAGGATTTTGGCTCCTTGGTTTCGCAAATCAATTCAGACCTAGAATCAATCCGTGCTTGGGCTTGATCCATTGGTTTGATGAAGAATGCTAAGAAGTCGCAGGCTATTGTCGTTGGAAGCCCACATTTTATTTCCAAGCTTTCAGATCAAGCTAAGCCAGTTATTTTCTTTGATGGTACGCCTATACCTTGCTCTTCTACTGTAAACAAATTTGGCATTACCATGGATCAAACTTTGTCATGGGCACCTCTTATTTCTGAGATCAGTAGGAAACTTTTCGCGTCCCTTCATTCATTGAGGTGTCTGCAGAATTTCCTTCCTCTTCATACGGAGATCATGCTTGCCCGCTCACTTTTGCTTTGGTCTCCACAAGTTTGATCATGTGTCTCAATACCGCGCTCAACTTAAATGGCTCCCGATCCGTCAGCGCAGATACTATGTTCTTTGTCTTTTGTATAATGTCCTTTTCATTCCTTCTTGTCCTCCTTACCTTGCAGAGAAGTTCTTTTACATGGCGGATGGTAGTGGACATCGCCTGCGGTCAAGTGCGAATCTGGATCTATGTATCCCACTGCATATATCATGAGATCTATGATCAGAACATGAGTTTACGATGTGTTTTTTGCTGTGCGCGCCGTGAAATTATGGAATAAATTGTCTCCCGTTCTAAGGTAGACGCAGTTCGTAGCATCACTCAAGGGGAAGTTACAGAAATTGAGGCTGTCGAACGAATGATTACTTGATTAGGTTGCTGTTTTTGTTATAATTATGATTATATTTATGTTATATGTATTTATATAGATATTACGTAATATGTATTACCTACATTGACTGTTTGCCTATCTCTCTCTCATTTGGTTTTTGCATTTTCATTTGTACTATTGTAAAGTTATCGTATTGTACATGTTGCTTGGTTTGTCTACCATTTACTTGTGTTTAATACTCATTTACTTGAAGGTTAATTGGAAGAAATCCCTTAGAGGGATAGGTTCGCTTTTGTACATGCTTATTTGTTTGCAATGTATTTCTTGTTATTGTGTACAATAAAGTGTTTAGATCTTTAGATACATTACATGCAAACAATTAATGTAAATTATTACTTTTGCTATTCATAATTTATTTATTTTTTAGGATGGCTAATCGCAAAAAAAAACAATCAAGAGAAGAAGTCCTCGAAAAGAAAAAAATATATTGTTTTTACAAACGAGTTAGTGATTGTATTTTCATAGATATTTTGGTATAACTAAAATGATTAATAAAACATTTACTTTCTTTCAATTTCCAGTAGGCAATTTCATTAACAAATATTAATTTTTAGCACAAATAACTAATTTTGGTGTAGATGTACAATTTTGGTGGCCAAAAAATCAAATATTTGCGGGCACAAGCAATTTTGGTGGCAGGCAAATTACTAAAATCATGATAACTTGGTGTACTGCCTTTTGGCCGAATTATGTTTCGTCAAATTTCATTTGGCAACCAACTTTTCGCCGAAGTTTTATTACGCAAACCAATCCTTGGCATAATTTTACTTCGTATTTTTTTTATTTCGCTACATTTTTATATTCCAAAATTTTATTATGTCAAATTTTATGTGGTAAATAATTGTGTAGGAAATGATATGCTAAGGCAAATAACATATCGTCAAATTTTATGTGGTAAATAATTGTGTAGCAAATGATTTGCTTAGTCAAATAACGATTCATCAAAAGCCATTTGGGCAAATTACCTACAACCATTGCTTACAGTATGATGATAGTGCAAAATAGAACACAAATATAAACCGAAAAAATTTTTTTTTTATCAAAATCAATTTGTTGTACTTGTGACTCGTATGTATGTGAGCAGATCCGACTCGGCCGGGTTAGGTTAGGTTAGTTTTTTTTTTTATATCCCTAAAAAACGCTCCTTTTGTTGTACTTGTGATACGTATGTATGTGAGCAGATCCGACTCGGCCGGGTTAGGTTAGGGTAGTTTTTTTTTTATATCCCTAAAAAACGCTCCTTTTGTTGTACTTGTGATACGTATGTATGTGAACTGTAGGAATTCTAGCCGTCGGGATTACAGTCTTCGGGACGAAACTGCTCCCAGAGATAGGTAGGTTAGGGTTATTTTTTTTATGCACACACGCACATTAACTATCAGCGATGATAACTTCAAGAATGAAATGCTATTTTGAGCCACAAAGTATGTAAACAAAAGTACCCTCTAAATTTAGGTGCATGGTGCATCACCCTACCCGCTTAATGCAATAAAATTATACTGCAATTTGAACCTTGCATTCTAACAAACTAGATTAGATTTCATAATGCCATTCAATATGTTGCTAAATCAAGGTATGCCATTCAATACATTTGACGAAAACATAATTGACATCTTATAAAAATCCCAGATAATAATTGGTCTAACAATAGTTTATCAAATCATTAATTGGGAAAAGATATCAGTGCGAAACGTTGAGTTGGGAAATGAAAATTTGACCAAATAAAAATATGGGATACGCAGTTCGGCGAGTTAAGAATTTGCTAAATAATTTTCGGCGAAACATTAGTAAACCTGATAACTTTATAACTATTATGTATAACAAAGGGCCATTACTACACAATATTGGTTATGACTTGATTCGTATTATTGATATGTATATAATTTTGACTCTAACATTAAAAATAAAAAATGCCACCAAAATTAGGTAAATTTTGAGCTTGTTGAAATTCACCCTGAAACTATACATTTGTAATACAATCATAAAAAATATAGTCCTTTTCAAATATCATGTTTGGTGAACCTGGTTATATTAAGTTTGCACCTCATTTGTATACGGCGCCATACGCACCAGGTGCAAACTTAACCAGGCCAGTTAAGATGGCATAAGTGAAAATTTGTACGGAATCCTCGGTGCGTGGGTGGCTCACACTTGGCCGATTTTTTAAATTAAATTGTAATATAATGATAATCAACCGATCGATCTTTTTCTTGAAATCCAACTAGTGTTAGTAGAAGTTCCTACTCTACTCCCATAATTTTTGAAACTGATTTAGATATCGATTACGCGGGTAAGGATCGTTTTTAATTTTTCATTAACATCCTTGTAAATACGTGATACTTTACTTCCTCCCCCGACCCGCAATCGTGCGATAGAGAGCGTTGCAGCTTGCGACTGAGAATAGGTACTTTTTTGATGAAATTTGCGTTACGGGAGAAAACGTTTTCCACTAACTAAATCTTAGCAAATCACTTCGATTTTGATTTCGATCGCTTCAGCATAATATAATCTAGGTTTATAGGTTTCGCTTTTTTTTTAAAGTGCATTGTTTTTATAATACAAACGGTTTCATTCAACAACGTTTTAATCACAAAAATTAAGGTTTTTCAGCTACCTTTAAATTAGAATCTATAGCAAATTTTGAAAAAAGGAAAACCTACAAACCTAGTTTGTCACTGTGTCAATAACATACTAAAAAATGATGGAGATTGGAAAATATTTAAAGGTGGAAAAACGTTTTCTCTTTTTGTATGGACGAGTGCGTACTATACTTCCCTCTTAAATTGTTCCCATTATTAAAGAAACATGGCTGACTACTTGTAGTCAGCCATGTTTCTTGAGACTTACCGTTAACGGCGGCGGCGGTGGCGGGGGACCGACCTCACTCCCCGCATATAAAAACGCCGCCCGTAGCTCCGCTGCGCCTCGCGGTCCGCGGCCGTTTGGCGACCGCGGCGGTACGCGTCGCTAGTGTCGCTACTCTGATAGCGGCGGCGGTCGCTGTCCAATCCGTCCACTTGTATGTGGACGGATACAAAGCCTGTCCTAATATGGCAAAAAAAAAAAAAATTAGATTTTTTAACGGGGCACCTTTTCTATTGATTATTTAACATAAGAATCGGTAACAGTATTTTTTTCATAATTTTTGGACAAAACGCTACCACAGCTTAAACTTTGTGAAAAATAACTAAACAGACATATTACATAAAAAATCAGATTTATTGGCAAAAACACTTCATAAAGTGGTAATAAGTGCAGTTACATTCTCTAAAACAGATATTATTATCAACTACACAATAAGGTATCCATTTTAATACATACTAAAATTACCAAAATATGATAAAAGGATGGATTTTTGGGTGTTAGGGTACTTTTCCGGATTGTTTTACTATTAAAAGCAAATACTGTTTCTGTCTATAAAAGTAATAGTCCTATTTGTTATGAAAAAAAGCTGCACTCTGTGATGGAAGCAAGCCGTTTTGCACAGTGATAATATAGACCAAAAGAAACGATTTCACTCGAGGCGAAATTAGTTTCACCCCTTAGGAACAGAGATGGCGCCACTTATTCAAAAAAAGTTTAAAAAATTCTAAATCCTGAACGGATACTCCGATTTTGACGTAAGAGGTGCCAATCGGCAGATAATTACACAATTTAACATGAAAAAAATTAAAATCACGTAGAAAATCATTTTGGATACCTAAGAAATAATATTTTCTGAAAAAAAAATTTTAAATTTGTGATTTTTGGAATTTTACTCGTAAAAATGTATGTACATGGTACTTTTTTTATTTATTTATATTAATACACAACTAATTTTACATTTACGAAAAAAAACCGCATATCATTAGCTCGTATAATTCCAAAGTTATTGAAGAATACAGACATGGCGCCGCTGGGTCAAAAAATCTTACAAAAAATCTAAAACCTCAACGGATTTTCCGATTTTGATAATTAAGGTGCTAATCAACAGATAATTACTTAAATTAGTTTCAAAAACTAAAATAAAAATTCAGATAGGCAAAAAGTAATAATATTTCCAAAAAAACATACATTTTGATAAAATATAATTTTTTTTTGGGGCTTTTATGAAATTTCGTATAAATAAAAACTATGAATATGGCTTTATTTTACTTATGTATATTATAACACTATTAGGTAATTGATCGTTTAATAAAAAACCGCATATCGAGAACTTGTACAGTTCCAAAGGTATTGAAGATTTTACTATAGGGTGCCGGTGCGATGTTGCCGCCGCACGTGCAACTTATGTACATGTATCTAGAAAAGTATTCTACCGTTTCGAAGGTACTGATTAACCTGAAAATATAACCACAATTGAAAGTACAAATAATAATCATCCCAAGTAGCACACAACACACTTATATCCCTTGTACAGCTTAAATTAGAGTTTTAACGGGTGAATAGGCTCCTATACAACCTGTTTGCTAATATCACAAGTATATTAGATGCTAAATAGCATTTCTGAATCAATATTTTACTTACTTTACGTTTTATTTTCACTTTAGTCTTTGCAGGCTTTGCATTGTAACGTGCAAGTTAGGCCGTCGCATCATAAAAAAAACAACAACGCATTATGCCACAGCCCAATTTGTATCCATAATGTTCAAGGAGTTTCCAAATTGAACTAACCTTCAACTATTGTGGACCCCACCTACCTTTGATGCCGTTTCATTCCCAAAAAGAAGGACTTGGGACTCGATATTTCCAAATTAAAACGTGAACCCACATTTGGTTTGCATGAAACGGTATTCAATGGCAGCTGAAATAGATGGAAGGCATCTCACAAGCTTGTTTAGCTTAGTGTTTTTTAGTTTAAACAGATCTTTTCGAATCGCATTAACAGTAATAATATGTGCTCTGTTGGAGCATCGTATAGCCTGCATGTGAATCTGGGACCAACAACGTTACGATTAATTGAGAACCAATTAATGACATTAATATAGTGATTGAATCTTACACGATTTTTACACATTATATTAAAATAATAAAACGGGACTTAATTGCGGTAAATAAACATTTTTGAACTCGGTTAAATCCCGTTTTGTTATAATAATGAATGACATTAATTATGTAAACACACCCTAAAAAAAAGAAACAAAAATGGCCCTAAGTAATCGTTTCACATGAGCCGTTACGTATCGAGAGAGAATTTCTATAGATAGCGATGTACTTGCAAAAGCAGTAGTTATTTCAGGGTATAACATGCAAGTTTTAAAACAGGTCTCTTTTCTTATTGTATTAAAATTAGACGTCTTGTCATACTCTGTGAAAGCCTTGAAGTGCAGTCATAATTTCATTACTTAAAGTAATAACTGTTTTGTAAACTGCTACTAGTAGACCGTTGCACTAACGACTGCAATTTGAATGCTTCGATGCTTTCACAGAGCTGGCGACAAGCCTTTCGCCGACTACTTCAGCTGCCATTGAACAACATGTTCTGCGTGTAGCGTTTCAAGCGAGCCTAATGTGAAATAAACGTCTTAATTTGGATATATCCTGTCCCAAGTCCTTTCTTTTTGGGAATGGAATGGCGTTGGAAGCAGGTTGCAGGTGCGATCCACAATAGAACAGTTAGTATAGGTGCAAATCGAGCTATGGAAAAATGCGTTGTTGCAGCCGATGCAACGGCCTAACATGCACGTTACAATGCACAGTTTAGTGAAAATATGCAGAATATACTTGTGATATTAGCAAACTGTTTGTATAAGAGCCTATTCACCCGTTAAAACTCTAATTTAAGCTGTACAAGGGATGTAAGTGTATTGTGTGGCTACTTGGGATGATTTTTATTTGTACTTTCAATTGTGGTTATATTTTCAGGGTAATCAATACCTTCGAAACGGGAGAATACTTTTCTAGATACATGTACATAAGTTGCACGTGTGGCGGCAACATCGCACCGGCACCTTATAGTAAAATCTTCAATACCTTTGGAACTGTACAAGTTCTCGATATGCGGTTTTTTATTAAACGATCAATTACCTAATAGTGTTATAATATACATAAGTAAAATAAAGCCATATTCATAATTTTTTTTATATGAAATTTCATGTCCTAAAAAAAAATTATATTTTATCAAAATGTATGTTTTTTTGGAAATATTATTACTTTTTGCCTATCTGAATTTTTATTTTAGTTTTTGAAACTAATTTAAGTAATTATCTGTTGATTAGCACCTTAATTATCAAAATCGGAAAATCCGTTGAGGTTTTAGATTTTTTGTAAGATTTTTTGACCCAGCGGCGCCATGTCTGTATTCTTCAATAACTTTAGAATTATACGAGCTAATGATATGCGGTTTTTTTTTCGTAAATGTAAAATTAGTTGTGTATTAATATAAATAAATAAAAAAAGTACCATGTACATACATTTTTACGAGTAAAATTCCAAAAATCACAATTTTTAAATATTTTTTTCAGAAAATATTATTTCTTAGGTATCCAAAATGATTTTCTACGTGATTTTAATTTTTTTCATGTTAAATTGTGTAATTATCTGCCGATTGGCACCTCTTACGTCAAAATCGGAGTATCCGTTCAGGATTTAGAATTTTTTAAACTTTTTTTGAATAAGTGGCGCCATCTCTGTTCCTAAGGGGTGAAACTAATTTCGCCTCGAGTGAAATCGTTTATTTTGGTCTATATTATCACTGTGCAAAACGGCTTGCTTCCATCACAAAGTGCAGCTTCCAGGCCAAAACCGTCCATAACAAGTAAGACTATAAGACTGGGAGTGTTGAAGGCCCTGCTTCCTGGTTCATGTCAGGTGTTGGAATGGTATTTTCACTGCTAGATGTAGATGAAAACTTAGATAGGATAGGATTGGAAACATCTTGAAACGGGCTTCCATTAAAACATATTTCAAGCCGATGAAGAAGATGTCTCAGTACCTGAGGCCCGTGAAGAGCAGCATTCCTCTGCAGAGTGCTGGTGTTTACAAGCTGGACTGTGAGTGTGGTCTGTCATACATTGGCCAAACGAAACTTAGTATAGCTACACGGGTTATGGAGCATGTAGCAGATGTCAAACACCGTTGTTGTCGCACAGGTCTGCAGTCTGTGACCATGGCATGGACAAACCAAACCATTAAATAAAGTTTGATAATACTTCAATCTTTGCCAGAGAGAAACGATATTTTCGCTGAATGTTGCGTGAGGCTATTCAAATCAAACAATATCCCAATTTCAATAGAGAAGATGGTTACTCATTACCGCCGGCTTGGGATCCTGTTGTACATCTTATCAAGGATCAAGCAAGTCACAAGAATGGAAACCCTGGGCCTCGAACGGTGTAAACAAATTAGGGATAAAAGTAGTATATGTAGAGTATTTGTTTAAAAGTATATCATAGTAATAAGGCGATCTGGGAGTTTTCTTTGGGCTGTTATTTCTCCTCAGTAAGCCTTATAGTGAACCGCTGGTAGATATTTATTAAATAAAATAATTAATGCAGAAGGGCATTAATTATTTTATTTAATAAATATCTCGCAAAAGTGTAACTGTCTTAACACATTAGGCCTATCTGGCAAGTATGTACACCTTTATTTTTAATTCATATTTATAAAATGGATAGCATGTACAAATGTAACTTTGTTTAAGAAAAAATGTGTGTTTCTCAGTCAACCTTTGACAACGGTAACTGGAAAGCTACCGAAACGTCAGAGAGGCACAAATAATTCATATACGCGATATAATCTGCTTAAATTGTTTTATTTAAATGTGTGAAAGTCTTGTCAGTTTCGTTTTTACTTCGCGTTATGGCGTTTTTGGAAGTTTTCTTCATTCTTTAAATTCTGAGCCTCTCTCTGTAAGTTTTTTTGTTGACTGTGGTCATAATAGCTGCTGCATTTTGAAGATGTGAATTGTATTTCTCGTTGACACGCTCATGCCAATGCTTGTAGACGCCATTCCGACACTTCACAACGATACGCCAGAGTATGACGTGCACACTCTCAGAGTAACGAAAATGTGCTGAGAATCGTTCCACGCGGTCGCGTCGCGGGGGTGCGAGAAGGGGGTGGAAGTCGCGATAGTGCATCAATATTAGGCAATAGCACTTGATTTCATTTAAAAAGTCCAAAATTAATAATAAAAACGCAGGAATAAACAGTTGGCTCGATTCATAAAATTGTTTTTTTTTCAATTTTTTTCAAAACTTTGACCTTCGGTAGCGACCTCTAAAACTTGATAAAAAAATGAAATACAAATAATGTGGAAATAACTCATACTAAATAACGATTTGATGAGGTGCCCCTTTTACTTTTCAAAAATCGAAAAATAAGGACCACCCTAACGGATACGCTGGCAAAAAAAAATGTTACTTTAGTCTCTGCATATCGGGACTAAAGCTCCTTATTAATCTCTAGGGACTAAAGTAAAATTGTTTTAATTTACTTTGGAAACCCCTAAACAGCCAATCACGATGTTTGTCAATGGAGGTTTATAGTCATTTTTATTGATAGGTATAGGGTGTAGGTACTCGGGTAATTCCGAATGGCGGGTAATTCCGAAAATTACTGATACCTATAATCGGGGTAACATTTTTTGCGCTAGCAACACTTCTTACTGTAGAAGTGTATAGTACCTATCTGAGGAAGTGTTGCTAGCGCAAAAAATGTTACCCCCGTTTAATAGATATCTGTAATTTTCGGAATTACCCGCCATTCGGAATTAGCCGAGTAAACCAAACTTTTTGGTGCGTGAATATAACCTCAAAATTACAACTGCTTAAAAATATAAAAATAAAAGATTTTATTTTATGAAACACGATTAATTATTACGAATACGAATGTATTTAATAATATTAAAGATGAATTAATTTAATCATGCATGGTCGGTCCTTAAGTCCATATTAGTCTTAAATAAAATTGTTTTCAAGTTTGAATCTGTTGGCTAAGTAAGCAAGCATTTAAAGCGTCACTACAAAAAAAAAACCGGCCAAGTGCGAGTCGGACTCGCGCACCGAGGGTCCGTACAAACACTTTCCATCCCTAAGTGGTTAACATTTAAGTTTGCACCTGGTATGTATAGCGCCCCATATAAATTAGGTGCAAAGTTAGGTATTAAAATATTAAAAAAAAATTACTTACTAGATCTCGTTCAAAACAATTTTCGTTGGTAGTTTTTATAGTAATGTACATCATATGTTTTATTTGGATTTTTCATTTTCTTATTTTAGAAGTTAGAGGGGGGGGGGGACCAACTTTTTTCCACTTTGGAAGCGTCTGTCACGCAAACTATTCGGTTTAGAAAAAATATATTTTAGAAACCTCGATATCATTTTTGAAGACCTATCCATAGATACCCCACACGTATGTGTTTGATGAAAAAAAAAAATTTTAAGTTTCAGTTCTAAGTATGGGGAGCCCCCATTTTTTTTTTTTTTTAATTTTTGCATCAAAATCTTAATGCGGTTCACAGAATACATCTACCTACCAAGTTTCAACAGTATAGCTCTTATAGTTTCGGAAAAAAATGGCTGTGACATACGGACGGACAGACGGACAGACATGACGAATATATAAGGGGGTTCCGTTTTTTGCCATTTGGCTACGGAACCCTAAAAAACACGTTTTTTATTTTTATTTTGAATGAGTATGTGTCCATTACTCGTATTAAGCTTGAATTGTTACCAATTAGACCAATTATTGTGTCACTATAAATTACGGACAAAATATGTAATCATCATCTTCCAGTGGAGAAGAATTAAAGCTGAAGGCTATATAGATATTGTATTTATTTTGGATTGACTCATCTATATACGAAGGCTACATTTAGGGAATTAAAATATCCTCAAAGCAGAAATCACAACCAACATTTGACCCACGCCGGCGTATAGTGTTGTCCCGTTTACCCATATATGTGTCAGTGCATCTGGAAAGGTACCTAGTCACGACATCTAGTTACCGAGTTACATGAGTTTTTGTGGAAGCTGGTGAAAAAGTGCCAAAATGGGTTTGTGTTATAATTGGGTTATTTACATCCTAAGGAACACGTGTGTGCAAGAATATCAGTAAAATTATGTTTTTTTAGTATATTTCTCCGACTATAAAGTTTAGTAGTCGGGGTACCTTGTCACGCCATGTCTTAAAAGCCTTTAAATTTTGAATAATTTTGTCAATATTTCCATCGCGGGTAGTCAACTACCTCTTTCTAAGATAAGGTTTAGGATCGGTCTATAGCAAAATAATTTTTTGAACAAAAAAAAATACTTAATGTTTTTTATAAGAAAACATTCAACTTGCATGACTCTTGTATGAAATACCTATTTATTTTAATTTAATACGTTTGCCATTACTTAGATCAGAGGCTGGAAAGGTGCTGAAGGTGAAGGTGCCGTGGGGCCGGGGGATGGGGCGGGGAAGGGGAATGTTTGACGTATATAATTAGTAATATTGATTGAAAGACTGATAAATCATAAATAAGGTGCAGTTATGTACACAATTGAGTTATTTTTTCTAGTTACTCCATTTATGTAAGATAATGACTTAGCGTGACAAGGTACACAGTTTAGTAAAATGCTAAACTTGAGATCTTACACGACTAAAACAGAAGTTTTTATAAATAAGAATACATTGATTTCCGCTATAATTATCCTAAATAACATTTTGTTACAGATATTTCTTGCATTATAGGTACTAAAATAGTGATCTTCGAGTTTAAGTTACTAAAGTCTAGTAAATGTAGTGACATACCTTGTCACGACATTTACTAGTTACGTTTCCATACAAAAGTTTCGACCGAGTCACTAAACTTTATTGTTAAAAAAAACTGCTTTAACACCATTTCTATTATACCATTGTGGTACACCACGCTAAATACCATTTGATCTTGTGATATAGCATGAATATACAAATTATTTTGTTGGTTTTTAATATTATAAGTGATCTTTTTTGTAACTGTTAAAAATGCGGTAATTATTAAATTTCTTTATGATTATGGAGTTTTCTTTCATTCAATTGTCCCAAAATGCCATAGAATATGTAACTATGATGAGAAACTAACAGTTTTAATCTCGTTATTTTATGAATTGGGTATAATTAACACTTTCGTGTTTCTTCCACCCTGGCATGTTCAACCTAAGAAATCAGAATAATTAACATGTATTTTTAGACAATTCACCTTTATTATAATTCTTTAACATTCAAAGATTATGATTATACCCTTCACTATGTAACTTCGAAGTAGAAGTGTGTTTTTTGCCACTATAAACTTTAAATGCAATTTTTTCAACTTGTGCATTTCAGAAGTCGAAAATTCAAATAGGAATATAAAAATAGTGGTTCCACCTACAGTCATTATTCTTTTTTGTATTGATAGCAAATTTAATCTTCTTTTTGGAACTATGCATAACTCAATACCTGAAACAAGGTACCTTTCCAGATGCACTGACACATATTAAGACAGACGATCGAGAGGGACGCCACTATACGACGGTCGAATTTTTAACATCGGAGTAGCCTTACTGGTTTCGTCCACGATTTCTTATCAGCGCCGCAACTCTCTGCTGAAGGTATGGGGCGATCACTGAAAACAATATCATACATTTACAACTACAATTAAATAAGGTGTAGGCTATTCTGTTTGTTCCACTTTATTACGAGGCGTGGTATGTCAATGATTTACAATCACTCACGATTTTATAAGATTTATACTGTACAGGTAACAAGGGAATACTCCCGTATTCTGATACACCACTGGCAACACAGAAACGGATTGACGACCAATCATAGCGCGATGACGGCACAAGTCTCGCCTCTCATTCCGGGAGTGCTTAGATTATATAATAGACATAGATAGAGCGTTGATGACGTCACAGCGTAAGGAGCATAAACGTCAAGATGGGCTGTATCGGTCAAATGCGGCTGTAAATGTCAAATTATTATGCTACCATATTAAGTAAACGAGTAAGCATGCGATGATGACAACCCTGACAATCCTTTTCAACTTAGTCGCATTATAACGTCTGTTTTTGGCGAAAAATAAACATTATTAATATTTGTGTTTTTAAATGAAAAAAAGTGTGAAAGTGCGTGCAAAACTTAGAAAATGTCGGGCATTGTGCGCGGATGCAATTCGCATTCTGGGAGAGAAGAAAACTTGGGTGAAAATAAAAGTTTTCATTATTAAGTAATTCAGTATTGTTTTTTCAGAAAATGCACCAGAAATTATGTTAATATTAAAACTATAAGCTTAGAAATAGGATTATTATTGCACGCAAATGATATCTAAGTAGGCTACAATTAAAATAAACATAGAAATAGTGATAAAAACAATTATGTTAATTTCTGTCGTGAGGTTACTAGTGACGTAGAAAAAGTTATCGATAATTTGCGATTCTGTGAATCAGTCACTTTGGTCAGGTGTATATTTAAAAAAATCAATGACGTTTTGGTGGACATTGTTGATACCGTATAAAACCGCACCCCGCGCATATAAAATCGCGCGTAATCACGCCGCGCCTGCGCCTCCCGCTCTGCGGCCGTTTCACGTCCGCGCCGGTATGGGTACTCCTGCCTCCGGCGGCGGCGGTCTAATCCGCCCGCTTGTACGTGGACGTCAACAAAAGTGGTCCTAATATGGCAAAAAAAAATTGATTTAGATTTTTTAACGGGGCACCTTTTCTATTGATTATTTAACATAAGAATCGGTTCTGCCTCTAGCAAAAAGATATACGGACTCAACGTAAAATTATTCTGGTGTAATATATATCGATTTTGGAATACAAAATGATTTAATTTGGGGAGCACTGTATAGAGTGGGTTTAATTTATATGGAGGCAATTCATTTTATTTGGAATTTAGTTTTAGGGTATAAAAGCCATTTTGGTGAGCGTTTAAATTAGAGACTTACCGTTACAGGCGGCGCTCCCGAAGCAGGCGCCTGCGGTGCCGCATGTAGCGCCGCGAGCGGCGCCGTCGCCTCTTGCGCTGGGCCGGGGTCTCGGCCGCGCGCCGCCCCGCCTCATACTCCGCCTTGCGGCGGAGAATCGCGCGGCGGCGCTGCTCAGGCGTTTCTCTGGCAAAAAAATAGTACATTATTGCCGAGGCCCGGAAAGTAGGGGATTGGCTGACGAGGTGGTGTGGAAAAGATGCGAGTCAGGCAATCCCCGTTTCCGAGCCGAGGTTTATATAGTGCTTTTCTCAAACAATGTGAGGAAATAATAAAATACACTGCAAAATAACAAGTAATTTAATAGGATTAACAAGAAAAACGAACAACAATCAGTTAAGAAGTACACAAATTAAGTAGAGGTATGTTTGTTTTATTCTTTCCAATAGCCAACGTACCACGCCACAATGCCACGTACACTTTCCCTCCTTAAATTTTAAGAAAAATCGGTTTATATACAGGGTGGGAAGGAGTATACCGACAGACTGTAACCAAGGCTTCCTGGTGGTATTACGAGTAAATTATGTTATATCAACGTGGGTTTAAAACTGCCTAATTAACTTACTTTATTTTTAGAACAAAAAAAATAATTATCGATATTACTTCCTTGTAAACGAAGACTGAAATAGAAAACGTCACACTTCACGAACGATTCCGACAAAATACGATAAACGACGAGTGTAATAGTCGACGTCAGTATGACACTTGATTATTACTAGCTCTAGACAACAAAAAAGTCAGATAACATCAGATTTTATGTTAGCTAAATGGGTTGGATTAAAGAAGTTATCTGAATTACAAATTACAACGTTATGTTTTTAATACTATCAAAAGTACGTTGGGAATCGTCATTTGATCGCGTTAGTCGTATGGTCACAAGACGATCTTGTCGTACGATTTTACGATAACAATTTACGTGTACTTAACCTTGTGGGGCACGCTCAGACTTCGTATTAAGCTATTGGCAGCGAAGAGGTTAATTAACCTGAGTACTAGGAAGAAAAAAATACATCATAATAATCAAAGAATTTTATTAAATTCTCAAATTGCGAACCATTGTTGTCAATACAAAGAGTTAATCGTGTTCGGTAATGACGATGTAAAGCGAAATTACTATTTCTGATATCATCTGAAGCTGTCATGATCCGATTCAATAATTCTTCTCTCGAATTTATCGGTCTTGCGTACACCTTGTCCTTTAATGCTCCCCAGAAAAAGAAGTCTAAAGGTGTTAGGTCGGGTGATCTGGCGGGCCAGGCTATTGCGTCACTTCCACGTCCTATCCAGCGGCCAGGATATACCCCGTTCAACCAGTTACGCACCACACGTCCAAAGTGAGGTGGGGCACCGTCATGCTGAAACCACATAGTGGTTCTGGTATGCAAATCAATGTCTTCGAGTAAAAGATTCAAGTCATTCCTCAAGAAATTTAAATAACTTTCGGAATCCAACCGTTGTGGAAACACGATCGGGCCTATCAAAACGTCACCAATGATCCCAGCCCACAAATTAATCGAAAATTTGTGTTGGTGGGAATGTACCCACCTTGCATGTGGATTCTCTTCACGCCAGATATGCATATTATGCGAATTAAAAATTCCTTCCCTGGTAAACTGGGCTTCGTCCGTAAATAATATTTTCTTGATAAAATCCGGATCTTCTACAAGCTTCTGGTTTATTCTCTGACAGTAAGCCACCCTGGCTAGCCCATCAGTAGGTATTAGTCCTTGTACTTTTCTGTAGTGATATGGACGAAGGCCATACCTTTTCCAAACAAGTAACACCACTCTGTAATTGACATTCACAATTCTTGCCACAGCCCTTGACGATAATGTGGGATCTTCGATAATTAAATTCATTATACGGTTTTCCGTATGCAAGTCTAAATTAATTGCTACTCTCTCTGCACGCCTTGGTCGTAAGCCCTTTTCACGGAACTGTCTATGAACATCTGCAAAGGTCGTATGATGCGGAGTGCGACGACGAGAAAATCGTCTCCTATACTCAATAGCTGCTTGGCGTCCATTTCCATTACAGTATCCATACAAAAAATGGATATCTGCTAATTCAATAGAAGAAAAATGGTGCGGCATGATAATTTAATTATTTCACGAGTAACAACATCAACTTGACTCAGGTGACAATTGGTTATTACTTTGTAGTAATTCTAATGACGTTTTAAATTTGATTTACGACCAGTACGTTTTTCAACAGAAAAAGTTTGCACACTTGCCGTCTTGCTGGTAGAAAGCAGGAAGTAAAACTAAAGTAAAGCTAATAATAATAAATTGATACCTTTTGAGTACTCTGTTTCTGATTAAAGATATGAGTGTCTAGTTGTATTTTAGTTTGATACACAGCGATTGCTAACTACATTACATCAGACATAACTTTCATTTATTCCAATACCTAATAAAAACTCTTTGCCCTTTAAACTCAAATTTTAGTAAAAACTTATTCGTAACCAAAATTATGGCAGATAGCGGGTGTACTTGTGTGAAGGTGTGTGTGATTACGTCATTATTATTAGGGCGTGTTACCCTTGATATTTTTCACCATGTGAATAATTCACATGGTGAAAAATATCAAGGGTAACACGATTATTAAAAAAATTAATATCTCGAAAATTAGGCTTTACCGAGCCATGTTTATATTACTTTTTTTTGTCCAAATAGGCATTAGAATCTTCGGTTACAATCCGTCGGTATACTCCCTCCGACCCTGTATTAGTGTTTGGGGTACGAAGTTCTATGTATATATTTTCGAACGATATTGAGATATTCACCGCGGATGACAAATACTCGGTCAATTTTTGGTTTAGTGTCGCACAATTTGACAATCATAGATTCATAAGAATCATAGATAGCTTTCGATGTCTTCCATGGTAATATTTGTAAATGGTAAACTGCGGCTCGCTCCGTTTAGTCCCATGATAAGGGCAACCTGTAAAGAAAATATATTGAATTCCAGTAAAGCACATACTTAACTAAAACAAAAATAACCAGTTAAAAATAGGTACATTTTATGATAAAACTTTTACCTTAACAGCAAAGTAGCGTCTGGTGCTTCCTTTAAAAAATTGACAACATTTTCTCCAGTCAAAACCTCTTGCTTTTATAACCATCGGATTCTCTTTTTAAAAATGTTGTCAGGTTCGTGTAGTTAAAAATTGGGCAAGTGCGAGTCCGACTCGCCCATGAAGGGTTCCGTACCATAATCTATAACAAGTTTGTTGTATGGGAGCCCCCTTACATATTTATTTTATTTTATTTTTAGTATTTGTTGTTATAGCAGCAATAGAAATACATCATCTGTGAAAATTTCAACTATCTAGCTATCACCGTTCTTGAGATACAGCCTGGTGACAGACGGACGGACGGACGGACAGCGAAGTCTCAGTAATATAGGGTCCCGTTTTTACCCTCTGGGTACGGAACTCTAAAAATGATCTCTGCTAGGGATCATGGCCTCAGCAGTTTTGCCCTTAACCAATACATATTGATTTGATTTAGAATTTTTATTGAAATTCTGAACAACTAATCTAATAGACAGTTTTCATCAGCTTAAGAACAAGCAGCAACTAGAAGATGATAGCGTATTGTGCAGTGATCTAACCACGGAGTATATGGAGATGGCATTCAGCGCAGTTTGTTCTAGCACCGCTGTAGCCGACTTTTACACGCACACAATTATATTCGTATTAAAATAAGGTTTTACAACAAACAGAAGTGAGTTGACATTGGCTGAGCTAATGTGTGCGATTTTCGTGGTCATACACTACTACGAGCAAAGTATCGAGAATTTTAGCCCTTATATGCATATCAGACAATGAATTTATTTTTATTATAACTTAAATAGAAATAAAATAAAAGGCAAATGAAACTTTATGATTCAGTACGACAAAGTCTCGAATTGACAAGAAATTGATTTCTACTTCCGTCAATTCAGTAGTGTCACTTTTGATATTAACGCTGGCAATAAATCACAAGGTTTTATGTTACAATTCTTAAACATTTAAAATTGAACCTTATCCTCGTAACACGAGGTTTAATTTTAACGACCCAGAAAATGTAATGTAAGCTCAGTCAGCGGTATGCATCTACTGATTCTAAAGGTTAAGGGCATGATCAAATCAAAATAGTCGATATCGATAAAATAATAATATGTGTATAGGTTTATAATATAATGCATGTTGAAAATATTTATTTTGTATGGTCGTAAATTAAATTATGAGACCTTTTAATTTTTGGCGACGAAATCAAATGGAAGCGTCATCTCAATCTTTCTATCGTTCAAAATGTTTACATATATAGTGATATATGAAAAATAAAAACATCACCTTACAAAATTTGGAACAGGTAGTAGGTAAATTATAAACGGAGTGGATTTATTTATTTTATCATATAAAATGTAAACAAAATAATTAAGGGACAATCGTACACAACTCGCCCTGACCTTATACTAAGCAATGCTTTTAATATGGGTACTAGACGATGATATAAACAATATATATAAATACATACATATAGATACCATCCATAACCCAGGAACAAAATATTCGAGTTCATCACACAAATATTTGCCCTTGCCGAGATTCGAACGAAGGACCGCCGGCTCAGTAGGCAGGTGCATAAAAACTGCGCCAACCTCGTCGTCAACTGACTAGCACGTTATTATATTGTGGATTAGCAAAACAATAATACTGTTTTAATCTAATGATTTTGTCACCCACTGCTATTGATTTCGCTGTAGGTAATAAAATTACTTGTCTGAATTAAAAAAAAACCAGCCTGGTGCGATTCTGACTCGCGCAAACTTCGTTCCGTACGAACTTTCACTTATCCCATCTTAATTGGCCTGGTTGGGTTAAGTTTGCATCTGAAATGTATGGCGCCGCATACAAACGAGGTGCAAATACTTATAAAAATAATGTAATAATTAATGTAATTAAATCTGCAAATTCTGAGTTTTAGTAATTATTTTTGGGTTCCATATTGGGTTGCATAAATTTTAAAGCCATAATGTCGGTGCGCATAACCACTTTTGCCATAATAGTCCTTGCGCATAAGGTGTAGGTATAGTCATTAATTGATCCGCATAAATTTTATGACCATAATGTTTTTACGCATAAGTAAGGAATTTCATATAATTTTGGAGCATATCAACCTGAATCATAATCATTAATCGTCATAATGTTCTTATGCATATCGTGCATTGGCGCATAATACTGAAGAACATAAATATCAAGTTCCTAATTTTTTATTTCAACATCAGCCTGGTTTTCTGGCAGCAGTTCATTTCTGAGGGGGTCGCAGTTCTTTCAAACCTAACCTAACCTACTTTTCTGGCCGATGTTCGTATTTGTAGGTTCACAATTCTAACCTAACCTAACCTACAACAAAGAGGTCAGTGTGGAGAAGGATTTCTTAATGCGGGGGGCTTTGCCCCCCGAGCCCCCCTTGTTGGGGGCGAAGTGTTTTTGTGCTCATGTAACTTTTGTATCATTATTTCAAATGTTATAAAGTATTATGATTGGTACATGTGATATAACTTATACTATATAATTTCTATTGCCATTAATTATGAAAACCATAATTTATACGTTGCTCTTCTTCGTACTATCAATTATTATGACATTCAATAATATTACTTGAAATTTTGTGCCATACTAAATTATGCTTATGAAAAGCCTGCCAAACAACAATTATGACATATAAAATGTTATGCAAATAATAATTTATGACAAATAACATGTATGAGGAAAGCCATTATGCGAAATGAGTTATGACGGTCAAATTTATGACAAGAATTTTTATTCCACTAGAGGTGATCCCTTATTTTTGACATAAGTAACAAATTGAAATATGTAACAATTAAGTATTTAAATACTTTTTTATTTTGTTTGCATGCCTTTTTGGTAGAACATAAGCAACACTGTATATACCTGTATCACCTAATTTATTACTATGTTCTTGCAATAACCGAATTTGAATTTGAATTTGAATCAAACTTAACGCAACCAAGTTCTCCAAATATGATTTACCTATTTATTTATTTAATTAATCTTTATTGCACAAAAGTAAACGTATCGTACAAAAGGTGGACTTGATGTTTGAAAATGACTATATTTTTTAAGATTTTTATTAGTATTTGTAGTAAGTATATGTGGCGATTTCAGATTTTTATAAGTATTTGTAGTGCTTGCCAAATTTCATAGTTCTAGGTCATCGGGAAGTACCCTATCACTTTGATTCCCTTAAGAGTGTCGAAATGTACGTTTTTGCCGACATAAACGGCCGTATCTTTTTTTCACGTTAACGTAGAAGCTTTATTTTTTTTCACAGCTTTAAGGGACCCTAGACCTGAGTATATATACATATAGTGTTAATTTCAACTCGATACCTCCACGCGTTCTCGAGATAAAGGGTCTTGACTTGACATACAGACAGACAGACGGTCGGACGGACAACAAAGTGATCCTATAAGATTTCCGTTTTGCCGATTGAGGTATGGAACCCTAAAAAACAAGGTGATAAAGTGTAAATTATATTATTAAAATGGACAAGTTAGTATGAAACACGAGCGGCTCACATTAAAACCTCCATACAGAATATCGACAATTTATGGTTTAGACTTGTTCCCCCGCACTAAATTGTCAGACGGACGTATACATTGCGTGCTCCTAAAGATGTTGCGTGAATAGTTGCCATGTCAAGCTAGTAATGTATAATTGTCATAATGCACGGCAATATTTTACGAAATATTACAAAATAACGAATTTTATTACTTCCCAGTGAAATTAAACTGTATCAGGTATCTTTTTGAGTATGCAGATCTCGCCTGTGACGATTATAATGGCACAATTCGGCATATTTCTAATTTTTTGGGACATAATTACTCAAGCACGTTCGGATGGTAACTAAGTGACTGTTGACATCACGTTGACATGTATTTGGCAATTTGGGCTTAAGCTCGGTTACGCCTGCCCCGCCCAATACCCAGTCTATAGTATTCTTATGGTCTGTGGATCTAACGTATGAGTGAATAACTAATGAAGAATAATTATAAACAGTAAGTTTTTTAGTCACAAACTAAATCATAAATTACACGAGTCACGAAGCGTTCATAGCCCTTCTAGTGCAGTCATTGAAGCGAAAAATACGGTCTTACCTCCGAATTTTTTTACGGTGAACCGATTTGCATGAAATTTTGGAATTAGGCTCATCTTACCCTTAACTTCAAAAGTGAAAATGATTTGAACTCCGCAACCACCCTGGGGGTGGTTGCCACCCCTTCTCGGGGGTGAATTATTTTTTTTTGAAAATTACCTCGGATATCGATAGAAGGCCTAATTTTAAGCAAAAAACCATCTATAAAGTTTTTCAAAAAATCCAATACTTTTCAAGTTATTGGCAATTGAAAATTCGCAATTTTTTCACGTTTTTCATCGGTTTTTTGCAAATATCTCCAAAAATATACGTTTTATCGAAAATTTTATAAAGAACAAAATTGTAGCAGGTAAAACAATGAACAATTTGATTTTTTATAAAGTATTCTAAGTGCAACATTAAGCTAGATATTAAAGATCAAAGCCGTTTTTTATTATGTCTGAAATTTAATCGATGTGGTCAATGCCATAGACAGACAGGATAAGATAAAGATAAGATACAGATAAGATAGATACATTTATTTTCATCTTCATCCTCATCCTCAATCTCATTCTTATCCTCATCCTCATCCTCATTCTTATCCTCTTCCTCATCCTCATCCTCATCCTTATCCTTATCCTCATCCTCATCCTCATCCTCATCCTCATCCTCATTCTTATCCTCTTCCTCATCCTCATCCTCATCCTTATCCTCATCCTCATCCTCAACGTCATCCTCATCCTCATCCTCATCCTCATCCTCTTCCTCATCCTCATTCTTATCCTCTTCCTCATCCTCATCCTTATCCTTATCCTCATCCTCATCCTCATCCTCATCCTCATCCTCATCTTGAAATAACGTTTGGTTAAATGATCATTTGGTCTCTATTATACTGCGTACTTTCACATTGCTCCAAATATTCACACTCCGAAATTTTCAGTTACTAAGTAGAAAAAAATATGATAAGTTTTTGGACCATAACTCCTTCAATTTTCATGCTATCATAATTGGGGTGTACCGTTTTTTTTCAAAACCGTTAATTCGATTATGACTGACGAGCTGGGTTCTTTCTGAACCATTTCTAGTTATTGAAAAAAATTACAAAAATTTCGTAAAAATGATACTACCCAATTTTTCACTTGACCTTCAGTAACCGGGGTTTTACTACGTCACCGTAGTTTGGAAAGGTACAGGTGGTGTTATCTGTGGATACCCCAATACTCGGTCCAAATTATACTAACGGTTCATTATAATGATTATCTTACTGCTATTATACTGCCCTTCCCTTCAATAATTATGATAATTCTTTAATATTATAATGTTGAAGTTGTGAATCAAACATTCAAGAATATTTTAAATACTCGATTGCGCTGGCAATTGAAACTAAATTGAACACAAATTATCACAGACTTTATGTTTGGACCGGTAAATATTTCGTCTGACAGTAACAATGACAACTATTTATTTACATTTTCAATATTTACATCGGGATTTTCTAGAAATGGTATTGAACATATACAAGCATGGTTTATTATTCTTTATAAAGTGAATCAGATTATTTATTAAAAACTGACATTTGCAAAAACCAGGAGCTGCCATTCCAGGATTAATATATATGTAGGTATATATATTTTCATCGTCTCTTAACTCGTGTAACTTACGTTCAACAAGAAAAAGAGTTTTATTAAACACTTACGAGACGATGAGTGGAAATAAAAATAACATCGGTTATAAAAAATTAGGATGCAGACTAATATCTCGAGAAATAGTTCAAGCGATTTTACCTATATTGTTTATATTTCTTGTCAATTAACTGCGATTAACAAAGACTGCGTGAATGCACCAAACCGAGCTTTGAAGGAGAAATGCATCGGTGGTTATTAAAAATGCTGATTTAATAAGAAGGTAATCATCTCAAAACATTTGAGGTTTGTTTTATATTTGTATTTAAAAATTAGACACGTGTGTTTTACTTTTAGGCGTATGACCAAAACCAAAACTTTGATGGTATGTTGGATCCCAAGAAAATCTTAAACGTGCCCTTCGACACCTTCGATACTTTCAGAGACATGAATCTCGATCAGATCCACTACAAGTACACTACAAGAATATTTTCATTGATTCAACAGTCAACACCCACCCAAAAGGGCAACCGCAACTCTCACCACCTTGCAGACAGTTTAAAGCCAGCATGAACATAAAAGAGGACAGGAAGGTTCGATCGAGGAATTTTTTCTTGAAAATGTCACAAAGATTATTTACTTTCAATAAAAAAACTGTTATAATAACATGAGTTTAATTTTTTCTGCTACATTATACATTCATTATAGTTACGACACAGCATATATACATCATCCAAAAACTTTACTTCATATATATAGGAATGAAATAGAACTATGATGTAATTCACACTTAGTAGTTTGTACATTTTTGTCAATTTAATCTTCCGGATCCATTTACTAGCAAGTTTTCTATCTTTAATGTTGTTAGACGTGATGAGATTTTCCTAGGAATCTTGACAGCAATATTTTCGTCCTTAAACATAATTCTGCATAGTGAATCCTTTGACTGTTTTAAAGTATTAACAATAATCTGCTCCATGAAGCTTGTTGGGATGTTGAATTTTTAGGTTTTAGGACTGTTATTTCCATTTTATCTAGTATCACACAAATACTTTTATCGTATTCCAAGTCAAATATTTGTTGGTACGGTCAAAGCATAGCCATGGAGACTAGCCTGGCGTGAAAAATAAGTCCAAAATTAAGACAGAGCTATCGAAAAGCAGCACATATAACTTGTAGTAAAATAATGAAAACAAACTTGAAAACAATTACATTTTTTGTTGGTTATTTACAAACTGTCACCTGACAGTTCTTTGACAAGATATCGAATATATTTTTTTTGGGAATTTCATGGCCAGTTTCACAACTTCAGAAATGCGTAGGTTTACCAGTGAAATAGTAAAAAATACAAATAAGAGTGCGCTGAATAGCGTTTTTTTACTATCCTCAAACACACGCGGAAATCATGACGTCATCTTGTGAGCTTCTTAAAATAATTAATAAAAAAATAACTACTTATTCTAATGAAGAGTTAATGAAATTGGTATTATAAAATGGCCTATTTCATCGAATAAAAATATAAAAAGGGGGGGTAATTTTTTTTGGGATACCCCAATTTATAAAAAACCATTGTAAAGGTAATTAAGAGAGCTACAACATCCTTTATTGCAATATATAGTAAAAAACCTTTTTCTAAAACGGTGAAGGGTTAAAGGGCTTAAGAGAGGCTGTGATTGCGCTGCCATGCGCTCTTTAAACAATCATATCTCCGTCAATTTTTGTTGGACAGAAAAAACAAAAAAACCAAATTGTTTGTCAGAAAAATACCTAAATTTTTAATCCGTACACTTTTATATGTATCTGTCGTCATTTTTGAGATATTATGAAAATGAAGTGGGTTCTTTTAAAATTTGAAATTTTGTTTTTTTTTTTAATCGTGACTTTTTTGAAAAATATGTGTCCTGAAGCAGCCAAACTGATACTATCTATCAAACTCTTCATAATAAAGTTAATTCTAGGCGGAATACGATTAATTTTAATTTTGGTGGAAATGGCACTTATGAAACCCATTGATTTGAAAGAAAAAACATTAGATGCTCCTCTTATTTGCAATACAGCTCACTTATTTTACGTGCAAAAGACTTTTTATAGTGCTCATTTTAAAGCTTATTTCAAGCACTACAAAACCCTTTTGTATTAGAATGCATAAAATGCATCTGCTCGCCGCTAGATGGCATTGACCACATCGATTAAATTTCAGACATAATAAAAAACGGCTTTGATCTTTAATATCTAGCTTAATATTGCACTTAGAATACTTTATAAAAAATCAAATTGTTCATTGTTTTACCTGCTACAATTTTGTTCTTTATAAAATTTTCGATAAAACGTATATTTTTGGAGATATTTGCAAAAAACCGATGAAAAACGTGAAAAAATTGCGAATTTTCAATTGCCAATAACTTGAAAAGTATTGGATTTTTTGAAAAACTCCATAGATGGTTTTTTGCTTAAAATTAGGCCTTCTATCGATATCCGAGGTAAATTTCAAAAAAAAATAATTCACCCCCGAGAAGGGGTGGCAACCACCCCCAGGGTGGTTGCGGAGTTCAAATCATTTTCACTTTTGAAGTTAAGTGTAAGATGAACCTAATTCCAAAATTGTATGCAATTCGGTTCACCGTAAAAAAAATCGGAGCCATAATGCTTCAATGACTGCACTATTCCTGGGTCAAGGCCCGATGAGATACAGTAGCCGGCAAACTTCTTGAGCGTGACCTTGACTGCGCAGTAGCCGATTTACGTACAAATTTACATGCGCAGATCCGCCATTTTTGTTCAAGTTGTTTGCCGGCTACTGTAGTGTGTAAATAGTGGGCAAATCAACAGACTCAGCACTCCACGCAGTGGTAAGCAATATCGAAATCGCACTAACAAGGAAAAGCTCATGCCTGGGAACCTTCATTGACATAGAAGGCGCTTTCGATAAAACAAATTTTAGCAGCATCAAACAAGCTCTAGAAAGACATGACACAGAACCATTGCTAATAGAATAGATAATGAACATGCTAGAACAAAGAATCATAAGACTAGCAGAAAACAAAGATCAGCAAGCGCTAGTCGTAGAGGATGCCCGCAAGGAGGAGTCCTCTCACCCCTCTTATGGAACCTAGTGGTAAATGATCTGATAACAAAACTAAACGAGAGTCATTTCACGACCATAGGATACGCAGACGACCTTGTCATACTTATCAGTGGACTGGTAATAAGCACACTGTGTGAACTCACACAAACAGCACTAAAAATACTAGAGAAATGGTGCAAGGAGAATGACCTATCGGTAAACCCCAAGAAAACTGACACAATTCTCTTCACACACAAACGCACAGTATGCTTTTTTACCCAAAAAGCGGCCATGCTCGTTTTATTCGCTTATTCGATAGAGCAAATCATTTTGAAATGAAGACTAAAACTCCCGTGTGTCAATTTCTCATAGAAATTGAGATATTAATCTATATATATAAAAGAAGAAGTCCTGACTGACTCATCAACGCACAGCCGAAACTACCAATGTTAGAGAGTTGATTTTTGCACAGTAGGTTAATTTTATAACGTGGGCTAGAGATAAGAAGCGATTTTGAAAAATTCAATCCCTAAGAGTGTTAAAAAGGGGTGCAAAGTTTGTATGGGATACAAGTTTTTTTTTAAAGCTAGGAATTTGAAACTTTGTTAGAAGATATTAAAATAAAATAAAAGAAAACTCATTTCAGCGTTTTTGAAAATTCATCCCCTAAGGTGGTAAAAAATGGGTTGAAAGTTTGTATGGAGATCAAGTATTTTTTTGAGCGCGGGACTTGAATCTTTGTGTAAAAGCATACTATTAGAATACAAGAAAAGTCATTTCAGTGTTTTCAAAAATTCGACCCCTAAAAGGGTAAAAAAGGGGTTTAAAGTTTGTATGGAGATCAAGTATTTTTTTGAGCGCGGGACTTGAATCTTTGTGTAAAGGCATACTATTAGAATACCTGAAAAGTTATTACAGCGTTTTCAAAAATTCGTCCGCTAAAAGGGTTGATAAGGGGTTGAAAGTGTGAATCCATTACAAATACCTTGAAATTTCTTTTTCACTTCTCGTGCTCTAAAAGTTCGACTTTATGCTGCGCGTAGGCGACATAAAATCGCTTTTTATGCTCTAGAGCATAAAGTAAAATCGTCGTCGAAGACTAAGGCGATCGGTCCAACAGCCACACAAAAAAGGCCCTTAATAAACAGTAAAAAAAAAAAAAACATAAAACTTCATACAATAAAACCCGTTCCAGACCTTCCGATCCGATCCGATTTATCGGAAGAAATCGGATAATGTGTAGTGTATAAGATCCTAACAATTGCACTACACATTATCCGATTTCATCCGATAAATCGGATCGGATCGGAAGGTCTGGAACGGGTTTTAACTCTTTATTTTATTTCGTTTTGTTAGTATTCTAAGACCAACACAATAAAACTTCTTGAAATAAACTTGTAACTTTTATTTACTATCATTTATCACTTTTAGGGTTCCGTACCCAAAGGGTAAAAACGGGACCCTATTACTGAGACTTCGCTGTCCGTCCGTCCGTCCGTCCGTCCGTCCGTCTGTCACCAGGCTGTATCTCAACAACGGTGATAGCTAGACAGTTGAAATTTTCACAGATGATGTATTTCTATTGCCGCTAACATTGTATTAGTGCATATAATTATTAGAATACAAGAAAAGAAATTTCAGCGTTTTTGAAAATTCAGCCCTGAAGGTGGTGAAAAAGGGTTGAAAGTTTTTATGAAGATTAAAAAATTTTTTGAGTGTGGGACTTGAAACTTTAAATAGAGGCGTATTATTAGAATACAAAAAAAGTGATTCAGCGTTTTGGAAAATATATGTAGCCCTGAAGATGGTGAAAAATTGGGCAAGTGCGAGTCCGACTCGCGCATGAAGGGTTCCGTACCTATATATATATCTATAACAAGTTTGTTGTATGGGAGTCCCCCTTAAATATTTATTTTATTTTATTTTTAGTATTTGTTGTTATAGCGGCAATAGAAATACATCATCTGTGAAAATTTCAACTGTCTAGCTATCACCGTTCTTGAGATACAGCCTGGTGACAGACGGACGGACGGACGGACAGCGAAGTCTCAGTAATAGGGTCCCGTTTGTACCCTTTGGGTAATTTGTTTGTAATCTTTTTTTTGACTGGCAACACGTCACCCCAGCACTGACGTCATTTTTGTCGCTTACGATCTATTAGAATGAGCAACTATAAAGTTGGGCTTTTTGCTTCAAAATGGAGGCTTTCGAGGAAAATAAAAAATGCGTGTAACTTAAAAAAAAAACCTCTTTCGGACTGTATATTAAAAAGGATATGTAAAAAAAATGAAACGTTGTCAATTCTGCCGTCATAACGAAAAAGGGCACATCTAACATTTTTTGTGAAATTGAGTTAGACAAATATTCGGAAAGAGGAAAAAAAGGCGCATCTTATCAAAATAGTAGTTTATGCAACTGATACATAATGAGAGGCATTGAAACACGAGTGTGGTTTTATGAAACGAGCGTCAGCGAGTTTCATAATAGTATCACACGAGTGTTTTAAGGCCTAATTATGTACAGTTGTATACACTACTTTATCTACACACATATCATAAGTACTCTAAGATGGGTTCAGAAGCCATAAGGAAATGACCGGCACCACTAGTGCTACCTGTAAAATATCTAAAAACGACATATACTAATGCAGTAAGAAATAAATCTGAACAAATACATAAACAGATTATTTATTGTACCTAATAGTTGTAATTTACATTTACATTGAAACAATATTTTCAACTAATTCACAATTACAATAAACTTATCACAATTATACTTTCGTAACAGCAAAGAAAATGACAACAATAATGGCGGCAATTCGAACCTCCGTCAAGACGAATGTTTTTTTTTTTCTAAATCATATACAAACGAATGTATCCATATTCTCATGTCACTCGAGATTAAATGTCGTGCGGTTAAAAAAACATACTGAATTGACGTTTCGTATCGATAACAATATTAATATCTATGGATACTAGAATAGAGACCTACTTTAGTTTTGACAGCTGTTCCAAATTTAAACTCATAACCTTACAAAAATTGATACTGTTATAACATTACAGTACAGATTTTACCTACTGCCACAGATAAGAAAGTTCTCATAGTAAAATTGGTTGTAGTAATGCTGGTCATTTCCTACGGTTTCTGAACGCATTTTAGAGCACTAATGATATGTGCGTAGATAAAAGACCCTTAAGAGCCAGCGTCCACTACGGCTTCTTGTGGCCGCGACAGTACATCTCTCTTCTCTTGTCGAGCGTGCAAAAGCCACATAGTACTGTCGCGGCCACAAGAAGCCGTAGTGTGCGGGCCAGTAACAGTGTTGTGCTCACCAGATGTGCACGCGCGGCGGCCGCAGGCAAACATAGAGACTTTCCGTTATAGGCGGCGCGCGTCGGCCGCCGCCGCCCGAGCGACGCGCCCTCATCCGGCGGAGTCGCGCGGATCGCTCTGCTGGCGTCTCGGCCGCGCGGCGCCGCCTCTCATTGAGAGACATCCTGCGGAGCCGCGGAGTCTCGAAGGCGAGGCGCCGCGCCTCATGTGAGGCCGCGCGGCGGCGCGCTTTGCACTCAGGCGTTTCACTGGCAAAAAAAAACAATATTATATAGTTCATGAATTTAGGAAATAGAACCAAATGCGATATATTTTTCATGGAAAAATGATTTAATTTGGGGAGCACTGTATAGAGTGGGTTTAATTTATATGGAGGCAATTCATTTTATTTGGAATTTAGTTTTAGGGTATAAAAGACTTACCTACACTACACTACAAGAGACTTACCGTTAACGCCGGCGGCGTAGTGCGCATGTAGTGCCGCGCGTAGGTTCGCCCGCACCCTCCGCATGTAGCGCGTAGTCCCGCCGCCTCTCCCGCTGGGCGGGCGTTTCTTGTTCGCGCCGCGGCGCCTGACTCCTCGCCATGCGGCGGAGGTAAGCGCGGCGGCCCGGTCCACCCGCTTGTACGTGTACGGATACGCTGGCAAAAAAATAGTAGTTTATGTGACTGTACATAATGAAGGGCATTAATCACGAGTGTGGGTTTATGACACGAGCCGAAGGCGAGTGACATAATAACATCACACGAGTGTTTAATGCCTAATTATGTATAGTTACATACACTACTTTATCTACTCACATATCATAAGCCTCCATGATGCATTCAGGAGCCGCATATTATGACCACCATACCTACTGTTTCTTTGACTTAGCTGGTAATAAGTAATTAATGACGTTAGGTGCTTTGTTACGGATATCAGGAGGCGTCGCCGAAATATCTATATCATCTTGATAGCTCATTTTATGGTTTATATTCAACAAATCGATAAATTTTCTGCATTAAAACCAATTCTAACCGGTAATGGCGGCAATGAAAACTTTTCTTTTCTGGCAGCTGTCATAGTTTTTTTTAATTCAGAGACAAACTAGAGTGGGCCCGAACTACCATATCGTTCGATATCTTACTTGCGTGCGACATTTGTCAATTTGTCTGCAAATTGACAATTAATTTCGAACTAAACGTCATCTCGACTGATATTAGAATAGAGGTCAAACCAAATTTCTATGGTTTTCAAAGATGTTCGAAATTTGAATGATATAATATTATCGAAATCGATGTTATTAATTAGCAATAATAACATTTTCACAGATAAGAAATTTGTTCTAACAAAACAGTTTATTTTATGTTGGTCATAATGTGCGGTTCTTGAACGCATCATGGAGGGTTTATGATATTTGGGTAGATAATAGTAGTTTATGTGACTGTACATAATGAAGGGCATTAATCAAGAGTGTGGGTTTATGACACGAGCCGAAGGCGAGTGACATAATAACATCACACGAGTGTTTAATGCCTAATTATGTATAGTTACATACACTACTTTATCTACTCACATATCATAAGCCTCCATGATGCATTCAGGAGCCGCATATTATGACCACCATACCTACTGTTTCTTTGACTTAGCTGGTAATAAGTAATTAATGACGTTAGGTGCTTTGTAACGGATATCAGGAGGCGTCGCCGAAATATCTATATCATCTTGATAGCTCATTTTATGGTTTATATTCAACAAATCGATAAATTTTCTGCATTAAAACAAATTCTAACCGGTAATGGCGGCAATGAAAACTTTTCTTTTCTGGCAGCTGTCATAGTTTTTTTTAATTCAGAGACAAACTAGAGTGGGCCCGAACTACCATATCGTTCGATATCTTACTTGCGTGCGACATTTGTCAATTTGTCTGCAAATTGACAATTAATTTCGAACTAAACGTCATCTCGACTGATATTAGAATAGAGGTAAAACCAAATTTCTTTGGTTTTCAAAGATGTTCGAAATTTGAATGATATAATATTATCGAAATCGATGTTATTAATTAGCAATAATAACATTTTCACAGATAAGAAATTTGTTCTAACAAAACAGTTTATTTTATGTTGGTCATAATGTGCGGTTCTTGAACGCATCATGGAGGGTTTATGATATTTGGGTAGATAAACAATATTATATAGTTCATGAATTTAGGAAATAGAACCAATTGCGATATATTTTTCATGGAAAAATGATTTAATTTGGGGAGCACTGTATAGAGTGGGTTCAATTTATATGGAGGCAATTCATTTTATTTGGAATTTAGTTTTAGGGTATAAAAGCCACCCGGTGGTCATGAATGGTACAAATGTTAAGTTTTTTTTATCCGGCTTTAATGCTAAAAAGTCTTGAGATAATATTGTATTTGGTTGATTCTTTTTAAAGATAAATAAATATAGTTACGTCGTAAACAATATTATGTTTTATTAAGCTTTATGTATTACTTAAAATATTTCACTAATTAAAATTGTCCCATTCATGGCACCTCTCCCCTACTTAAATGAATTTCCTAGTGTTGCTAATGAATTGTGCGTTTTGTTTGCTGACAACGCTACAATACTATTTTCATGTGATCGTTCAGAGGCTCCTGATCTTAAAATACATATATGCAGTGTTCTTAATAAGATATCAAATTGGCTTTGTACATTAAATCTTAAATTGAACCTAAACAAAACTCAGCTCATTCAGTTTAGAAATCATAGAACGGCTCCTATCTCCTTGAGTGTGTCGGAAGCTGGAACTACTATAGAAGAAGTAAGTAGTGTAAATTTTTTAGGAGTTAAAGTAGACTCCCATCTAAACTGGAAGGCTCACATAAACGAATTAAACAAGAGAATCTCTAGCAATTGTTACGCTTTGTCAATACTATCTGAAACTTACTCTGAAAGCATAGTTATTAATGCCTATTACGGAAATGTGTATCCTTTGTTGATTTATGGAGTTATTTTCTGGGGTAATTCTGTAGATATAAATAAAACATTAGTTCTTCAGAAACAATGTATCAAAACTATTTATCGTATGAACGTCAGGGATTCTCTTCGTCAAGCTTTTCGAGAAAAGCGATTTCTTACATTGACTGGTATATACATATTGGAGGTTAGCTTGTTTGTAAGAAATCAACCCAATTATTTTACAAGACTGTATATAAAATATATACAAAATGTAACCTCAGAGCACAGTATAAATTTAATATCCAGCTACCGAAAATTAATACCTCTATTTATAAGAAAGAATAGCACTTTTGTAATGGCAATCCGAATGTACAATCACCTCCCGTCAGACATAAAAGCTCTGGAAGGAAACAGGTTTAAAAGGAATCTTAAAAATTGGCTCATTGATATGGCATTTTATAGTTTAAAAGAATTCTTCGATTGTAGCTGTCTTAATTTATAAATAACTGTAACTGTTGGAACAAATGTATATTTTTTTGTCGACCTAACTATGTACACAGTTTTGCAATAAATCATTCTTATTCAACTCACCATTCTCACCAATAAGACCGCGTGATGCCTGCTTCAAAATTTTATGTTTTATATATCCAAAAAGTCTCCACATATTTATTATTAAGCCGAGAATGGCAGCTCGAGGCTTTTGCCAATGTCAGTTATGCAGAGGCGCGTTTTAATTCTGCTTGATGCCAAGTTTTGAAAAAAGCAAGAATATTAATTTATATAAGTAAACAAAACAAAACAGCCAATAGGTAAACAAATCAGAATGCTGTTACATACAATGTAATGAATCAATTATATATAAAAAAAAGAGACAAACGGGAAACTAAAGATGAATACTATAATTTTTCATAAAGTCACTTAAAATAGAGATGAATGGTGTGAAAACTAAACGAAGAAGAGACTTGAAATTTACAGGGCGAGGGATAAATGGAGGAAGAAGGTCATACAGAGATGAAGAAAGTCTATTGCATTCAAAAAATAAATGATCCAAATTACCTTCATCCAACCCACATTCACACAAAGAGTTATTTTTAACATCTCCACATATTGATTCTATTCCAAACTTGTAAAATAAAATTCCTTTTCAATTAAAAAAAAAAATGGCTACTGAATTTGAAGTTGTCATAAATTATATATCGTAAAAATCGTAAAATTCCAACTTCAAATTCTTTGGTTTGAATCATTGTCATCATTGAGGTATTATTTATAATAGAGCCACAGTCCACAGACCCAAACAAAATTGTCGAAAAAAGTGGCACTGCTGTCATGTTCAAGTAGATGCCAATAACGCTTATTTATAATTTACCACAACAACATAATTACTTCGTTCAAAATAACTCTTTACTCAAACGTTTAAGTGTCAAATTGGCTTACGTACTTATTACCACAAATATTTTTCGTGTAAATTAACTTTTTTAGCGTATTCTGACTCATGTCTCTTGTCAAACTTGGAACATGGCACGAATGGAGCAGATTTTAATAGTTTTACATACTAAAAATATTTTCATTATTATTTTATTTAGGTATTAAAATATATTTGTTGTTTGAACTAAATAAACTCGTAAATTGTTATTAACAAATTAAGTTACGTTTTTATTTAACAACTGCATAAAAGGGCAGCACACATTGTCTTTAGGTGTTCTTGGCGTTCAAAGGTTTAAACTGACAGTGTCTAGACTCTGAGACAAAATAAAACAATGACAACAGAGCAATTTTTTTATTAATTTATTAATGTAACCTGTAGGATCTGCCTGTAAAAGGCATATGTTCATAACACTGGCTCACTCGCCGCCGCACACATAACAATGTCATGCGTCCACTCTCGCCCTCGGCTCGCGTGTAACTAAACGAAGCATCCTATGTGGCGTGCGCCTGAGACAGTGTATATCTATTTATGTATAGATACCTACTACCACAAACACTACATAACCATTTTACGCTTCTTTTGTATACATTGTAATTTTTTTTAGTTTTTATTGAGATATTAAAGCTGTGTTGAGTGAAAGACTTTTACGCTTCTTTTGATTAAACATAAAAAAAGCATATATGATTATGCCGAACGAACACACGAGAGACGAATTATTGGGCTGAAATTATTCTTGGTGTCTGTCTCTTACTAAACGTGACCTCTATTTTTCACGTTGTTTAGGATCGCGTGGGAATCTTTAATAAAAAAAAAAATTTAACAAAAAAAAGAACCGACTTCAGTAAAACTAAAAAGCCGAAAATAACCCGTTCAAGTACAGATTACATTTGACTCACCCTTTGAAATCGATCCCAAACCACTCAGTTATTATATTTATATATTAAAGTTTACGTGAGGTTTGGCACCGACTTCAAAGGGTGAGTCAAATGTAATCTGTACTTGAACGGGTTATTTTCGGCTTTTTAGTTTTACTGAAGTCGGTTCTTTTTTTTGTTAAAAATTTTTTTTTTCGCTTTTTAGTGATTCGTATAAAATACTTATGGCGGGGTGATCAGGGAGGTCTTGAAGGCATGCATTTCGTTTGAATTATCTCCTAACTCCTAACTGTTAAGGAGTTGTACCTTCCATCATAAATTCAGCATGAGAAGATGATGACTACCATATGCAATTACTTAAATAGTTTTAGAAAATACATGAAAAATATTATAAGTGCCTTTAAAATTTCAGGAATTCCTTCGATTCCTCATGGATCTCGTCATCCGATCTTCACCAAAATTTTATGGAACCAACCTTGAGAGGTCTATTCATGAACCTAAAAAGAATTTTCCAAATCGACTCATAAATGACGGAGTTATGAGGTAACAAACATAAAAAAAAAAAAAAAAAAAAAACATACAACCGAACTGAGAACCCCCTCCTTTTTTTGAAGTCGGTTAATAAAAAATAGGATAATTATTTATTGCACTCCTTTATTAATTAATAAAATATAAAACTATAGCGACTCCTTAGATTTTTGTTCTGTGATGAGGTGCATTTTGTAGGGACAAAGTTAATAATTCTAATCTAAAATATGCTATGATTTTACATAGGATTCGTTAATTAATCAATAGAATCTGCGTAAAAAAGAATATTCCAACCTTTTTCTTTATTTTATAGCTGTTATTTCTGCATTTTTTCACTGAAAATTAAGTCATTTTTGAGACCCGTCACGTGTCATGGTTTACGAGACTGATCGAGTGTAGGTACTGTCATACTTTGGGCACATAATGCGAAGAGGAGACGAGAGCCTTGAAAAACAGGTCGTGGTTGGGGGCATTGAAGGCAAGAGAGCCCGAGTCCGTTCACCAACCAAATGGTCTGACCAAATCAAAAAGCAACCTGCTCAAGCAAATTCCACCAGGCGGTGAGGGCGACGATGTACTGGGACCGATGGAGACAAATCATTAAGGCAATAACCAGTCTGTGATCATGATCCTCAGTAATGAGGGACCGATTGAAGAGAGAGATAGACAGATATTGTAGATGGGATTATAATACCTAAACAAAATTCAAAACACGAAGAGGCATCGAGTGCTGAAGTGCACACATAATTAAATTTCATGAGAAATTATGACATTTGTATATTATACAAATATACTCTATGATTTGTATTTCGTCCAGTGCATAGAGTATATTTGTATAATATGAGAGTCCAGTGTCTGTGAGTGGAAAAGGTCAGAACTTAAAAAAACACAACAACTTGGGAACGTTGTGGATTTGGCAACATTTAAATATTGATCTGTTTAAGGTACTAGAAATAAACGCAGCGTTTCATAATATTATATTAACAAAATACTTGCTGCGTTTTTAAAGGTAACTAAAACATAGTATTTGAAGTTTTGAAGAAGTATAGGTAGTATTTGAAGTAGATTAATCTGAGAAAGAAAGTTAAAATAACAAAACATGCTTATTTTAGTTTAATCTTCACGATTCAATCTAATTTAAGCCTAAAAACAGCAAAAAAAAGAAAAGTGTAAAAAATTTCTAAGTCCCAGAAACGGCCCACCCTTTGGTATAGTCTGACCCTTTTACATGTTGTTTACGTTTTGCTTGTTTTGTTACTTATCTTCCCTTTTTCAGCCAAAATGACAGCATTGACTAAGGGCAGCCGCATTACCTTTAAACAAGCGAAGCCAAATCCACTTTTTAATCTTTGGTTAGAAGAGTTACATCAAGAAGCAGTTGAGAATAAGAGTGATTTCGAATCAGCTGTGAAAGAAGCTTTGACTGCTTTGTCCAAATATCCATTACCGCTGCAAAGTGGCACTGAATGTGCTATACTCAAAGGTTTTGATAAAAAACTATGTGCATATTTAGACAAGCGATTGGAAGTGTATAATTTCAATAAAAATCTGCTGACAAATAAGTCACCACAGAGTTCAGATACAGAAACATATGATCTCGACAGCCCTGATAGAAGTGATTGTGTTATACCGAGTTCCCCAGTTACTTTACCCAGTAGCCATTCTTATTCACACAGTTCCGTGAATACAAATCTAAGTGCAGATAACCAAGAAAATGTAGATTCGCTGAATAATGATGCACCATGTACTAGTAAAACTATGAAAAAAAAGCCGGGGAGACGGAAGTCTTACAAGCCTGCTTTTCGGTCTGGTAGCTATGCAATTCTTGTGGCACTGCTTGAACATCAGAAAGATTATCCAAATAGCCCAGCTTTAAAACAAGAGGAGTTAATTGAAATAGCCCAGAAGCATAGTGAAGAATCTTTTACCCGAGAAAAACCCGACTCTCACTACACTGCTTGGAACAGCATGAAAACATTGATCACTAAAGGACTAGTAGATAAAAGAAAAAATGGCAGAAAACTTGAATATTTTTTGACAGACCAGGGAGTATCAAAAGCAAAGCAAATCTTGAAGGACTATGCCAATAATCCTACTGCAAATGATATTATTTTCAATGGTGCTAGTCCACAAAGAAGAAGTCCCGATGTAGACATACAACTTAATAGTCCAATTGCTAGAGAAATTGTGAAATCTCCAGTGGCTACCATACAAAACGTAGAAGTTATAGAAATGCCACCTGGATCCTTTGATGTCATTTTACTAATTGATAAATGTGAAACTAGTGGGTATGTAGATTTTCAAATTTACCAAAGTTATTGGTTCATCATCATCATCAACAATCATCATCATCATCAAGTATCACCCTACAAGAGAAGAGTAATGACAGAAATTTTATTGAGTTTTGCTTGTCACCTGGCAATATTTGCCTGCCACTGGATGGCATTTAATGTTTCATTTCACCATGCACCTGTGCAGTTTGCCATCAAACGGCCTTTGAATCAAAATAATAGTGCCTTCCAATGAGCAATCCCGGTAACTCTCTTTATCGTGTCGCATCAATACCATTTAATATATAACAAACATTTCAATACACACTACTCTTTCTTTATGTTTTACATGCAACATTTGGCTACAAAAAATAAACTAATTTAATTAATTATGTTTCAGATTATCAAACAAAAATGATCCAACTGTCAACCAGTTCAAAAAATATCCAGATTTAAAGCATGAATACAGAAGTTTGAAAGTCGGTGACTTCATGTGGGTGGCTCGGAATAAAAGCAACAAGGATCAAGACCTGGTCCTACCATATGTTGTTGAAAGGAAACGGATGGATGACCTAGGAGCTAGCATCAAGGATGGCAGGTTCCATGAGCAGAAGTTCAGATTGAGGAAGTCTGGGTTGAAAAATGTTATTTATTTAGTTGAGAATTATGGGTCCAACAAGCACGTTGGCTTACCTGTTCAGTCACTGATGCAAGCCCTGCAGAACACTCGGGTACAGGATAACTTCAAAGTTCATGAAACAGACTCGTTGAGTAACTCTGCTAGATTTTTAGCAATGATGACTAAAAGACTGACTATAGAGTATAAGGTATATTTGTTTATTTACTATGAGACAGTTTCAAGTTTTAGTTAAAACTTATTCTGGTATTGAAATTGATTAGGCATCGGACTTCTAATAGCTATGAAGCCTATATTAACATTAAAATACTAGTCATCTTCATACTCATTTGTGTATTTTATTCGCAATTTTAATTTTAGTCAAGGACAAAGTCAAAAGAATATACCTACATTGACCTGATTTGTGTAGGCTTTGTGTTTTAAAATATTTGCGACTTTTTCCATGTTTCCTGGAGTAAACGGGCTTCTGTATCGATTGAATATAGAGTTATTACCATAAAATACATGAAATCACAATTAATACCTACTGTTAAATCTACGAGTTTGTAATATTGGGTAAACAATATTTTATTTATAATTTTAGTCATTTAATGCTTGGGATAGTTAACCTCAATAACCATAAAGGCAGTTTGGAATGAAATAGATGAATGAATATTTGGATGAATTGTATATTAATGTTAATAATTATCAGCTCCATAGCTCTCTAAAGTCCTACCCTGCTATCAGAAGTTTGATGCCTAGTCATCATATTTTATTTACCTGTTGACTTCCCGTTATATTATAAACTTATTTTGACATTGTAAACAATACTTTCTCATATGATTTATTTTGCCTTATTTTTGACGATCATGATATTAATTCGTATAATTTTGACATTAAGCAAATTTGTTATGTAATTTTTATCGCGAAATAAATAATATAATCTAATCTAATCATAAAATATATTTTTTGTAATGCTCACATATCAGTCTTCTAAATTTAAGTATTCAGATCATGTAATTATTTAATAGGCTCAAGTTTCCGTAAATGGTTTGCATTTTTTTTGCGGAAATAATGACTATGATTGGTTAACGATCACGCCGCGCCGTTTGAAAAAAAACTTACTACCAGCAATAGACTGGATGGTATCGATAGTGCGGATGAATATTCAAATTCTATGTTTTGTTACAGGATAAATATTTAAAAGGCTACCACAGAGAATCTCAAGGGGATGATCTAATGACGTTCTCATTCCTCAACGAGGCATCCAAGAAGACCAAGCCTTTAACAGTTACAGAGACTTTTATCAAACTACTACTCCAATTGAAAGGTGCCTCTGTTGAAAAAGCTTTAGCAATAACAGAGGTATATAAAACTCCACACTCGCTCATTGAAGCGTATGAGAATTGCTATCAAAAGGAGGGTGAATTTTTACTTGCAAATTTGAAGTATGGCGACTTGCATCGCAATGTGGGCCCTACGGTCAGCAAATCTGTTTATCATCTTTTCTCGAATATAGAACTTGCATAAAAAAAACTTGTTTAATTTGATGGAAGTCATTGTGGAACCGGAGTCAATTTTCTTGTGTCGTATTCCTCATTGCTGAGGGTCGTGACCACTATTTATCCCTCAAATAGTAGTATGCCGTCCATAGAATTCCTTTCCCACCGGCTTACCTATTCGGTTTTGTGCTTTTGCTCTTAAAGAAAAAGTAAATCAAATCTTTGGCTACCCTAAGAATTTCTGACTACACGATACTGAGGGTTTACAAATAAAACAATAATATTCGGTATATAAATTTATTTATATAACTATTGACTGTGACATTTAGCTGATAGCAGTAGTTAAGATGACAGAAAACTTCTAGTTGCTTGTAAAGCTTCAGAATATACATAAATAGTTCAGATCAATTAAGAGCACTTTAGGATGGATTCTTTCCAGTTCACAATATTAGCGTGCAAAATCACAAAATCAAAATATACAGAATTGGTTTGACACAGTACAGGATTATAAAAGAGATTCTAATAGTGGAGTTAATGAGATTAATAATACCTGTGTACAAAATGCTGATAAGAAAATGCGCCGTTTTTAAAGACAACGCACTGGAATTTCTTTGCATAATGTTGATAAGCGTACCTCGACCATTTTAGTGTCAATTTAGAATTGTATTGGGTGTGTTAAACAAATTCCATGCAAAGACATTCAATTGCTTTGTCTTTAGTCCCAGAACATGAACGTAATGTGGTGGTTACGCTACGTTACTACGGTTCTAGGAACCTTAATGTGAGATCAATGACAGTTTCTGGAGATTTACTAGCTGTCTGTATTAGACAAAACAAAAATATTGAAAAATAATAATAAAGAAGTCGAAATAATTAATTTCAAAGAAATACTCGCTCCTAGACCTGTTAGGTCAGTCGGGTAAGTGCGTTGGCGGGACAAATACCTACCATATCGGAAAGTACAGATGTCATACGCCATCTTACAACCATGCAACTATAGTTAGGTGGCATAAGTAAGATGCCGTTAGTAGTATAACACATGTGTACTTTTTGATATGGTAGATGCAGTTGGCCCACAGACGCACTTGTACCAACTGACCTTATTTAAAACCAGAAGTCTAAAACATACCTTCGAATCATGCCTCCTCTTACACTTTCTCGATATGCAAATTTGAGTGAGAGACAGTGAACGAATTGATGCAAGTCGCAAATTAATGTTAATAGGAATAAGCTTCCAATGCCTAGATTATTTCATATGCGCAATCTCGGGATTCCGTGATTGCACTTGCTAAAAAAATTCGGGATTGGAATCCCTAATAGGAATTCTAAAAACTCTCATTGATAATAGGTTAAATTCATATTCTGAGACAACGCTTAGGGCTTGAGAACCGGGACATTATTTTGGGGGTACCGGGACTTCCCGGTACTCCCATACTGAAATCTCCCGGTGCAAGTCCTAGTACCGCTCGCGTACCTAGTTAACAAATATCGCACGAGATTCCTCTTTCATGTGCCAAACCAACATAGCTAATATTTTAGACCCTTATTTTCATCATCACATTGCGTTACCTTATAGTTACACTTAACAATAATAATATCCTCTATTAAGAACTAAAACTGTGAATGCAGAAGTTTAGGAAATCAATACAGATCCAAATGTGCTATGGTTATTGAGAATGAGACCATGGCACGGACTATCTAGAAAAGGCGGTTATCTATAAACATCGACCATTAATTTATAACATTTTTAACATCTGATAAAATTTACAAAATATCTTCATCGCGCCCCTATACATATAATACCTCAAAGAATTAGAACGAAATACTAAAGAAATAAAAACATAAGCAGCCATTACTTACTTTTGAAATAATGCAAAATAAAAAAATAAACCTGCAAGATAAATGCCAAATACGCTTAAAACTACATATGTTTAAAAATAAAAGATCAATGGCTTATGATCAGCAAATTTTGACTATCTTGCTTTCAGAGCAATTATCTACTACTAGACCACCCACCAATAATTCGATGAAACCATGTTTAAAACATGGATGTAGAAAATTAGCAGATATAATGCCTTTTAGAACTAAGAAATTCAAACCGGTAATTTTTTTGTATGGATGTACCGGATCACCGGTAATATACATTACCGGTTTGCATTCCCTACTTCAACACAACCGTTAAACACATAAGTGTCTGAAAATCGGTCTCGCCTATCGGTCTCCCTGCTCGTCTTCAAATAGCCGCGAATTCATTGTCTCGCGACAATGTCGCCTGTCCTTTTCACACTGTATTGAAATGAAGGAGACAGACAATTTCAATCACGAGAAAAGAGTCACGTTTAATAGTTGTGCTCGTATAATTTGACAGTAAATTAGTGGTAGTCAGTATCAACAGTAGCCGACAATTTTAGTATGCTATTTAACATAAGCCAGTAGTAAAATTTACAGCTACTTTTGATGCTGACCGTACGTATTCCGGATCACATGTCAAAACATACTGGTCAGCTAGGCAGACTGAAAATTTACTTAAGAAAACGAAGCCTAGAGCTTTCAATATCGGGACTTCTTGTATGGGATTCCAGAATAATCCGGGATTGTCCATACAAAAAGTCGCGAGGTTCGAATCCCTAACGAAGCAAGATTTTTAATCGGGTTGTATCGACAAACCTTATTAAAAGGCACCTATATACTAATTCTCTACATCTACGTTTCTTGAAAACCCTGTATTCTGAACATGTGCATAGGGCACTCACTCAGTGTCGTCAAACAAAGAATACTTCTAAGTGTACGTGAAATAAAAATTACAATAGTTTAGGTGCACTTACGTAGTAAAGTGAAGCTAAACAAGTTTAGAGGGTGTGGTAGTTCCTTTCGGTCTGGGCCTTGTAGTACTTGAACCCCATGAAGCCCACGGCCAGCAGGCCCAGGGTCAGGATGATGCCGCCCACGAAGCTGGCGCCGTCGAACCTGGAATTCAGATATGATCGTATTAAATTGGCTGGTATATTCTTTGCTTGCAATAGGAATGGACGACTCATACGGTTATGTACAAAATAATCGTAGATAAGTGATAATAAAAACTGATCATAAACAGAGACAGAAAATACCACCAAAGACACACATCTATTTCGTCGTCGTAATGTAACCCATACGGTGTACAAAAACTGGTAAAACAGCCGTAACTAATAGTTTTTGCAAGCACCTTTGTATAATTTTTTCAAGTGACTTCCTGCAAAAGTTATCTAAATTGTCATCATCCACAATTTACATAATTGCTCGTACATAGTTTGCACGGGGTATGTACAACGCCCATCTATCTCAGTCATGGTGTTTTTTTCATAATCGAGCTATGTATCCATCTTGATCGACCATATGTCGCATATACAAATCTATCCAGCAGGTATACGTTTGTCCAGCAGTTCTGCGAAATTCACGTTAACGCAAATGTTACATTCTAGATGTTGACGTATAGAGACCCTATATATCTCGTATGGGTTAATGTTATTGTAAAGACCCGGAGACAATATACATCTTCCGTTAATTTCTGTTGCATTAATGTCACTACGAGTATTATAAATAATAAATAAATAATATATCACACAAATCAACCTAGTCCCAAATTAAGCTCAAGAAGGCTTGTGTTATGGGTACTAGGCGACGATATACATACTTATATAGATAAATAAATACTTAAATACATAGAAACATCCATGACCCAGGCACAAATATTCGTGTTCATCACACAAATATTTGCCCTTGCCGGGATTCGAACCCGGGACCGTCGGCTCAGTAGGCAGTTGCTTAACCACTGCGCCAACCGCGTCGTCTGTCGTCGTCAGTATTATTATGTATTATTAACTAATGTTATTTTGTTGTGTATTAACTATTGTTAAGTTAAATAGATTACCCTCTAGCTTGCAGAGTAGGCGGCTTCTCCGTGGTAGCGGCAGGCTTTGCCGTCGACGCCTTCTCGGTAGCTGGGGCCGGAGTGGCCGTCGTGGCATCATGCCCCGCAGGCTTGACTGTAGTCGTCGTTGTCGTGCTGCTCTTATTCTTGTCATCGGTCGTGTTGTTGCCGGTCGTGTTGTTTTTTTGTTCCGGCGTAGCAGTTACGGTATCGTTGGTTTTGCCAGCGGGTTTGGTTTCGGCCGGTTTGGTTTCAGCCGGTTTGGTTTCAGCCGGTTTGGTTTCGGCGGGTTTGGTTTCAGCGGGTTTCGGGTCGACTGTGGAGGTTGCCTGTGGTGTTGAAGGGACTGAGGCGGCCGGAGGTATGGGCGCGGCTGGTGCGGCCGCTGCCTCATGCTGTTCAGGTTTGGTGGTATTTACTGCGGCCCCAGCTGCAACTGGAAACGATGCAAGTATAAATATTTTTATGAATATGAAAATATTTTGTTTCCTTAACACGTTCGTTGCGGTAGGGGGTCTCTAGAACCCCGTGGACGTGGTATATGAGTTAACTTAATTGCCACAGCGAACGTGTTAAAGTAGACGCAATGACAATGAAGCTGGGATCTCCTAGTAAGTATAATGATACCTGTGTAAGGAAATCCCGCTCTTCTACTACTACTACTACATGTCAATTTATAAGACATAATATATTTATACCTAACAACAAATTAAAAATAAAGTTGGTAAAAATGAATCTGGTTGAAATTGCAACTTTATTGAACTTTTATTTTTTATTTATTGAAAGGGCTTTGTCGCTGAGCGACCACATTGCCCCGTAAATCAATTTACAAACAATATATGTACAAAAACGAAACAAATAAATCACTACTTAGGAACAACTAACGCTAAATCGGCTAGATTGTACAGCATTTCAGCTTCATCCGATATAGGCGAACCCAAAATGCTGTTCACAAGGCAAACTTCAAATTTATTGAATTTATGTAACTATCAGTCAGTAGTTCTAATTGCGGACCTAATTACCAAATACGGTTTAGTATCTAGATAACGATTGCGATACGAAAATATGTAATAATAAATTACATGCAATAGAATCAAACTTCATGGTTAGGACACTGTCATTGTTGGTTAAAATTGAAACAACTTTTTTTAGGTTACGTGGGTTTAAAAATTAAATTTCTCTAATATTATTAAAATTCCGATTCTGACAACGTGTGATATTTTAATTTTTCACGTTTGTGATTATAAACATTGAATTTTCCTCAGTCGCTTTCCGGTCGCGAATAATTTGCTTATTCTTATCCGTTACTCGAATAAATTTAGATCTCTTTGAAATTTAGATTCTCTGATCACGAGAGATAAACAATATATGTTTTCCATCCCAGGATAATATGTATTGCATTGCAAGAAAATTGCAGAAGATAGGTAAGTTGTAAAGCTTGTAATATAATATCCCATCGAAAACATAACAGTGAAAAAATGCCAAGTTCTTAAACGGTATCGCTAATAAAAGGATTGAGATCTAACTTGATATTACAATATCACGACATTGCAAGTCTGTAGGTTAACTGGATTTCAAGTTATTGGGGGGTCAAAAGTGGGCCGAAATGGTTCGTGTAATATTACCTACGGCCGGTATGTCGCCGTTTGCTTCGCGAACTTGGTGGACACATTTCCGTGTGTCTAAATGGCCACTAGTTCAGTAATATTCTATACACTCGAACTTTAAGTTAAGAGAACTAAACCTATATAATCTTAATCTTTATGGACGTCAATGGCGTCGATAAAACACGACGGCTTGCCTTTACAACGCGAGCGCCTTTGCACTTGGAAGAAACCCTAAGTTAATTCTGTGCTCCGGATTGTACAAGAACATTATTGACGCCACGACACTGACCAACACACATGGGTATAATAATAATATTCTTTGCGCAAACCACAACATATAAAGAAAACACAAAGAAATACAATTAAAGTCGGTAACAACAGGCGGTAAACGAAAAATAATTATGAAAATGGTATTGCGAAGTTGTTGACAACGACTGATTAACACATACACGTAATTTATTTTGGGTATTCATAATTATCTATCATTAATAAGCAACTTTCGTCACAAAAATGCGGCTGCTTTAACCCAAGATTAATGGAATGGCATTAATGATAATTAGTGAAGGGTTATTCTAATAGCTACTGGTGTGATTAGATTAAATTACTTTGAATTAATTTTAACACATCATGAAAATCCAGTTTTTAATGATAAACAAATACATTATATATTTAATTACAGCCTTTATTTTTCAATAAGTTTGTTTTAGATTGTAGGGAGTTTGGATAACATAACATAGTCATACATAATATTAACTAATATAAGTGGGTTAGGACCAAAAAGTTGGATGAAATTTAGGCGTAGTTAGCCAGGAAATAAAAGCGATTGGAATAAGTTCCGTTGTGCGACAAAAAATAAGGCTACAATAAGGAACCTTAAGGTACGTTATTGGAAGGTTAACTTTCGTCACACAACGGAGACTGATACAAATATTAATTGAGTGAGTTAGGGTGGTAAAGTTTCTGGTCTTCACCCAGGTATATTGTATTTGCCAGTCACTGCGTAGGCTTAGTAGACATAAAACTAGTTTTTTAGCCTCCTCACCATATATAAAGAAGCTAAATATGTACATGCTATAATAGTTATCAGTTATGATAGCTGTATCATCAAATATTGACTGTCTATACACCGACAGACAGTCACGATCAACAGACTGCCTACTGTATAGAATAAGTAGGTACAAGCTTCTTTGATAACTCGCGGTTTAAAATTCCTGCAATATGTTTAACATACATTATACTATACTGGAATTACACGGCGTGGTTGGCGCGGCGGTGGTCCAGGGTTCGAATCCCGGCAAGGGCCAATATTTGTACCTGGGTTTTTTATGCATTTATCTATATAAGTATACATATCATCATCTAGTGCCCATAACAATAGGCTAAGACCTTACAGTGGGACAAGATCGATTGGTGTGAGGTTGTCCATTATTTATTTATAGATTTATATATAAAAAAACTTATTTGTGATGCCAATATCAACAGGATAAAACACTACACCACTACTTTTATCTTTGCAATAGCCGCCTGAGAATTGAGTTTTATTGGTACTTTGTGTACGATGTGGCGCAATCGGACGTGGGACATGGCCACACTGGCCACGCGATCGTCTGACGTGACAAGTTGAAAAAGTCTAAGATGGAACCGACGATTTCGTGCAACTACATTTGTCATTTGTTATTGGTGGTAAGGTGTGTTGAGGCGTTCATAGAACCGGACTCCCACCGGCTTGCAGATTTTAGAAAATGACGCTTATTGGTTTTGGAAAAAAGTCAGAATTGGTGCCGGTTTGCTTTAAGATTTTGTTTCACGCCACGCCACTGTGAGAATCCAGCTACATATCGCTAAATACTAAGCGATGGCGAATTTAAATTTGGAGGATTTAAGAGCATTGACCTAATACGACGTTCAGAACCAAATTATGTGCGTATCAATGTCAGAAACTGGTTAATACATATTACACACTAGATCACGACTTAACTCACACAGATAAAGAAAGTTATGTAAATAGCTACCTGTCTGCTTGAGACAAAACCCACGCCAACCATCAACCAAGTCATTGCATAATAAACACGATTTTTACTTTGGTAACTTGGGTTGACCATAGTCATTTACTTTATTTGTTGTATTGGTTAATTTGGAATAAGAGTGGAATGCTCATTTAGTTAAAATTACTAATAATACTTGAACAACCCCAAACCTACAGGACTAAATAATACGTTATTTTTTTCAGTTTATTGCCCATTAATAGTACCTTATTATGATTCACATAACCTGTGAGTATATAGAGTTAAAATAATAACCGAGGTTAACGAAACGAAGTTATAAGATATAACAATGGAATCAACTAGAAATAATTATCTTAGAAAAAATTATGCAAATCAGTTCAGCCGTTTTTGAGAAAACAGGGAGCATGAAAGAATAAAACAAACACCGCGACAAACTGGCAAACCTGATGCTGTTTTTTGAAATCAGGTAAGGATATCATGAACCCCCACAAGTAATGTAACCCGTAAGGATTATAAATAAAATTTATGAAACATGTTTTTAATGTGTACCCACACCTCATTTTTTTATGTTGAAGAAAAAATTAAATGCGTAACCAGGCGGAAGAGACCGGGAATCGAACCCGGTACCTCTGGATTACCGGTCCAACGTGTTAACGTCTCCACCACCCTAATTCCAAACAACCTTTCGAATTTTTCCTTATGCTTTGTGTGTTGTTCTTTGCATTGTTTATTTGAAAGCCTTTACACTTTAGCGGCCTCTATGTGAATACGTCATCTCTTACCGCACTACTTTACATTTATGCGTAACCTGAACTTCCGCCAGGTTAAGCAATAAAAATTCTCTTTGGGCTTTGATCCTTGTATCAATCAACAGTTCAACTTACGGATTGTTTTAACCTACTGAGAAACAATGATATATTATACATTCAGTGTGTTCCTATGCGTTGTGCTTGAATACTGATTCGACACCCGACTGTTCCCACGACAGACGAACAAAAACTTGATCAAGGTGACCGACAAACGCTTTGTCAGGTTTCGCACGAGGAAGTGTGCCTACATTCCGATAAGTCAGCACTAATATTTGAGGCTATATAATTCAGTAAGATTAGCTGAAAATTTGGCAAAATGAAAGGACAACTTTTATCTATCAGGATATGCAGGTTAGAGCCAAGTTTAATTTTATCTACTCTCCCCCCCTCTCAGGGGTGAGCGTCACCCCCCCGCGCCCTCGAATGTGTCCCGGAGCGCGGTATTTTCCACTTTAGAAGAAAACCGTGTACGATACATACAAAGTGTATAAAAACGAAATAATCCTGAATAAATTTACTATAAACCTTTTATAAATACAAAAGCGATAGCACTTATAGAATCAGCGCAATCTGTTACCAAATACTAACGTTTTTAATTATTGATCTTTTTTTTCTGCTAAAAGGTTAGTTATCTCAAAAACTGCACACTTGTCGGCCAAAATATGTATGACAAAAGTAAAGAATGGACAATGTTCTTTCTAAAAATGTATAATTTATTTCTGTTACTCTTTAATTAACCGTTGCAATGCTATTTTTAAAATTTATGTCATTTGGCCATTATGCGAAATATAAATATTCGTACTAGTTAAACGGTGTTACTTGCAATACCATAGACTTCTTATATGTTTTTCTGTAATCTACAAGTATTGAACTATATTCTGTATTTTTTATTTTTTTTAGCCTCACTATTTTAGGAAATAAGGGGTGTGTGGGGAAATCGTCAAGTTTTGCTCATTTTCGTAAATAACTTCAAAACCGTTTAATTTAGAATTATATAATACATATAATTGAGATGTTCATAATGTACCCTTTCATTTGATATGTCACACGATATACTATGCCATTCTTTTTTCTATTTTGCCCCCTAAACTGGCCCTCATGTCAAAATTTATTTATTTGCGTTGCGTTACGTTACACGTCCATGTTTGGGTCATCAATTTACATACGTGTACAAAATTTCAACTCAATCGGTTCAGTAGTTTCGGAGAAAATTCGCTATGACTATAGTAGGATCCCTCGTGTGTCTGTGTCAGTCCGTCCGTCGGTCATAGCCAATTTGCTCCGAAACTACTGGACCGATTGAGTTGAAATTTTGTACACGTATGTAAATTGATGACCCAAACATGGACGTGTAACGTAACGCAACGCAAATAAATAAATTTTGACATGAGGGCCAGTTTAGGGGGAAAAATAGAAAAAAAAATGGCATAGTATATCGTGTGACATATCAAATGAAAGGGTACATTATGAACATCTCAAATATATATATTATATAATTCTAAATTAAACGGTTTTGAAGTTATTTACGAAAATGAGCAAAACTTGACGATTTCCCCACACACCCCTTATTTCCTAAAATAGTGAGGCTAAAAAAAAATAAAAAATACAGAATATAGTTCAATACTTGTAGATTACAGAAAAACATATAAGAAGTCTATGGTATTGCAAGTAACACCGTTTAACTAGTACGAATATTTATATTTCGCATAATGGCCAAATGACATAAATTTTAAAAATAGCATTGCAACGGTAAATGAAAGAGAAACAGAAATAAATTATACATTTTTAGAAAGAACATTTTCCATTCTTTACTTTTTTCATACATATTTTGGCCGAAAAGTGTGCAGTTTTTGAGATAACTAACCTTTTAGCAGAAAAAAAAGATCAATAATTAAAAACGTTAGTATTTGGTAACAGATTGCGCCGATTCTATAAGTGATATCGCTTTTGTATGTATAAAAGGTTTATAGTAAATTTATTCAGGATTATTTCGTTCCTATACCTTTTGTATGTATCGTACACGGTTTTCTTTTAAAGTGGAAAATACCGCGCTCCGGGACACATTCGAGGTCGCGGGGGGGTGACGCTCACCCCTGAGAGGGGGGGAGGGTAGATAAAATTAAACTTGGCTCTATAACCTACATTATCCTGATGGTTCCATATTGGGTTGCATAAATTTTTAAGCCATAATGTCGGTGTGCATAACCACTTTTGTCATAAAAATCTTTCCGCATAAGTGTGTTACGCATTAATTGATCCGCATACATTTTATGACCATAATGTCTGTATGCATAAGTAAGGAATGCCATATAATTTTGGAGCATATGAACCTAAATCATAATCTTTTAACGCCATAATGTTTTTATGCATATCATATTTTGGCGCATAATACTGAACAACATACAGTGAGTACCTACTAATTATAACATTTTACATGTGAGTGTAGTGTTATCACTTCTATTTTACGATGCGTATGTATATGTCATTTATAAATAAAGCATGTTGATTAATTGTTTTTTCCCTGATCAATCTACATATCATGCGCTTTTTAACCTAACCTAACCTAACCTACTTTTCTGGCCGATGTTCGTATTCATAGGTTCACGGTTCTAACCTAACCTAACCTACAACTAACCTAACCTAACCTAACCTACTTTTCTGGCCGATGTTCGTATTTATAGGTTCACAATTCTAACCTAACCTAACCTACAACTAAGAGGTCAGTGTGGAGAAGGATTTCTTAATGCGGGGGGCTTCGCCCCCCGAGCCCCCCTTGTGGGGGGCTTCGCCCCCCCGTCCCCCCTTTTTGTTTTTCTGCTTGTGTAAGTTTTGTATCATTATTTCAAATGTTATATTTTTGGTACATGTGATATAACTTATACTATATAATGTCTATTTCCATTAATAATTATGAAAGCCATAATTTATGCGTTGCTCTTCTTCGTACTATCAATTATTATGACATTCAATAATATGATTTGAAATTTTGTGCCATACTAAATTATGCTTATGAACAGCCTGCCGAACAACAATTATGAGGTAAAATTTTTATGCAATTAACAATTTATGACAAATAACATGTATGAGGAAAGCCATTATGCGAAATGAGTTATGACAATCGAATTTATGACAAGAATTTTTATTCCACTAGAGGTGATCCCTATCCTGATAGATAAAAGTTGTCCTTTAATTTTGCCAAATTTTCCATATATTGCAATCTAATTTTCTTGGATTAATAGTAGTGGGTGATCTATGTGAGCTGTAAAACACGCGTACTTTTTTATTTATACCACGACTAGCTGTGCCCCGCGGTGTTACCCGCTCATCCCACGTGAACACTAAATTTATTCGGGATGAAAAGTATCCTATGTCCTTTCCCGGGTCTCAAACTATCTCCTTACCAAATTTCATCTCAGTCGGTTCAGCGGTTTAAGCGTGAAGAGGTAACAGACAGACAGACACACTTTCGCATTTATAATATTAGTATGGATGGATGGTGGCAAACACGCATGGGGTCCGCCTGGTGTTAACCTTTTGACCGCCACAGTCGGCTGTGGCCGTCAACAAAAAATCGTGCCCCTGACGCCACGTCGGCCACAGCCGTCCAAATTTCAATGATCAAAAACTTTGTAATCTAACCGCTACAAGTATTTTTCAATCCCTGTTGATTTTGGGGCACATCTTTTTTTTTTACTCTGGCGTCAGTGGCACGGTAAATTGCTAGACCGCTTGGCGGTCAATAGGTTAAGCAGTTACCGTCGCTTATGGACGCTTACGACACCAGGAGCATCACACACGCGTTGCCGACCCTTTAGGCTGCGTTTCCACCAGAGATGTGTAGCGAGGGATGTGTTTTTGTTAACCAATGGAATAACTTTATTTACCTATCCTCGCTCAGCGCAGCTAATTCTATTGGTTAACAAAAACACATTCCTCGCTACACATCTCTGGTGGGAACGCAACCTTAAGAACCTATTTACTCCCCTCTTGAAGAACCGCATACTGTAGCCCCCGGGGAAAACCTCGGCAAGGAGCCTACGTAGAACTATTTTTTAAATGGCTTAAATTGTATTTTTTTACGTTACAAGTATCAACCTCCATATTTCCACCATAATTATTGAAAAATTTCGAAAATCTGAATCGACAAAAAAAACTTTATTCTCTCAAAATTACACGAGAATCGGTTGAGAAATGCAACTTGATTTGAACAGTCCGGAATTCGAACACACGAAATAATTTTTCGCCAATCCGAACAAGAGTTGCTTCGCTCATTTGGTTAATTAATGTAAAATGCGATGGAATGGGCTGTGGGGTCAGGCGGCTCGGCCGTCCGAGATGTGTGTCGCTACTACTGGTAACGAACGCGCACAGAACGAAGACTGAAGGCAAATCCGTGTTTCCAGCTGCGTAGGCTACTACCGACGCTTGCGGCGCGTATTGGGCCTATCTTGGAGTAAATAAAGCCAAACCAAGGCTATGTTTCATTATTATTAAGACTCAGCACAATATGCCTTGGTTGTACCTTTGACTACTTTGGTCAATTTGCCAGGGGACCGGGCGATGACCTTAAAAACCTGTCACTGGCACGAACTAAAGGAAGAGGCCACGAGAGCAGAGTCCGATGCGATGTTCCGACCCAATATCCAACGATCTCGACGTGAAAGTTCACAAAGGCACCTTGAAGGACAGACAGATGGCGTAAAATTGACATTGCGGCTGCACACTACTCGCGAAGTTGGCCCTCGATGGGCGAACATAATTAATAGTGTGGAGGGACACTTCACGACGAACACGACACGAGGCTATGTTTGGTTCGCATCGCCGACCAAAAACTATCCAGATCCTGACATTCCTGACCAAACGAATTCTGAAATGACAGAGTTAATTAGCCAACTTAGAACGCCTAGAACGAGTGTTCATACAACAGATTTGCGAAAGATGAAGCCGTTCTTGGTTTTATGTGTGCGTGTCTACGAACCAATCATACAGCCGTGTTGCTTTTGAGCTTGACGTTGTGACAGACGGACGAAACTTAGCCCGTGGCTTACCAAAACTGCCTTCACTTTGAAGCACTGATTAGGTACCTAGGCGTATGTATTCTAAGTTTGCCAAGCTATGAAAGGTGTCTAAAATAGTACATAAATCGAATTCAATACATTTTATTATGATATCGAATATCATATTCCCCACGTGTTTTTATTCAATGTCAGCTCAGACCAGACGAGGCGAGGCGTTTTTGTTGCAATATTTATAGAATATGGGGAAATATCATTAAAATTATTAAGCATTGCAAGCAAGCATATACTCACGTTCTGATGGACTATTTAGTAGATATAATAATAATAATAGAAATATAGCGTACGTGTACGTATAGTATGAACATATGTCATACATATGTAATAAAAAAGGTCAAAATCAGATATTATTTTCACACCACCATAAAATGTTAAGTATCACACAGGTAGGTACCTATCGCTGCGAACTGTGGGCGTTTCGCAGAACTATTTGTAAATCGATCGCAAATTTAATTATTTTCCTGGTAATTCTATTTGTGTATCCATGTCAGATACCGGTAACTCATTTACTATCTTGCTTTCTACCAAGTTTATCATACATGGCTGAAGAGGTTTTGATCTCATATATTATTTTAAAGTTCCGATAATTGTTGTTTGTTGCCATCAACGCAAGGAAAATTAAATACATTTTCAACCGACTTCAAAAAGGACGTTATCTATTCGGTTGTTTTTTTTATTTTTATTTTAATGTTTACCTCAGAAGTAATTTATAAAAAGATTTGTAAGATTAGTTTTTGTTCAAGAGAAGGCATCTCCCTCTCAGATTCGTCCCATAAAAATGGAGAAGATTTGATGACTAGGTCCGTGAGGAATCGAAGTAACTCCTTAAATTATCATTATTAACCAAAATAGGTACATGTGACATATTTAATCCTAGTATTATTATTATTTTAAGTGTATGTAAGTATATACTAATCTCAAACATAATCATTGTATTGTTCATGATCATAAAAAAATTTAGGCACATCTATGGCGGTGTTTTTTAATTTACGCTCCATTCTCAAAAATACGATTTCATCTCGTTGAAGTCGGTTACTTTGTGAACATATGATTTTTTAGCAATTTATTTCATGTCACGCTTTGTTTACCGATTACAATTAATTGCACAAAAAAAATAGACTTACGTTATCCTGTACTTACTGTATACTATCGACGGGTTTACAAACCTTAACATTAAATAACGAGATCACAGTTTAAAACACGCCACTTCTGTACTACAATACCTAAGCCAATTATAGTTGTGTGCAAAGTGAGTAGCTGTAGATGTGGAGTAGGTCAAAGATCATTGTTGGTAGATCTGAGTGGTTCTACTGTTTGCTAGTCGAGTGGGATCAATTTACTACTTAAACATATATATGTTGATATATATTGATAATAAAAATAAGAGTATTAACTTATAACTGGACAATCATCAATGGGCAGATGAAAATAAATTATTCCAAAATAAAAACTTAGTTGCCAAAACAAAAAGTTTAAATATTGATTGTGTTTATGGGTACAGACTGTGGAATTTCCTTCTTGCTTCATTATTTCCAACCACTTAGGTATAACCCTAGACAATTTTAAGAGCATAATGGAAAGGCATCTTCTCCAACTTTCATTGATGCTTACAATTTTGCTTACATCAGGCAAAGTCAATATTTTAGTCTAAGGCAATTCCATTCAAGTTAAAAATAAAGTTAAATAACACTAATATGGTTAAGAAATGATGAACACTAAATTCTTAGATCATTACAATATGCTCAAACAAAATAATTAAATTTAAAATTACAAAGTAATATGGGCCTTTTTCATGGACCAATTTCAAATATTTCTATAGAATTTGACTTTATAATTGTTAGCTATCTGTCGCCATTTGAAAGCAGAGATGGTCACTGCTGTGATCTCCTCGTATCAGATTTTGGAGAATCCTGACTAGGGAGGGGAGGTGTGAAAACATATTGGGACTGTGTGGTAAGCTTCTATCATCAACTTAGTAGCCATACATCACCAGACCTTATCTGTATGTCAGTCAGGGCTAACACAAACATATATGGATAAGGGGGGTTACTTTTGTTATTTATTTATTTAAACTTTATTGCACAAAACAAAAGTCAGTACAAATGGCGAACTTAATGCCTAATGGCATTCTCTACCAGTCAACCACAGGGCCAAACATAGATGCTTCAGGTGGGTGCAGAGTACAAAATTAATCGTTCGGAAAGCATCTAAGATACAAGTGAATAAATGTATATTGTATTATAACTTTACCATAAATACAATGATACATATTTTTTTGCCATAATGGCATAAATTTTATCATAAGGCATTTGACCACAAAACTGAAGGGAATAAGTACCTGAACCAAATTTGCTCAGCCTTACCATAGCCTTATGTTTAACACAATTAGGTTAGTTAATATTATTATTGTCAATATTACAACAAATCCTGAAATCATGGTGCAACAACTAACCAGTGTTCTAGTTTACGCTATATATTATTTTGAATATAAATTATATAATATAAGTAGCTAAAAAATGTATAATTTTAATCTTATTTTGTATGTTTGGGTAAAGGTGACACACAACATGTTCTCGTGAAGAAACTTGGGGGAAGCTTTGTCTGGCACTGGACGGCTGATTTGTTGCTGATATTATGTTGAAAATGTTTTGCTTTCTTATAAGAAGAAACAACATTAGTACTTCCTAGTTAAAGTCAATATTAAGATTCACATTCTTTCAAAAGCCTAGTAAGAGTATAGGAAGTATCCTATAAAAATGTACAATGGCCAGTGATCAGCATTTAAGTTGGCACAGCCCGTTATAATTGACCATAGTTATGCAGAAAGCAACAAATGATTTTTTTCATAAAGCTTAAAGCGACCAAACCCATTCTTTAGTTAAGACTTAAGTCACTTTGACAAAAAATCAAACGTCCCCATTGAATATGTTACAACCACTCAGAAATTTGCTCATGTTAACCTATTGACTGCCAAGCGGTCTAGCAATTTACCGATCCACTGACGCCAGAGTAAAAAAAAAAAGATGTGCCCCAAAATCAACAGGGATTGAAAAATACTTGTAGCGGTTAGAATTACAAAGTTTTTGATCATTGAAATTTGGACGGCTGTGGCCGACGTGGCGTCAGGGGCACGATTTTTTGTTGACGGCCACAGCCAACTGTCATGTTGGGAAGCCCAAAAATATGTAAAAATATACGACGAAATTCTAGAGAATTCATTTAGTGTATTTTTTTCGATAAAGGTAAAAATATCTTAATGCAATAGTCTATGGATCTAGTATTTTAAATGCCTCGAAACACTATACAATACAATATACAGCTAATATTATGTTCAATTAGGTAAGAAAAATACTCATTGAATGCCTTAATGATGGAAAAGTCCACAATGTGAACAGATAATATAAACAACAAGCTATCTAGTAGAATCTATTTATAGACAAGTAACTTTTCAATGCTAAAGACTATTAATATTATAAAAATCTGATTTAGTCTTGTACATGTGTCTCTTAATGAGTTAAGTAAGCAATTACCCCTTTGCTAATAAGAGTAGGAACGCTATTAGATTAATGAAACCAAGTTTTCAAAGGTCACGGCGCAACAGATAAGGAAAATGCATGCACGGGAAAACACATTGAGAAGATTTATACAAAAACAACTATCTATAGACTATAAGCAACAAAAAACCTACGTCAAACACCTCTTCTTTTACTAACAACTTGGGCAACCTGTTTTGCTGATTAAGATGCAATCACGACGAATAGGAAGTGAATAAAATAAAATGGGGTAAGCTCTAAATTACCCACGTCATAAAAATAAGTAGATAAATTCGAAACAAAACAAGGTTCGTTACAAAATTTGCAACGGCTTATAAGAATTCCATATACAAATACAGCTGAAACAAACATCCCAATTTATCGTCATAATCTGTTAGAATCCGATCAAACGCAATTGACCAATGCCATTAGCAGATTGTTTGAGATTTACTCACCATTTTCAGTTGGCTGACTCAGGCAAACGGATAGGGTCAACAAGCAAACAAAAATTACTTTCTTCATCTTGAGTTAGTTGTTAATTAGCTATTTACTTCAAGAAAATTTCAAGAATTCTAAAATTACGCTACACTGCGTTGACGAATCCCCGAGAACATAATGTTGCCATGTTTTGTTCCGTTCCGTTTGCAATGCTGATTGTATTTAAGACATATTTAAAAACGTGAATCTTGAAAATATTTAGCTTATAATTTAATTACTGTGAGTGATATTTAGAAAATACGATATTATTATTTTATTGTTACTTAGAATTTTATTTGAACTATTTATGGCTATACCTATTTATGATTTCTACGCCATAATAGCTCAAACAGTACTATATCATAGTTCTTTAAGAATCCAATAGAGGGCGCGCAAATTGATGCACTGTGTAATAACGCCTTTGGGGGACTGCTCGTAGGACGTATGACCAAATGGTCGTTGTGGCAGAAAAGAAAGCTTCATGAGTGTTGACCATGTTCCGTAAGACGCTAGCTAGTAAACGTCGTGATGTGATGATCGTGAGGCCCCGTCACGGTGGATAGACGATCTGATCAGAAACGTGATAAATTAATTATTTTTATTAAAGCAGTAAACGTCTGCTAGCTAATGTACCTACCTAAACCAAATGTTTACAATAAAGAGAAAAATTTAAAAATTTAACGGTTCAGGCAGGATTCGAACCTGTGTCTCCAACGGCTTTCCGGGCCATCACGGGCGTCCTACCAACTGGACCACCGAATCTGATGCCAGAGCCGTTGAATTTTTCAACCAGTTGCTTCTACATGCCTTAGGGGCACCGTAGCGCCATCTACCGTAAAGATTTAGACTTTATAATCGGCACCATCGTCCCAAATTATGTTGAGAATCGATAGATTTTCAATCTTTCTCTTCATTGTAAACGTGAAAAATTGTTGGTCGAGAGCGGCGCACACAGACAACCCCCACCGATCGTGGCGGAAAATCTTGAGGGAGGCCTTTGCTAAGCTGCAGTGGACGCGTTTCGTCTGGTCTAATAAAATGCTGATAATGTTTACATAATATCTAGGTACATTCACATTACATAATGTATTTGCTTTTATGCTCAGCGGTCGAATTACCTATTGTGTAATAGTACATTTACTGTAGACACCGGGAAAGAAGGCCTTGCCGGGTGAGTAGGTATAGACGGCCGACCGTAGGGAAGCCGGATAGTGATTCTAAACCGGCAAGCCCTTTTCTCCGCTAAGGCATCTATAGTGCTTTTCTCAAACATATGCAATGAAATAAAAAAATCACCGCTCAAAAATAAATATATATATATATATTATTATATGTATATTAACCTGTTCATGAACGCAGACGCCATGTTTTAAAAAAAATACTTTCCGGCCTAGGCCTTCAATTTTGTATGAACCTTTACAATTCTCTCGAGTTGTTCCGCCCGAAACGTGACACTTCGAAGCCTGTTGTAACGCACGTTATGGCGAAATTTCATTGCATGTTTGAGAAAATTCATTAACTCACATAGCGTTGAAAACAGTAAGATTTTCCTGTACCTTCACAAAATAGCTTCTATCGGAATTTTTCACTCCGTCAATGGAACATTTCAGGCCGTGAATTCCCCTCACCCACCTATTTGGTGCGGGCATTGACAAATAGAGGTTCCCTTGACGCAGGCTTTCGTAATTTACGTAAGCCGATACCGAATTTCCTATCTTGTTGGGCCATTTTTTCCCCTAGGGCGAAAAGGCTTATTTCTATTGAGAGTCCACGTAACCGCCCTAACTGCCTAATCCTTGACAAGTTGCCGAGATTTGTTGGAACGTCAGTTTCTGGGCTTTAAATGGTGGGCTAATTGGCCGAGCGAGCGAAGCGCGTCCGTTTCAGATTGGGCTAAAATTCTTTCGTATGTTTGGAATGTACGTTTGTCCGGTTTTCTGGCTGTATCTACTCGCCTAAGGGTTGTATTTGTCAACCAATTGTCATGAAATTGTGGGGGATTTTTGTAGATTTGGTTTTCGGTGATTATTCGAGCATTTTAACCGCCTCATTACCGTGACTACTATATTTTTGACACCCCGTGAGGCGCCATTTTTATGTTGTCTTGTAGAAACGCAGATTTTTAAAATTCTTATCAAAATGATGTTGATTGCTTTGCTTCTATAGGACGTTGGCCAATATTGCGGTTGCGGTAATGAGGCGGTTGAAACCCTCCGAATAACCACCGTTTTTCGACAATTTCCAAATCTCCGAGATATGGGGTTTGAAAACGTAAAAAATTACAAAGTTCAAACATTTCGAAACAAATGAAGAGCCACTATAGTTGTTTCCTAAAGTCTTATTTACAAACGTTTGAATTCTCAACCTAATTCTTGTTTCAGAAACCACAGATTCTTGAATTTTCAGAAACATTTCGATCTAAGGATAAAATATTGTGTTCAGTTTCGGAGAGAAACTTAGGCAAGTTGAGAAATGCCAAATATCTAACCGTCTACGCAAACTTTCGAATTAATAATTAAATAGTAGAAGGTACCTTAGGTACCTAGAAGTTTAAGCGCTGAAAGTGATCATCGGTTAGACATTATATTTTAGACGCGTGAGCGACAGCTGACACCGAGGGGCGCTCTTAGGCTAAACAAATAAAAATTATTTATTTCGGACCTGTTTTCGATCCATATTAAGTTAAATTAGTAAAAACAATCGCCAAGTTAATATTATATAATACCTACTATTGTAGTCACGGAGTCGTTAAGGGCCAGCAGAGCGAGAGGTGCGCTCTACAGTCATGTCTATGGATATAGACTAAAGTGGCTACTTAGACCCAGTATTTTATCATAGTGGGCAGTCTCAGGCGTTCTGTTAATATCCCCAACAAACTGATGCTACTGCCACGCACCTCAGCTAGCAACGATGCAATTCTTATCCGCCTAAGGGCATAAATAAATATAAATAAACATTAAGGCGATATTGTCCAACCGTGGTCCCGCGGAACAAATTGACGCAAGTCCGTCCTCTTCAAGCGCTGACGTGCGACGAGTTTTAGTAGGTTTTTTTAGCGAATTTACCTAGATAATGTTAGTATCCATACATTTACGCTAAAATCGGGTAAAAAAAGTTCGCATTTTAGCCTTACCACTGAAAAAATATTACAAATAGAGGTAACATTGGGATTCTTTTCTATCGAGCGAAATTGATCCAATCATGTTGCTGAAAACGATTTTATAATCGCAAGATCTTTAAGTATGATATATATGTTTTTCATAATCTTCAAACACTGCTTAATATGTTGACGAGTCATTCCAAAATGAGTGAGTTCAACGTCTACTGGGTGAAGAGCACCTTAAGGGAAAATCTTACACAAATCGACCTAGTCCCTGTCGTCGTCTAGTACCCATAGCACAGGCCTTCTCGAGCTTAATTTGACTAGGTCGATTTGTGTGAGGTTGTCTGATATTTATTTTATTTATATGCGGGCAAAGCAACAGTAAAATCCTTGCAGCCTTATAATTAAGTGAAGTTGGGCTGGTAAATACGTTTAGTTTCGACTGTGTTGCTCAATTCGCTCAACTTCCAACGGCGGGTAGCCACAAACGCCGAGCAAACTTTCTAGTTAATTCGATGGTTACCATTAACAAATTAAATTTGGTGTATGAGCCTAGGGGAAACTTAACGTAAGATGGATGGTCCGTATGAGTCATTAAAGCATTTACTAACGGTAGACACTTTTTAGGTACCTTAAATTTTTCTTCACCTGGGCGATCGACGAGGCGTCGTCCGGTCGGTCGGCCAAAGTACCGCTGGATAGATCTGGTAGAGAAGGATCTGCGTGAGCTCGGAGACACAAACTGGCGAGAGATTGCGCAGGATCGGGTTAAGTGGCGAGCTCTTGTGTCGGAGTCCAGGACTCATTTTGGGTCGCTGAGCCAGCGCAGTTAGTTAGTTTAGTTAACTTTTTCAGTTTGCGGCGCTCGCGTAGTGTGGGTTAGGGTAGAAACTAGGGCTTCTGATATCCGTGTTACACGCGGAACCGTAGCTCCGTGTTCAGCACCGGCGGCGGTCCAAAGATCCCGTACTAAACGGTTACGCCAAGATACGGAGCCGTGTCTGAGTTCGGCCACAGATCTGTGGATATCGGCTACGCTCAGGTATTGAATGAAAGCTTTTCGAACCGAAATAGAAATAGAAATGTTTATTTGCTGAAATACTTAACAATTAGGTCTTAAGATTATTATTGTTACAGAACCAGTATTCAGTCGACATAAAAGTCAACATGCAAATCAGTATTATTCCTAAAATACACAAATTAAATACTCTAAAATGTCAATTTGAATAAAATTGCGAAACAAAATCATTTACAACTATAAAGAAATAACATTAATCTAACAAGCAAATAAAATTTAAATATCCGAACAACAATCATAGTAATAAAATAAATAAAATGAAAACTGTTTACTTATCCGCTAAAATTTAAAAAGTCATTAACACTATAAAAACAATGATTCTGTAACCATTCAGTCAGCCTTACCTTAAATAGTTTACCGTCCAACATTCTTATTTCATTAGGGAGATTATTAAATAAAATAATACACATGTTGTACGCATTTTTCTTATATATATCGGATTTGCATGGTGGATGGTACAACAAGTTTTTGTACTGTTCTCGCACTTGCCTTGAGAACATTTCGTTGTATTTTTTAAAGTACCCTGGCTGACTTTTGGTAAACAAACATGCCTTTAAAATGTACATTGAAGCTAAGGGTAGGACATTAAACTTTTGGAAGAGTGGTCTGCAGCTATCATCATATCGAATGCCACCCACTGCGCGTAAACATTTCTTCTGCATTAAAAATGCCCTCTGAGTGTCAACAGAATTACCCCACAACAATAGTCCGTAATTAAGAGTAGACGACACATAACCATGAAAAGCAGTCAACGCGGCCTGAGTTGAAACAGTATGTTTAAGCCTTCTCAGGGCGAAAACAAATCTCGATAGTTTAGAGCACACAAAGTCAATATGACATTTCCAGTTTAAATGTTTATCAATAAATATACCTAAAAATTGTGTGTTGTCAGTCTCATGAATGGGAGAATTATTATAAGATTAACAGTGAGAACAACTGGGTTTGATTTGTATGAATGAAATTGGATAAATGAAGTCTTGTCAATATTTATATTAAGATTATTATGATATGTCCATGTATTAATGTCTGCTATTGCTTTGTTTATATCTGCTTCATACGTGTTTTTGACAGTTCCTTTCACTATTAAGGTTGTGTCGTCTGCAAAAAGTATACACCTTTGCGATGTTGCGTGGGGCAGGTCATTAACATACAGTAAAAATAACAACGGTCCTAGATTGCTTCCTTGTGGCACACCCGGGCCATTGACACGATACTGTGACCTGTACTTTTCCCTTGTAACATTCTTCCCTTCTGTAATCACTCTAGAAATTTCAGTGCATTGTTCTCGGTTGGCTAAATAGCTTCTCATCCAGTCAAGAATGTTACCTCTAATGCCGTAGGCCTCAAGCTTAGAAAGAAGCTGCGAGTGGTTTACATAGTCAAAGGCTTTACTCATGTCAAGATATATTGACATGACTGGTAACTTATCATTTATAGCCTCGGTTATATCCTTAATTAATTCAAAACAGGCCAGTTCGGTTGAGCGCTCCTTACGAAAGCCAAACTGTTCTGGCAGTAAGATCTTATGTAACGTCAAATAATCAATTAATCTCACAAACATAGCCTTTTCAATAACCTTTGACATAACAGGCACAATAGTAATAGGCCTATAGTTATTGGGATTTTTCGGGTCGCCTTTTTTGTATAGCGGTTTTACGATCGACAGCTTTAGTTGTTTAGGAAAAACGCCCTGACTGAAGGAGAGATTTATTAAATACGCTAAGGGATCAGTGTCAGTAGTGGGCCTTAAAAACATAGAGTGAGCGTGTTTGGATAGACTATTAAAACTTTTATTTGAGGTGTTAGATGAAACACGACTATTAACAATATCAATAAAAAAGTCATTAAAAATATTACTTATGTCCTGTGGGTCACTATAAGATACATCATTATGAGTCAGCGAGTTTATGGTATTATCCGACCCTTATTGTATGTTTGTAGTTTATTTATATTTGAATCAAACTTGAGTTATATTTTTGCATTGATTCCAGATGTTTCTATTTAAATAATTATTGGCATTATTATGTTTTTAGGGTTCCGTACCCAAAGGGTAAAAACGGGACCCTGTTACTGAGACTTCGCTGTCCGTCCGTCCGTCCGTCCGTCCGTCTGTCACCAGGCTGTATCTCAAGAACGGTGATAGCTAGACAGTTGAAATTTTCACAGATGATGTATTTCTATTGCCGCTATAACAACAAATACTAAAAATAAAATAAAATAAATATTTAAGGGGGGCTCCCATACAACAAACTTGTTATAGATTATATATATATATGTATAGGTACGGAACCCTTCATGCGCGAGTCAGGCTTGCACTTGCCCAATTTTTTATATAAGCAGCCATTATGATTTTAGTCAAATACACACATAGAATCTTCACTAAACGTCACAGACGGATTGGATCCGCGTGTAATTAAGAAACTTAAACTCCGTGAAACACGGAGCTACGTATCTTAATTACACGGAGCCTAATTACATGTGCCGGATGATCCGGCTACGGGTACACGAAATACGGACACGACCGCGAGCCCTAGTAGAAACCCGCAGGTTTATTGACCGAGCGAGCAAAAGTGTGTGTAGGTTTCAGCTTGGCCAAAAATTATTTCGTATGTTCGGATGTCCAAATTTCCGGCGGTTCATGTACAGACCGACCAAAAAGAGTAGAAATTAAAAAGTGGCAATACTGTAGTGTCCTTCCTTTCTAATCAATATAAGAAAACGGGGACGGCACTACAGTATTGCCACTTTTTAATTTCTACTCTTTTTGGTCGGACTGTATACAGGTCACATTTTGCAACAGATTCTGATGAAATTTTGTGAGCAGGTTCGATAAGTATTCAGATTTTTTATGTCTATTAATTTTTTTTACTTTTTTCTTAATGGCGTGGCGGCGATTGATTCTGAACACTATATTTTAAAGTTATCTCTTTTTATCTTCGCACAAACCGCCCGAGAAATGTATTGGTGCCAACATCTGCGCGTTCTTAGTACTGGCTACGAACGCGTGCCGATTTTGCGCGAACAAAAGCGGCTTATGGCTAGGTATTTGGTGAAATTCGAATCCTGAACTGCCGCAGGCCGTCGTGCAACCAATTTAGCTAACGTTATCTACAGCTCCTATCGAGAATTTAAAAAAAGAATTTAATTTTATAAAAACGTTTTTATCTGTTACAGCTACAAGTATTTTGAAAACGATAGTTTTTAACGCACATAACTGTCAGGAACGATCCAACATGTTTCGAACCCGGATAGAGTTCATCCCTAGGGCAACTATCCGTACCTACAGCTTCACAGTGCAAAGTCTACTACAAGACTTCTACTACAATACCTTGTACTATATTCTTTGCCTTGTACCTTACCTATATCTTATAGGTGTCTACCCACATTAAACCTACATACATCACATTGGACGGCTGTGTCGTAAAAGTACCTTTTTCAATTTAAATAAAATCTAAGGTAGATAAAGAGCAAAGGTATCCTAATTTTATCGGGAAACCACAATTTTCCTCCAAGCCCTCATAGATCATTCTCACACCCGACTGGAAATAAGATCCTTTCGAGAAAGACGTTTTAGGCTAAAAGGCGGAATGTGGGAGTTTTGTTTTAGGAATATGTCGAAAATAAAGACCTGTCGCGTGTGATTTATAATACCTATAATGCTAGATTTCGATTCTAAATGATTTATGGATTGTAAAATATGGGTACCGTTGATTTTTTACTAACAAGAAAGCGAGAAAGGCCAATTGTTTTGCCCGCCACCAAGTTGTTTAATAGTGTAGTAGACATGTTTATGTTGAGTTGATGTTAGTGGATAGTTAAAAGGTTAAAGGTGAATGGCGATTAAAGACACAATATGCTTTTCAGCATTCGCTCGGATAAAAATTTAATGTTGTTTAAAATAGTTACACAATTACATAGCTCTTAGAATTGTGTACCAGTGTACCTTACTTAGGCCATTCGGCAAGCATCGTGGCTGACAAACGCTGGCGCTGTAGGTAGCTCGATTTAAGAACCTTCATTGTGCCGAACATTTTATTTTTAAAACGAGCCAAGCGAAGCGCAAGGGCAGTACCCACTCAATTCCTTCGAATTTTGAGTTGAACTCTATTTATATAATAAAATAAGAGCGGTGACAGATAGCTGTAGTTACCAAAAGCAATTGAGTGGATAACTATTTTTTCTCAAAGCGCTTCTGCTGGTTCTAACTGTTTCTATAAAATACTGTCTGATTCCTCCCGAGCACCGCATACCTACATGCTGGCTGAGAGCTGGATTCAGTCCGCCGCGCTAATTGTTTTAGTCCACTAACGCACTCGGACCACTAATGCGGACGGCGCCGCAAAGCGTCCATTTTGGATACCAATTGACGAGTTACACTACTCTCTATTTGTTTGCATAAATTTGAGGTACAGAACATTCTCGCATTCAATCTTCGCCCTAAACGATTTTATATTTCTACTTCTATTTTATTTTTTCTATTTAATGACTCGGTTGGCGCAATGGTAAAGCGGCTGCCTACTGAGCCGGCGGTCCTGAGTTCGAATCCCAGCAAGGGCAAATATTTGTGTGATGAACTCGATATGTGATGCCTGGGTCATGGATGCTTGGATGCATTTAAGTATGTATTTATCTATATAAGTATGTTTATCGTCGTCCAGTGTTTATAGCACAAGCCTAGTAGAGCTTACTGTGGGACTAGATCTATTTGTGTGAGGTTCTCCGATATTTATTTATTATTTATTTATATTTAATGAATAATTACAATCCAAAAGCGCCAGGTCCAGGTCTAGCAGTTTGTGTCAGTTTCGTAATTTCCTAAATAACCGCGTGGGAAGTAATTGGATGCGAATCTCCATGAATCGAAGTCAGAGGCATTGCTCTGTTAATTCCAATTCTCTTCATAATATCAATTACGAACAAAACAAATACAGCGTTAATTAACGCATTAAGACTCCGTTCTCATTACAAAAACACAGACGGTCAAAACGAAGGCTAAGTATATTTATTTGTAATTGGCTGGAGCTAATGTTATTAATTAAACGACTTGATGATTTATCTTTTGGGAATTTTCCTTTTGATCACAAGTTTATTGCGTATTTTTCGTGTCAATTAAAATATTAAATTATTTTTTAACAAAATTTGCAATTATCAATCGTGTTAATTATGAAAATGTGTCATGGTGCTACGTTTATGTGTGCCAATTTCGTTGCCACTTTATGGAAACAAAATAATTATAAGGTTTTTTTTTGTCCCTAGTCAAAAAATTACTTAGGTACTTAAAAATTAATACGATTGTCATGTTCATTGACTTTTAATTTTGTCATAATAATTGATTTAACACTCACGATTTGAAGATTTTGAAGAGATTCCCTTGATATAGATTATTATAACTGTCTTTTTAATTCGCCGTAATCGGGAAAAGTATCCTTGAATCAATATTACCATGCGTGAATGTTTGACTTTTAGAGTACCAAATATAGTTGAAATGGGTCCAGTCGATTAGAGGTGAAGGGGCCGTAAAGATACACACTGTATCAGGGCTGTCTAGCCTTCAATACCAGTAGTCGGACTTTGTGTGGGAGTAGGTATAACCCGCTAATGGGATTATCTCCGCGCAACAGGAGTAATTAGAAACGATACATAGCAATAATCATAAAGTACTAACAACCACAAAAGTCAAAAACTCGGATAGTAAAGTAAACCAATGAAACGTTCTGCTACAGCTAGATAAACAATCGATTCAAAGCAAATGGGAATCGATTAAGCGATTGCATGCGATCGACCGATATTTACGTACCGTAAATGACCCGCGTTGTAAAATGCTCTTTTACGGGCTTAGGTCTCAGGTATACAGGGGACTGTTAGATTAAAAAAAAAACTACTACCTTCTTATCATCATCTATGGATATAGATCTGTCTGTAATAAAATCTTGTTCAATTTGACCCAATTGTCAGTTTTCAGTTGACCTAAAATTTCACATTGTTATAAAGAACCGGCCAAGAGCATGTCGGGCCACGCTCAGTGTAGGGTTCCGTAGTTGCTCATCCTTCACAATAAACTGCTGTTTTAAGCCCGAGGTTAAGTTAAGAAAATTTTTAAGCTCTATAAAAAGGTCGTCAACGCCCCAGAAACTGTAATCACTTATTACCTTCTGGAAGTCAACATACGTCCTTTTAAAGAAAAAATATGAAATTTGGCGTTAACTCAAAAACGGCTCGACCGATTTTGTTCAATATAGTTTTTTAAATTAGTTTCATTGAAAGTACTTATAAGGCCTCATTTACATGAATTTTTCCGTTTTTTTTGACCCGGGGTTGAAAAGTTAGAGGGGGGGGCACACTATTTTTTTTTTTCGGAGCGAATATTTACAAAACTGCTGACTTTATCAAAAAATAGTGCTAGGAGACCCCTATTATTTTTACAAGACCTATTCAACGACACCCCACACACCAGTGTTGAAAGGAAAAAAAAAAATTCACCCCACTTTAGGTGTTCGAGAGGTACCAGAAAAAAGTTTTTATTTTCGTTTTTATTTTACCGTTTTGTCGGCGTAATACATACACATACCCATACCAAATTTCAGCTTTCTAGTACTTATGATCACGGAGCTAAGCCGCAGACGGACGGACAGACGGACATGGCGAAACTATAAGGGTTCCTAGTTGACTACGGAACCCTAAAAACGGGACTTAATCACGTTCAAAAAGAGTTTATTTAATGTGATGATAATTCGAAAGTGATGTAACGTTCAGGGCCTCGATCTCGAAGGGGCTCATACTGTGTCTACAAATGATATACAGGGTAGACTTTTTTTTTATTTCTCGAAGGTTGAAAGTGCATGACTAGGAGTGCTCAAATTGAATACGAAGACATAGGTATATTATATAAATACAGCCAGTTTTTGAAGGTGTCCAAATTGTTTTTCAATTTGACCGTTGGTAATGTTTACGCTCATTTGCAATTCCGTCCGTCACTTCGAATTACACGCGATCAAAATGAATTCAAATTTTCAAATTTGCCATTCTGACCGCGCGGGGTTGTCGGTGAAAATGATGGGAACTTTCTGATAATCTTTCTCGTTATAGAGGTAAATATTCATTTAGTAGGTATATATTTTTTTATTTGCGAGGATATTTTACATCGACAAAATACTTATCAGACTTTCAACAGTAAATCACCCGCGCGTCCCTCGTACTAAATTTTTTTGGCCGAATAATTTTTACCAGTGGCATACCAATATATTATTCAACATTGATGCTGGGACGCTACGGGCACAAAATTCTAATGGAGCGGCGTAGGTTTACGGGACAAATACCTACATCCTTAGCCCAGTTTAATGTTTAGTAACAAACGTTCAACAGTCAGTAGCCTTATCATGAGTTCATGATAGTTTACAGTGACAGTACTCGCTAGTGACATCGAAAACTATTTGTATGGAGAATAGTAGTTCTACAAAGTAACCGCTAGGGGCGATGCACAGTCGCCATCAAATATATCGCAGCATATAAGGCGTTCATAAATATCTGAACACGACTCTTATTTACTGGGCGTTACAGTACATGTTCAGATATTTATGGATGCCTTATATGCTGTGATATATGAGATGGCGACTGTACTGTTCTCCATACAAACCGGTTACGCTGTCGCTAGCTAGTACGGTCACGTTAACTCGTGGTAAAGATACAGATTTCTTTGTCATGAAGACGCCACGTTATAAGACGTCACAACATTTTACATCAAGTTTTAACATTTGCATGTTACAAGCAATTTGCACTAAATACAAATAGTAGTCCGTTTTCTATTGGGAATGCTTGTATGGAGAGGTATACAATTTTGAGTACAGCAATGCCATTTGGCACGGGTATTATACACGTCTACTTGAGCCCAAAACACCCGGTAACCAGACTGTACACCGCGTCAGAAGGGGGGAGGGGGGGTTCAAAATACAGTGCTCCCGTCGTTCAGAAAAAAAAATCTGGCGGATTAGTTTAAACCTTTAAGTCAAGTTTGGTGGCGTTATCCGGTAATTAGATAATGCCCGATTCATTACCTGTGCCAGTTTTTTAGGGTCCCGTAGCAAGATATGACGCAATCCTTAAAATAACAAACTTTCAGTACTAACAAAATGTAAACAAACCCTTATATTTTCATATTTTTTGTATTAAACTTGGTATATAAAAAATACTATTCAAAAGCCAATTTTATAAAAATTCTAAAAACATTAACAATAAATATAAATTTGTCTATTTTCAATGAAAAATAAAATATTGAAAATACTGCAACGTTCGTCAGCGCAGCGTAGGGAACGGCAAAAAGACCCGAATACTAAAGTAAAATAAGTATTACTAACAAAAAACCCAGTCAAGTGCGAGTCGAACTCGCGCATCGAGCGTTCCCTACAAATTTTAACCTTTCTCATCCCATCTTAACTGGTAGGACCCGGTTAAGTTAAGTTTGCACCTGGTACGTATGGCCCTGCATACAAATGAGGTGTAAACTTAATCCAAACGGGTAGTCCTCATATAACTTTTGAAAGCACATTTTTTTATGTTTTAATTAGAAATGTATAGTTTTCAGATAATTACCTGTACTGGTGGTATAAGACGACATTAGTTGCTAAATTTCATAGTTCTAGGTCAACGGAAAGTACCCTATATACTTTGATTCTCTTGAGAGTGGCGAAATATAAATATACGGCCGTATCTTTTTAGGGTTCCGTACCCAAAGGGTAAAAACGGGACCCTATTACTGAGACTTCGCCGTCCGTCCGTCCGTCCGTCCGTCCGTCTGTCACCAGGCTGTAACTCAACAACGGTGATAGCTAGACAGTTGAAATTTTCACAGATGATGTATTTCTATTGCCGCTATAACAACAAATACTAAAAATAAAATAAAATAAATATTTAAGGGGGGCTCCCATACAACAAACTTGTTATAGATTATATATATATATGTATAGGTACGGAACCCTTCATGCGCGAGTCGGGCTCGCACTTGCCCAATTTTTTTTTTATTAATTTAGAAAATTGATTTTTTCATGACTTCAAGGGATTGTAGACTTGAGTATATGGTTTAAATTTCAACTTGATATCTCAACGCGTTCCCGAGATACAAAAACGGAAACCTTATAATGTTTTCCTTCGGTCCGTACGTGTGTCAAAACCCTTATCTCGGGAACGCGTCGAGATATCAAGTTGAAATTTAAACCATATACTCAAGTCTACAATCCCTTGAAGTCATGAAAAAAACAATTTTCTAAATTAATAAAAAAAAAAGATACGGCCGTATATTTCTATTTCGCCACTCTCAAGAGAATCAAAGTATATAGGGTACTTCCCGTTGACCTAGAACTATGAAATTTAGCAACTAATGTCGTCTTATACCACCAGTACAGGTAATTATCTGAAAACTATACATTTCTAATTAAAACATAAAAAAATGTGCTTTCAAAAGTTATATGAGGACTACCCATTTGGATTAAGTTTACACCTCATTTGTATGCGGGGCCATACGTACCAGGTGCAAACTTATCTTAACCGGGTCCTACCACTTAAGATGGGATGAGAAAGGTTAAAATTTGTAGGGAACGTTCGATGCGCGAGTTCGACTCGCACTTGACTGGTTTTTTTTGTTAGTAATACTTATTTTACTTTAGTATTCGGGTCTTTTTGCCGTTCCCTACGCTGCGCTGACGAATGTTGCAGTATTTTCAATATTTTATTTTTCATTGAAAATAGACAAATTTATATTTATTTTATTGTTAATGTTTTTAGAATCTGTATAAAATTAGCTTTTGGATAGTATTTTTTATATACCAAGTTTGATACAAAAAATATGAATATATAAGGGTTTGTTTACATTTTGTTAGTACTGAAAGTTTGTTATTTTAAGGATTGCGTCATATTTTGCTACGGGACCCTAAAAAACTGGCACAGTTAATGAATTAGGCATCATCTAGTTACCGGATAACGCCACTAAACTTGACTTAAAGGTCCAAACTAATCCGCCAGATTTTTTTTTCTGAACGACGGGAGCACTGTATTTTGAACCCCCCCTCCCCCCTTCTGACGCGGTGTACAGTCTGGCTACCGGGTGTTTTGGGCTCAGGTAGACGTGTATAATACCCGTGCCAAATGGCATTGCTGTACTCCAAAGTGTCATACTGTTTCCCAATAGAAAACGAACTATAGGTAAGTCTCAACCATAGGGATCGTGCACAACGACAGTGCTGCCAACTGGTGCCGCCAATCTGAATCTTTTACGTTATCAATACTTAACATTGACATTTTGATAGTGCAGCCACCTATACTGCATATGTCATGTACGAATTTTAGTTTCCCATTTGTAATGTTTCGCCAAATCTGCATTTTATCCTTTCTTTAAAAAAAAAATTGCTTTCGGAAATTTTCAGAATAATTATAAAACAATCCTAACCAAACCTAAGGGGTTCTTTAAAACGATGTTTATAAAATCCTGAAAATTTTACGGTTCAAAAAATTACTTTCGGACAAATGAAAGTTTGGCAAAACGCAAATGGGAAACATTGTTTTGACTTGTGATAGGATACCGTATGTACAACTAAGGTGCCGCCATCTGGTGGCGCCTTTCCGAGTCTATTAACTTACCAATGGTGGCATTGATATTTTATAGTGCTGCCACCTAGTAGTGTAGTGTAGTGTTCCTACACGTTCTCCATAGTGTAATCCCCAATTCCAAAGCAAGCCTTACAAAAACAAACAGCGTAATCAATTTTCATTGGAATCTCATCAATTTGAAACCGAAATCAATAGAGTTCAATTCCTTTGTGGCGGAGAAGCAATTCTAATCAAGTAACGTAAGGCACCGGCTTAATACGCTCTATGGATACAGTAATGAGAATGTGTGTCAGCGAAATTCAATTTGTATATAGTTTAAAATCAATAGAACGTTCTAAATTTTGTACTTCGTTTGAAGAGATTGTTTGAAATGAATTTACTTAGGTATACATAATCACTTGTTCACAAAAAAACAACCGACTTTGATGAGAAAATTCCCGACAATTTCTCAACGAATTACTATAAAAAAGACCGAAATCATCATAGATGGAGCCTATAATGTTTGAGGAGTTCCTTCGATTCCACATCAAATTTTCTCCAGAATTTTATGGGATCAACTCGGAGATGCCCTCTTCTTTTTTCCAGATCGCTTTATAAAGTAAAATGAAATTAAATAAAACAATTACATTGTTTATAAAATAAATAAAAAAATGCACCTGAATTGAGAACCTCATCGTTTTGGATGTCTACTGTTAAGAAGTTTTAATACCTGTAACATTTACTTTCAAACAAAAAAAGAATTTTCCTAATTAGTTCATAAATGACGGACTTCTGAGGTAACAAAAATAAAAAAATGCAGCCGAATACTCCTCAATTTTGGAGTCGGTCGAAAAAACGGTTTTATTACTTTTAAAATAAAATGGAATAAGTTAATTGCAAGAATACTTATGTCTAGGTACAGGGTGTTATTGTTGTTTATTGAAGGTACAGTATTCAATCGTAATTAAACGACATGCAAATATTCTAGTTCAGAACAAGTAGGTAAGATACATTTGATTAATTATTCCCAACAAGGATCATGCTGTAAAAGCAGCACACTATAAAAGCAGTTTTCTAGTACCTAGATACTCAATTCATTTCTTTAATATTAAGTATGTAGTTGGAAGGATTGTCCAGGTTGTTGGATGATTAAAAATAATTCTACAGTTAAAATGAAGGTATTCCGTCATTATTACTTCTCTTCGTGATACTCGTTAGAACGTGAAACAAATGTTCAGCGCACACAAACCTTGCTTCGCACTACTTTACACTAATGGTGGCCAGCAATTTGGTTGCATAGGTACATGAAACAATTTAAACTGGGGAACTTTTGTTCTAGAACGAAATAATGCAATAGCGTAATCGTTTCTACTTTTGTGACGGTGGTCTGTTACAAAGCTTTAAAACGTTGTTAGGGTTCCGTAGCCAAATGGCAAAAAACGGAACCCTTATAAATTCGTCATACGTCTGTCTGTCCGTCTGTCCGTCTGTCCGTCTGTCCGTCTGTCTGTCCGTCCGTCTGTCACAGCCATTTTTTTCCGAAACTATAAGAGCTATACTGTTGAAACTTGGTAGGTAGATGTATTCTGTGAACCGCATTAAGATTTTGATGCAAAAATAAAAAAATAATAATAAATATTGGGGGCTCCCCATACTTAGAACTGAAACTCAAAATTTTTTTTTTCATCAGACACATACGTGTGGGGTGTCTAGGGATAGGTCTTCAAAAATGATATCGAGGTTTCTCACATATTTTTTTTCTAAACCAAATAGCTTGCGTGACAGATGCTTCCAAAGTGGAAAAAAGTTGGTCCCCCCCCCTCTAACTTCTAAAATAAGAAAATGAGAAATCTAAAAAAAACATATGATGTACATTACTATAAAAACTACCAACGAAAATTGTTTTGAACGAGATCTAGTAAGCAGTTTTTCTAATACCTAACTTTGCACCTAATTTATATGGGGCGCTATACATACCAGGTGCAAACTTAACTTAACCACTTAGGGATGGAAAGTGTCTGTACGGAACCCTCGGTGCGCGAGTCCGACTCGCACTTGGCCGGTTTTTTTATTTTTTGTGCTGGGCTGATGTATGATGAGGACATGAAAATAATTATGAATTTATTTTCGTAAGCAAGTTAATTTTGAATCAGTAATTTGTTGATAGTTTGTTTGTTGTTAGTCAGCAAAAGTCTAGTCTAATCAAAGCTGATCAACTGCGGACCTATGATGGTTGCTTTTATCACGTGGTAAATAAGTGACAAAGCATCCGCCATGTTTTGACAAAATGCGAGTGCGAGTGACATATTTGTTACATCATATGCGCCGATTTTTCTGCTGTTTGAATAATTTTTCCTTACTCTAAGAAATCATTATTTAGAAGTCAACTTTAAACTTCTTCCAATTGTCGTATATAGAAATTAAACTTTGCGTGTGTCGTTCCTGTGAAAACACAATATTTTTTTGGTATTGGAAGCTGTTCTGATGATTGAGACGGTAGTTGGCCGTAGGAACTCCTAAACAGCCCAAGATAACTAATCCCATCGTGTTTGGTATAGTACCTATAGTCTAAAATATTGTTACAATTACCATATCAAAAATCTTCAATCGGAATTTGTGTTTGACCCACACCCACATAAATTACGTATATAACGAATACTTTAATCAATCAATATACAAATTTCATAAGAGACAAACTGCCCAGAAAATATCTAAGTATAATCCAGACAAAGGCAGCTACGGAACTGTAGGTACCGAGATCTTAACTTAAGGAGCGTTGTTGGAACATATTCTGGTTTTGACTATTGTGGGGTTAAATTAAGGTGTTGATGGAGTTGTCTTCATTAATCACACCTCGATGTGATAATATGATACATGATAAAGCGTTTGTAACATCACAAATTGTCGCTGACATACCAGCACGGCCCAGCACTAGCCGAAAATAAAACGACATTTAAAAAGTTAGAGTTGAACGTTTGTGTCTTGTTTCACGCTGACATGTTCAAGTCTGCTTGTGAAAATACTGGTACGACAATTATTCTTGATAAAGATGATATGAGTCCACCCATATTTTTACACTTGAATGTAGTGCACTGAGGATGATATATTTGGAAACATTTAGTGCAATGTGTTTTGGAACTGGGGTTTTACTCGTTACTTGAGCAATTTGGCCAAAGCACTTCATAAGCCTCAATAGACAGACATCATACGACCTTTGAACTCATTAAAACTTGCCTTGAGTGTGACAAAACAGCAATTAGCTTATCCTGCGATGGCCAGGACCAAGTTTCCGCTCCGCGGGTGCCATCGTAAATCTAGAGAGAACTCCAAACTCATTAAGCTATCACATTCTTGGATCTACTTGGCGGTATGGTCGAAGAAATTATTTTAGAGCAAACGCAAATGATATGTTATGGTTTTTCTAAGTCGTACACTCTTGTCAGAGTCGTCGTGGTTATTTGGATGCCTTGGGACCCCCAACAGACGTCTCCAGCACCGCAATTCAAGAGCGTCAATATTGCGGTGGTCCTGCAATCTTGACGCTCTTGAATTGTGGTGCTGGAGACGTCTATCAAGTACGAGTCGGACTCGCGCACTGAGGGGTCTAAAAAGATATATGTATTATTATAATGTAACTACTAATTTAGGGTTTTCAGACCTTTTTATTTAATAATGCTTCATGATGTTGCTTCTTGCTTTTCATGATTCGCAGCCAACGAGAAATACCATATAGGTTTCGATTCCATTGCCAGCGTCAACAAATGCATAAATGGTCATATATTTTGATTTTAGAATTCTGATTTTTTCACGGCTCCAAGGTGTAGCAGACCGAGTATTTGATATTTAGCTGGAAAGCACGATTTCGGCGCGTTCCTGAGAAAAAAGTCTTGACAGATTAACAGACAAACGGAGAAGAAATGATTATTATATATTATAAGGGCTCCGTTTTTCCGATACAGTCACGCAACCCTAAAAATGTAAATTCATACGCCGTACTAACAAATTGACTAGGAACTTTGCAATAGTATGCTATTACGTCAAGTCAACTTGAGTTTAAAGACTATAAGTTACATTTTTGATGTTGCTAGACTTGCTAGGCGAATATTTTCTACAAACTCCGCCAATGCAAAAATAAGGCAAACAAAATGACGTCGCCAATTTAAAGTCGATCGTGAAACAGTTCTTCGCAAAAGTCTAGACTTGTTCGTGTCTTAAAAGGGTTTTAACCGTCGCGTTGTAGTGTGCCTCAAACTTGGTGCACGGTCGGCAGGTAATGGCCCTCCTATTATAAACTCCTGACTTCACAGTTTGATGTCGTTAGGCACGATCGGCGAAGTTAGTATATGGCTCCCTTGGAAAAACAACGTCGCATCGAAGCGAATTCAAAATGCAATTAAGAGTTTAGTATGCTAAATCTTTCACTAAACGTAGAATCCCAGTTAGTTTGGCGCCCAACGTGGGGCCAAAGCGTGATTTTTATAATGTTAGTCTTATTGTTTGTTTTTTATATATGTTACGATTAAAATCCGGAGATACATAACATTTTTGCAAATCATCCAAATGAAGACCACACACACAGATAGGCAAAAAAAAACCCAACGTAAATTAACCACACATGTAACCGCGGCATCCACCAATCCTAGAAAGGTTATATATAAAAATGACAATCACAGTTAGCCAAATGGATGAAAACATATTTCAGGTTCCTACATGAATATTGTATTGCCTCATTTCATTCATTCAAGGGCCTAACGGTAAGGGTCATTTCCAGGGCCCATATAACGTGTATAAATAAAAAACATTGTTCCGCCATCGAAGCTAAACCTGTAATTCTGGTGGACTGTAATTTCACGCCCACTGCCAAGGCCCACGACATCCTTTAATATTCATACCTGACCTGTGAGTTTTTCGGTACGATAATAGAATTTATGAAATCTGGAAAGTTAAGTATTTTACTTTTTCGAATTACGTGACAGTTTCTTCAGTGGTAAAAATTCTGGGAACACAGTTATAATGTTTTTTTGTCTCTCATTCGATGACGTATGTATTTACTTACCTTTATTACCTAATTTATATTTGCCGTTATAAAACCACTACTCAACGTTAATTAATACATAAACCAATTTAAAACCGGCCAAGTGCGAGTCGGACTCGTGCACCGAGGGTTCCGTACAAACACTTATCCCATCTTAACTGGCCGGATTAAGTTAAATTTGCACGTGCTATGATATGGCGCCGGATACAAATGAGGTGCAAAGTTAACGCAACCGATCACGTTTGTTGTGTGGGTGCCCCCTTAAATATTTATTTTATTATATTTTTTCAGTATTTTTTGTTATAGAGACATCATCTGTGAAAATGTCTACTGTCTCACTAACACGGAACGGAACCCTAAAAATGAACGCACAAATGTAATGCGTTTACGTACTTACCTTATTTTAAACTAAAGTTACTTGCCATGATATATAAATATAATGATGTTTGTTTTTTATGACTGAAGAACTATTACGTTAATACCTGATATTTTTAAAAAGTCATCAGTAATCATAGCAAAATCACATTTTGTTTAAAATTACGTAAATATTTTCAAGTGCGTTCATTTTGAAATTGGTCCATCGCGACCTAACTTTTACATCAGACTCACATTCTTTAGAAACTAGATTTCCATGTCGCAAAACTCCCTTTTTACGGGTATGGTGTCTGTGAAATTCTTACTCCGGTGGAGTTACCCACAAGTCGGTGTTTTTATGAGTAAAAGTCGCAATGTGTTACGTGAACTTAGGTACGTGATAAATTCTCTGACAAGTCGTAAAAATATTGAAAGTATAGTCTGCATGTAGCGTCGTAGCTACTTTATTTTATGGAGAAATCTTTTGCAGGAAAAGTTTTTATCTTTGTTCGGTATACTGCTTCATATACATTGTATGGGTTACGAATATTAGGCTGGATTTATGGTCGTATTCACATTTCCTAGAGTGTAAGTCCGATTTCACTGAGCTATGTTAGTTATTAACGTCTAATAACTCGATCATCCCAAGCGCGCGCTTTAACTTACCATCATGTCATGCAACGATTACCTATTGGAGCTCACCATTGCCTATTGAGGCCAGGACCATTTCGTCGAGTCTTCGACATCACTTCCCGTTTAGTACCATAGTACCAGACAGACATGAGACTTATGGGAGAAAATATGTTGACTGATAGCCTTGGCATCATTAGAAGTCAGTTGTTGTGAATGCAAGTTTGTTTTAAAGTTCTGTCGCACTGAGACGCTATGGCGGCGACTAGTTACGTATCCCCTGCCCCTAAAAATGTGGTAGCCGAGCGCTACCAAGTGAGTTCTCACAAATCGTCCTAGTCTTAAACTAAGCAATACTTGTACTACGAGTATAGGTCCTAATAGACGGCGATATTCATGTATAACATCCATGACCTACGACTGAAACTTTGGCTTCAACATCCATGGCTTAATATTCGAAACAGGTCCGCCGGCTCAGTAAGCAGGTGCACTACCATTGCGCCAACCGCATCGTCAAAGTTAGCTTCCGGACTGGATACGATGGTTGGCAACAACACTGTGGAATCTCAGTGAGGCACTGACTTAATGTTGTCTTCGATAGTTAATTGCTTTTTCTGTTTAAAATCTGCATAATATTTTGCCAAAGAATTAATGTATATTGTAGGAACTTATTATAAATGCCACGTTGAAAACAGTCCACCATTTTTGGCTCCAATCCAATTTCATTTGGCATTTAGTATTCCGGCTTCGTTTAGGTTCACCTGCTGTCTAAATTGCGGGCAAGCCCTAGACTTTTTTATAAAACGTTTCTTCCATTTGGGGCCCTCTCATTTTATCCGAACAGCAGAAGTATAATTAAAAGAAATGCGAAATTTTAATTGTTTTTTCTTTGTTCTTAATTTTGAAAGCGTAAAGTATGAATCTCCACTGACACAGAGCTGGGTGGAAAGAAAAATAGCAGTATAAAATAACAAGTTCATTACTAATTATAAAAACGGTATAAACTCACGTAAAAATGGTCAGGAACGGCCCGACATGTTTCGAACTCATTAGGAGCTCTTTTCCTAATGAGTTCAAAATGATGAAAATGCAGTGACAGACAGTCCAGTGGTGACAGCGCAAGAGCCCTGCCCTCCCCGCGCCGCGCTATTTGCGCGTGCGCAGAGGGCGGCAAGAAAAGCGATTAAAAGTGCAGTGGGTCGCGAGTCGCGTAGCAGCACGGATAGCTACCCCTGATGAAGAGCTCCTAATGAGTTCGAAACATGTCGGGCCGTTCCTGACAATTTTTACGTGAGTTTATACCGTTTTTATAATTAGTAAAGATGTCTTACGATAGTTTTAATAACAAGTTCATTTCTGTGAAACCGGGAGCTAATACTCGAAAGTCACTTTGAAGTGTCATGCTTTGTTATATATAACAAAGCACATGGCGGAGGCTTAAGCAGTACCTACTCGTATAATTACTAAGATATTTTTAAGATTCAAGTCTCCATTAATAATTCATATAATAATCTGCCGTCATTCACTAAAAGGCAGTCTTCTACATAGACATTGTATGCAGAAGGCCGCCTTTTGAAAAATCACGGCAGTAATCCATCCATACTAATATTATAAATGCGAAAGTGTGTCTGTCGGTCTGTTACCTCTTCACGCTTAAACAGCTGAATCGATTTTGATGAAATTTGGCATGGAGATAGGTTAAGATCCGAGGAAGGACATAGGATAGTTTTCATCCTGAAAATTATCCCTAAAAAGATTGAAAAGTGAGTAAGTAATTCATGATGACATTGATGACCCTGTAGGAAATGTAATTATTAGACCAAAAGCATAATTGCTCTAACATTTGCTTAGGCGCTTTTAATAATCCCTTTTATTAATTAAGGTGATTAGGTGGATATGGATATCTATCGTGTTGTACGAGGTTGCTTCCATGCATACTTCCAAGTTCCACGCGGACGTAGTCGCGGTAGTGTCTTTATTCTGTGGTCGCGGGCAAAAGTATTTAATAAATAATGCTAACTACTCATATGGACCTTCAATTAAAACAATTTTCAATTATATCTAACTGATTATTAACTCAGTACAAACAACTGGCAACAGTGATGACCAGTGTTGGGACATTTAGTGGCAACCGTGGTTTAAAAATCCACGTATACGCTAATTGTAGAAAAACCAAAGTCCAAGTCTAAAAGTAATAGTCTATTTTTAAACTTTGACTTTGAAATTGTTTACAGTTAGCGATGCTTTCTGAAACATGGTTGCCACCAAAATCCCAACCCTAGTGATGACATTGTCGGGTATACATAAATGTAAGTGAGATCTGGATGAATAATAATCACTAAATCAGTCTAAACTCGATGTTGCCTATATGAATACTTTTCCCATAGCGCAGTCAGTAGGATACGGATTTGGCAATATCCTGAATGGTTAAATTTTTTTGGTGGAATTTTTCGTTGAATGTTTCATTTCGCCGAAGTATCATTTCGCAGAAAGCATTTTTCACTGAAACTAAACTATTAAGGATTGTTATAAAATAAACCTAACCTAACCTAACCTGATCTATAGGATGATTATTTACAACAATAATTATGAAAAATGTACGACTACAGAGGAATACAAATTCTGCGAAGTGAAAATACGGCGAAATGAAACATTCGATGAAAAATAGTTCGGCGAAAAGGCAGGATACAATGGGCGTCATATGGCCGATTTATTTCCAAAAAATATATTATAATTGTGTCGTGGAAGGTTGAATTTAGAACATTACTTAAGCACAACAGAGTGTTTTTCAACCCACGTTGTATTGCGGATTTTTAGTGGTCCTCATTTATTGTACTGGCAACGACAAATTTTTGGTAACTGACGTTGAAAGTCAGTAATTGTCACTGATGTGAACAAAGAAGAAACACGACTAAATATTCCGCCAAGTAAATTTTGTATAATAAAGCCAAAACTATCCACAGTGATGAGAGTCAAGTTTTTCTCAATAGGATTCAGTATTTATTTCAGAAGAAGAACGAAGGATTGAGCTGCATTCCGGTAAACAATGTTTTGAAATTGGTTAATGACAAATCCTTGATAAATCGCTAGTAACGTTTACTAATCTATATATATAAAAGAAGAAGTCCTTAATGACTCATCAACGCACAGCCAAAACTACTAATGTAAGAGAGTTGATTTTTGCACAGTAGGTTACTTTTATAACGTGGACTAGAGATAAGAAGCGATTTTGAAAAATTCAATCTCTAAGGGGGTTAAATAGGGGTGCAAAGTTTGTATGGGGGAAACTTTTTTTTTGGAGCTAGAGACTTGAAACTTTGTAGAAAGATTACTTATTCAAAAACACAAAAAGTACTTTCAGCGTTTTGGAAAATTTCACCCCTATGGGGGTTAAAAAGGGTTGCAATGTTTATATGGGAGAAACTTTATTTTTTGAACTAGAGACTTGAAACTTTGTAGAAGGCTTACGTAGTCAAATACAAAAAAAGTAATTTCAGCGTTTTGGAAAATTTCACCTCGAAGGGGGTAAAAAAGGGGTGCAAAGTTTGTATGGGGAAATCCGCTAATCTATATATATAAAAGAAGAAGTCCTTAATGACTCATCAACGCACAGCCAAAACTACTAATGTAAGAGAGTTGATTTTTGCACAGTAGGTTACTTTTATAACGTGGGCTAGAGATAAGAAGCGATTTTGAAAAATTCAATCTCTAAGGGGGTTAAATAGGGGTGCAAAGTTTGTATGGGGGAAACTTTTTTTTTTGGAGCTAGAGACTTGAAACTTTGTAGAAAGATTACTTATTCAAAAACACAAAAAATACTTTCAGCGTTTTAGAGAATTTCACCCCTATGGGGGTTAAAACGGGGTGCAAAAGCAAAAAAAAGCACGTTTAGCAATTTCAACATTACTTAGATCTGAAAATAATAAAGATGTAAAATTTTCAAGATAAAGGTTCCACGCGGACGAAGTCGCGGGCAACAGCTAGTGCAAATATATGAGGTATGCACATTATTGCCATATGAAAGCTGTTTGTAGCGCCACTATCCCTGGGCCGGACCGACACTTTGTTAGGCTATAGAAAATACATAAGTACTTATAATCACAAAAGCTGATAGTTACATACAGGTAAATTTTGTCGATTCAACGATCACCACATGACCTCCAGTAATGTTATTACGGTGGGAGCACCTGAGCCGATATGTAAATGTAATTAAGGTTACTCCGCCCACTAATTTCAGCCCAAATGGATAATATATGTAGCACTATCAAGGCCTGTTTGCTTTCCTGCGCCGGTAAAAGGTCGGTGTTTGTGCATAAACAGAACGGCTAATCCTGTAAGTCGCGGTGATGGGTTCGCCGTTGTTTTGGACATTATAGGACTAGGGAGAAAAATCAACATTTCTATTTTAAGAGTATGAATTAAAAGTTAGAGATTTAAAGTTCATATTAATATTGTTACCATATTTTAGTGATTTAAACTGTTTTATCATCAACATCATATCTCACGAAAGTGCGAAAGCAAACTTATCTCGTGGCAAATATGGACGATGTCGATTGTTCCAAAAAATAAGAAATAGTAAAGTGTGACGTTTGTCGGTTTTAGTAAAAAAATATAGTAAATAGAGTATATTATTTGGATATGATGATTGCAGTATTTTACTAGTTTAAGAAATTATTGTACCGTTGCGCTGAATTAAAAAAAAAAAAAAACAAGTGCGAGCCCGACTCGCGCATGAAGGGTTCCGTAGGTACCTATACATATATATAATCTATAACAAGTTTGTTGTATGGGAGCCCCCCTTAAATATTTATTTTATTTTATTTTTAGTATTTGTTGTTATAGCGGCAATACAAATACATCATCTGTGAAAATTTCAACTGTCTAGCTATCACCGTTGTTGAGATACAGCCTGGTGACAGACGGACGGACGGACGGACGGACGGACGGACGGACGGACGGACGGACAGCGAAGTCTCAGTAATAGGGTCCCGTTTTTACCCTTTGGGTACGGAACCCTAAAAAATTGGGCAAGTGCGAGTCCGACTCGCGCATGAAGGGTTCCGTACCTATATATCTTCTTCTTCTTCTTCTCAGCATATATGCGTCCACTGCTGGACATATGCCTCTTGCATGGATTTCCAAACTGATCTTGATGCGGCGATCCTACTCCAGGTCGGCCCTGCCGTCTTTTTAATGTCGTCCGACCATCTGGCTTGCGGTCTTCCAACGCTTCTGCCACCCGTTCGCGGCCTCCAGTTCAGCGCTCGCTGACTCCATCTGTCATCGTCTCTGCGACATATATGACCAGCCCATTGCCACTTCAATTGCGCAACTCTTTTGCCGATGTCGGTAACTTTCGTGCGTTGGCGAATGTCCTCGTTTCGTATTCTATCTCGCAGAGAGATTCCGAGCATTGAGCGCTCCATAGCTCGCTGTGCCACTTTTAGACGGTGGATTCTTCCAGCGGTTAGCGTCCACGTTTCGCATGCGTATGTCATAACTGGGAGTACACACTGGTTGTAGACTCTCGTTTTTAGTGTTTGTGGGATTTTTGAGCTGAAGACGTCTTTGAGCTTACCGAATGCACCCCATCCAAGCTGGATGCGTCTGCTAATTTCAGAGTCTAATGGATCTTTCTTTAATGTTATTTTCTGACCCAGGTATATGTAGTCGTTCACTTCCTCAATCGTTTTGCCGTTCAATGATATGTTTGCGCTGACGGAGGTGCTCATCCATTTCGTCTTCTCCATATTCATTTTCAGGCCAACCCGCATCGATGCCTGACTTAGATCGTTGAGCATTCTTCCAATATCTTCAGGTGTTTCTGCAAGTAGAACGATGTCGTCTGCGAAGCGTAGGTGATTGAGATATTCTCCATCAATATTTATACCTGTGCCGTCCCAGTTGAGTGTCTTAAAGACGTCTTCGAGTGCGTTTGTAAATAGCTTCGGGGAAATGACATCCCCTTGGCGTACTCCTCTTTTAAGTGGTATATTTGCGGTGGAGCCTTGAATTTGCACTGTCATCGTCGCTGATCGGTAGAGATTTTTTAGCAGCTGGATGTATTTGTAGTCTATTCGGCACCTCTTTAGGGAATCGAAAACTGCCCAATGTTCCACCGAATCGAACGCCTTTTCATAATCCACAAAGGCAAGGTATAGCGGTTTGTTGTATTCGTGTGATTTCTGTATCACTTGCCTTAATGTGAAAATATGGTCTACTGTACTATAGCCACCTCTAAAGCCCGCTTGCTCTTTGGGCTGATATTCGTCCAATCGTCGCGTTATTCTCGTTGTGATGACGCGTGAGAAAACTTTGTATATTTGGCTTAAGAGTGCAATAGGGCGGTAGTTTTTGAGACTTGTCTTGGCGCCTTTCTTATGGAAAAGGACAACGACACTATCTTGCCATTGAGTTGGTACTTCTCCCGTGAACAAAGCTTCGTACCTATATATCGTACCTATATATATACATATATAATCTATAACAAGTTTGTTGAATGGGAGCCCCCCTTAAATATTTATTTTATTTTATTTTTAGTATTTGTTGTTATAGCGGCAATAGAAATACATCATCTGTAAAAATTTCAACTGTCTAGCTATCACCGTTCTTGAGATACAGCCTGGTGACAGACGGACGGACGGACGGACGGACGGACGGACGGACAGCGAAGTCTCAGTAATAGGGTCCCGTTTTTACCCTTTGGGTACGGAACCCTAAAAACTAAAGAGGGCTATCATCCTGTCATCGTCACTTTTTTGGTACGCCTAGGCGCGCAAATGAAAGATTATTCTTAATTATTGTAATATTGTAAAAATATAAGATTGACGAGGAAAAGATGACTTTTATTGAAGATGCGAAGATTTAAATTAACATTTTTATCATATGCCTGATGTTTAGTGATGAGCTAATTGCCTTTGAATGACTATGTGTCAAGGTCATTAATGCGACCAACTTTAATGTGAAACGGCGTAATTTGGGACTACGACTGTCATGTTCATGAAACTTCATACGATTGTCAGTGTATCTGCGTTCAAGTGCTCGTGTGTGAAGATTGCGGCGACACCCTTCAGTTTACAAAGTTGGTCGCACTAGTCTGGTTACTACGAACAAATAGTTGTAGGTGTGTTTAATGGAATTGTGTGTCTAGTTGGACTGACCGAGCAAACGAAGCTTTTGCTTCTGCTTCGCCAAAATTTCTTTCGTATGTCCGGAAGGTGGGATTCCACCGTTGTTCTCGCCTACAGGCCACATTCTCAACTCTCATGATTTTTTTGAGTAGGTTTGATAAGTATGTATAAGTTTATTCAGTTTTTCGAAAATTTTCAGAATGGCGGAGATGATTATGAGGGTTGAAAACGTATAAAATGACAAATTTCAGCCATTTCAAAACTAACTCGCCAGGTCTACAGCTCAGAGAACCACTAGTTTATACAATATTATATTCGGGTTTAAGATTTACAATAGGCTCAAATGTTAGTTGACCTCGTGAGACCCAATGTAGCTACCTCTCAATGCACAAAGTAACACTTATAACTCGGACCCAGACAGTGTTTGGTCTACGCACGCGTAAACGCCCAGTGTACATTACAATGTACAAGATTTATTCGGTGCATTATATTCGTCTAGACCCTCTTGAAAAATATGAAAAGATCCTAGTTGAGATCTTCACAAGTCCGCAGGTACATGTACAGAAACTGTACATTGGAATGTACATTGGGCCTTATGGTTTTATTTGGGCTTGGGCCTCGCGAAATTAAAGTAGTATATTCGGCTAATAAAAAACAAATCTTGCCAAATAATTTATTCATCAGTTGGTATTACAAAAACCGTACTTTAATTTATTTAACATCCGTCCTCAAATCTGACCTTGAACTTGTAAAAAAGATGGTACAAAACATTGCTCTGTACCCCGTCGAAATAAATTCCCGTAACGACTGTTATAACAAAGGCTGAGTATACTTTTTCCAGTAAACTTGTCAAAAACACATAAATTTCTGTACGCGTACGAAACAATGAGGGTTCGGCTGGGTGGATTTATTACTGCTATTTTATGTGGTCGATTGGCTGCGTCATTACAAAAGGGTTATGAGTTAGCTGGTGAGCAAACTGCATGCTTGACATAAATATAAAGTAGGTATACAGTCATTAAGCTGAACGTCGTCCTGAACGTCGTGAGCCGAAAAAAGTGCAAGTAATTTTAAACTATTGTAAAGGCTACGCTATAACGCATTCGCTACCGCGTAGCGCTACGGGCTACGCTCGTAGCCGGGTTGTTGGTGTCGAAAATGATAATCTTGTAGGGTCAATTTTGATGTACCTATCTCACGGTTTTCAGGAGCAGTTCATCAAACGTTGTCAGTGAACTGTGTCCATGAGCTTTTTAACGAAATTCATGATTGGGTCTCGATGCTAGTGTTCAGTGGATTTCCTTTTCTAGTTCATTACGTACTTCTATGACATGGGGGCTTTCTGTATGTTGTAGTTACTGAAAAGCTACTTAATTATGAACAAACTTTCAGGAAACTATGTTCTGTTCCGAGATTTGACAGTTCAGGTTATCTAGTCTCTATGGCAACTGAGGTCATATAATCAGTACACTTCGTTAGCACTCTGGTTGGGATTCGGCTTTGGGTGAAAACTGAGGTTTTTATGTGGATCCCGTAAGAGCGAGCGAGACAGGTATAAAACTCGTATCGCATTCTGTCAGCTCATGCACTGCATCTAACCTTATACACTTGAGGTTTTCTCACTACCGTTAGCCTCATCGCCTAATTCGCCCATCACTCTCAGTCCGCGATCTTCTGTCTAATGTTAGACCCTGCTCGTTATAATCTGTTCTAATAAATAAATTCATCCATTCACAGAAACGATGTCTCAATCTAGGACTGGGCGAGGGATAGCCCGAACAATACTTTCAATTTGTATGCAAATTGCTCTCTGTTTATGCAATTGAGGCTTGTACAAAGTGAAGATTGTTTATTTATGTGCCGAACCTCGGAAGCGGGGCTTAGGAACTTTTTGGGAGTTTTTTCGGACAGGCTCTAGGGACGAAGGGAATATGTATACGCTCCAAAAAATCAACAAGAGAAAATGCAAAGTTAAAGCGCCACAAATCCACACCATAAACATTTCAAAAATGACAGTTTAAAACAAAAATGGCACACATTATTATTTGTGTAAGTGTATGACCTATTCTGTCTTTAATATTTTTAACCGAATTCAAAAAAGGAGGAGGTTCTCAATTCGACCTATTTTTTTTTTATTTTTTTTCTATGTATGTTACTCGATATCTCCGAGAATCTTTAGAGGCATTCTATCTTCGTCCTCCGGGTAGGCAAGCACTTGTGACTCCTCTGGTGTTGCAGGTGTTTATGGGCGACGGTAATCGCTTTCCATCAGGCGATACGTTTGCTCATTTGCCACCTATGACATAAAAAAAAAAAAAAAAAAAAAGAATCGTGAACCGATTTTCAATTATTTTTTTTTATCGAAAGGGTATAACTCCGAGTTGGTCCCGTTGGCACTAAGTCGGGATCTGATGATGGAATCTTGGAGAAATCGAGGGAACTCTTCAAATGTTATAGGGACATGTACGGCGCTTTCAGTAATTTATTGATAAAGTCAAGAATTTACATTCAGTAAATAGGATTTGGTGTAAGGAAACTGATGATGAACACACATACTTATCACTAAAAAGCAAAAAAATAAAAAAATTTAACAAAAAAAAGAACCGACTTCAGTAAAACTAAAAAGCCAACAATAACCCGTTCAAGTACAGATTACATTTGACTCACCCTTCGAAGTCGGTGCCAAACCTCGCGTAAACTATAATATATAAATATAAGAACTGAGTGGTTTGGGATCGACTTCGACGACGAAGTTCTTATCTCACCACCTGCTATTTTCTGTTTAATTTTGTTTTCTCCGCTACCCAAAGGTTGCCTGGAAGAGATCGCTCTTTAGCGATAAGACCGCGTGTTGTCTACCATTGTTTAATTTTGAAATTTCTCATGTAATTTTTTTCTTGTTGGTGTGCAATAAAGTATTGTTGTATTGTATTGTATTATGGGACAGCGAGGACAAATAAGGTAGACAGTAAAATACAATTAACTTTCGTAATTTCACCATATTATTTTTATAATATGTTTGTTAGTACAGCTTAGGGTAGGAATACTATCCCATGAAAGTTATTTTTCGTTGCCCTAGGCCGTAACTGGGATTTTCTTCCCTTGGGCGAAAATTTCCTGGCCAACGTTAAACTGTTGACAAACCACGGGAAGTAATTCGTAAAGCCACAGATAGCATATTTATTTCACAAATAGGTATTTGGGTGAAACATTCTTAGAGGCCAAATTCACTTTGCTGCTATTGTGTTAGCCACAGACTGCTACTTTGAAATTAAACGTTTTAAACGGGAATTTGCTTGGAAAATTGTATGTCAGAATAAAGCGAAGTGTTTGATTCCTAATAGAACTGTAATGTTTGGGAATTTATGTTATTGTGTGGGGAATTTGTGTTGGGGTATTTGTGTAAAATGCGATGTAGGTAATGGTCGTGCGGCCGACCGGCGCTTGTGCACGCTACGACTAAGGTACTTGCACCTTATCTTACTTAACTTATGTCTATGGTATTTACTGAACATGGGCGCGAAATTTGAATTCGTTCAAACGGTTATAACTATACAATTTTGAAGTGGGCTATCTTAGGAACAGGGCCATCTATGGCGTAAGTACCTTTTACAACTGCTACAAATGTGTCTCGATATTATGTGCTAACAAAAGCGGTTCGATAGGTTAAGTTCAAGTGCTACTTATCCACAAGTAGGTAGTACTTACCAGTGTAGGGGGTGTAACTAAATGATGTGAAAGGGATAATCGTCTCTTCACGTTGTTTGAATGAGTTAGCACGATTCACCGGGTTTAGAAAAAAATATTAAGCGATGATTTATTGTAAGGGAAAGCAAACGGTCGGGTTTAACTTAATACAAACAAGTTTTCTCTATTGATTTTGCAAAAGGCTTCTGGCAACTGTATTTTATTAGTTGTGTGCTTTAACTGGCCCCGAACACGCGCCAATTTTAACACGTTCACGGTCACTACGTCAAGGGACGTAATTTGTAACGCAGATTGTCCAAACCTTCTAATTCTTAGATTTTTATTTCGTTTCGTACCCATACCTTTTACTTGTGAACATATTTAATTTTTTTTTACTGTAGCAACATATGTAAAATTTGAGCATAGAAATCGTTTCCAACTTACCTTAAAAAAATCTTATCCAATTACTTATACCAATTTTTTACAACCTACATAATGTTAATTTAGAAACCATTTCCCCAACAGGATCCTGATAGCGTTGGCTGAGAGGTGGGACGACCCGCTGACTCATAGATGGCTGGAGCTGCACGCGTGTGTGCGTGTTGTTTCCAGGGGGCCTATGATGGTTGCGTTTATCACGTGATAAATAAGTGACAAAGCATCTGTCCCTTGCACTCGCAATTGGTCAAAACGTGACGGATGCTTTGACACTTATTTATCACGTGATAAACGCAACCATCATAGGCCTACTGGTCACTATAATATGTTATTAAAAAGAAAATTGTTGACATGTTCATACATTTTGCTTACTAACAATAGGTATAAGAAATTGTTACTAACAAATATATGGATTCAAGTCCGAAATAAAGAATTTGATTTCTGATAATAGATACGCTAATTAATTTGTGAAAATAAGACACCTATGAAAAGTTATTAGTATTTAATTTTTTGATTTCACTCCTTGCTGTTTTGTAGTACAAGTCATGTTAATAGTTAATCTTAGTTATAGTTTAACATACACTTTTAATATGTTTTCTTCGAGGACTACGTATAAGTACGCCTGAAATTACAAATTAAGTTAAGTTCATATTACTGTAATAGTTAAGTACTTGTCCTTTCTGAAAAAAATACTGACTGTTGAGTTTCATTCGGCGTTTCTTCTCAACAGTGGTCTCCTCTTGTGAAATGCCGGTAGACTCAGACATGTAAAAGTAAACTGGGGTTTTTATTTCTACCGTAAATCGCAATTCTGTATCGAAAGGTTCAAGAACTCAAACTAAATCTCTATAACCCGGTCTAGCTTCCCTCAGCTAAAGAATAAATCTTTTTATATTGAACTGCTTGCGTTTCCAATTTCAAAACGGCGATGGAAAATGAAATAGGATATTGGAAATAAAATTACTCGTAAAACTTCAAATTCCTTGCCCCTTTCCTTTCTGTTGAGAGAAGGACCTTTAAATTAGGAAACCTTGTAGTGACTTACATTGAGATAGAAATGACCAGAGGGTCTAGCACAACAACTATGCATTGCGACTCTTGTCGCGCAACATAGCACTACCCGTCACTCTCTCACAGTACTGCATAGTAAGAGACGGTTAATTTATCTCGTGTTAAGAGGCCTTATTCCTTTTGAAATGTATTTTTAACATTGGAAATGTTTTTTCGATCGCGTTGGTAGGGGACCGTTTTCAGCGAAAGTGCGACATCGCTCTGGCGTCGTCAATTTTGGGGCTACGCGGGTCAATGGGGTAGCAAAAGACGTGTCTTGACGAGATCTACAAGATGGTGTAAAAAAAAGTTGAAAAAGTCAAAAACTTTTTCGAAAAAGTGCAAAAATGTCGAAAAATTACGTGATTATTTTGCGACTTCTCAACTTAAATCGACGATATCTCAAAAACGAAAAGCGATATCGAAAAAATTAAAAAAAGCGCTCGGGGTATTGAGTTGGGCTACAGTTTGCATATAAAACGGAACTTTACTATCTGTAATGGAGTTGGAGAAAGCTTTACCTTTATGTGGCGGAGTTTTCGCGGCGTGCGGCGCGCGCGTATACTAGTGAGTTTCGTGTACTAGTAAGTTTAATATTTTTTTAGTTAAGTTGTAAACCTTGATGTTTTTAGATGTTTGTAATAAAGTAAGAAATAAATATATATAATGTATACAATAAAATACTTTTATGTAATTTTTTTTTATTTCTTTGGTTCTCTATTTGCTATACAATCTACTACCTATGTATCATACAATCTCGTGCCCTTCTAGTACTTTGAAAATGAATCGTATAAATTAAACAAATAGTACATTACATCAGAGGCCGGGAAAATGAGTAGGTATATACGGCCGAGCGAGCGTGCGAGCGAGGCCGGATAGTGATACGAGGCCGGGAATCCGTTTTCACGACGAGGCATGTATAGTGCTTTTCTCAAACATACAATGAAATAAAAAAATATACTTCAAAGAACAACATTTTATTAATTGACAAATAGGACATTTTAGTCTAACAACCAACTGCAACCTTTAAAAACAAAACCTGCTTTTTGTCAAACCAGCCAGCTGTGTGAATGACCTTGTTGTTGAAACCAAAAAAAAGTTACTTTGCAGGCCTAGGCCTGAAAAGCAGTATGAAATCCCTTTACAGTCCCCTCGAGTTGTTGCGCCCAAAAAGCGATACTTCCGAGCCTATTATAAGGAACGTAAAGACAATATTTCATTGCATGTTTGAGAAAACAAAATTTACTCTGCCTACTACGTGGCGATGGCGTGATGAAGCAAATATTAATTTTCAACTTATTTTATTATTACTGTGACACGTGCGACAGGCTCTGTACCACCCTTTTCATAGACAATTTTTTGTATTATTGCTCGTAAGCGGCACTATCTACTCACTTTCTTCGAATTTTGAGTTGAACTCTATTTATATAATAAAATAAAAGCGTTGACAGGTAGCCGTAGTTACCAAAAGCAATTGAGTGGCTATAAACAATGAAGTCCTATTTTTTTCATGGTCTCAACTTATTTTAACAATATAATTACTATTGCTTCATGACTCCACTATCCTTTATCTTATTTTATACGTAGAGAACGAGAACTTACCTATAGACTGTTTTTTTCATTTGTTACAAGATAAATTGTTTGACACATGAAGTAGAAAGTTCCTTCAACTAAAAAAATATGATTATTATTTCTATACTTCGTCTTCTCGAACGTAGGAATAGCGTGGCTTGGGTAATGCTGATGATTCCACATCTGGCGGACGAAAGCGTGTGTGCAAAAGGCGAAAAAAAGGCTGAGCTTTGTTAAAGGGCGTAGTCCGTTTATAAAAAATAACGGTACTCGCCGGTACCTGCTACTAACCCTTGTGTTTCTCTTGCGCAAAGAGTTGTTTCCATTATAGTTTGCCCTATCTAAGTGCATTTCCAATGTACCAGAAGGTCGTGAAAGGCACGAGATCTGTGAATTTTTTCGTATTATGACAAATATATTGATAATTTCAACTAACTTTTTGAAGTGAATAATACTTTACCCCGAGTTCTAGGAAGTAACATAGCTTTTTCATGCTTTTATTGCGTGCAGTCGAAAATAAGTTGAAAAAACTAATTTACAGCGTGAATTTTGACAATTTCGAGTAGTTTTCGAAACAAAAAAAAATCACTGAAAAATTCAAACTGTAGGTTTCAAATATATACCAATAAATCCCAATAGCCCTGTTCTAGGTAGTAAAACCAATAAATTGTAAAGAAACATGTTGGATCATATAGAAAAATGTCTAAAACGATCACCATTTTAAAAGGAATAAGGCCTCTTAAGAAATAGTCGCGTATGACAGTTATGCTAGACGTGCAGTGATGAACCTATCCTGATATATGTGACCACTGATGTCATACATAAAATGAGTACTTCTTTAACAATGTCATGTTTAAATAACCATGATAGGTATGTCTACTTTATCGATACGCTCGCTCTATTGATCTTTAAACGACAACGTACCTATCTATCTATTACATTACAGCTTGCTCGGCTATGTCCGTGCTATCGCCTATACGCCGCTCAAATGGCTATATAACAAAACTAGAAGGTGCAAATTCATCCTTCTTTTTTTTTATCGTAGTTGGGTAAAAAAATATATTTGGATGTCCAGCTATCCCTGAGCAAGATTGGTTAAACTCCGTCCAGTCGTTTCGGTGTTATGAGCGGGCAAATTTTATTTCGCGAGCACAATTTTGGCCAAAATCAGACACCTCGTACACAAATTGTATAATAGTAAGCGAAGAAATCGAAACGGTCCGACACAAAACTTTTTTTCCCAGTAAGTTGCCTATTGTTAAGTTTTGGAGAAGGAAACAGTCAAGAAGTAAACCGCGATTTGCATGGAAAAACTTGGAATGATATATCCTCTTAATATTTTTCCTTAAATAATGACCCCTCCTCCTCTTTTACACTTTCTTCTCACTATACATATAATAGTGATAGATGTCAATCGAGTTAGCCCATAGGTTTAAACATTTATTTCAATTCCATATTCACTTGTTTGAATCTGATTGGGCGATTTATTCAACTTCGCTTCGGCCGTATGTTACTCACATTAAACGGGCTAGAAATGTATTTATTCAGGATTTCAGCGACTGAGAGCTGCGAGTGCTTTTGAAACATGATAATCATTGTGTATTTTATGATACTTGAAGAAGCACGTTTTGTGTGACGTTTTTGTAATCTGTGTCATTTTTGGAATCAGTACCTAAATGGATAAACGAAATCTTATTCCCGAGCCTCAGTTGTCTGTCACATGATTCTAACTCTTGAACCGTAGGTAATCCTTTACAAAATTCATAAATGAAATGGGTTCACTAAACTAAGTAATAAGTAATTAAATATCCCTTTAATTAAAAATGAACCGGTAAGCCCAAAACTCGGGAACGGGTGGATCTAATTAATATATATTTTTAAAGTAAGTACCTATTCCTTGAAGTTCCAGAAAGAGTCTTATGAATAAAAAAATTGGTGTAATTGCCAAAAAAGTCAAAACTTCTCTTTTCTTTTCCCATACAAACTGCAAGCTGACAGCTTAGACATTATTTATAATTAAATATAATTAAATGAATAAAAACTAGGGTCCTAATCACAAGTAGGTAAATTAACTTCGACGTATACAGTAGGGGTGGGTAAAAACTGAATATCTTGTGTATTTTTTTTTAATGCCTCAATTTTACTATCGCAAAAGGTTTTAGAATAAAATATTAACCTGCTATTTCACGTTTCGAAAATAGTACGTTTATTTTTCTATCCAAATACTTAGTTATTTAAATCAGCGACTCTCACATTCAGTACTATTCGTAAGTTACAAAATATAAATCAACACTAAAAATATAATTAAGTACATAATATGTATAAAAATTTATTGTCTATCATAATTTTGGCAACTTTCATTTCGATTGGATCCTACCCTAGATTCTATTTATCTTAAAATAAAACAATATACTTATAGTAAAACATAGAACCTCCTCCTTTTTTGGGAGTCGGTTAACAATGTTTGATTACTTATGAATCTTATGATAGATTTTTTGCCGCTACTGTAGGAACTTTCTGTGACATTGTGATTGTGTGAGTGTGTGTTGTGTGTGATTGTGTGTGAATGACACAGATAATATAAGACAAAGGAGTAGGACACGTATCTATGAAATCTGTATCTATAATAGAGGGCGTTACCACAGTTTATCATTGTCAATATAGGGCGATTCTCCGGGCCGAGGTATTTTGCTTGACTTCGGTGGTCAATTTTATTTTTCATATTTTTGATTCGTGACTTTAATATATAAAAACGGCCTAATTTAAAAAAAATATTGGTAGCAAAGGCCCTCTTCTGAACTTAGTGGTTCATAAGATATTTATGATTTTACAATCACCGAAATCAAAGGCTCAATACTTCAGAGTTTTCGATGTGTAGCTCGCTGAAATGACGACCCTTAGGAATATTTGTAGTGTCAGGCTGTTGAGGCATAATACCCTGATGCACCAGTTCAACGAGATGGGTAAACCAAGTGCTAAAATGCCAATGAGATGCCGGTGAAAGCAGCCTAACGAACAGCAACCCACCGAAATTAGTAAACAAAAGAAGCACAGTCAGAACTATGCTGCATTAACAAAATCACGATTATAAGCATTGAAGAACCGATTGAGGGGCATGGCAATATAGAAATAATGTAAAATCAGTTGGTTTTATCGTAAAAATTGATAGCGGTGGCAATTTTTATTGACTTCAGTGGTCAAAAATTACACCGAATCAATGGAAATCAATTCCACCGATTTCAAAATTTAATGTTTTTTATCGATTTAAGGAATACTAGAAGTAATATAGACACGAACAAATTATTATGGACTTACATTCTCCCGGAGATAGTTTATTCACTTATAAAATTGCAGACACACAATCACTGAACGACACAAATTGTTCCACCGAATTCAACAAAACACGTAACCAAATCCACCGAATGACGAACGAACCCACACGAACTCTACCTACAAGCCATTGAGCCGACGTCTACTCTCGGCGGCGGTGAGAACACAACTGAAGCTATAGTTGCTTGCGAGCTGCGGGTTTCTAGTATACTTCTTTAAGGCAGTGCTGACGTGTTTTAAAGTTTACACTGAAATCACTAGTTACCCTCGGACGCTCCGAAAAATAGTTTTTATTTAAAATGTTTAGCAGATAAATTATATCTATAGGAACAAAATGATTAATAAACTAATGCTAAATACGGGAACACATTTGAAATCATAGTATCCAGACCCAATATCCAGTTATGATTTTTTATTTCAACAAATCTGGCAAGCGGACGCTCCCAGTGAACGTCAATTTTTGTAATAACTTTTTTTTATTGTCATGTTAATGAATTATCATGAAATGTTTACATAGCTCGCCAGACGAAACAAACCGTTAGGTACTAGCTTGATTTTTTTCAGAAATATTCGATGGTAAATTTAACCATTTTCAAGCCCGGACACTTAAAAATGCCACTCCTGAGAAATGCCCTATAACGCCTGTGATAACGCATTTTTTTTCTACACCACGTATATTTCTTATCCTACGAACTTCATACTCTCTGGTTGGTAATAGCTATGCTTAATACTTTCATGGACGCTACACATCGAATACATCACAATAAATTGAAGTCCGTGAACATTGACCCAAAACGAAAATACGTATGTACTGAATTTCCATAAAGTCTTTCTTCGCAATATTCCGTATGTACATGTTTCAGATGGCATTCTTCTACGATGTAAATCGAAATGGAATGTGCATGTCGCGAACAAAATGTAAGAGATAGTCGAATGAGTCCAAGGTTTTTATTAAATGCTGTGCTGAACGAATAGTCAACCAAAAAATTGGTCTAGGTATTGTTGGGCCTTAAAACAGATGAAATAGAGTGGAAAAGGGGTGGAAAGCTACATTATTCCGCTAAACCAACTCGGCTAGGTGCGCCTTGTAATGAATTGACGACGCGGTTGGCGCATTTTGTAGTGTACCTGCCTACTCAGCCGGGGGTCCTGGATTCAAATCCCGGCCTGGGCAAATATTTGTGTGATGAACTCGAATGATGACGATGACGATGTTACATGTATGTTTATATTATGTATGTCGTCGTCTAGTTCCCATAGTACACGCTTTGCTTAGTTTGGGACTAGGTCGATTTGTGTAAGATTGTCCCTTAATATTTATTTATTTTCAATGACCGTCGCGGATGGCATTCCCATTTATTGTGGGTTGCGCTTCCTGTAGTAGATTAGGCTGGCGATGGTGATCAAGACATAGTCCATCGATCTCCTAGTCCATCACTAGGTATTCAGTCTTGTTATATAGCTTTAATATAAGGCTGTTGTCCACTGAACCGCAGCGGAGAAAATCAATCAATCAGGCTGTGTTTTTGTGAAATACTAAAGTGCATTTTAATCTCAGGGCCCATTTTACACAGCTCCGCACCAGTGAACAGGTAGCCTAATTATGGGATACTAAAGTACCTACTTAATCATAAGTCAATTTCTAGTCCTCTGAATATTATTTATTTATTTATTTATTTAAAACTTTATTGCACAAAATACAAAAGTAAAAGTACAAATGGCGGACTTAATGCCATAAGGCATTCTCTACCAGTCAACCATAGGGCCAAACAGAAACTAGCAGTTGGTCGTGGCTAAAAAAGAGACAAAATTCAATAAGTTTGATATATATATATTAACGATATACCTATACATACACATATATGCAATACAATACACATACATAAATACAAATATCTGGTCCGTCTGGTAACCAGACGTAATCAGTCACCATCAGGGGGTACTGGAGCTGTCTAATCAGTTTCTGAATGAAGCCGTCTACTCCTTTAGATATCGATCCATAATTATATAATCCATATTCATATATATTCATACTCATATATAGGTATATATAGTATAAAATAAATATATATATATATATATATATATATATGTGTGTATTTCCATAAATATGTATTTATCAACATACCTAACTAGTATATTTTTTTTTTGTTTCGACATTTGCATCGTGTGTATACACGTATTGTTGTACACCTTTCCCGCACCTATAATGCCTCTGTTTGACCTTGTGGTTGACTGGTAGAGAATGCCTCATGGCATTAAGTTCGCCATTTGTACTTTTACTTATGTATTTTGTGCAATAAAGTTTAAATAAATAAATTAACTACAATTCTCCATACAAATCCTTTACGCAAACGCTAGTGAGTACTGTCACTGTAAACTCATGGTACCTAAAGGGTACTGAATCTAAAAATAAAACAAAAATGCCTCGTATTGCAAACGTTTAATGCTATCTATAAAGACTTGCTAACAGCTTCGTTTGCTCCTTTACTCTGCCATAAAAAAGACGTGTAATCAATTTAACGAAGTAGAAATATTACGGCAAACAACCGATATAAGGCTCGACCCGCATAATTACTTCGCTTAGATCAAATTAGATGACTCCTATTGTGGGGAAGATTGCATTTTTCATCCGTGTGGACCGCTTTTATTGGATGAAAGGATTAAACTCTATGAGAATTCCCAATCACATGTTTCATTCTGGGACGCGAGTTATTGTAGTAGATAGCTCGCGATATGAGTGACAAAGCATCCGTCACGTTTTGAAAAAATGCGAATGTGAGTGACACATGCTTTGTCACTTATTTGTGAAGTGATAAGTCTGCATCATAGTCCCCAAAAGTTTATTAAAAAAATCTCTTTATTTAAATTTTAAACACAAAACTCTCCTGAAACTCAGAGATGTAATAAAATTCACAACCGTCACTGGCGCTGTCGTCAAAAATGTTGAATATCGCTCGACATGTTTTAGAGTCATGGAGTTCCTATTCATGAAACTTAGCTCAGCGGAGACTCCAGATGTCGAGCGATATTCGATATTTTTGACGTGAATCCGAGTGATCCGTGACGAATCTTTATTAACATATTCATTCATTCATTGCCAGGTGGCCTAGGAATAAAGTTGTATGACGATGAACGCATACATGCGTTGCTGGTGAATGCGTTACAATACAATACAATTCCAAATGCTTTATTGCACACCAAATTTACAAATGGAACACAGAAACAATAATTTTAATAACGGTAAACAACAGGCGGTCTTATCGCTAAAGAGCGATCTCTTCCAGACAACCTTTGGGTAGTGGAGTTGATGAGCGTTAGTATGTATCTGTCGCACGCAAATCGCACGGGAGTTTTATGTTTATTTTTCTTGGAACATATTAGCCCGATCCAAATTCGAAGTACTTACTCGTATTAATTAATTACACCATTCCAAAAATAGTACAAATTGTGTGGGAGTAAAAGGAGCTTAGCTATTCTGAATCGAACGGCAATAAAAACCTGCAATAAATCTGAATTTGTTTTTTAATCGTCTAAGTGGTGCTTCACTGTTAGGAGAATTTACCGCTGCTTCCTTTTTCGTTTTTTTTGTGTGTTCTGTTCGCATTTTATCAAGAAACTAAGGGATAGGGGAGTATGAGCTTTGCCGATGGTGTACACAGTCAGCATAAAATTGGTCTACCTCTATTCGACTCTATCAGACCTTTTTCTAACTTTTAAAACTATATCTTCACTTCAAACCGTTAACATGTAAACTGATATTTGACTGTTGCAACTAGTAGCTAGCAGTGCAGTATAGATAGATAGAAGAAATATGAAGGATGTTCAATTTTTTAACCAACATTTTCATGTTAAGTACTTAACATAAATATAACATAACAGGTAATAATATAATTACGATATAATTTATGTCAAAATTACATACTTAATTCTGTCTATTTGTCCATTTTGTTACTAATTTTTTCATGACTTACAAATAGTAACAAAGTGGAATGTTACTAGCATTTATTTCGACCAACTAGGATCATACAAATTATAAATTGATATGTTAGTAAAATACTGAAAAGATTGAATATAACTACTCAGCTTAATTTAACTTGTATGCCAATCATGTCACAGTTAAGTGCATCTCTTCTCACGAAAATGCTCATTAGGGATAGTAAAACAATTATGTATTATTTTATAATTTAATAATTAATTGTTAAGGGGTTTAAACCACTCTATATTATATGTTTTGAACTGAATGCGACCGACCATGCCATGCTGCAATAATTATTACCTGTATAACTATTGACAAACGTCACATAGGTAGAATGTGAACACGCTCTACGAAGCCAAGATTAGGCGAGTCTCTTTCCAAAGGTCGATGTGCAATTTTTGGCCGGGTACTATATGGATGTGAAACTGATACTTTGTCATATAGGTAGATGGGCATTTTTCAAATTAAATATTTGATACAAATATCGCTGTCCCATGACTTTGGACTACTTTTTTTCTATAAAATATTGTTCTAAAGTATAATTAAGGTAAGAACTCCCTTTAGAACCCACAGAAAGTATTTTTTTTGACAAAAAAACCGAAGAAAAGGTACCGCTTTTTGGATGTCCCACGTACACTTTGCTAACTTTGAAGCGAAGTTTAAGTATCTGTATCTGTCTCGTTCTAGGCATGGCCATGGCTATTGTGTGAAATGATTATATCGTCGTAAACTAATTTTGAACCTTATCTTTTAACGCCCAGTGTAATAAAATTGAAAAAATTACAATTTATTTGATGTCCTCTAAAACCAGCATGGTGGAAAATTCCACTACGTAACGGCATTTCTACCCACTTAAACAAAAAACTACCAAAACAGTTGTGTTTTTAAATCAATGGCAACATTATGATCCTAATTATACCCGTTGCTTAGGTATGGCAGTCAGTTTCGCTTTGAAAATGTAAAAAGTTGAACGTGCGTCACGCTATGTAGTTTTTTTTTCCAATACGAACGGCTCAAACTGAAGGTAAGTAAGCTACTTTGTGATTAAATGCTTATGAATTTTGACATATTGATATATGCAGTTACTTATTAAATCGTTAGAAGTAGCAGATTGCAAGAAATCAAAGCACTATTTCACTTTAAACAACTGCTGGCATGCCTGCGTCACATCCACTACGATACGTATTTTATTAGGTTTTTTTTTTTTTACAGGGTGGAAATCCAATACGTCACGGAACATATTTTGAAAAATGCTCAGATACCCATCTAACGTAAGCTAAAGGCTATTATGAGGCAAAGCCGCAGGCATATGCTAGTAATTACTAAGTAAAATAACGTTTCAACATTTCTCGTCCAAAATTCCATCCAGCTCATTGGCCTCCATGTTGAATTCATTCCAGAAATAATGTTTTCCCACATTACGAAGATCTTTATGTTAAAAAGGGCTAAAAAGGTCGGTACTTACTCTTAAAAGGCCAGCAGCCGTTTTGTGTGATTTATATTTAAAAAGGTAGTTTATATCAAGGCTATAATTTAGCCTATATCCCCGAATAAGAGGTAGGCACACAATAAAAGTGATAAACAACCAATAACGCCATTTACTCTTCCTGTTTTGATCTACGCAGGCGCTTGGGGTAAATATCGTGCGGGAAAATATATACTCTGATTAAAGTTGATAAGCGAGATTTACAGCTACACGTGATTTTGGTGGAAACGAGGGACTGGAAATGAAGACGCGGGGTTTGAGGTGCAGATATTGCGTACTTTTTTTTAAACTCTTAAGTGTGGTACGTAGTAAGTAATAAGGATTCTGGTTTTCTACCGCACAGTCGTTCTCAGAATTTAAATTGTAATTCCGTCATCTTGTGTGCTTTGTTGTTTTTAAGCTGTTTCAGAGCCATTGTAAAATGTTTTCGGTAAAGTCGATATAACTCACAAGATTGCACGATTTAAGTGGCAAAGGGCGGGCCATGACGCCCGGAGAACGGGTGGCCGTTGGCACAGCAAAGTCCTGGAGCGGCGACCACGTATGGGAAAGCGAAGCGTGAGACGGTCCGCAAGTAGGTGGGCTTATGATCTCGTGAGGGTCGCAGGGAGTTGATTGATACGTTCTCAGGATCGCTCCTTGTGGCGAGTTAATGTGGGCCTATCTTCAGCAGTTTGTGGCTCATATAGAGGTAATAACTATAAAAGCCGACATGCGGAAAGTAGTAGGATTTTTAGTAAGTAAAATTTAAAGGTAAGAGCACTCCGGATGCGTGGACGAGATGTGCGCGTTGTAAAGTATGAATCATAGAGTAAATTATATATACTGAGATAGAGTCATCAGCTTCCTTTGTGTACTAGCGCCATCTATTGAGCGAGTTTCGAGTTATCTGTATCATGTACATATGTATATACATAGCAATCGCTATATGCACTGTACTATAGGTACTTTCAATACATATTATATATGATTCATCTCACACTTAACATAATAAGTGGGCTTTAAAACTAGTTATGCTTGTAGGAAGGTATAAAAAAGACACATTTATAATTAATTATTTTTATTTCCTTAATTTTGGGGAACATAATTAGAACAAACGCTTACCACAGGTAGACACACAACATTTTTTACTTTAAAATAGTTTAAAACGAGGCAATCGTGATCCATTACACAAAGCCGGGATCGAAATTCTTCCTGGAACTTTTGTCGTCGGAATCCAAGTTAGCGTAAAGGTCAACAACGTAGAGCAGATTCGCTAATATCCGTAAAGCACAGCCGAAGTAAATTTCTTATACCCGTTTGAATATCCACCAGAAAACAAACTTGTCCATAATCCATATTATCCATATAAAGTAAACTGTCAAACAGCACTACGCTACACGTTCCTCTACACCGAATTGTATTAACTAAGTAGTCTTTGAGTTTTCTTTCTTCTATTGTTTTTTTACATTTAAAAAAATACGCATTTATCATTTTCCATTTTTTTTGTGGATATTAAATTTTTGTGACAATCATCATATAACTGCTTAAAATATAATAGGTGAAATCTAAAAAATAAATGAGTGGAATGGAACGGGGATCTAATCTTAAGCCGTAATGTTGCCTGTAATGATAAATTAAAATAATGCTTCATAATCTTTCACAATAACTTATAATTATGTTTTTATTATATGTTTATTTATGGATAAAATAATAACATAAAAACAGATTTCATTTTAATAACACTAATTCAAATATTGAATTTTGCTCCATCTATCGAGCGAGTCTCGTATAAAACGCACGCAAGTTTTAATGTATGAAATCTGTAAAGTACTGAGTGAAATGCCCCTGGTATGAATTGTCATTAGAGAAGTCACATTGCGTGCGGTGTGACATCTGTTGTAGGAATTCATACTTTACAACGCGCACGTGACACGAACATTATCGTCACGCACCTGCGTTTGCGTGTTAACCCCTTAATTATATAGGTCGTTGTACTCTATAGGTCGTACAAGTATTGTTTCCTGGAAATCTGCTGTCAGCACCTCTAGCACAACTATGCTTCGCGTCTCTTGTCGCGCGACATAGCGCTACCTGTCACTCTCTCACATTACTACACAGAAAGAGACGGATAATTATCTCGCGCGAGAAATAGTTGCGTATGACAGTTGTGCCAGAGGTTAACAAGAAAATAACAGGTTGGTTATTTTTATCGCTCACTGAAGTCTAGTATGTAATATTGCTACAAATATTCAGATTTAGGAAATAATTTTAGGCCAAGTTGATACTGAGACGCTTCGCGCGCTCGGTTAAGTTAGCCTGAACAAGAAGTTTCTCGTTACTAGCGATATCGTCATTTTAAAGGATTATTATTTTATACTTCAAAACCTTGTGAACTATGAACTTCATATGAAAACTATGAACATTATTTTTTATGAAGCACCCAGAATGTCCAAGCTTAGCAAACAGCTCCCATTTAAATGCTAACAGCCCTGATTTGTATGCAAATGTGCCATATGCAGGCGTAGATGCTGAGACATCAGACTAGACAATACGGTTAATATTGGACTGATATTCAATTTGCTTGCGCTCTGCTCGAGACGTCTTGGGAACCGAATTTAGTAAGCTGTTTTGATTAAGAAACTGTAATATCAGATTAATTATGACGTTTTTGAAAAACTTTTTAACACCGATGGGTACAATATAATAAAAACCGGCCAAGTGCGAGTCGGACTCACGCACCGAGGGTTCCGTACACACTTATCCCATCTTAACTTAACTGAGCGGGTTAAGTTAAGTTTGCAACTAGTATGTATGGCGCTGGATAAAAATGAGGCGCAAAGTTAACGCAACCGATCATGTTTGTTGTATGGGAGTCCCCTTATGTATTTATTTTATTCTGTTTTTTTTGTATTTATTATTATAGCGGCACTGCTGCCTATACATCATCTGTGAAAATTTCAACTGTCTAACTATTACGGTTCATGAGATACAGCCTGGTGACAGACGGACAGATAGATAGGCAGACGGATGGACAGCGGAGTCTTAGTAATAGGGTCCCGTTTTTACCCTTTGGGTAACCCTAAAAATTGGGCAAGTGCGAGCCCGACTCACGCATGAAGGGTTCCGTACCTATACATATATAATCTATAACAAGTTTGTTGTGCGGGAGCCCCCCTTAAATATTTATTTTATTTTATTTTTAGTATTTGTTGTTATGGCGGCAATAGAAATACATCGTCTGTGAAAATTTCAACTGTCTAGCTATCACCGTTGTTGAGATACAGCCTGGTGACAGACGGACGGACGGACGGACGGACGGATGGACGGACAGCGAAGTCTCAGTAATAGGGTCCCGTTTTTACCCTTTGGGTACGGAACCCTAAAAATTTGCTCAATACATTATGGCATATAACGACTTTATTACTTTGAACGCCGCTTTTGAGTGCCACAGCATGATTGCAAGCCTGTCTTATTGAAGAATTCACGACAAACTTTACACCTTAGACCTGAACCTAGAACCTAGAATCTACATAAGTAATACAGCAAATGCCCGTGGCTAGTTACAAACCCAATACAATACAAACTTAGATAGATACGGCCATTAGACAATACATGCAAGATGCGCATTCTTTAAGGTTTTTAATCCTGGACGAAAACAGAGAGGTGTCATAAATAAGTATAACACATGTATCTGTGTGTCTGTCTGTCGCTCAACGGGTTTGAGTCCGTTTTTTTAGGGTTCCGTACCCAAAGGGTAAAAACGGGACCCTATTACTGAGACTTCGCTGTCCGTCCGTCCGTCCGTCCGTCCATCCGTCCATCCGTCCGTCCGTCCGTCCGTCCGTCCGTCCGTCTGTCACCAGGCTGTATCTCAAGAACGGTGAAAGCTAGACACTTGAAATTTTCACAGATGATGTATTTCTATTGCCGCTATAACAACAAATACTAAAAATAAAATAAAATAAATATTTAAGGGGGGCTCCCATACAACAAACTTGTTATAGCTATATATACATATATATAGGTACGGAACCCTTCATGCGCGAGTCGGACTCGCACTTGCCCAATTTTTATTTTAAAACCTTGTCTGTAGAGATGGTTCTTCGTCATGCTGGGTAGCATCAGAAGCAGTCTATCTCTCAAAAATTAGCAGATATCTCTCAAAAAGATTTGACACATTGAGCAAATTTTAGTCATATAACTACACTATGTTGTATAATTCAAAATCAGTGGCTTCCCCTATTCAAACAGACATTTAATAAATAAATATATAAATATTCAAGGTAGTAGGGTTGTTGTTAAGCCGCGAAATTGTGCGCATCGGGTTACAAGCATGAAATTTCTACCACACATGGAGCGTTTCGCGGTGATTATTTTCAGATGTGGAGGGAAGTCAGATTCGTCCCCTGCGTGGCGAGAGAGCGGGGTGAAGAGGACCAAGTACTGCTCTTTTTCTTTTTTTGATTACTGATCAGTTAGGGCTATTAGGGCTTGTGCGGCATCGTTTTCGTGTTAAATAGATATCAGCTATTCATTCTTTATGTTATTTAAGAATAATTTAATATAAAAATTTGGGTTTATTGCCGAAAGGGTAAAAATCACAACAAGTTTTTTTTTATTCAGAACGATAAATTAGTTATATATCCTGAACATTTCTAATTAAAAAAAATATTACTAAACAGCAAATTTAATCTAGTTTTTAAAAATGTATACATATTGGGCACATCTATCGATGCTCTTGACAGATTGCAGCGTCGGGTGGTCCACATCATAGGTGACGAGAAAAGTACCAGATTCCTCGAACCCCTTCAATTACGTAGCTAGCGTTGGGTCGCTGAGCGTTTTCTATCGCCTATACCATGGCGAGTGTTCTGAAGAGTTATTTTCTCTTATCCCATCCTCCCCTTTCCGCCATAGAACCACACGTGCCAGCTTGCGATGTCATCGCCTCACCGTGGAGAATATTCCCACACGTACCAAGAAGTTTGGCAATTCCTTCATCTGCCGAACTATTAAAGTATGGAACTCCTTGCCGGCTCATGTGTTTCCGCCTTCTTATAACTTGGGACCCTTCAAACGAAGCGTGAAGAAGCATCTCTGGGGCCAGCATGGCAGTGTCAACTGACTTGGCACCGTTGGTTTCTCGTCAGTTGCCATTGCGACTTGGGCCTCCCCTTTTTGCTTACCATCAGGCGAAGAGGAGCCACTATGTTGTGCCCTTATAAAAAAAAAAAGAATATAGAAAAAAAACTGCTACAAAAAATACCATGAAAAGAATGTTGATGTTTAGCTTAGCCTGCGTGCTCCGGTACATTTTGCTAAATCGCGAAATTGTGTGCATCGGGATATTACCACGAAATTTCTACCACAGATAATATTCTACGGTGATTATTTTCAGATGTAGAGGGAAGTGAGATTCGTCCCCTGTGTGGCGGGAAAGCGGGGTGAATAGGACATAGGAGTCCTCTTTTTCTTTTTATATTACTGATCAGTTAACGTTACTAGGACTTGTGACGTATTAAGGTAAATATTATATGTAAAAGCATGTTAATAACCATTATTTAATGTATTTAATGAAGCGAAATAGGATGCGTTCGGAGATTTACGTTGGTTACGCTGACGTAAACATATATTTTAAGCTACTGTTTGTATGAGAAGTGCCCAACATGCATATATTTTTAGAAACTAGATTAAATGAGCTTTTTAAAATAATGATAATAATTTGAAAATTTTCACGAAATTGAACTAATTTACCTCACTGAATGGAAAAACTTGTTGTAATTTTTACCTTTTCGGCCATACACCCATATTTTTATATAGAACTATACAAAAATAACATAAAAAAATAATTTCTGATATCTGTTTTACACGGAAACGATACCAAACAAGTCCTAGTAGACTTAGGTGACCAGCAATAAAGAAAGAAAAGAGGGATACTTGGTGCTATTCACTTCGCTCTCCCGCCTCACATGAGACGAATCTGGCTTCCCTCTACATCTGAAAATAATCACCGTGGAACACTCTATCTGTGGTAGAAATTTAATGCTTGTAGCCCGATGCGCACAATTATGTTAGGAAACAGCGGACTAACAACTCTACTAAGAACAATCTTACACAAATCGACCAAGTCCCAAACTAAGCAAAGCTTGTACTATATGGCCCACGAACAAATATTCGAGTTCATCAGTCATCAAACAAATATTTGCTTCGGCCGGGATTCGAACCCAGGACCACCGGCTCAGTACTCTCAGTAGGCAGGTGTTTACAATCTGCGCCAACCGCGTCGTCATTTGAAACAACATTGAAGCTAAGAATTCGTTTCAAACTATCGCTTTTATATTCCTCCGTAGTAGCATTCTGTGCGGGCCTCGTCATCATGACAAGCTACTTGGGTCTTGAAGAAGGATTATTACTTCTGTCGCCGAACAATAGTTATCTGAGCCCTGAATACAAGCTCGTAGATACGTATTACATATTTGATTGGTATCTACATTTTCCTGGGGTTTCGCAATAACCGCCAACCTTTCCATGCTTAAACAAGGCAACATTACAAGCGCCATTGCGTTGTTTGAGCAACGAACTTATTCATCCTGGGAAATATACGGGGTTATATTGTGCAAACTTACGTCTGAGTTCCTCATAAAAGACGTTAATAAGAGATCCCCTACCTTTTTTGCTCAAGAAACTTGTTCTGTATTACACACGTTAAGGGTGGCGGTAGACGAACGATTGAAAAAGTTAGTGACGGAGTTAAGATTCCATTAAACTTGTCCATTTTGTTTTTTGTTAGCCGATAACGAGCGTTGAGGGCTCTTTTTTCTGAGTATTCTTGACAAAGAGATCGAATTGTCAATGGTAAGTTTTATCCGGTTCGTGTTTCATTCACCTGCTCGAATCCCTTTGAATGATATGGAATGAGTGACATACAGTTCGAAATTTGAAGTTGCTGCAGTGCTTTTCATCACGCTCACGTGTTGAACAGTAGTTGATTAATTAGGACGGTACGCTACAAAATTCGAATCCCGAACTATTGAGTAGCTCTCGCTGTTGTTATAATATATAGTGGACAATGGGGTAGTTTCCAGAGAATATGTTATTTAAATTAGACATCATTTCGAAAAAATGTGAAACTAAATTTTTATTTCGTCATTACAAGGTGTTAAATAACAAATGTCGGGATTTGGGGGCGTGAGATATAGTTAAGTAATCTAAATTATGAAGGGTCCAGCGGTTTTGTGTTCTTAATCGTCTACCAAGATCTCACTGCTACAGAATATAGGTACCTACATTTATTATAATAGTTACTATTATTATTAAATAGTACATTACATACCTCGGGCGGTGAATTCGTTAATGTGAATTCATGGATTGCAGGTGTTTGTGGCCCAAGCTGAAGGTGAGTGCCATAAATATGCGATCGGGGACTTTACGAATTACCGCCCGTGGTCTGTCTAAAGTTATATATGTCTTGCCTTGGCCAGGAAGTGAGATTTTCTTCCACAAAATCCCACTTTCGGCCTAGGATGACGTAAAATTTATCTTTTTAAATGTGATGCATAAGTAATAAAAAGTTGCTCAACGACCGTTCATACTGCCAGAAGTCAATATCTGTCTCTTTTATTATAGGTAGGTACAAAATAAAAACTAAACGTCTCTTCATCATTATAAGCACTGCGTGTAAGTGTTACTTGTGTTTCTTCCCTGAGCCGTCTCTTTAGCAAACTGCACCTCAAGCACAACTATCTCTTTTTATGCAGTACTGTGGGAGAGTGACGGGTGACGCTGTCTTGCGCGACAAGAGTGGCGAAGCAAAGTTATGCTAGATGGGCTGACACAACACGAAGTTCAAAGGATCTCTTTTGCGAGATAAAATGAAATGAAATGAAATAATTTATTCCAGAATTCGAGATTCCATAATTATTATAATTACAATTATATAAATTAAAATTAAAACACAAAAACAAAAACACAAAATACAATTTACAAATACACATTGACACACAATTAGCCACGGGTTACCCCGGCCCCGTGACCACAGGCTTATGGTAGCCTCTCCAGCGCTCGTGGAGCGGACTGGCATCCCACTCTCTCGCCACCGCGAGTAGTATAAAAGTCGATGTCTGCACGTCTAGCGTAACTGTGATACCCGACCCTTCGTTGAGCGACAAATACTATCTGTCACTTCCCTTTCAATACCGTGCGAACAAGACAAGTGATGCTGAGTCGCGCTACGAGCGAAGTCACGGCAAGGTGGTGGCGCTGCCCGTCTAGCACAACCTGAGCTACGCGACTCATGTCGCGCGACTTACCGCTACCCGTCACCCTCAAATTATCGCACTGACAGAGACAGGCAATTTATCTCACGTGAGAAATAGTCGCTGGTGACTGTTGTGCTACAGGTGCTGCTCAAGCACAACCGTGACACGCGACTCTTTCTAGCGCGATATTACCCATCTCTTTCTTTGCTGTACTGTGAAAGAGTGACGGGAGTGATGCTATGTCGCGGCCTTGCAGGACAGTGGTCGCGAAGCGTAGTTGTGCTAAACCGGCTGGTCGCTTGTCGGCGGTACGACAGTCGCCCAAGTCTTGCGTGTGCAACTTGCCTTATCCGCCCGGGCACAATAAAACCTCATATTACCGAGCTTCAGCTGCGACACTTGTTTCATTTCGTACCATTTCTCCGACGAGCGTAATGATATGAAAAAGACCTTACGTCCGTTTCGATATGTCATGATTAGATTCTAGCTTAGTATAACCATTTTGTGACAGCTTTATTTCCTGAGTTAAAGAATCTCATTTTTGATTTGCTGTAGGCAGGTGCACTGAATATCTCGTGAGGGTCGTGGGAAGCCGTCGGTTGCTGGTAGCATATGATCGGTCAATGAGGAGGTTGTCGAGGAACCTATACTTGTCTTATATTGTGATAGATAGAATAGTGGATACGTATGTTCTTACCCAATATAAAATAAACAACATGAAATGAACATAAATAACCCAAATTCAAAATGTAATCACCCCCCACACAAGTAACTGGTCTGCTCATCATGAGGTCCTTATTTAATTACTGGTATAAAAATGCTACTCAACCTTAACATAACCACAACATTTGGAATTTTTTGCTTCAATATTGCTCGAGATTCTATCACATGTTCCAATTAAATTAAAGCCGAATATCTTGGAAATGGCTGCCGTTATTTTCACCAAACATAGCTAAGAACCATCTCGTCCGTTCCATTAAAAAAACCGTATTAAAATCGGCCATCCGTTTGGGAGCAACGATGCCACAGACAGACAGTACCCAAATACACACACGTTCCCTAACTTTTTTTAGTCGGGGGCTAAAAATCCCACGGAACTCAACTGTAACTCAACTCTCAAGTATATCTACGAAGGTAAATATAATACAGGAACAATGGCGTGTCAAAATAACTTCCCTAATAATCTAAATATAACGATGAAACCTGATATCCTGCCAAAACTTCAGAGGAGGAACACTTACCTAGTGATCCCTGAGGCTATTATTAAATCGCCCTTCTCAAACAAGTCTCCCTCACATTGTGTGAACAAGGTTGAATTTCATGTAAAATTATGCTCGTTAAAACTTACGCTAAAAGCTACAGTTATAATCCGACTCACGCTTGACTGATGTGCTATTATGTGTTGTTATATTTTTGCAAATTAGGTTTTCCTAGTATGCCCACCGCTTACCCTCATTCGCCAGATAAAGAATGTTGAATTTTTGCGAAAGTGTATGATTTGTGAGTATCTACGGGGATGTTTAAAACTTTATATAATTTGCTCACTGTATGAAATATGTCACTGCGAAAATGTATAAAATGCTAATATAACACTAAATACGTCAAGTGACCAACTTGTTAAAAGTATTTCATGACGGTTTGTGCGATTGGCATAGAATCGAGTCGCCGTTGAGTTGTTATAATGTGCGAAGACCTTTAAGAACTGTTGAGAAACTAATTATCAACCTATTATGTACCTAAGCATAGGTGATGAAGGTTGGACATACGTTTCCTAATACGTACACCCTTTAAAATCTGTACCCACACCGCATCATACTATGGCCGTACTGACAACGTATCAGGCATGGAAAGTAACATGATACAGAGTACTACATCCACTAAAACGTGTCAACATGCCCCGTGAATGGCACGCGACGGTGCCGGTCAGTGCAGAAACATGCTAGTTAGTCCCATATTTAAAACAACGGTTATGATATGGTGTATTGGGTATAGGTGACTCGGCAAAGAGACCTTTAAGCCTGTAGTTACATAATTATGCACCAATGACTAGCACCTTCAATGGGCATAACTAGGAACGTGTTCTATTTAGCAACAGTACAAGGCGCCCAAAAAGTGCAATTTCTAACGTCATATATTAAGGTTTTGGACACTTTCCTAGTATTTACAAAAATCAATAACAATGAGGTCTAGATTTTCGTTGTGTCATACTTATAGCTAGTCAGACAGAATTTCCAATATTGCGTGCCCTGTTATTCTGTACAAATCAGCTTACGTTCTCAATTTCCCATTTGTCTCTAAATTACTTACACGCTCAACGCTCACAATTCAGGGAAGTTTATAATGGCAAATGTTATAGTATTCTCTTTGTGTACGGAAGTCTATCAAGGATGTTGATTTAACCGCAAACTTCCAAATTCTAATTATTACCATCTGTTTGCCGAGCCCCGTATCGTCAACAATTAAATTCCTTCAAAGTATTTGTTTCTGAATAGGGGTGCTTGTACAAAATTAAACAAAAGCCGACGGTGAGAGCCTTTGCAAATTATTAGAATATAATAGAAAATAGAATAAGAAATAGTTGAGGAGACGTTTTGATTTATGCATTTTCGAAAGATGAAAGCCATTGCATTCAACTTTGCTGTCATTAATGGAAGAGACACATCTATACCACGTACAGCTGAGACCACAGCGTAGGCAAGTACGCTGAAACGTTAGATACTGAATTTTACTCTGTGTAGTTCGTTATACTTTGTGTTAATTATGTGTACAAACGCGAGAGTATGAAGTGATATATTATTGAGAGTGTAGTTAGTGTTTGTAGATCTGGTAGGTAGTTATGACGTTGTCTCGAGAGTACGGATGGGGAAGACAGTCACGTGAGAGCCACCGGCTGAGACGAACATCTGACCCACTGGTGCCATACCGAGCCAATGAGTGCGGCTTACCTACGGATGATCTTGGGATCACTACAGGAAGAACCATAAATCCGTAGAATAATGTATTGGTGAATCAGCGAGCAGTTTATAGGACACGTTAACGTTAACAACTTTGGACAGTGAAAGTAAATAAGAACATCGCAATGGGCCCGTTATAATTAATCAGCCAGGCCGCCAGGCGGTATCAAAGCGCTGGAAAGACGAGGTTCAGAAAGTTTCCCGAAAGTTTTCCATTGTCTAGTGTCAGAGGTCAATATCCTTTTTTTGTCACTGAGCCATAATTTCGTAGCTAGTAACCTTATTAAAACCTAGCCTTATTAAAGACTTATTGGGACTAAAAAAAAAAAAAAAAATGTTCGAATTGAGAACCTCCTTCTTTTTTGAAGTCGGTTAAAATACTTTGGCCTTGAGGCCAAAAGAGAAAAAGGTTTATAATAGCATTTTATGCAACTGTAGTATAAGGAAGGTAAAAATATGAGTAGCACGTGAGCCGATGGCAAATGTGGCAAAAATATACCGCGAGAAAAATGTCATAGCCCTTAAAAAAGCCTTCCTTAAGACTTATGCTTTATTAAAACACTCATCATTCAACACCTCTTTTATCAAGCCCAGCTCTGAAAATAACTCCGGAGCTTAAAATTTAAGGCTAGACAGGTCCGAGTTTTAAGGACCTTTACAAAAATTACTTCGAGTAGTTCGAATAGAGCACATTGCTCACTGGAACTATTATATTTCTATTTACTTAAGTGGTGAAGCATCAAACATATGTCTTAGAAACGTCTAATTTAGCCCCTTGTTACCTCTGTGTTAGGTTAGAATAATAGGGACATAAATTACCGGATAAATTATCAGGTAATTATTATGATCTGGCAGGTGTGATCTAGTGTTATGGCCATCCATCACTCGGAAGTGATTATTGTTTAAGCAAGCTGGGGGGGGTATTCGACCAATTTTAGAGATATAATGGAGATCTCACCTTTTCATCGCCATCCGTCACTTTTGACGTGTGCTACTTGACAAGTGGCGATATCCCTAGAATACCGCAACTTCGTCAATTCAGACGCGCTAAATTTGCGTTTCCTTTGTATGTGACGGCATAAATAACAGGCGCATAGTTTAAATTGACCGCGTAGTGCGTGAAATTAGTCCTTTACGTTTCATTCAAAACAGAAATTCATAGGCATGAATAACATTTTTGACAATCATTATCGCCTTCGTATTTCCAAAATTGAGATGAGATATGTCAATTTAAACCTCATCGCATTTTAATGACAGTTCAACGGCGATATAACAGTTATCTAATAGAGATGTGACGTTTGGCGTTCACTCAAACGGCATTCTCGAATTGGGCCCTTTATCTACATATTATAAGTATCTATATCGTCGTTTAGTTCCCATAACACAAGCCTTCTTGAGCTTAATTTGGGACTAGATCGATTTGTGTGAGGTTGTCCGACATTTATTTATTTTATTTAATATCACAATGATCTGTAAACACAAACCTTTGGCAGCTGCTTCGGTCGCTTTAAAACATAGGTATACATTATGCTACGAAAACCATGCATTTTTTTTGATAAATGTATTAGGTGTTAAGTTATGGTATAACTATCGCTATACCATGCATAATACTACCTTGACATTTGACTTAACTTTGTATTTCATTATTTTAATTTTGTGTTTAACTTTTTTTTTTAAGTTATCATTATACTATACGACAAGATGTGTGTTTTTAATAATTGTATCACCTGTTAACATTTGCTAATGACCTTGATTTTTATTATTTTAATTTTGTAATTTTTATTTCGTATTTTTAATTTAATGTCTTTATTTTTCGTATTATTAATTGATTTTCGCATTGGGGCAGCCTGTAATGATAGATTTAAGTTATCGAATATTTTTCGTATTACTTATTGATTGTTTTTCGCATTGGGGCAGCCTGTAATGATAGATTTAAGTTATCGAATATAGTTAAAAATTAATAAATATTTGTCCAGCCATTTCTTCGTTACTGAACATTTAAATATTTACTTTAGTTCTCAAGATGTGATGTTACAACCGCATAGAAAGAACTTTTTATATTTTCCGCGGACGGACGTGACAAAAATATGCATTTCGACTCAATAACCACAACTTTAATTATCCTCCAGCCTTCATACAATCATAGATTATCGTCGTCTAGTGACTATTAACACATCAAGCCTACTAGAGGCTTACTGTGGGGCTAGATCGATCTGTGTGGGATTGTGCGATATTTATTTATTTTATCCATTTACGAACACAATACCAAAGTAGCACAGACTTTTCAAACTATTTAACACCCTTTATGGACCAATAAAAGGAAAAGTTAGAGTGCGTGTTAGTGCCGCGATTGTAGAACGTGAGGAGAAACAAAAGAGAAACGAAAGTACAGCCCTCGGATCCAAGAAATGGATGTTGTAGATTTGTTGTGAAGCCTCGGCAGTTTGTCATAACATCACGAGGGTTGTCGGGCAATCACAGGTCCTGAAAAAAGTTTACAATGTACGAGTACCTATGTACATCTTTATGTAGGCCTTTAAAGTGAACGCTTACCGCGTATCTGTTAAATACTCGAGAACCTTTGAAGACCATCAAGCGACAGTCACTTATAAACAGAAATTGTTAACAGACACGTTACTAATTTATGCAGAAATTAATTATAAATAAATAAATAATAACAAATATTAAGGGACAATCATACACAAATCGACCTAGTCCCAAACTAAGCAAAGCTTGTACTATGGGTACTAGACGACGATATACATAATATATAAATACATATATAGATGACATCCATGACCCAAGAACAAATATTTGCCCCGGCCGGGATTCGAACCCGGGACCGCCGACTCAGTAGGCAGGTGTCTACAAACCGACCCAAACGCGTCGTCAAAATTAAATCTTCTTACTATAAGTAAGGACAAGAATAGATTTAACCTAAACGAACGGAACTCTTAATTAACATCTGTAGGTTAAGCGCCCTACTTTTCTACTGAGTAATTGATAACGTCTAGCTAATTACTCCTTTGCAGTTCTGAAAGCCTGGTACTTAACGTTGTTAACACTGAGATGTAATGGAGCATCAGCCTCTGGTTAACTAAGTTTCTGGAAATGTAATTAGTAGTGAAAGAGGACTTGCTGCCTGGGACCTAATTCGAGAATGCTGTTTGAGAGGTCGCAAAACGTCAAAACTCTATTAGATTACAGTGATATCGCCTTTGAACTGTCATTAAAATGCGATGAGCTTCATGTGTGACATATCTCATCTCAATTTTGGAAATAAAACGGCGATAAAGATTGACAAAAATGCTATTCATGCGTATGAATTTCTGGTTTTGAACTAAACGTAACTGACTAATTTCACGCACTACACGGGCAAGTTAAAATATGCGCCTGTTATTTATGCCGTCACATACAAAGGAAACGCAAATTAAGCGCGACCGGATTTACGAAGTTGCGATGTTCTTGGGATATCGCCACTTGTCAAGTAGGGACACGTCAAAAGTGACGGATGGCGATGAAATGGAGAGATCTCCATCATCTCTCTAAAATTGGTTGAATTACCCCCAGGTAGTAATCAGTTGGGCGAATCGGAAAGTACGAGGGCTATGCTAGTGGGGCAGATCGGAATGTATGAGGGATATGTTAGTGGTGCAAATATGAGGGATTTAAACACACTTAATGGGTATGAGCGAGGATGAACCGGCACACATTGTGTGTAAATCCTCCTCTACAAGACGGCCTTATCTCGTGAGGATTGTGGGAAGCCGTTGGGACCGTAAAAGATATTTTTTGCCCATTGCCATTTCAATTTTTGAATTCTTTGATTCCAGAACCTCAAGTGTAAGGCGCAACAAAACATATCGATTGCGTTTACGTTTTCTCGTATGAACAGCATGGTTACAAATGTGTTCAAGACGTCTTTTGCATTAAAAGAAAATTTAAGTACACTAGTCTGTGTCGTTTCACCAGTCTGTCCGAAACCACGGCGTAGATAAATAACTTATATATATATATTAACACTCTCCAAACAAGTAAAATATTTAGGGATAACCTTAGATGACAAACTGATCTGGAACAAGCATCTTGAGAACAGATTAAACAATGCCACAGTCGCCTTCTGGTAATGTCGAAGAATGATAGGCAAAAGGTGGGGACTCGCCCCGCACATCATTCTGTGGCTATACAAAACGGTAATCGTACCTATAATCAGCTATGGAGCAGTGGTATGGTGGCCCCGAACGCAACTAGCGTGTGCGATTGCTGGCCAGCAGAAAACACAAAGACTATAGCATGCACGGCCGCAACAGGCTGCAGGACTAGAGATGATCCTAGGTCTCACGCCATTGCACATACACATACAAAGAGAAGCAGCCGCTACGGCGATACGACTAAAAAGCCTAAACCTATGGACGAATAGTAATACCCAACACACAAAGATCTACAGTGAAATGATCAAAAAATTCCCTACAATAGAAGCACCAATTGACAAGATACCTAAGACATTAACCTGCAAGAAGGAATACGTCATACTCCTAACAGAAGACCCGAATAAGGGGCTCAACCTAGAGGACCTGAGAATCTTTACGGACGGGTCAAAAACTGAGAAAGGAACGGGATGTGGTGTATTCTCGGAGGATTTGAGTATGCACATATCTAAACCCCTAGGTGTACACAACACGGTATTCCAAGCTGAATGCGTAGGAATAATAGAAGCCTGCAACGCTATAAAAAGACGCCAGGTTCAGAACACAAACATACGAATACTTTCAGACAGCAAATCCGTACTACAAGCACTAAACAGTGAAATGTGTACCTCTGCTCTAATATACGAATGTCATCGCAGCATCACAGACGTGTGCGATGACAAAAATACGGTAACATTACAATGGATAAAGGGACACAGCGGCTCGAGAGGCAATGACGCAGCGGATGAATTGGCCCGTAAGGGATCGGAGACACCGCCATGCGGGCCAGAGCCAATAATACCCCTACCACAATCCTACATATACAACATAATGAACCAACACTCATTATACCAACACCAAAAATACTGGGAAGACATGGGAACGTGTAGACAAACAAAAGAAATACTTCCGAATAGGAACCACAAACTCACCACCATCTTACTGAGAATCCACAGGAACCAACTACGCAAGATAGTAGGATTAATAACGGGACATAATACTCTGAACAAACACCTCTTCAATTTAGGTATAACCGACAGCCCAGTATGCAGAGCATGCATGGAGGCAGAGGAAACCACCAATCATATTCTACTAGATTGCAAACAGGTAGAAGGATACAGGATGAAATACCTAGGATCTCCAAGTACCGTACACGAAGCCATAAGCAACATCAAGGCTTTGCTTAGGTTCGTGGAGGAGTTGGGGTGGTTGGAGTAGCGCTACCCCCTTTTCACGCAAAATAGGCACGTTGGATGTCGACTTGCGGAAAATGCCCAGCGCAACTAACTAAGTATATATTATATTAGAACAAGGATTATGAAATAGGTACTTATCCATATTACTTCTGAGTCCTAATAACAACATCAATAATGCGAAAAAAAAAACACTGCGCGTTTACCATATAGACTGTTACAACAAAAATATAATTATCTTCGACTTTGACCGAAATTGGTTTCTTAAATAAAATTTGACTCAAAAATTTTACGTTGTTTCTTTATTTTAAGATACTATGTTACTTAGAAAGAATTAGTATTTTTTGTCCATTCTTTCGATAAGCATCATAAAAATAGGGGTGTTTTTTTTTTTCACATTTATGTCGGTTCGATTCCCAGACGAAGCAAGTAATTATTAGAAAATCTGTAAATGCAGAATTACTTTTAGCGAAATATCCTATCTACGATATTTAAGGTAGGTACTTTCCCACGATGTCCCATAGTCTTGGGACGCCCTGTATAGGATAAGGATAAGTATTGGCATAGCAAATATTTTATCGTTACCGTCGTGACATTTAATGAATCCAATAGAAACGCCGCGTATTTATCTACCGAAGTTATTGCGGAATCCCGCCCACAAGGATGGCCGACGCAATTAGAATCCTCAACTGTCGCTTTTATTACTGTTCCCTTATTAATAAGCAGATTGGATATTTGGTGGATTTTGGCCGCCGCTGTAGAGATTGATTAAGTCTGCCTTACTAATACAATTTCGTTATTCTCATGCCAAATAGATAATGTATTTTATACGTCTTATGGTTAGGACTAATACAGAAAAATAATTAATATCTGGCAGCCTTACATAAATTGACTTAGTCCCAAGTAAAGCTGTAGTAGTCGGTTTGTTATGAGTAGTAGACGATGATAATCCATATACATGCCATCGATATACATAGAATAAACCATATGAAGAAATATATTCATAACACAGACAGTTGTCAATAAATGAATCATGTTGCTACATGATTATAGAATTCGGAAAGATCAAAAAAACGACTGGCCAGCTAGCCGAATTTACTTTTTAATACATAAAATATTAAAAAGTGAATTTGGCTCTGGCCATATTCGAGCCCATAAAAGTCGAAGTTCATAGTTTTAGCAAAGGGTAGGTGTCATCGAAACTGAAGGGGAGAACTATTAAGAATTCGGAGTAAGACCACATTTTTTAAACATTTCTACGTATAATGATACAGTTACCAGTGAACTGAAACTAGGAACGCTCTGACAAACTGTTGGACAATTTCTCTATGGATTTAACTTTATTGTAATGTCAAGATACTTGCCCAAATGCCCATGTCAAAAAGGCTTAACTCACGTAATTTTACTTCTGCGTTAAGCTCTTTTGTGTAAGAGTGGAATTGGAGTTTTGATAGAAGCGTGTTCGCGCTATATTTCCCCTGGTCCAAAGTTGATGTGGCTAAATTAACTAGGACGACTTTTGTCAATCTAAAAATGTAAATATATAATTTATTTCTAGAATTTCGTACCCAAAGGACAAGGCCTTAACAATACGATATTTCTACGCCATCTGTTACTGTCTATAAAGTATGTATACATTTAAAGTAAGATTTTTTTTCATATAAGCTCGCTTGGTTGTACATAAAAAAATAGCGTGAGTCACACATATTAACACGTACTTTTTTTAGCCTAGCCGCTAAGCGCCTCCATACTATTTTTTTTTACGCGTCCGCAATAGCGCTAAAAGTAGTAAGATAGTATGACAAAATTCCAAGTTTTAGACGAAGTGCGTTGAGTATTTTTTTATGAGGATCACAAAACTGAACGTTACATGCGCGAGTTGTTTTTTTTTATATTTCTTTCGCCTAGATCAGTTTGATCCTACTTAATTCCTTTTAAGTATAAACACGAAAAACGCATAATTTATCTCACGATGACTTTTATACAAAATGTATACCTAGTTATTTTGCTATAGTTACGCCACCAATTAAACGCCTTTTAACGGGCAGAAACTTTTTTTAAATATATGAACACATTTCTCCTTGTATTCCATACGATGCTTAAAGATGTTGCTGATACTACAGTACTTTTATCTCACGAGCGCGGGTGAGCCATGTTTGTGTGAGTAGAGTACATGCACATTGGCTCTGTGTGGGTGAGCTCGGGAGCGCTCAGTGCCGGCTAAAAGTACTGTACTAACAATAGAGGTATAAACTGAAGTTGAATTATACAACATACTGTTGTTATTTAATATGAATATAATGAGCTCAATATGTCATGAAACAAAGAAAAAATCCAATAAAAATAATATTTTTTAGAAATATATGACTTCAAAGCTACGAAAATATTATGTTTTTAATTTTTAATCCAAAAAAGATTTTGAAATTCTTTTCAGAATCCTCATAACTTAACAAAACAATAAGTGTATGACAATAATAAAAAATATAAATATTGCCGACGCGTTTGGCGCAGTTTTTAGAGCACCCGTCCCGGGTTCAAATTCCAGCCAGGGCAAATATTTGTGTGATGAACGCGAATATTTTTTCTTAAGTTGTACACCCCACTTTATTTTTTGAATATTCGTTGTTTTGGGTATTTTCTACTCAGAATCACGAGCTCTTTCGATCTAATTAGGAGAAAAAAACTGTCCCAAAATGTTCATAATTTTTTTGTTTTTCCATAGGTACCGTTACCGCTGTATGTAGGTTATATGGAAATGGTAACGGAGTGGAACGAAAAAAACATTGGGACAGTTTTTTTCTCCTAATTAGATCGAAAGAGCTCGTGATTCTGAGTAGAAAATACCTAAAATATCGTTTTTAAAAAAGAAGGGGGGTGTACAACTTTAGAAAAAATGGCCCATTTGTGCTTTGGTCATGGTTGTTCTATGAATTTAAGTATATATTTATCTATATTATTTATGTATATTGTCGTCTAGTACTCACAACACAAGCCTTCTTGAGCTTAATTTGGGACTAACTAGATCGATTTGTGAGTTTGTCCGATATTTATCATTTTATAATAATTATTTATTTATTGCGAAGATGGCAAACTATTTATTGTCTCCGCATAAATATTGGTACCCAACCCAAAAAAAACGGTGACGGTGGAATGTTGAACTTTGACGGTCATTTCTGACTTTCCGCCGTTTAAGTGTAGTTAGCCCCATATATAGACATTTGATACCAATAAAATACAGAATCGATTGACATCCTCACAAAAAAAAATGCCTACACGCGCCTATTCATTTGATCGTAATAAAATCCAAACAGTAAAAAACATCGCACATAAAACGTTTCATAAAATAAGCATCGCTCAATATAGCGAGTTGCCACTTTGCTTCAGCAAATAAATTGATTCCAGAAACGCGTGTGATCACGCATATAAATGAATAAATGGAGCTAAGCCCTTAATGGAGCCAAGGGGTCCACTTACGCGAGGATATAGCGGCACTGTTGCCTCGGCATACATTCGTATACATTATAATCCATTATGACTATACTACATATGAATAGGTTACGAGACGGATCATTTAAAAAACGCACAGTTAAAGTCTTAATGAAAACCAAATCGTCACGTCCTTTGTGTAACGAAATTTCGTAATAGAAAATTAATGGGTAGTTACCGTTACACAAAGGAATTAACTTAGTATTGTTATATTTAATTAGTCAAAAAAATACACTATTTATGTGGGTAATAATATATGTTTTGTCCCCGATTTAAATGCTTTTATTTCTTCTCACTTTCTTCATCATAAGTCAGTACATTAATAAAAAAAAAATGGCGAGAAAAATACTACTTTTTTTTCATATATTACGATGATCATTCTCATTTATGTCAACGATCAAAATACTCTTTCAGACCGATCACGGCCAAAGTTATAACTAAAGTTGAGACTTCTGGTAGCGTAACATTCAATATACTCTATGGGTAGCGTATAGTCGTACTACTTATAGTCGGACTACGGAATAGCTGATCATAAAAAAAAAAACTAACCTCAGACAATATTATAGTGATGTATATGCTGTGTGTTGATGTTTATGCAACTTCGAGAAAGAGGTCAACCGCCGAATCCAACTCGGCTGGGCAGCGTTCGGGAAACTACGCAAGGTCTTTTCGTCCGACATACCTCAGTGCCTCAAGACGAAAGTCTTCAACCAATGTGTGTTACCAGTGATGACTTACGGCACCGAAACGTGGTCTTTCACTATCGGCCTCATCTCAAAGCTCAAAGTCGCTCAACGAGCAATGGAGAGGGCTATGCTCGGGGTGTCTCTACGTGATCGAATCAGAAATGAGGAAATCCGTAGACGAACTAAAGTGACCGATATAGCTCACCGGATTAGCAAGTTGAAGTGGCAATGGGCAGGCCACATAGCACGCAGGGCAGATGGCCGATGGGGCCGAAAAGTGCTCGAGTGGAGACCTCGGACCAGCAAGCGCAGCGTAGGACGTCCACCTACAAGATGGACAGATGACCTTATAAAGGTCGCCGGAAGGCGCTGGATGCAGGTCGCTTCCAACCGGTATATATGGAGGTCCAAAGGGGAGGCCTATGTTCAGCAGTGGACGTCCTATGGCTGAGATGATGATGATGATGATATGCTGTTAGCTCGTTACTAAAGTCACTAAACTCATTTTTACACAGCGTAATAGATTGAGTAAAAAAACTTATTTTGAAAACCACCGTACAGATTACAACGATATTTTTTATGCTATTTAGTAAAGGAGTGCATAAAATTATGTTACAGTGACTCCATGTATTTTAGAACTATGATATTCTCTACTAAAAGTTATAAAAAAGTCCACAAAGCATTTGCTTTTATACGATGCGCGACCCGCACTGCAATCAACGTTAATACCTTATACGAGCATCACTGGACCTAATAAAAGATGCAATTTCTCTCCTTTAAGTTTCATTTTCCTTGCGATGGGAGCGTCAGAGCCGGAAAACATTTTTTCTGCATCATTAATCGTCGCGGAAGCACATCGCTTGCAGGCGCCGTTATATTGTTTTATGTATCGACTATTGTAACTTGAACCGGTGGGAGAATAATCCATTTGCTAGGTAATAAGTCAAAAGTTATTCTATTACTGTTTTAACCAACCGAAAAGACTGCTGGTAATACTGTAAATTTCATCAGTTTTATAAAATATCAGCTCAAATTCTTCTTCTTCCTCGCTTTCTCATGACTGAGGGTCGTGACCACTTGAGGTCGTTATTTTATGTACCAAAGCTCTCCACTCTACACTATTTTCCGCCTTCCGGGTTGACGCCTGTAGTTTTTCCTGATAGGTTTCTTTCACGGCATCGGTGATCTCCCACGGCCCGTTTTTCTTTCTACGTGGCCAACTAAAATGAGCTTTTCCAAACTATCTGACTCACGTCTAGCCCCGTGAACGAAGTGCTGCAGAATCCGCTGGAGGCGGGTCTTCAATTCGGGGAGGGTCGACGCATTAGTGCGACGTATCGTCCAAGAGATTCCTAGCATCCTGCGCCAGTACCACATTTCGAATGCATCAATTCTGATCCGAATGCGGCCTTCAGAGTCCAGGTTTCTGAAGCGTAGATATAGAGTAGTATAGAGAAAATTCAGGGTTCTCATGAGCGTTGCTATAGTCCTTCTGCTAATACTTGTCTTCCTCCAGATTTTCTCTAGTCGTTTCACCGTTGCCTTTGCAATCTGCACTCTTCTCACAACCTATTCAAATCAAATCAAATCAAATCAAATCAAATCGTTTATTTGCTAGAATACAGGTAGTTACAAATGAGGTCTTATAATCTAAGCAAAACAATATATTTCTCACAGTCACCGTCCGCTTCAACCAAGTATCCAAGGTAGACAAATTTGTCGACTGTATTTGTCAGTTCAAATGTCATTATGTTCGTAATATCGAAGTAAATATTATATAACGATATCACCTAATTTTTTACTTTCGACATGACTGTCAAAATGTTCATCACCCCACCTTTATCACTTAATTCTGCTTCCTGATATTTTACATGACACACAAAAAAGTAAATCATTTTCTATTTCAGCAATATTAGTTAGTATGAACCAAATTTTGGTAGTACATTTTTACCTATTTCCATCTACATGAAATTTGGTGTAATTGAGCGTAGGTCCAATACAATAAAATAAATAAAAAGTGACAATTCAAAATGTGTTTAACTTTATGAATAAAGCCTTGTAAAAATATTTCCAACTTTAAATGTGTCGGTTCCCGTGGGCAGATCTTTGAGACCACAACGATAAAAGTGCAAGAGTGCAGCCCAAGAATCGAAAGGTCGTATTAAATTGGTCTAGAGTTTCCTAGGATATATTTCAGCGGTAAAACACGGCCACGGTTCGTTTTGAATTTTAAAGTAGTTTGGCGCGGTATTTACATAAATATCGCATTACTCTGTTGGATTTGCTTTTGTACTTTTTCTAAAATGAAGCTTATGTCCGTAATAATTTCGCTAGCTCTGTTTCATTTTGAATTTAATTGGTAAGAATGAAAGTATGGTTAAGTATTTTTATGCTAGGTAGTGGTTTAGTTGGTTTTAGCCTCTAGTACATTTTTAAATGCCAGTAAATCTTTGCCTCGTTTTCCTACAAATCTACAAACATAATTATGTATAAATCTACAGACATAATCAAATTTAAATTTCATTTGAAGAGGTCAAGCGTAATTTAGATATGTCTCTAGGGGAATAAACTGTCGACGAAATGAAAAATCGATGAAATCAAACATTTCTTGAAACGATTGTCCATAAACGAAGAGTATACTCAAATAAGAGCCCTGATCAAGCTAACTATAAGACATATTTTAACAAGCATAATCTACAAGCTCATTACAAGATGGCAGTTAACCCTGACCTGGCTGCGTCAGGTTCAGCTGAGGCAGACGGCACAAAGCCTGCCTGAGGTTTGACGAGGCTCTGTTACAGTGTTACTGAATATCAAATAACGTCCGATGCACTAGTGTTAATTATTGAAGGAGAATATAGCAAAGGCTAATATTCAAACGTTGATTGGTGAATACAATGGGTGCGTAACGATGGCTATAACAACTTTTGATATAATTTCAGTTGGTATAACGCTCATTTGATATAATGATTGAATGATATAACAACACTTAATATATCAACATTTGATATAATTATTGTTTCATATACTGATCATTTTATCGAATAACATTTAATATAACATTCTTTTAGTATAATGCATATTTCGTCTAATGAATTTATGGTATAACGTTTATTTTATCTAACGTTCAAATGGCATAACGTATAGGGTATAGAGAAATCGCACCCTTGGTAAAACAAAGCCACATCTGCAAAATGTGTACTTTACAGGAGAGCAGTTTAAAAATTCTGCAAGTGATTTTTGCTGATAACATTTTTGCGTTTCGTCGAATTGTCATATACTTTTGCATATAGTTTTATATTAATATAATCAATTAAATGTGTTATGTCCCATTTAATTTAATGAATTATTTTTCAAAATAATGTAACGGATGTGCACATACGGCTATTTATTACCAAGCATTAGCCGACGTATCAGCAGATCCGTCATTATTTTACAAAAATCTACGTGACGCATGTGCACATACGTCTTTGTTTTATGAATAACCCTTAAAATTATGAGGTCGTATATGTGTAAAATATTATATTTCTATAGAATCTGAAAGATTTAGGTATCTGTAAATGAATATTATTTCAAGTGAACTTATTTTACCGAATTATTTACTTAAATAACTAGGCAGCAATGAGTAAAAATACTGTGGTTTGCTACTAGAACACAGTAAGTGCAAGAAGATAAAACAATGTTATTAATTTTAATACATATTAACTTTTTATCGGCATGATAAGGTATCACCACTTACATAATATTTTCCATAAAATATGTGCTCCACAAAAAAAATAAGCGTTAAAAACTGAAACTAGTAAGTAAAAACTCGTTCATACTAAACACTATATAAATTTTATTTATGAAATACCCGTACTTGTATTATAAAACTTAATAAACGAATAGATAAGAATATTAAACTTTTTGATAGTAGTATATACAACTGTAACTTAATGATAAGCCTTAAAACATGAGCATTGACCTGAGCTTGGTTTTACGAAACACACGAGTGTTTTAAGACCTAATAATTATATAAGTCATAAACTGTTTTCATCATAGGCCTTAAAATTTGTATCAGATGATTATTTTACTATGCAGCGTTTTTGTGGCAGTGTTAAGATTAAGAATGACTATAAAGTCCGATGCGGGAGTAACAGTGATGAAGATTGACATTTCAATAAAGGGTCGTTAGATGATCGAGCTGGTGAAACAACCCTCCTCTCATTATGGTGTCTCCTCTCGCGTTTTGCGGCTAAAACCTGAAACCAGCTTTGATTTCTCAGTCTTACAGTCTTCGGCTAAAAACTTTCTCCACTTGCTATGATCGTCTTTCCCAGTCTGCTGGGCTGATGCCAAATGCCGGCATTGCTCGCTTAGTGCAGTCCTTGTAACGCAACATGGGCCTCCCCACATTTCAGGGTGCACAGTAAGCGAGTGGCATCCATACGGTGCACATGCTTCCCCAGCCACCACAATCTACGCTGTTTTAGCTGGAAAACTGCGCGACTTACAACACTCATTCGTGACCCTGTCTCGCCAAGTGATGTTTAGACTGCTGCGACGGCACCGCAAGTGGAAAATATTCAGCCTTATTTCTTGCTTGGCATACGACGTACTGGTTTCAGTTCCACACAAAACTATACTCAGAACACAAGTTTGATACACAAACACTTTGGTCTTGATTGTCAGATAGTGACTAGTCTAGACTCCTGCACTGAGCTTCCCAAACATTGTAACCGCTTTACCAAGCCGGCTCCCGATATCCACATTCAGCGACAGATTGCTTGACAAGTGGGATTGCTAGATAAGGGAACTGATCAACAACATCAAGCGACACGACACTATCCAACAAAATAGTTGGTTTCTGGTGAAAACCTTGCGCCAGAACAACTGTCTTCTTAGCATTAATGGACATGGAAAAGAGAGAACAAGGGTGTGCGAACTTATGGGAAATTTTTGGCAACGAATGCGGCATCCTCGGAAAATAACAGTGAATCTATGTATACGTTTAAGACGAGACCTCAACAGGGAAAAATCAAAAAGTTTCCCTTCTGCTCTTGTGTGTAAAGTGTATCCCCTAAACTAAAGTTCCCAAATGCAACCTTCAGAAACAGGGAAAAAGATGTCGAAAAGTATCGGTGGCAATACTCGGCCGCAGTCCCCTCCGCATGTCGAACAAAGCAGAAGTCCGGCTGTCATGAACGACAGGACCGTGCGTGGACAGATTTAACTAGGTTTAAAAGTTATGGTGGACAACTGTCGAGAGCAGGGCCTTCCTTCTTATCTTTTTCTGCTTTTACTGTTACAAGCACATTATATGCTAGCATGATGTATGCAGTCGTAAGTAGTAGCAGGTTATTCTTTCGCTGATAGGGTCGGGTAGAGCAGATTCTTCTAAGTTCGCTTTGTCGAAGATTTCCTCGTGTTCCAACATTTCGAGATTCCTTTAGAAACTTCAAATAACGAAAAGAGTAAACACTTCTCTAAAAACGGCATCATAGAAATAAATACAATATGATAGATAAATATGTTAAAATCTACAAATGAGTAGATTTTATTAGTAGGTAAAGTTCGTACAGTTCATATAGGTAATAAAAATAAAAATGCGATTTTAATGGTTTAAAATGGTTGGAATTACAGGTAAAGCATTTAGTTATTACATATTAATAAAACGTTCGATTTTTTTTACAATAACATGCTTTTTTATACCTTCAAACTTTTTGATAACGACGCATCTTAAACTACGACCTAAAATAACGCAACATGTTACGATGCGACTATGAATAGTTTGTACAACAACGACGCAAATGAATATACGACCATAGTTTAAAAAAACAATTAAATTACCTTAAACTCTTCTTATAACATTATGGCAATATTGCCTATCATGTTTGTTAAAAAAAATATTAATTAGTTAAAAATCGATAAATAACGTCGAATGTGATCATGCGACTGGCTATTTAATCTCAATAATTAGAACTCAGACAGTCGTATGTGCACATATGATTGTTTATTACAAGATAATTTTCTTGACCTGTAAAAAGTACTTATCATTACCAGTTTCGTTTTCCGCATCCATTCTCGCCGATTTAGATCCAAAACACAACGCATGATCACAGTCCGGTAACACCGACGCATCTGACTTTACGACAACGCGCGCGCCGATATGCGCTCACAGGAACGACGTCAAAAAAGGACGCATACGCATTTGTAGCATTATTTTACGTCGCCTCTTCACTTGCGTCGTTTTCCGCTTAAAATATCTCAGAAACGAAAAAAGTTAAAATTATAAAAAAAATCTACCGTGTAGAACGCATAATTCTAAGGATATTTCCGTAATAAAACCACTTTTGACGCAAAGTCACATGTTGCATTATTTTACCAAGGGTGCGAAATATTAAAAAAAAAACTTAAATCGAAAGTTCAAGAGAAACGTAGGTTAGGTTAGGTTAGGATAGAAAAAAAAGGAAAAAAGAGCGAAAAAAAAGGAAAAAAGTGGCAAAAAAAAAAAAAGAAAAAAAAAAAGAAAAAAAAAAAAGGGATATAATACTTTTAAAGGCTCAATACCCGCTCAAACTGCTCAAACATGAAAGTTAAATTGTAATAGAGTCATGGTTAGGTACGACGACGAGCGAAATTATACCAAATGTTGTTATACCAAATGTTGTTATACCATATGAAATTATACCAAATGTTGTTGTACCAAATGAACATTATACCATATGAAATTATACCAAATGTTGTTATACCAAATGTTGTTATACCAAATGTTGTTATACCAAATGTTGTTATACCATATGATGGTTATAGGAAATAAGTTTTATACCAAATGATAAGTATACGAAATAAAAATAGATATTTTGAAATTATACCAAACGTTTATTATTTACAAATAAAGGGTAAAAATTTAAATATTACGACTTCTTTATATTTTCGAAAATATCCCAATTTGCGGTTGAAAAATTAATTTGAAAAGATCCTCATTAAAAAAGAGCGTAGGCGACGAGTGTTTAGTTCATTAATTTTAACTAAACACTATTTGAAGATTTGAAATATGGTCAATTAGACGATTTCGAGTAGTAGTCTTAGAGTGGCGAACACGTATAGGAAAGCGCAGCGTGGGTCGGCCCCCGACTACATGGACGGATGAACTCGTGAGGGTAGCGGGGAATCAATGGATGCGGTCACCGGATCGCACTTTGTGGCGAGTCATTGGGGAGGCGGGAGGCCTATGTTCAGCAGTGGATGTCTATGGTTGATAAATAGATAGATAGATAGTAGTCAAAAGCTCTATGATAACTTTGGACTACTACAGGTTAATTAGGAAAATATGACATTAGGAGTGAAAGAAACGCTCAAGTTCAAAACTTTCCCTACTTGAACCATCTATATTTTCCCTACTTGAACCAATTAGTAATAACTTAATTGTAATAATTTTAAGTATAAAACAAGAAAAAATATAATTTAACCAAATATGAAAAACCAAACCGAACTTTAGCAGCAATTTCTTACGAAAACTTTCTATTGGTGACGTGCAAAGGGACAATCACATTGATACTTATTATTGAATCCCTTTAAGGGCTGAAAAAGGTTTCTGGGAGGCATTCAGTGGTCATTGTACTCATTGAATGGAAGAAACGTCTCTTTCAAATAATGTTGGAGCATTGAATTGACCCCGACATTCTTAGAACGCTCCGGCTGTTCCGTGACGAGCCACACGGCGGGGTGACGAAAACCGGCCAAGCGGGAACCGTACTGTTTATTACTTCGTACTTTGAATATTTTCTGTAATTTACTTTTGTTTCCTTATTGAGACCGATCGATTCGTAATAAAGTGAGTGTTTTTCATTATTTATGCGTCGCTTTTTTTCTGTAGTATTTTAACGGTCATTTCCGTCAACGTTTTTTAGGTTTTCTACGATATCAGAGGAAAATTAGTATGTAGGCCACAAGGGCACTTTTACAAGTCAGATTGTGAATCTACCGGACCCAAGAGAAGACCGCTGTTGAGGAAAAAGCCGAAAGAAACGGTTCCATATTGGGTTGCATTTTGAAAGCCATAATGTCGATGTGCATAACCACTTTTGTCATAATAGTTCTTGCTCTTAAGGTGTATAGTCATTAATTGATCCGCATAAATTTTATGACCATAATTTTTTTACGCATAAGTAAGGAATGTTATATAATTTTGGAGCATACCAACCTGAATCATAATCATTAATCGTCATAATGTTTTTATGCATATCGTGCATTGGCGCATAATACTGAAGAACATAAATATTAATCTCAAAATGTTTTTATATCAACATCATACTTCTTTTCTGGCAGCAGTTAATTTCTGAGGGGGTCGCAGTTCTTTCAAACCTAACTTAACCTGCTTTTCTGGCCGATGTTCGTATTTATAGGTTCACAGTTCTAACCTAACCTAACCTACAACCAAGAGGTCAGTATGGAGAAGGATATCTAATTTTCAAATGTATACAAAAAAAAAATGTTGTATTTGGTACATGTGATATAACTTATTGTAGCCATTGAAGTTGTCCAGGAGTACGTCTACCTAGGACAAAAGTTACAGCTGGGTAGAGACAACTTTGAGGGTGAAATCACCAGAAGAGTGCAGCTTGGCTGGGCAGCATTTGGAAAGCTGCGTCACATCTTCGAGTCACCCTTGCCACAATGCCTGAAGACCAAGGTATTCAATCAGTGCGTCCTGCCGGTCATGACATACGGAGCCGAGACGTGGAACCTGACAGTGAAACTAGCCCACCGACTACACGTCACACAGCGAGCTATGGAAAGGGGTATGCTCGGAATCTCGTTAAGGGACAAAGTCCGGAACGAGATTATCCGACAAAAAACCAAAGTCACTGACGTAGTTCAGAAGTGTAGCAGACTGAAGTGGCAGTGGGCTGGTCACATCTGTCGCAGAACCGATGATCGGTGGAGTAGACGGGTTCTCGAGTGGAGACCACGACTCGGCAAGCGTAGTGTAGGACGCCCTCCGGCCAGATGGACCGACGACCTGAAAAAAGTGGCTGGTGGTGACTGGATGGCGAAAACGGGAGATCGGGCCATGTGGCGAACCCTGGGGGAGGCTTACGTCCAGCAGTGGACTGCAATAGGCTGAAATGAATGATGAATGATATAACTTATACTATATGATGTCTATTGCCATTAATTATGAAAGCTATAATTTATGCGTTGCTCTTCTTCGTACTATCAATTATTATGACATTCAATAATATGATTTGAAATTTTGTGCCATACTAAATTATGCTTATGAAAACCCTGCCAAACAACAATTATGACGTATTAAATGTTATGCAAATAACATCCATATAATAGATTATCATGGTATTGACATTCTTGAGATAGCTTTGATTGTATAAATAATTTGAATTCTCGTTTAATATCGCTATTAAGTAAACTCACTCAGTGTTCAGAACCAAATCGCTTTCCTCAAGCAATTAAATTGCCACGACTTGTTAACTTTTTTTCAGTTGGACGCGGCGACAGAGTTTATCTCGTTATCGAGGAGCCGGCGCGGATGTTTGCGCTAATTGGACTCGTGCTTTGATGTTTGCTCATCAAATTTTATCATTTCTATTTGTGACTTACCTGTTTCGTTAACAAGGCATTGTTATTAGCATTTTAGTGGCTCTGAATTTGGTAGTCTCATTAATATATTGTTTACACAATTTTTACACATTACAACCAAACGGGACTTAATCGCGTTCAAAAAGTGTTTAATTTATTACCTCAACATTTCGAACGTGATGTTACGATCATGGCAGGAGCAGGACGAAATAATTAAATAAACACTTTTGGAACGCGATTTCGTCTCATTAATGTCGTGGCAATATTAGGTTTTTCAGGAAAAGGACAAGCTTTTTTAAAATAAACCAAATATTTGCAAAATTTTTATCAATAATGCAGCCGTGAAGTCTTAATATCATGGACATTGGGACATACCCAATGCCAACCTAAATGATTATTGTTGTCTTGTAAATTTTATATATATTACCTATATTACCAGTTTCCCTGCAGATCAAAAAGTTGTAGGTACCTATTGCGATTGTATTACCTGCTGCCGCTCTGTGAGAAATTCTTTATTTTTTTACTAAAGATTGTATAAAAAGCACACCAAATCAATACTGTTTAAAAAAAGTAAACAAAACTGTAAGAAAATGAGGACCTTTTAAGCGACAATTGAATCAAAATACGACGGCACGTCGAGTTCCGACAACAAGGAACTTTTTCCCGGCCGCTGGGTCAGTTGCATAAAGACGTGTTTTAAAGTAGGTTCTGCGTATAGGCAGAAAACTTTTTACTATTCTTCATATTGCAAGCTCACCACTTTTATAGGGCTTTTTGAGATTTTAAATAATCTAAAAAAGTTTACAATGCTGTAACGGTTTTATTCAAAATTCAAGTCATTTAAGAATCTGGAGGCTTCTAAAAATCTTCTAAAAGTTCACTATTTTTTATAACATAAAAACGCCCATTATAATTGTGCTTATCACGAGAAAAATAAATGATAATGTATCCTTCACTTTCGTACGGTGACGCTTTGACATTGAATGCGATTATAAATTGTAAGCTCGTAGGTAATTAAATTAATAAAAAATGGGATCAAACCACTATTACCACACAATTTCAGGTTTACAATAAATGATAAGGATAACAACAACATGTAGTGCATAAAAAATAATAGTTAAATCTAACAATCCAAAAGGAAAACGTAAATATGTAGGTACATAAAAGAACACATGTTACTTCGGTTTCTCGAGTTGGCTGCTAAACGGCTGGGCGTTACAAGCTATCGCCTCAGTCACAATTTACACGTAAAATTGGCACTAACTAGCGGCGGCGCTCGCCGCAGCGAGACGATGACAATATACAAAGATGCTGTGTGTCTAGATAGCCGATTTGAGCGAGGGTCTTTTTTAACATAGAGAAAATTGCAAGTATGGCTAGCTACGGAATTACATAATCTAGAAGCCCAAATAGTGAAAGGTTGAACTGTAGCAAGACGCCACAGGATTGCGATTAGCATTCAACTTCAACTGTACTAAACTATTGATACAAAGAAGAATTGAAATGAGTTACCTGTATCTGGTTTAATACAAAAATTGTGGTGTGTACCCACATAAAAAATGCGACATTAAATGTTACATAAATTTATTCAATGGTTCACGAGAATCTGGCTAGCGAAAGCGTTATACGTTTTTTTTTCTGTCCGGACGAGACTGGAACGAATATGATGGGATTCTGGATTTGTACTTTCTTCTAAATACCCAATGAGGGTTCGCTTCATCTTTAGCATCATTCATATTGAACTGCAATCACGTTAGCATGGTTGTACGAGAATATTGAGACTGCCACACACTTCAGCAAGTGCCTGTACATCAACATAATGCCAGTAAACTGGCGAACCTGATTGTAACTTTACAAAAATATAAATATAGCAAGGCGTTTGCTTTTGTTAATCACGAAAACTTGTGGTAAAAGTTTTTAGATAAATGGTTAGTTATTAAGATGGCGCGAATTATATATTCAATATAATAAATGCAGTTAGTATATGGTAGTAGCTATCCAAAAAGGCTTTCTGTCGAGTTACAAAGTTAAATCTGTTGCACAAAGTGTTCCCCAGGGATCCTTCTAGGGACCCCTATTACTCTTGATATGCATAAATGATTCTGACGTCTAGTCTGTATTGCTTTTATTATCTCTTGACCGGTGATTTAAAATGGTTGAAATACCATATTAATAAATTATAATATCCAGTAAGTTTAAGTCCGTGCACATGTACGTTTGCCACTCTGATGTAATTACAGTTCCTTGCTGTATGACGCGTTCTACTCGCTATCTAGTGGTAACTTTGGTATTTAATAGCTTCAAGCACAGACAACTTATGTGCATTAAAACACCTAGGAACATAATGTTGCTCTGCATTTTTTATTACCCTTTTGTTGTAGGTTCCATACCTCCGAATGAAAAAGAGGAACCTTTATAGGATCTTAGGGTTATGTACTTATGTGTTTGTCCATCTGTCACAGTGATAGCCAAGTTGCTCGGATTATGCTGAAAGCCAAAGATGCCCAGCGGTCTTTGGGTCAGCGGTCAATCGTTCCACGCGGAGATCAGCGCTGGCTCTCGAGCTAGCATTATGCTGAGGAGGCAAATCATAATTAGTATTATGCTTAGTTCATAGTTTTTTCTTTTTTTTTGTTTGTCACTAATTTATGTAATTATGTTTTAAATATTTGTATAGAATCTTTTTATCGATTTTTATTTATAATTATGTTTTGTTCCCGATTATTTTTTTCTTTCCTTCTTTCTTATCCCAGCGCTTCTGGTTTTAACGCGGTCATAGGGCGCTAGCGAGCGCATCTTCCTGAGCCTTTCAAAGTGGAGTAAAAAAATGAAAGAATGTAGCCTTTTTTGAAAATTAATATAATTTCCACATTTACTTGACAATTGTACCAAAAATGAACATTTTGGCAGAAACACAGATTAGGAATAATCTAGACTGTTGATATTGCAAGTTTCCGATTAACACAAAATATTTACAAAAAAATCTTGCTTAAGTACTTGCCTAATTATAAAGGCGAAATAAAGTTAATTTATAGTAACTAGTTAGTACTGCTGAGTGCAGTAGTGCAGAACCTTCATTGCGCGCGCCCAACTCGCACTTGACCGATTTCCTCCCTTAACATCGACCCAAGTTAACTTTCAAATTGCCTTTTATCATTAAAAGTCCCGTCTGATAAAAAATACGCAATAAAAATCGAAACAACAAAAACCCCTTTTCAAACTTTTTTCGGTTGACACTTCAAAAAGTCTCGAAAAAAGAAAAGAACAGTCTTCAATATTAATATTTCTTTTCAAAAACTAAATAGGGGAAAAGTTCGTAAGGGCTGTCCCTCGTTGCCATTCCATAACTAAGTTATAATGGAAAGGGCTGGGAGTTAAGGGAAAACAACGCCCTTGTTCAAAAAGTATTACCGTGCGACGAAGATTTCCAGGTTTTCTGAGAACTATTGGTGGGCTTATTGATACCGGATGTAATGTTGCTATATTTTTCTGGCGCATAATAGTTGTAGTGTGTTTGCAAAATTAGAGCATTAACTGTTGCATTAGAATGTAATATGTATTTCCATGTACGTGGCGGAACTCGACTTATCATCGACTAGCGACATAGTCTATGAAAATGAAACATGTCAACTAATCCAATAGAAATTGTCGATTATAATGTATCAACCATTCTCTTCTACATTAATGATATATATATAATTATATCAGGGCGATATTTAAGTGTTGTCTGTGGTGTAGGTACCTACTTTAAATATCGCCTAATAAGCGATGTCTCAGGTATATCTACGGTATATCGCCTTTAACTATCATTTAAACGCGATGTTTGCGATCCGAACTGCAGTGGCATTTCATGTTATTACCCAATTCGAGGCCAAGTTTGCACCTGATATTTACAGAGTTGCATATAGGTACATAAATGAAGCACAACTTTTAAGAGGCCCTTTTCCTTTTAAAGTGCTGATTGTTTAGACATTTTTCTCTATGATCAAACATGTTTCTTAACATAAAATTTATTGGTATATATTTAAAACCTATCGTTTAAATTTTTCATTGATAATTTTTGTTTCAAAAACTACTCAAAATTGACAAAATTCACGCGAAAAATTGTTTTTTTCAACTTATTTTCGACTGTACGCAATGAAAGCATGGAATAGCTATGTTACTGCCTAGAACTCGGGGAAAAGTATTATTCACTTAAAAAGTTGGTTGAAATTATCAATGTATTTGTCATAATTATGAAAAAAAGGCCTCTTAACGCGACCAGCCCGTCTAGCACAATTACGCTTCGCGACTCTTGTCGCGTGACTTAGCATCCCCCGTCACTCTCTCACAGTACAGCGAAGAAAGAGATAGGATAGGTAATAATTCTTGCGCGAGAAAGAGTCACGTGTAACAGTTGTGCTAGAGGTGGCCATAAACTAGCTATACCATCACTTCGGAGATATATCTTGGATATCAGTATTTTTATATTCAATTTGACACATCGCCTCGTCCAAACGGTGTCAATATCAATCAAATTAGAGAACAGAATTATTGTAAAGCAGATTAAAATGCCTCTAAACTTTTGGGAGACTAATCATTAGTCAAATCTTTCACTTGGGCGAACAACTTTTGGATGATTAAGGTTTCGTTGATGCAACAGTTCCCTTTTCATACATTAGGCAAGTTACAAATAAGAAAAAGATACATACCATACTTACATATTTTTTGGTTGGCCGAAACTCTGGCAAGTGAGAGTAACTGCGACAAAATGGAACATGGGTCAAAAACCAAGTAGTAGTGTAGGTTAGATTAGGTTTATTTATGACCATGGATAGCGGAGCGTCAGATTGCTTGCTTGCATGAAGGTAATATTAAAATGCTTAGTACAAAAAAAAACAACATATTATACATATATTTATAATTTACTTTTAGTATAGTTTTTAATTTTAGTTTTAAATATTAGTTTGTAATTGGTAAATTTACCACATTTGTTACTTATTTCTCTAAAAAACACAACTCCTGCGAATAATATTAAATTATTATTTAATAATAAAACGGAGTTGCTTGCTGAAACGCTCCTCAATAAAACATTTGGTAAACAATAAACAACTAAATGTATACATAAACACTATAGTAAAAAACATTTATTAAAAAAAAACATTCGAATTAAGTGGTAAAACAACTTAAAAACCTAAAACCTACACTAACCTAACTCTAGCCAAGGTCGGACATTGGCGGAAATGATCCCAAGATGCTGGCGGCGTTTCCCCGCTGCACAGCAATACTGAGCCTTTGTCCGAGAAACGCGCCAGCTCTGGGATCACAGGTAGTTCGTATTCGTTTTTTTTTATGTATATTATGCCAACTAAAACCTTCTGCTACATGAAAGGTGGCATTTTAAAAATTTACGTAATAAAACACAGACCAAATGTTAAGTTGGTGATGGTGAGGTTGGCAAATAAAACAAATACAATTGATTAGTTGGGAAATGAACGGTTGGCGAAATAAAATTCCGCGAAACGGGAGTTGGGAAGTGATGATCGGCCTAACAAATTTTCTGCGAAAAATAAGAGAACCATTTCCAAGCCTGTTATAAAGCACGTTATAACTGACGACATTTCGTTGCATGATTGAGAAAAATATTTAACCTGCCACTTTGTGTTCTCTAGAAATCCTTATTTTTTAAAGTTACGAATGTACTTTGAAGTTATGTATTGGGGAACCTAGTACAAGAAACATATTCAACTCTGTTTTATGTGGTTACGGTGCTATTTCAGGTAAATTGCGAAATACGGACTCATTAAAATTCGGTCCGTATTTCGTGAAATATTTTTGGCTATAACACTGGAAATGTGCAAGCCTGGGTGTGAAACGCTTCAATGGCAAAAAACATGCAAATCGTTTTAGCTTTACTTATTCTCATTCTCATACTTATTTATAAATAAAAATGTGTCTAACTTCTACAAGATAGGTGGACCAACATGGACCTTCTGGGCCAACACGGCGTCTTACCTATTAGACCACCGAAACCATGCTCAAGCTATGGAATTTTTGAACCAGTTGCTTCTTTTCTCATGGTTACGCTAACAGACGTTACTGATTTTATAAAAAATATTAATGATTACAATTTAAATACATTATTATCGGACGATATTATCACTACGAGATATGTGTAATATAAGTACCTACTGCACAAAAATGTACGAGACAGTGCATTAGTATACATTTCATTCCCTAAGGCAGGGTGTTTTTAACAAAAAAAATTTTTCCAAATTGTTCATGTCACAACTCGTTTATCTCCAAAAAGGATAACAACGAGGAACTAAACCCTCACTGTGTCATGTGTCGATTGAAAAAAAAATGAAATCGCCAAGTTTCCTTTCACTTGATTAATGCGGAATGAGTCGGCTCGCCCGGAACGTCAATTTTTGCAACGGCGTGTACCCTGCCCCTATAGAAATTCCTCCAGCCATTCCAGGGGAACTTACCTAGTTCCTTATAGTTCCCAACAATGCTATCCCCACTCTATTATAGCGCTGGGTTAAGGTCGGCTTTTGTATGGAACAAATGTGAGGTAACATGGTATTCGGATATGCCATTGAGCGGTTTTTGCAACGGATGAGTAATGGCTTTCAGGTGACGCAGGGTGTAGAAAATGTATACCTATATAATACTATAACCTGAACCTGTTCTGGGACGTGGTTATTCACTCAGAAGTAAATAAGATCTGTCGGTCATAGCTTTTCTTTTATAGGTACTGAGCCAGTGTTGCCAGATGACATTTATAAAAATCTGTACCTAGACAACAAAATCTGTAGGTACTGTGAAGGTTGTGCTTCACGGATGGTGGTTGGCCGTCAACTTAAGAATAAAGTAGTTTTTAGATTTAGAATAAGACGTATGACATTAGTCTTAAAAATAAAATGTATAGTTAGTTATCGTCTGGCCTCTGGGCAATAAACAGTTTTAACGAAGTACCTCTAGTGCTCTATTATTCATCATCTGAAGCTATCCCCCAGCAGTCTTCACACTTGGTGGAGGCTGCGAAATTTTTAACTAGAGTCACGCGAGTATTGAAAGTTTCCCCGCTCCCAATTAATTTTGTCCACAGATTCTTGGGCATCTGTTACAATTACGTACTGGAAGCATACGGTTTGCATAGAAGCCGTACAGGAGCGGAACGCACTGTCTATATGCGCACGAAGCGTAACGAAGAATAAGTGCACATTTGGCAATTGCGAATTGCCATCATCAGTGTGGTATTGTATGTTAACGGCAATGCCGTAAAGGAGCGAGTTCGACAGACGGGTGAAATTGTCGAATTATTGAATCACCCATTATCATTTTTCATCCTATGCGATTTTAATCTGTTTGTGCATTTGATTTGTTTGGATTCCATACGAAAATGGAGACGAGCACAATTAATGGCTTTTCCGACGTTTAAATATTGGCCCGTGTGAAAATACAAATTAAAATAATCACAAATGGCAATTACGGTATAAATTTTCGGGGACCGTATTACAGATTAATTTCAGACATCGTTTGAGGATGTTCTTTCAGTGTTAAACAACGAATTCCCGTCGAGCCAAGAAATTATGTACAAGGATTTTATCATCGACGGCAAAAGTCACAAGAATCACCATTGATTCGTTTCTATACGCTTGAAGCACACGTTGTTGACATCAGACAAGCAACTGTCAGTGAAAATATGGAATTTTGCCAGTGAAAAACATTCAGTTTCAGTGTTGTCAAATGATGTAGCAAATGTTCTTAAAGAGTGGAAGCCTTCAAGTTCAGCCATTATCACTAATTATACAATATATTGCTAGTAAAACTTTATTTGATTAATATGTGCTGTGCCGGACCGAGTGCTTGTCAAGAAAGTGCAACATCAGGAATAGCGTGCCTGAGCGAGGAAGGCCGCTCAAGCACTGAAGAGCGCCGCTGGACACCGTGGACGCCGATCGAAACGCTGCGCTTCTATCAGGCAATAATGAATCATAATATATAATTTGTAGAATATGTGTTTATTAGGATGTAAATAATTGTCCCATAATAATTATGCTAGGTGTATGATAGTTCTAGATGTTAGTAGGGTCCTACAAATAATAATCGTTGTGCATAAATTATTACCCTATAAAATAATCCACCGATTATCTCCATGGAATTATGTGGTGCAAAGACTCACTCCTAATGGTCGTGCCAAGAATGTAATAATTCATGTTAACAGATTGAAGAAATTCTTCAATCGTTAATCCAAAATAAATTTAAACAGTTCTATATTTCTAGGGTGTAAATAATAAAACTATTATTTTTCAGCAATTTTTAATTCAGGCTGACTGTACAAGGATGCAGTTATGTTTGTTGCATTTGCAAGTGTCACTGTTGTAACTATAATTTAATTTCTTTCCACTATATATTAGCTGCATTTCTAAGATATTACTATAGGAAGTTCAATTTTTAATTTCTTGCACTATAAATTTATTGCACTTTAAGTTTATTGCACTTACAATACCTTTCCTTGTAATAATAATAACTTATAACTTTCACAGAATTCCAATAATTAATTATAACACTGATTTTCTTTTCAGAACTTTAATGTTTACACATGTTATAATAATCTTTTATTTTCATGTATCACACTGCGGAGGCCATAGCTGTCCCAGCTCCCTGGGATTTCAGCTGCTGGTGTGACTGAATGCGGCTCGCATTCTTCATCCAGGCGGCGGCAGGATCGTGGGGTCTTGGCCTGTCGGGCCAAGGACTCTGCACCCTGCATCAGGCCAATGCAGACTGAAGATTTTATTTTATTTTCATGTCTGTAATATAATAAATTTTATTAATTTTAATTAAATGTTAGGTAGGATTTCTTTAATAAAAATAACTTTCGTTTCGCGTTTTTATAATTGACTTTTCGACAGTGACATAGCATTTTGACATGTCATTATGACGTGTACTGCTATGGTCGATGGTCGTAAAATCAATTATGAGGTCGTAATTTCTTTTTGTTTAGGAGTGGTACAGATAGCTGGACTAAAGATAATACTTTAGTCCAGGTATTTATTTAGGATAAGAGGTAATTAAGGTACAGATTTCTGGGGCATATTTAATATATATGCGCCAGGATTCTAATATAAAGCTAGTGGTAGACGATTGTCACTGTTTGTTTGGATGACTGAGACAAGTATCAGAGACAATGTGTCAGGCATCTAATATAAGGACAGTGACATATCGTGGTACAATTGTTTGGAGCATGCGACGTGTGTCATACTCCAGGCAGTTAAGGTGGGAACATTCGAGGCGATTTAATCGGGTAATTTATTTAAGCCGGTTTTACACCAGGCGATTAAATTGTGGAAGCCTATCTTTTTAATATTGTATCGAATGGTCTATGCTTTAGAATAAGTCGAATGACACTTGGGGTAGTCAGATTGGTGCCTTGCCTTTTTTAGCGGGGTTTTTGTCAAGGCGAAGCCAGTGTCAGACAACATGTCAGATTACGTAACATGCCATAGGCTAGTGTCTGCTCATGTCCTGACCCTGGTTATCTCTTAGCAAGAGACCATCTGGGTATGAATGTATGGGTATCCCTGCATAGGTAGGGACTTATTATGTGTTAGGCAGGAGTAGTCTGTCTAGTGTCTCTGTATTAAGATGAATTTCCCTCGTCCACCCCGAGACGGCGGGAAATGTGAAGGTTGTGCTTCACGGATGGTGGTTGGCCGTCAACTTAAGAATAAAGTAGTTTTTAGATTTAGAATAAGACGTATGACATTAGTCTTAAAAATAAAATGTATAGTTAGTTATCGTCTGGCCTCTGGGCAATAAACAGTTTTAACGAAGTACCTCTAGTGCTCTATTATTCATCATCTGAAGCTATCCCCCAGCAGTCTTCACAGTACCATTCCGTAAACCGTCGCTTGAAAATCCGAAAGTTCTTCAGATTTGTTTCCAATGCGTCATTTGACTATACTGAAGCTTAAAATATTATTAAAAGTTAACTTTTGCTAAAATGTAGGTGGAAAAGCCATAATAATCTTATATTTTTGAATACCTTGTCCGTAGTTTATTCATCGTAATGTAAATTTACAAAATGGCTTACTGAGTGAAGTATAAAAACTGCGTGTAATGAAACGCAGATTAAATTAATACTCTAGGAGTATTTTATTCAAATCTCTATAGATAATTTAATAGAAAATGCCAAAAATCACTGCTTAGCATCAGGCGGGCTGCATGCTTGTTTGCCACCGTCGTCGTATAAAAATAAATAAAAAATATGTCCCTATATAAACTTAGACTCTCTTTATAAAACAATGTTCAGTATCATCATCGGGTGATCTTATTAATACAAAGAAGAACGGAATTAAGTTACTATTTTGTATTATTTTCATTGAAGTAAAATTATATTTTTACTAACAAATCTTGGAGCAACCACTATCATAAAGACAAAACATCGATAACATGAGGTTATCGATATAACAGCATTAGCAACCCTACCTGTCACTCTCAATATTCCTTTATCTGATTATGTATAACGCTATGTTTTTCTCGTGGGTTTTATTCAGTCTGAACTCGTTGCATGATGTGTATATTTGAAATTGAGATTAACAATCATTCGTGCATTCGAAATTCCAGTAAGTAATCAAACTTTGGCACGGGACACGCTGAAACCCGAGGCGAAAATAAAATAAATGCAACGTAACAACCTAACAATTTAATCAGAAATGGTTGCATGCTGCAATCAATTATTGAAAAACACGAATGAAAATATATGAACGAAAAGTTTTTATTGAACCATGCTTTTATTATGGCAGTGTACATCTATTTGATTAATCATAACTACTATAGTAAGTATGTATTTGTATACAAAATGGCTACAATATGGTTTGACCTTCTTATAAGTATGTATTTAAAAACACAAATGTGATTGATTTTTATCGTAAAATTAAAAAATAAAGAAAACAGTTTCCTCTGGCTTGTTGGGATTTTTATGAAACTGGCTTCGTTCGATGGTCTTCCAAAAATTGCAGAATAAGGTAATCTTAGTGAAATATGGTCATTTAAAATAAGCGTTTTTACATTTCCAATTACAGCAACCAGGTTGTTGATTTAAAATAAAATAAAAAACAATGAACTTACGTACGTACGTACTTACGTTAGTTTTCTTTCATTAATATTTGAACTACATTCCAATTTTATTTAAATTTCAGTTAATTCTATTGCTCTGTAGTCTACAGCGCATTTGATTCGCTATGCCAAGTTGAGAATAATTATTAAATTACTTTTCAATCGGTTGAAATAAGTCATTTTAGTGCAGGCTACAAGGAGATGTTCGTTTGCAAAAATAGCGGACCTCAATCTGACTTCTGATATATTGTATAGATCCCAGACATCCTACAAACAAATGTTGCCAACCAGTTTTGTGGTCCCCCTCCCCCCACCCCGGCAATTAAAATAGGCATACAAATAAAAAAAAAGTCATCAAGCCATGCCGTGTGGGGTATTAAATGGAAGGGCTTATCGAGTAGATCACGAATATATAGCACACTATAACATTTCTTACACTTTCCCTAAGATTTTTTTGAAATTTTACTAAAATGCTCCATTTTCGAGTTAACTTTAAATCACTATAGATTGAAAACTAATGAATATGTTTTTATAATTATTATTTTTAATAACTAACAATAGTCCATTGTTTACGCACCAATAGTTCGTACAGTGAAGAATTGTAAAAACTTGTAACAATATCAAACTGTTGAGAGTCCGAAATTTTAAGAAATATATTGAAATATCGAAACTCGCCATCTTTGATTGCTCCCCCCGCTCCCCCGTGCAACTTTTTCACTGTACTGGGGACCACAAAACTGGTTGGCAACATTTGTTTGTAGGATATCTGGGATCTATACAATATATATCAGAAGTCAGATTGAGGTCCGCAATTTTTGCAAACGGAACTCCACTGAGAGTCCGGTCTATTTTCAACTCGTTATTGAGATAAACAAGAAGCAACTTTCAGAATATGAGAAATTGAAACGCTATTGAGACTTTTTTTGTGTTCGAAACTTGAGGCTCAAAACGAAAGTCAGAAAAGTGCCGACAGTAAACAGGTCAAGCAAGAAACTCTAAATACCTAGGACTTTTAAATAATTCTACAAAAATAAATTCAGATTAAATATTAATGTGTGCGTTTCCTCGATATGAAACCGACAATATAAAAACTCGAATGAGGAAAAAGATGACAAATTGACTCTTTCAGGCACACTTTCCGTCCCAAATCAACCGTCAAAAGAGCTCTAATGGCCTCATTTATTCCTGTAATAAATTCAAATTAGACCGTACCGTATACTTCGCATTAAAAGTTTGCTCAATTACTCTTTAATTTAGCCGGACCATTCATCCGAATCAAACAGAACACGGTTGGAAGGGTTTTATTGTTATTGGGAATGAGTTGAGCAAATATTTACCGAAGGATTTTAATTAATATGCCGTTTTTGATGTCGAATTTAGTTAGAAGGTTTTCAATAATGAGCAATCTCACAGGAATCAACAACATTGGAAGATATAGGTAATTAACTTGTTTCTTGTGGCATAAGTAAAGAAGGGCTTGCCGGGTGAGTAGGATAGTGATACGAAGCCGGCAAGCTCTTTTCACGGCTAAGGCGTGTATATTACTTTTCTCAAACATATGGAATGAAATAAAAAAATACACCACTAAAAAAACATACGCAGCTTAGACAGGCTACTGACGCCATGTTTAAAAAAAAATTACTTCCCGGCCTAGGCCTTCAATTTTGTATGGAATTAGTTTACAGTTCTCTCGAGTTGTTCCACCCGAAACGCGATAACTTCGAAGCCTGTAGGTGCATGCCCGCCTGTGCCGATTACATGTTTGAGAAAAACAATGTCTTACACTGAAAAAATCGAGGCAATTCGGCAAAGAAGACAAGTTGCGACTATAAGAATAAGTAAGTACTCTTTAGAAGTAACACTACGCCTAATTACTTAGGATTTAGGACTTGAGTACCTATTTCGTAGTGATAATAATGATTCAGGCCTGGAATTCTGAGAATTATTCTTCTAAGGAAAATGCTGTATTTAGTCCATTTAAATGTGACGTTTTTAATCAAAGAATTCCATTTTGCCGCTTCTTAAATAATAGAGTCAACATTTTTGTTTTCATATTTTACACCAATTAACAAATTTAACTGTCTCGCTTCTTAATTAGTCATCATTTGTTTTTATATTTTATGCCAACTAACTGATTTAACTGTCAATGCCTCCGTATTATTAAGCAACAAAGTTGATTAAATACGTCACAAATACGTGAAAAGCAATTACAATTTATAAAGACAAGATTACTCAGGCTATTCAAGACCCAGGAATAAATCGTTCAAATATTGCCTCGCCGGGATTCAACTCTGGGTCCGTCGTTTGGAGGAGGCCGTTGGGCTTGTGTCATCAACTTAGTTCAACGTGTTGTCAGTAAGGGTGGGTTTCGACTAATGCGGATTCAATGACAGTTCGAAAAGACTCCGCTTCGATAGAAACACTCTCAAGTCGCGATCTACCGCACCGCCCAGCTAACTTTTTTTTTAAACAGGGGCAAAAACTCTCATATTAGAAAATTTGCTATGCTGTTTGGCAGATATATTCATAATGTTTATTGTACTATTGTATAAACGAATATTTCTAAAAGTGTAATTGATAATGAATATTAAAATATGTATTTTACTTATTACTGTATATTATTATATTTAGTAGGTACTTCCAAATGGTGCTGAATGTGAAATGTTAAAAAAGGCGACTACTTAGTGTGGCGTTTTTCATACAAAATAATAATAAATATTAATAATAATAATTTCATTAAATTGTCGAAAGGGCCTTTACGCGTTGGCTTCGGCTCCGCGCACGCCTCCCAAAGGTCCAGGACACTATTGTCCCGTGAGCTGGTGCGACATAAAGGAATAATAAATACATATTAAGGGACAATCTTACACAAATCGACCTAGTCCCAAACTAAGCAAAGCTTGCACTATGAGTACTAGACGACGATATACATAATATACATATAAATACATATTATAGGTATCATCATCATCATCATCTCAGCCATAGGACGTCCACTGCTGAGCATAGGCCTCCCCTTTGGACTTCCATATATACCGGTTGGAAGCGACCTGCATCCAGCGCCTTCCGGCGACCTTTATAGGTATAGATAAGTTGCGCGCGGGCGCTGATTATTGACGGACGCGTCGATCTATTTGCCTACGATTCCTAGAACGGCTTGATCGGCTCAAGGACGCACGCGCGCGCGTTGTTTACGATTGCGATGTATTTTGTGGATAGGCGGCTGAGCATAAATGGGTAGTGAAGAAATTGAGTTAGGGACAGATATGTTTAATATGAACGACAGTGAGAGTGAGATGACAGGAAGTGGTTATACAAATATACCAAGGAGCAATAATAATAGTAATAATGATTTGGACAGCAGGAATGACTTGGAGACGAACCGATCATTAAAAAGAAGCCGGGAGGTTAACCAGGAAGGAGAATGGATTACAGTGAGTCCAAAACCAAAACGTACCGGAAAAATAGTTAATGACAACGGCGGGACAAAAATGTCAGGAGATAAAATTGAGGTGTGCGTGACTTGTAAGGAAATATTACCTAAACAATTTGGACTAGCTAAGATGTTAAAATCGGAGAAGGTACAGAATGTGACACGAGTTAAGTTCATTAACCCCTTTAAAGCTATCATTCAGTTTAAAGACGAAGGAAGCGCGGAAACATTAATGCGATCCAAAAAGTTCAATGAGGATGGTTTTAACTGTCAAAAAACGCTTGAACTGGGGCAGTCTTACGGGGTCATAAATGACGTTGACCTTGATCTGACCGAGGACGACATATTGCAGGGCATTTCTAGTCAAACAGAAATACTAGCGGCAAAACGGCTCAAACGCAGGAATACTACTGACGGCAAGTGGGAAATGAGCGAAGCGGTCCGAATTTCATTTAAAGGCACTCATTTACCGAGATACGTGTACATCCATGATACTAGGGCTAAAGTTAACCCTTACAATTATCCAGTAACACAGTGCTCAACATGTTGGCGGTTTGGGCATACAGCTAAAATGTGTCCCTCTAATAAAATTATCTGCCCTAAATGGTCAAAAAACCATCATAATTGTGAGACAACCAAATTTTACTGCAACAACTGTGCTGGACACCATATGGCCATGGCAAAAATATGTCCTGTATATATCAAGGAAAGAAAAATAAGAGACCTCATGACGGAATTCAACTGTTCGTATAAAAGAGCTATTACTTTGTACGTTCCACCTTCACCTCCTCCTGAGACCACCTTTTCGCAGGAGCAGCACATGAGAAAATCAGTTACACCAGCATCAAACACCCAAGAAAATTTACTGACGCGAAGCAGTGAAAAGGAAGTTGGGACAAGTGCCAAACCGAGCTATGCTGGTGTGACAATTAAAAATAAAAAGGAGACTACAAAGAAAACAGCTGAGAGACGGACAAGAAAGAAGGTAGAAGAAAAAGAAGAAGATCAGGACTGGCTTGACAGTATGTCTCTAATGAGTGAGAAAGACGAGGATGAGGAAGAACAGCAAAGACAAGAAGAGCATAATCAATTCAAAGATCAAATAACCTGGCAACTGCTACTTAGGAAATTAAAACAAAAACTGTTTCAAGAAGAAAATAGCTCTTGGGGTGACAGGATTAAAAGCTGTGTAGGCATTATCATAGAGGGAATAGTATCTATTGTTCGACAGTACATATCAAGCTGGCCCTGTTCACATCTTATCAACCAATTATGGACCGCAACAGATCACACATTCCAATAAGTGTCCTACAATGGAATGCCCAGAGCATCCGTCCTAAACGATTAGAATTTGAAAATCTTTTATATCAAGAAAAGATACACATCGCTGTAATAAGCGAGACATGGCTCGATCCAGGTAGTCACTTTCACATCAGTGGATACAATGTTTTTAGGTCTGATCGTAACGATGGCTATGGAGGAGTGGCGATCTTAACGCATAAATCACTTAAAGCAGAACAATGTAACGTCCAACTAGCTAACCAGCGCATCGAGATTATCCACATTAAGATCCTGAACTGCGACCACATCGAAAATGTTGTTTCCTTGTACTGTCCACCAGCAATCGAAACCTGTCCCAGAGATTGGGACCAGATATTTACTCTAGTGAGACGAAAGTCACTGATAGCGGGAGATTTTAATGGCCATCATACCAACTGGTCGAACCGAGTAGATGCAAGAGGCAACGAAATCTTTGACTCCAGTTTAGAATATAATTATATTACCCTAAACAAAGGAAACGCTGATACGAGAATAAAGTTGGTAAACGGTGCAGTTCAAAAGTCTTCCCCCGATCTATCTCTTGCCTCCACTGATATAGCCTTGAGATTTCATTGGATGGTCTTAAACGAAAGCCTAGGCAGCGATCACTTGATGATAAAAATTAAAACCGAGGTTCCTAGCTCCATGATTCATAAAAAGAGACGTAATTTTAAAAAAGCTGACTGGGTGAAGTATAGGGAGACGGTACAAAAGGAATTTACAGACTTTACTTTACCAGAGGATCCACAGTCAGCATATGACTATTTTATAAACACCATTAACAAAGCGGCAAATGATTCAATTCCAATTATAAAAACGTGTGAAGATCCCCTTCGTCAACAAAGATTTACTCCGAGACCATATTGGAACCAGGATATATCTAAGGCAGTGGCTGAAAGACGTCGAGCGCTGGCAGTTTTTAGACGGAATCCTACACCAGACAATTTAGATTTATTGCATAATAAAATCAGCGTTGCACAAAGACTTATTCGCCAAGAGCGTGCTAAGTCGTGGCAGAAGTTCTGTGATAGTGTTGATAATACGACATCGTCTAGTGAGATGTGGAACAAGATGAAATGGCTTAAGGGATATAAAACGACAAGGACAACAATAACTCACGATAAAGCCGAGGCTTTGTTGTGTAGTTTGGCACCGGCTTATGTACCACCTGCGACGCCTATTTTTGTTAATGATAACTTACAGCTGTCTTCGCCTATTTCGGTACAGGAACTCCAAAACGCTATCAAGCAGTCAGATACAGCACCAGGTATAGACGACATATCTTACTCAATGATCAAAAACCTGCCCGATATAGCCAAGAGAGTAATGGTAAGCATTTTCAACATTTTTATATCAAGCAGTTTTGTCCCTAATCAATGGAGAAGCGTTAAAATAGTCCCTATACCGAAACCGGGCACAGACGGGCCTGATGTCAGTTATAGGCCGATTTCACTGTTATCTTGTCCATGCAAGATATTTCACACAATCATCACTCGTAGACTAGAATGGTATATGGAGAAAGGAAACTATTTTTCAGACGAAACAGTGGGATTTAGAAGGTCTCGGTCTTGCATGGATAATTTAACACGACTGGTTTCGCGAATTCAGGCTGGGTACACTGACGGACTGGCTACGGTCGGTTGCTTTGTGGACATCAGTAATGCATACAATAATGTCAGCTTGATCAGTCTTTTGAGTACACTGGATCACCTTGGAGTAGGTAGTTTAATTTGTAAATATTTGTGGGAATTTTTGCATTCGCGGCAATTAACTATTGAAATGACAGGTCAAGAATCCTTAGTCCGAATAACAGGAATGGGCCTAGCACAGGGGGATCCTTTGTCCCCTTTGTTATTTAATATAGCTACTATAAATATCTGTAAACAACTAAGAGATGTATTCGTATCGCAATACGCGGATGATTTTGTACTTTATGCCAGTCGTAAAAATGTAGCCGATGCAGCCACTGTAGTTCAGAATGCACTTCACACACTGAATGCCATGGTCAAAGAAATAGGTCTAGAGGTATCATTTAGAAAAACAAAAGTCTGCGTATTTACTAGAGGTCACCCGAGAAACATAAATAAATATAAAGCAGAACTGCAGGTAGACAATAAAAGAATACAACAAGTAGATAGTGTGAAATATTTAGGCATGTGGTTGGATAGGAGCTTGAAATGGGGTCGACATATAAATGAAACTCGCGATAAAACTTTAAATTTTTTAAATGTGTTTAAGGTTCTGGCTGGTTCTAAGTGGGGTGTTCATCCGACGCATCTCAGGCGTCTTTATATATCCATTCTTCGAAGTAGACTTGATTACGGCTGTTTTTTGTACGATGTTAGTGTTAAAAGTCAATTATACAAACTGGATAAAGTACAGAATCAGGCTATGCGGGTGGTGGGAGGACTCATACGAAGCTCTCCTATCCACGTCATGGAAAGTGAACTAAGTCTTCAACCACTGTATATCAGAAGGAAATATCTGGCTGCTAAATTCTACCTCAAAGCTAAATCTTTTCAGAATAACATCACAATAGAAGTGTTAGAGGAACTTCATCGATCATGTCAGAATACTTATTGGCAAGGAAAGAAAAGACCATTACTTGTAGAAACACTTAACAAATTTGGTGATTATCCCATTCATTCTGACTTGAAATTACCAATGTACTCTCTAGAAACTTGGATTAGCAATTATAATTTAACAAATAATATAAATGTCAACGTTGAAGGTGTAGACTCCGCCAAAAGACATATAAAAAGAGCAGACCTATATAAAGTATGTTGTGAGTTCGTAACGAAGAGGTACAGCTCATGCTATAAACTCTTCACAGATGGATCGAAGGAAAGGGGCAGATGTGGGGCAGCTTTCTATGATGCTCAGTTAAATATACAGGTAAAATTTAATATACAGGCCGATGTATCCATTATGCACTGTGAACTTATAGCCATAGCTGAGGCACTGTCATATGTAGAATCCGTAAATTATGATAAGTTTGTTATTTTATCAGATGCGAAAAGTGCCCTTTTACATTTGGCTCGGTTACCCTCGAGTGTTCGAGGGCATCCGATAGCCTACAGCATCCTGAGATTCATCTGCAAACTTCGAGCGTCGAATAGGAATGTAATGATTCAGTGGGTACCCTCTCATGTAGGTATCATGGGCAACGAGGAGGCTGACCGGGCGGCTAGGAGTGCTATAACAGACGGTATTCCGTATTATTGTTCTCCGGTACACAGTGAAATACTCAGTAACGTTAAAATAAGTTGTAACCAGGCATGGAACGAATACTTCGACGAGCGATCTCTTACAAAAGGTATTTGGTATAAAACGATTCAATGTCAGCCTCCTCGGGTCCCATGGTTCGATAAACAAAAATTTAATAGAAGACAGGTAGTATCTATGATCAGGCTTCGCTCCGGACACATTCCGTCTAACAAATTTAAATTTTTAATGGGTATAGTTGAAGGTGTGTAAGGGGCCCCAAACCTACATCTCTCAGGGGCCCAAGCCAACCTCACCTGCTCGTGGTGCACGCTGCTGTCCAACGGACGAGGCTCTGGCGACCCGCCAACCCGCAAACCGGACCAGCGTGGCGGGTTACGGTCCGAACCCCTCAAATGAGATGACAACTATACCACGGCCCCAAGTACCCGGCGGCTGCAGTTGCAAAGCTGACGGAGACGGGCGTCGGCCGAGCACTGGAGCTAGGGGTGCTAAGAATCCCCGGGTGGGGCTCCACCGTCAAACGACCTCGGCTAACGATAGTACGGACAACCGACGTAGGCTATCACTGGTAACCTACAACACGCGCACGCTGAGGACGGACGAAAAGGTCACAGAGCTGGAAAAGGAGGTCAGCGGGATGCGCTGGGATATCATGGGGTTATCTGAAGTCCGAAGAGAGGGAGAGGACACGATAGCCCTGAAATCCGGTAACCTGCTGTACTACCGGGAGGGCGACCAGCAGTCCCAGGGTGGTGTCGGGTTTATCGTCCACAAGTCTCTCGTTAACAACATAGTGACAATTTCGAGTGTGTCGAGCAGGGTTGCGTACCTGATACTCAGAGTATCTAAAAGATATTCGTTGAAGGTTATACAAGTATACGCGCCGACCTCGACGCACCCGGATGAGGAGGTGGAGGCCATGTATGAGGACGTCAGTAGGGCCATACATGCTTCCAAATCGCACTTCACTGTTGTTATGGGAGACTTCAACGCAAAGCTGGGTATGAGAGGCGATAACGAGCTGAGAGTGGGGCAATTTGGATATGGGCAACGGAACCGAAGGGGCCAGAGGCTGGCCGAATTTCTGGAGAAAAAGGGACTCTTCATGATGAACTCCTTCTTCAAGAAGCCGCCTCAGAGAAAATGGACCTGGATGAGTCCCGACGGTTCCACGAGAAATGAGATAGACTTCATTCTGGCCACAAAGAGGCAAATATTCAATGATGTCTCAGTGATCAATAGGGTGAAAACCGGTAGCGATCACCGAATGGTAAGAGGCACATTGAATATTAATGTCCGCCTAGAAAGGTCTCGCCTAATGAAGTCTACGCTCCGACCAACTACAGCCCACATACAAAACCCCGAAGACTTTCAGCTGGAGTTAACAAATCGCTTCGCTTGCCTGGATGATTGCGTTGCAGTGGACGATATAAATAATAGGTTGGTAGAAACTGTCCACGAGGTGGGGAAGAAATTTTTCAGACCCCGCCGCAAAGATAGACCCCAAAAACTATCCGATCATACCCTCAACCTCATGGCTGAAAGACGTTCAATGACGCTGCAGACTTCTGAAGACGCTGAAGCATACAGGCAGCTCAATAGACGGATCAATAGGTCCATGCGACACGATATTCGTTCCTTTAATACCAACCATATTAAAGAAACGATAGAGCGGAACGCGGGCTCCAAAGTGTTCGCCAGGGACCTGTCTATGGGCCAAAGCCAGTTAACGAAGCTGAAGACAGAAGGCGGCAGTGTAGCGTCGACGAAGCCAGAGGTGTTGAGGGAGATCGAAAGGTTCTATGGGCAGTTATATACCTCAGTAGCCAAACCTATTGATAACTTGGCCAAAGACCCGAGAGCCAAGCTGACCCGACACTATACCGAAGATATCCCGGACATCAGCCTGTACGAGATTAGAATGGCCCTAAAACAGCTCAAGAATAACAAGGCACCGGGTGATGACGGAATCACTTCAGAGCTTCTGAAAGCGGGTGGAACACCGGTACTTAAGGTCCTTCAGAAGCTCTTCAATTCCGTATTGCTCGAGGGAATCACGCCAGAGGCATGGAACAGGAGTGTGGTGGTGCTTTTCTTTAAGAAAGGTGATAAAACACTGCTCAAGAATTATAGACCCATCTCGCTTCTGAGCCATGTGTACAAGCTCTTTTCTAGGGTCATCACGAATCGTCTCTCAAGCAGGTTCGATGAATTCCAGCCTCCCGAACAAGCCGGGTTTCGAAAAGGCTTCAGTACCATAGACCACATACACACGCTGCGGCAAGTTATACAGAAAACCGAAGAGTATAATCTGCCACTCTGCTTAGCGTTTGTGGACTATGAGAAGGCCTTTGATTCCGTCGAGACATGGGCAGTACTACAGTCCCTCCAGCGATCCCGAATTGACCATCGGTATGTCGAGGTGCTCAGGAGTGTGTACAACAACGCCACTATGTCAGTCCGAGTACAAGACCAGTGTACGGAGGCGATTCCATTGCAGAGAGGTGTGAGACAAGGAGATGTAATATCTCCGAAGCTCTTCACCAACACAATGGAAGACGCCTTCAAGCTCTTGGAATGGCAAGGACTTGGCATCAACATAAATGGCGAGTACATCACGCACCTTCGGTTTGCTGACGATATCGTGGTCATGGCGGAGACGCTGGAGGATCTCGGTATAATGCTGGATGATCTCAACCGAATATCCCAACAGGTAGGCCTTAAGATGAACATGGACAAGACGAAGATCATGTCGAATGTCCATGTAGCACCCACCCCAGTATTGGTTGGGAACTCGGTCCTCGAAGTTGTCGACGAATACGTCTATCTGGGTCAGACGATCCAATTAGGCAGGTCCAACTTCGAGAAAGAGATCAATCGACGGATTCAACTCGGATGGGCAGCGTTCGGGAAACTGCGAAGTGTCTTCTCGTCCAAGATACCTCAGTGCTTGAAGACAAAAGTCTTCAACCAGTGCGTATTACCGGTGATGACCTACGGAGCCGAGACGTGGTCTCTAACTATGGGCCTCTTAAGGAAGCTCAGAGTCACTCAGCGAGCTATGGAAAGGGCTATGCTCGGGATCTCTCTACGTGATCGAATCAGAAATGATGAGATTCGTAGACGAACTAATGTCACCGACATAGCAAACAGGGTTAGCAAACTGAAGTGGCAGTGGGCAGGGCACATAGCTCGAAGAACCGATGGCCGTTGGGGCAGAAAGGTTCTCGAGTGGAGACCACGTACCGGCAAGCGCAGCGTAGGACGGCCACCCGCAAGGTGGTCGGACGACCTGGTCAGGGTTGCGGGGACTCGCTGGATGCGGGTCGCTTCTATCCGGCCCATGTGGAAGTCAATTGAGGAGGCCTGTGTCCAGCAGTGGACGTCCTATGGCTGAAATGATGATGATGATGATAGTTGATTCACCTAATTGCCCTGAGTGTGGAACAGTGGAGGATGTCCAACACGTGCTGATGGAATGTCTCCGTAACGAGGCTCAACGATATGATTTGTCAAATTTAATGTCGTTTGATGTGGGTAGTTGTAACAGCATCCTGGCATCGCCGTTATCGGAAGAGGCCAGGATGTTGTTAAAACTGTACTCTAAATTAATGTAGTGAAAAGTGTTTAATATTAAAGTGTGTGATCTCAACGGGGGTGACATAGTCACTGTGTGACAAAACCCCTTTCTAATTAATAAAGATAATAAAAAAAAATAAAGGTATAGATAACATCAATGATCTCTTCTTTTGCCTCGCCACTTCCCGGTTAGACGGGGTCGGCTTTCTTAACCATGACGCGCCATTTGCTGCGGTTGTGAACGTCATTTTCCTGAAGATCCATGCGTTTCATGTCCTTCTGGACAGTCGTTAGCCATGTAGCTATGGGTCTACCTCTTCCCCGTTTGCCTGTTGCGATTGAAAGGCACTTTTTCACAACATAATCTTCCGGTCTTCTCATTACATGGCCGTACCACCTTAACTATTCTCCTGCAGTTTATCTGCTATTGGGGCCACTTTCAGACTACCGCGAACAAATTCATTTCGGACTTGATCCTTCAGCGTGACACCTCCTGCCCAGCGCAACATCCGCATTTCGGCGACGTGGAGTTTCTGTATGTGTATATTCTTTGCGGCCCATGTTTCACTGCCGTAGAGCATTGCCGGTCTAATTGCTGTTCTATACACTTTGCCTTTAGTTCTTACAGGCATCTTTGCATCGCACATAACTCCTGTAAGCTGGCGCCATTTGCTCTTTCCTGCGTTAACCCTGTTTAACATCCATGACCCAAGCGCAAATATTCGAGTTCATCACCCAAATATTTGCCCTGGCCGGGATTCGAACCCAGGACCGCCGGCTCAGGAGGCAAGTGCTTACAAACTGAGCCAACCGCGTCGTAAAATACTCAGATATGATTGAATTTTCGCCGCTACTAGGTATATGTTCTATGCTAACGTTATGAACCTATAATGGTAACGTTAAGAATCTGCGTGCCTTTATATCGCTTAACTTTTATCTACTAAATAGCTAAACTTCCCCTAACAAAAACCCGTTTACGAACGATCTACTATAACGTAGTAGATATATATAATCCTGTTCATGTCTAGACACGCCAATCCGCGCTATCGCTACAACGTAATCCCCTCAACATCCCTCATAACCTTTACCACAGATAAAACAGTCTATTCACTTAAAAAGTTGAACCGAAGCAATCTTGGCAGATGGAAATATTGTCAGGGTTCGTGAACTTTATCTTTTAGCGGTGAGAAATGTTGCCAGGTGTACCCGCGGAATTTAAGTATTTTTTATAGCTGTGCTGGAAGAGAGACCGTTTTACGTTATTTTTATTTAAACCATATGCAGATATCGACATATTGCGACTGATAGGTAGGGATTTCCTGGGATAAACTAGCTTATCGATATTTTACACATATACTAAGTGCTCTATATTTTGATTGTAAAACTATCATCATCATATTAGTTGTACTATTATCTATTCTGTGATATTAGTCTATAGACGTCAACTGCTGGACAAAGGCTCCCCCAAAATTCTCCACAATTATTGGTCGAGTCTCCCGCGATTCTAACCAGGTCGTCGGTCCAACTTGTTGGAGGCCTTCCACGCCGCGTCTTCCGGTACGCGGTCGCCACTCAAGAATCTTTCTGCCCAAAGGCCATCGGTCCTACGAGCAATGTGCCCCGCCCATTGGCAAAAAAAAACTAAAACTATAGGTAATTTTATTGGAATTATGAATATAACTGTAAATAAGTTCAAATTTATTTTAAAAGGATCCTTAAAACTTCTGTCATCATCGTTTTTTTCTACATACATGAGTATTACATACTCAGATTAATGAATTAAATATAGATGTAGGGTCGATGACGACACACCCTAACACCCTAAAATGTCATGAGATAGCAATACAGTCGTACGTTTCTACTAAGTTACAAAGCCTTGAGATTCATTCCTCTGAGGTATATATACAAAACATTTACGTAGGTAATTTTCAAAACATTTAAGTTGGCCAAAGGTTGTCTGGAAGAGATCGCTCTTTACCGATAAGACCGCCTATTGTCTACAATTGATTAATTTAAGATTTCTCATGTAATATTTTTCTTGTTGGTGTGCAATAAAGTATAGTTGTATTGTAATTTACATTGAAACTTATTAAAAAAAGCAAACAAGAATCTAATTTAATTTTTCTATTACAAAAAATTATATCACAAGACGACGATAAATTTACAATTTTTCATTAACAGCGTCTCTTTATTACACCACACGGACCCAAATCCAAAATTTTAAGAATCTCCGACCCAGGTATCTGGTTATAAGAGGTACGGGATGAAAAGTATCCTATGTCCTTTCCCGGGTCTCAAACTATCTCCATCTCAAACTATCTCCACCAAATTTCATCTAAATGGGTTCAGCGGTTTAAGCGTGAAGAGGTAACAGACAGACAGACACACTTTCGCATTTATAATATTAGTATGGATTTACCCATGAGCGCCCATCTCTAGTGGTAACTAATCAGTGACGTAGAAAGGCTCACTACCCGGAGTGCCATACCATATTTCCTTATACCATGGTTTCCACTATTTTTCAAAATCTTTCTTAATTACAGATACAGACATCCATATAAGGCGGGGTCGTCCACGCTTTCTCGGTCCAGTTTTACAATCGAGCAATCGGACGAAAAGGAATCTTTTTTAAGTTTCCTTATCCGTTCAAAAATGCTGATTGTTTTAGACATTTTTCTCTATGATCTAACATGTTTCTTAACCTTTAACTGACGACCTATACGTCTCACAGACGTCATTACTTTTATTTTGAAGTTATTATTTTAACTACGCCACTCGCGGTGCTGCTCCTCCCGCTACCTTCCCCGTTCCGCGTCTGCTCGCCACAGGCAACGCCGCGAGCCCGGCCAGTGCGTATGTGACCGTAGCGGAGCAATCGGCGACTGAGAGACGTAAGTACGGCGTTAATGTACAAAAAATATGCACGTCTGTTAATCGTCACCTCGGTGTTTTAGTGTTCAAACTCATACTGTCCTATAGACGTGACGTCGGTTTTAAAGGTATATTTTTCTTTGCAGAATGCCTAGAATAAAGCAAAGCATTTCTAGGAAATTAAAAGTAGCTCCAGTACCTCCCAGGTATCCAAAACGAGTAAGGCCTTTAATAGATCAAGAGATATATTGATGTCGAAACCGGCAAACCAGTCATGATTATTGACTACAATAATACCAAAGGAGGTGTTGATGAAGTGGACAAGAAATGCTCTACGTGTATCTATTCATGCTCTCGAAGGACACGACGTAGTCCTTTGGTATTATTTTATAAATTGCTAGATGTGAGCCTCGTTATTGTTTAAAATTTTGTATAATACATTTTCCGATCAAAATAAGTAGGATAGAACCCGCGGTCAGTTCCTTCTCGCACTTGCACGAGTATTGGTCCTACCCGTAATGAAATTACGGGTTTATAATGACAGACTGCCCCGTGAGTTACGACTAACTATGGAGCGAGTCATTGGTTCCGCCGATATGCCCGAAATCCAACCGCAATCGCCATAAATACGGAATCAGGGGTCGCAATACCTGTGCTATCAGTCCGAGCCGCCTAAAAAGACGTTACGCAGTACTCTTGTTGCAAATGCAACAAACCTATGTGCCTTACGTGCTGCCTTCAGATATGCATTGACTGCAAATTGGGCCATTAAATGTGCCATGTCTGACTAGTGTCATTTTTTTATGTTTCAATTTAGAAGTGATTTTATTTTTTCAATTTGTTAATTAGTTCCAGAAGTATGAACATTTTATGTTTAATTGTTATATTTTCGCTAATTATAAAAAATATGGAGATCGATTAATGTTCCTAAAATTTAGTACTAAGATTTTGTGATCTTTAATAAATGCTGTTAATTTTCATAATAAAGCTGGTATTATTTTTATTATCATTTAAATAATTACCCTTAACAAGTGTTTATGCAATAAGCAAACTAAAAAAAAACTAGCATGTTAATTGTATTATTAATAATGAAGTTTAAAATTTACGTCTATCAGACAGCACATCGGTGTAAGTGCTAAATACGTAAAAACCAGGTCGTCAGTCAAAGGTTAACATTATTATGAATATAACTACTTAGAACAGGGCTATTGTGATTTATTGGAATATATTTCAAATCTACAGCTTAAATTTTTCATTGATAATTTTTGTTGCAAAAACTACTCGAAATTGACAAAATTCACGCACGAAACTGTTTTTTTTTTTTCAACTTATTTTGACAGCACGCAATAAAAACATGAATTAGCTATGTAATTATCTAGAACTAAGGAAAAAGTATTATTCACTTCAAAAATTTGGTTGAAATTATCAATATATTTGTCATAATAGGAAAAATACATTTTAAAAGGAATAAGGCCTCTTAATGATTCTTCTAGAGCTTAACTATTTCCGCGGAAGATTCCGGGAACTGTGAAGTTTGCGGTAGATTGTCAAGTGGACAAACAACCACAGGCGGAGTTTGCCAGCTACCATTAACGACCTAAATCAGAAGTTCGCGGGAATATAAGTAAGCAGTGAGATTTTTCATGCCGGGTATAATAGATGCCGAGAATAGGAGTAAGTTTTATAAAACTTAGGGTACGTCTCCACTGAAGCGACGCGGAGACACCTAGCAACCCTATATTTAATTATTGTATTAAGTCGTTTAGTCCATTTTCGTAATTTCATTTTCACAATTGGCTACCAAAGAAGAATTATTTTTCACTGTTTCGTAATTGATTGTTAAACCAGAATTTATTTTCTGGATTCGTAATTGACTTTCGTAATCAACTACGAAATAAGATTTTTTTTCTGTGTTCGTAATTGTTAGTTACGAAAGAGGAATTATTTTTCTCTGTTTAGTAATTAATTATTAAACCAGAATTCATTTTCCGGATTCGTAATCGACTTTCGTAATCAACTACGAAATAAGAAAAAATTGTGTTCATAAGTAATTGACTACGAACGAGAAATGATATTTTATTGTTTCGTAATTGAGTATTAAATTAAACAATAAGTTGTAGTTGATAATCATCGACATCACCATCTCGCATGAGAACCTCGTGAAAGCAGGATGGGCAAATTCAGGAAATACCTCTTGATTTGGCTCACGAAGTGACCCACCACGTGGGATGTTGATTCGCCAATCATTGTTCCGATAGTCCTTTCGGTAAACGGCATATAGCAACAGAGTCGAGACAAACATCCTTCAAAAACTGGTTAAAGCGGTGTGATGGTTTCTCTCGACCAGCATGTGATAGAGATTTAAAAATGCGCAGTGCAGGTCAGGCCAGGAAGCATACTTACTGGCCCGCTCACATCTGCATAGGAACTGTAAACTGACTGAAGTAACCTAATTTTTCATAATGGGTTTATAAATTTTGTACTTATGTATATTTTACTTTGTGACAAACCTACCTAAGATAATAAATAAGTGAAGATTCTATAACTGTACTCATAACGTCTTTTTGAGTACATTTTCCCTGACTAAAACATTATTCTGCGCAAGAGGCAAACTTAACTTTATCGTTGCAAAACTGTCGTCTCCATACATCGATATAGGTAGGGTTTTTCGAGATAAAAGGTAGCCTATTTCTTAATCCAGAATGTCAGCTACTTTCATACCAAAATTTATCAAAATTAGTCCAGCCGTTTGCGTGAAGATGTAACAGACATACACATAAACACACTCACTCACTCACTTCCACTGTTACTTATTTTAGAATCACACTTAGATTATAACGATAAAAGTTTAAGTAACAGTGAAAGGGAGCACCACAACAGTTGGTTAAAACTGCGTAATTTCAAATCTCAAATTAATTTATTTTGCTCTTTTAAAAATTACGTAGCACTTATTTTTTTTTAGCAGTATGTATGTACGTCGACTACAAATTCTTGTTTAACAATTAATTACGAACAAAGAAAAAGGAAAATTGGTTTGGTAATCAACTTTGAAAGAAGAAATATAATCGATTACTAAAACAGAAAATAAATTCTTGTTTAACAATCAATTACGAAACAGTGAAAAATAATTCTTCTTTGGTAGCCAATTGTGAAACTGAAATTACGAATATGGACTAAACGCCTTATTCCGTTTCAATTTTTTTTTCATATTATGGCAATTATATTGATAATTTTCAAACTAAACTTTTTGAAGTGAATAATACTTTTCCCTGAATAGATAGTAACATAGCTATTTCATGGTTTCGTTGCGTGCAGTCGAAAATAAGTTTTCTGCGTTAACTTTGACAATTTCGAGAAGTTTTTGAAACAAAAATTATGAATAAAAAATTCAAACTGTTTCAAAAATGTGCCAATAGGTCTGTTCTAAGTATGTAGTAACATTGATAATATCAACAAACTTATTTGCAGTTCATAAGCCGCGACCTATGTCTATGTCGATGTATGAGGACAACAGTTTTGCAACGACAAAATTAAGTTTGTCTCTTAGTACAGTTGATTTTTCTGTTATAGCGATATTCAGTGTTTTCATCGTTTATACGGAACCCTCGGTGCGCGAGTCGACTCGTACTTAGTCAGCGTTCTGTTTACCTACGCAAAAATACCTTAATAGGAAGTTTTCACATGTCAAATAAATGTCAAGCCGCTACAAAGCCAAGACACTCCTCGTTTACCAACAAGCTGTGATTGACGTGGAATGTGATTCTAGCTTCAACTTTATTTACGGATTTGGAGGTATTTCGTCGGTTTAGGGGCAAAACGAAATTCTGTGTTTCGGCGACGTATAAAGTTGCGCCGACGTACCACGTGCTGCATTTGTATTGCTGTCAGGATTTCAGTTTTGATATTAAAATACAGTCCTGACCTTGCGTTTTAAAAGTCATCATCACAGCCCAGAACCCCGTAGCAAAACCTCCCGGCTTTACAAAATTCAAAGAATTCAAAATCCAAAATATTTTATTTCATAAAATACATTTCATTATAATCTATGGGATGGAGCCACCAGTAAGCATATAATTGCCCATGTTGCGCGGCACCGCTCTTCTTTAGATAACTTGAAATAAACTTATAACTATTAAATACTATTCTAGTTAATTTTAGTTTCAATAAAGTGCAGCCTAATTATTATTAAGAACAGAAATGATGAGCAAATCAACATACAAGCATAGTGGGCTGTATGCCCTTGTGGATGTGTGTGTGAGAGAAAAGAAAAGTAGAAAAAGTGAAAGGAAAAGCTTCACTCTGCCCCGAAAACAGCAGTGCTAGTTCAACAGGCTCAGAACTGGGAGTGGGCGATCTCGAGACTTCCTCTACAGGTGTGGCTGGAAAGACTCGCTAGCGTGCGAATCTGGAGCCGCAGTGCAAGACATTGGGCACATCATCCGAAACTGTCCACTCATCAAGTATAACGGCAACCCTGCAGACTTGTTTATGTTTACCTGCGGAAACGACGCAATCCATTGGATAAAAGATCGTACTTAAATCAACTTCTAATTGTACCTATGTATATGAACGACTTTACATTAATGCCATACGAATAAATAATTAAATCAGCCTCAAAGACGTTGTGTTACGTGTTCGCCATTCTTAGAACGGCCGCCGGTTTTACGAGCAATGTATCCTACCTATTGCCACAAGTTTTGCAACTTTTCACACTATGTCTTTGGTTCTCTACTCCTGCTTTAGGCTCTCTGGGTGACTTTGTACCTTTGAGGCCCATTGTAAGTTCAATATCGTAATACTCCACCCAATGTGAAAATTAGCAATGTCGCCAATAATAACACACAACCGTTTCTGTACGTGTGGAACATAGAGGCACCCGTGCATGCACGACCCCCTACTATAAATTCCTAATGCCTCTGAAAACGGAATAATACCCGTACAGAGTTCGCTTGGTTTATTTAATTATGGGCTATGTATATGTAAGCGTGTATAATAACGGCCTTTATGCCTAAATAATGAAGTTAACCCGCTTAATGAACATCATCATTGTCCACAAAGAGACGTATTTTATTTATAAACTCCGGTCAGTTACGTCCTTTCAAAAGTAACATAATGTAGGAGTTTTCATACAATTTACTATAACAATGGCCATAGAAACTAAGCCAGTGAAATAGAAAGTGCCTCAAAAGATTAAGTAAAACTAGATAAGCGAAATGACCAATTGACCCGAATTACGTTTAAATTAGCAATGTATCAAGTTTTGTTAATAGGGTTAGGAGTTGTTTTGGCCTTCGAAAGGGTTAATCCTTTTGCGTTCCCTGGAGATGAATGCCTATTTAACAACGTAGATTAAATTAGCATAAGTTTAGTATTAACGCATACAATTCAAAACAACAATTGTTTATCTATACCAAAAAAAATACAATTGAAACCTTAATTTAGAAATGGTAGACAATAGGCAGTCCATAATGTATCGACATTGATACTAAACTTATTACCATAAATTAACCCATGATTTTGCCAGGTTATGGTGAATCAAGGTTACTTACTACGGAATTGTATTGTTTAAAACATTGTTTCAAACAATTCATAAATTGTTTGATCTGGTCACCACATGCCAGGCATAGACCGCTGGACAATAGGTGTAATTTGTTATTTAGATTTTCGTTGAAATAACCCTGTTTTAACGGCGCATCTCTAGCACAGCTTATTTCGTAGGAAATAAAAATAGAACCGGTATTTAATACAAATTAAGCCACTTTGATTACAGGTGCTGTCATGTCAGCTACTGCGTTAAAGTGAAAATCAGCGGGCTATAAAATTCAGGGAATTTATTCAACTTCAAAGCATTTTTTATAAAACGATTTTAAACCCGCAAAGCGTTGCCACCAGCACTATCGTGTCGGACGACGAATGTAAATTCTCCCCCGATTTTCCGACTATTCAATTTAAAATACAGAGGATTTCGGTTATTGCGACGGTGGATGGACCACTATAAAATATATTGTTATATCTGAAAATCATTACAAGCAAAGGTAATTCGTTGAGATTTTAAAATGAGACGAGTATGTAATCTTGTTTATATATTTTTGCCATGTGCTTCATGCGTGCTGGCCACGTTAGCCGCTGGACCCGCACAGGTGGGCTTACAAGTGGGTGCCGCAAGATGGGCGGCGACGTCAAGGCAGACCGAGACGGAGATGGCGGAACGATTTAGATGCATTCCTAGTCAACTGGCCGGAAGCAACGGTCAATAGGGTGTTGTGGAGATCTAAGCGAGACGCGTTTGCTCAGCAGTGGGGCCAGTGAAACACTCGAACAGGCAGAAAAAAGTGCTTCTATTTGAAGTACAACTATTAAAATTTAGTACGCAAAATTCAAGGAGGCGAGGCATATTGCTTAAGTAACTGTTTATTGAATGAACGAGCGAAGTGTCTCCGTGCATAATACAACTTCCACGTGTAGACCTCCCCACGTAGCCACGTGTAGCCTAGTTAATTGAGTTTACATATATACTCATAAACTAACAAAGGAAAGTGCTTAGTTAACAAATAGCACGTTTCATTTTATCAGACTCGCTCGCTGGAGATACCGTACGTGACTGTACAAACGATTTCAAGTAGCTAAACCCAACAATATTTTTTCGCTTATCTGAGTATCCTCCCAGCAATATGTGCGGTATTCGCAAGATACTCAGAACGCCCATGGACCGCGTTGAGAACGAACGAATCGCTCTTGCGAAAACTAAACATTACCAAGCGACTCTCAACAATTCTGTCAGGAAAGGATAATTATTCAAGTTTTTCGGGCACATTATACGTTCTATATAACCGGTACAGTCGAGTTCATTTACATCTACACACTTACGAGAACAAAAATATCTGAACACGACCCTATTGTCTGGAGCATAAAATCGTGTTCAGATATTTTTGTTCTCGTAAGTGTGTAGATGTAAATGAACTCGACGTACAATCTCGAAAGGAATGTCATACTGGGCCAAATCGAAGGCAACCGTTCCAGAGGTCGAATCCCGACAAGATGGGCAGACACCATGAAATGTGCTTGTCGTTCTATGCAAAGGGCAGCCCATTTCACCCTTGACCGCGTCAAGTGGGGGGTCATTAAATACTATTGGTTAAGATCCTTAGCCATGAGGGAACGACTAAGAACAGATGAGTATCCTACTGCATGGGCTAAGGAATCTTTCCTTAGTTTCACTAACTCCGATCAAACGCTTCTTCCGGCTGCCGACCATAAACGTGTCTAGATCGTCACGCTATCTCCGCCTTCACTACCTTGTAGCACCCAATCAATGGCAAAGCAAGCCAAATTTCAGGCGTGACCAACAACTCTTATCTAAAAATAAATATTGCAAAAACAAATGATATTTTTAGATATTAACTGAGAAAAGATTTTCCAATACTAAAATCTACCCCTACAGAGTTGAATGTTTGTATGAAAACTTGGCTATTTATTCGTTTTAGTCGATAGCGGGCGATCAGGTTTCTTCAGTTTGCAGGATCAGCCACGTATGAAAACTGAGAACTAAGGAACAACACTGAAACTACTGAAACCTAATAAAGACGTTACTGGCTCCTTTATTTATATTTACCGACAAGGTTTCGTGGTCATACTAGGAAATAAAGGTTCAATTATTTATTGCAACCATGGTATTACAGATATTACTATAATAATTACAGGTATAGACACTATGGACTAGCAGCATATTTTGCCGTGACTTCGCTTGTCGCGCAAATCAGCATCATTTCTTCTGCTCGTACGGTATTGAAAGGAAAGTGACAGGTAGTATTTGTCGCGCGACAAAGAGTTGCGCGTCACAGTTATGCTAGACGTGCTTGTTAGGGTATAGTATAGCTTATTTATAGCATGATATGGGTTGAACCGGGGATAGTGGCGCTAAAACGGTTTTCATATGGCAATAATGTACGTTGTACATACGTCATATATATGACATAAAATAAAGTAAAAATCGTGTATTTCGAGTAACAAAGGTGAATCATATTATTTGTTATATTATAGGTATGCATTAAAATATAAAATGCCATTAGCGATATGTCATCGACTACATTGAAAACATTGTTTACGGGAATGCTACTCAATCCTTCGTTCTTCTTCTGAAATCAATACTGAAAAGTATTGAAGAAAAAAGACTCATCACTGTGGATAGTTTTGGCTTTATTATGCGATAATTAGTTGAATATTGCGAAATATTTAGACCTGTTTCCTCTTAGATCAGTGAAATTCACTGACTTTCAACGCCAGTACCCAAAAATTTGTCGTTGCCAGTAATAATACATTACATACCTAGGGCGGTGGTTTCGCGAATGCCCCAGATCGCAGGCGCCATAAATATGCTATCTGGGGCTTAACGAATTACCACCCATGGTTGTCTAAAGTTTTACGTCTGGCCTTGGCCAGAAAGTGAGGCCTAGCGAGCTTACGGCACAGATTAATATACATAATAGTTCTTACGGCCTAGGGACGTAAAATAAATTAGTACCGCTAAAAATGCGCTATTTAGCCTGGGCTAAAAACCATCTTGTTGGACTTTAAAAGCGAACATAACTTCCTTTTCGATTAATTTTGTATTAAAACTTCATACTTGCAAGCAGACTTGCAACGCTCACGTATAACCTCCTTAGTAGTTTTATGAGTTTAGAGCGCACAAAGTGTTCTTAAATGCCTGAGGGAGCGCCTGGTGCGAGAACTACATGCCTTGTAGGTATCTTTTCTTCATTCTGTAGATACACCCAGGCCAAAAGTATGGAAACAAAGTTTATTCCTTGAATATTTAAAGTTTCCAATAATTATTCCTTGTGTAAATGTTAGTAACCGTTAGTCCACCCCCAAAAGATAAAAAAGTAGAACATCCACTATGAAAACATCTGCATATTGGTCTGTCATACATTGGCCAAGGCGAGACTTTGTCCAATAGACTTGTCCTTTGCGAACACTTTGGAGCCTTTGTTCTGCTCAATGGTCTCTTTAACACGGTTCGTATTAAAGAGCCGCAGATCATGTCGCAAGGACTTCGATATACGTCTATTAAGCTGCCTATATGACCTCGCGTCATCGGGAGACTGCAACTGTAGCGAGCGTCGTTCAGCCATGAGGTTTAAGGTTCGATCAGACAATTTCTGAGGTCTATCTTTACGGCGGGGTCTGAAAAACTTAGACCCTACCGTGTGGACAGTTTCCACTAGCCCGTCGTTGATCTCGTCCACTGAGACAAAGTTCTCCAGACAAGCGAAGCGGTTGGAGAGCTCGAGTTGAAAGCTCTCGGGGTTTTGAATATGGGCCCGAGTAGGTCGGAGCGTAGACTTCATCAGACTGGACCTTTCCAGTTTAACATTGATATTCAGTGTGCCTCTTACGATTCGATGATCACTGCCGGTCTTTACCCTATTGATCACAGACACATCACTGAAAATCCGTTTCTTGTCGGTCATGATGAAGTCAATCTCGTTTCTCGTGGAACCATCGGGACTTATCCAGGTCCATTTCCTGTGAGGCGGCTTCTGGAAGAAAGAGTTCATCATGAAGAGTTCCTCTTTCTCCAGAAAGTCGGCCAGCCTCTGTCCCCTAGGGTTCCGTTGCCCGTATCCAAATTGCCCCACTCTCAACTCATCACCGCTGTTCTTGCCCAACTTTGCATTGAAGTCCCCCATAACAACAGTGAAGTAGGTTTTGGAAGTATGTATGGCCCTACTTACGTCCTCATACATAACCTCTACTTCCTCATCAGAATGTGACGAGGTCGGTGCGTATACCTGAATGACCTTCAACGAATATCTTTTGGATATTCTGAGTATTAGGTATACCACCCTGCTCGACACAATGTCGATGGTAGTTATGTTGTTAACGAGGGACTTGTGAACGAGAAACCCGACACCGCCTTGGGACTGTTGGGCGCCCTCCCGGTAGTAGAGCAGGTTACCAGACTTCAGGGTTACGGTGTCCTCCCCCTCTCTACGGACTTCGCATAATCCTACGATGGGGTGCGTCCCATGAGATATAACTACATAATATATAATTTCATATTAATAACGTTCACAAGATGTAATAAACTTTTGCTATAACATCAAAATCTATATTTTTATTAGGAATAACGGCCAATTAGCATAATACTCATGTTGTAGAATAATTTTTTATATAACACTCAAATACTCTAAATTCAGTTAATATAACATACATAACGTATATCGATCATAGTATATACTTTCTATTAGTATAATGATTAGAAAATATAATAGCGTATGATATATTAAATAGGTTATAACAGCTACCCCTATGCCCCTAAAATGGAACATAGGTCAAAAACAGAAAACTGTAGGTTAGGTTAGGTTTGTTTTATGACCATGGATAGCGGAGCGTCAAAATGCTTGCTTGCATGGAGGTATATTAAAATTTAACAGCGAACTATTACATAAGTATGTACACAATTGATAATGGCAGATGAAATTCTGGCAAATACGAGTATACCGTTTGGAAGAACTGCGACAAAATGGAATATGGGTCAAAAACCGAAAACTGTAGGTTAGGTTAGGTTTGTTTTATGACCATGGATAGCGCAGCGAGCGATGCGAGCGTAGCGTCAAAATTCTTTCTTGCATGGAGGTACATATATTAAAATGTTACAGCGAACTATTGCATAAGTATGTACACAATTGATGTGCAGGCGGTTATTCTATATGAGCATTATGCATTTTGGTGTTAGATGTATTGAGTAATATACATTATAAATCTGAGATATTTTGAACGTTATACGTTATGATCGTTATATACAATGATATTATACGTAAATAACGTTATACTTAACAAAAATAGATATTTTGATGTTATATCTAACGTTCGTTATACACCTTGAACGGTATACAAAACAAGCTTATACAATATGAGCGTATATAATATGAATATTATAGTATAAGTTCTTATATCTTATATTACTTACCCCCTACAATGTCCCAGTGTAACCTGCTCAGTTCCTCTTCCAACTCGCAAATCTTTTCGTCAGTCCTCATTGTGCGTATGTTGTGTGTTACCAGGGCCAGTCGTCGTGGGGATGGGTAGCCGGATTTCGTCCGGGGATTCTTAGCACCCCCTGCTCCGCCATTACCTTGGCCGCTACCCGCGCCAGGGATAGCGGAGCTGCCGGAGACTGGGGGCCTGGTATTTGTGTTACTGTTCATAGAGGGGGTTTGCCATACGCGCCACGCTTGGCAGGCGGGTTGGCGCGCGCAGTTTTTTTTTTTTTTTTTAAGGTCTCTGGAAGACGCTGCTGCCCATCTCCCGGTATATTATTATTCCCTTAGCAGGCTTCTACTGCAACCACGGGACGATATGGTGGGGGACAATTCTAAGGCCGGTCACCCCACGGCGAGTCTATCACGTCACGGCGAGGCAAGTCTATTGGACAAAGCCAGCTGACCAAGCTGAAACGGGAAGATGGCAGCATAGCGTCGACCAAAGCAGAGGTTCTAGGCGAGATCGAGAGGTTCTATGGTCAGTTATACACTTCAGTCGCTAAGCCCGTTGACAGCTTGGTAGGCGATCCAAGAGCCAAGCTGTCCCGACATTATACCGAAGACATCCCGGACATCAGTCTGTACGAGATTAGGATGGCCCTGAAGCACCTTAAGAACAACAAGGCGCCGGGCGAAGACGGAATCACCTCAGAGCTTCTGAGAGCGGGTGGAACACCGGTACTTAAGGTCCTCCAGAAGCTCTTTAATTCCGTCTTGTCCGAGGGCAAAACGCCTGAAGCATGGAATAGAGGCGAGGCGGTACTGTTCTTCAAAAAAGGTGATAACAGCCTATTGAAGAACTACAGGCCCATCACGCTTCTAAGCCATGTCTATAAGTTGTTTTCAAGGGTCATCACGAACTGTCTCGAACATAGACTTGATGACTTCCAGCCTCCCGAACAAGCCGGTTTCCGAAGAAGCTATAGTACCATAGACCACATACATACGTTGTGGCAAGTTATACAGAAGACTGAAGAGTATAACTTGCCATTATGCTTAGCGTTTGTGGACTATGAGAAAGCCTTCGATTCGGTGGAAACATGGGCGGTGCTCGAGTCACTTCAGGGATGCCATATTGACTATCGGTACATTGAAGTGTTGAAGTGTTTGTATAGTAACGCCACCATGTCGGTCCGAGTTCAGGAGCAGAGCACAAAGGCCATTCCATTGAGAAGAGGCGTAAGACAGGGGGACGTTGTGTCCCCGAAACTGTTTACGGCCGTTATGGAAGACGCCTTCAAGCTCCTGGAATGGCAAGGACTTGGCATCAACATCAATGGCGAATACATCACTCACCTTCGGTTTGCCGACGACATCGTAGTCATGGCAAAGTCGATGGAGGAACTCAGCATGATGCTCGATGACCTCAATCGAGTTTCTCAACGGGTGGGCTTAAAAATGAACATGGACAAGACGAAACTCATGTCAAATGCCAAGGTTGTGCCCATCCCAGTCTCTGTTGAAAACTCGGTACTCGAAGTTGTTGACTCATACATCTACCTAGGACAAGTGGTCCAATTAGGTAGGTCCAACTTCGAGAAAGAGGTCAACCGCCGAATCCAACTCGGCTGGGCAGCGTTCGGGAAACTACGCAATGTCTTTTCGTCCGACATACCTCAGTGCCTCAAGACGAAAGTCTTCAACCAATGTGTGTTACCAGTGATGACTTACGGCACCGAAACGTGGTCTTTCACTATCGGCCTCATCTCAAAACTCAAAGTCGCTCAACGAGCAATGGAGAGGGCTATGCTCGGGGTGTCTCTACGTGATCGAATCAGAAATGAGGAAATCCGTAGACGAACTAAAGTGACCGATATAGCTCACCGGATTAGCAAGTTGAAGTGGCAATGGGCAGGCCACATAGCACGCAGAGCAGATGGCCGATGGGGCCGAAAAGTGCTCGAGTGGAGACCTCGGACCAGCAAGCGCAGCGTAGGACGTCCACCTACAAGATGGACAGATGACCTTATAAAGGTCGCCGGAAGGCGCTGGATGCAGGTCACTTCCAACCGGTATATATGGAAGTCCAAAGGGGAGGCCTATGTTCAGCAGTGGACGTCCTATGGCTGAGATGATGATGATGATGATGACATTGGCCAAACGAAACGTAGTATAACTACACGGGTTAAGGAGCATGTAACTAGCCGATGTCAAGCACCGTCGTTGCAACAGGTCTGTGGTCTGCGAGCATGTCATGGACAAACCAAACCATTCAATTAAGTTTGACAACACTTCAATCCTTGCCAGAGAGAAACGACGTTTTCCCAGAATGTTGCGCGAGGCTATTGAAATCAAAAAATATCCCAATTTCAATAGAGAAGATGGTTTGTCATTACCACCGGCTTGGGATCCTGTTGTACATCTTATCAAGGATCAAGCAAGACACAAGACTGGAAACCTTGGGCCTCGAACGGTGTAAAACAAATTAGTGTTATAAGTAGTATATGTAGAGTTTTTGTTTAAAAGTATTTCATAGTAATAAATAAGGCAATCTGGGAGTTTTCTTTGGCGGTTCTTTCTCCTCAGTAAGCCTTTTGTGAACCGCTGGTAGATATTTTAAATAAAATAATAAATGCCCTTCTGGCACATGTGTAACTGTCTTTACACATTAGGCCCATCTGGCATGTATGAACACCTTTATTTTAAATTAATGTTTACAAAATGGGTAGTTTGCACAAATGTAACTTTGACAGAGAAAAATTGTGTTTTTCTCAGTCAACCTTTGACAACGGTATCTGTAAAGGTACTGAAACGTCAGAAAGGCTCAAATAATTAATATACGCGATATAATCCGTTTAAAGTGTTTTATTTAAATCTGCATATTGTAAAAATATATATAGTTATACTTACCTAACACAACATGGGACAAAGTGCATGTCGTCGTTTTTTTATTGCCTTTCTACAAAATGTTGCACTGGCAATTTTCATAAGCAGAATATGCGTTATTGACTTTTAAAATGTTCGTAATCATTTTTATATTGTGATTTTGTAATGTATTCCGTAAGGAAATCACAGGTTTGTATAGTGATATAAGCTTGTTTCCATACTTTTGGCCTGGGGTGTATATAACTGAAATATTGTCAGTTACGTTAATTTCAAATACATTTCAATAAAAATACTCTTTATTGCACACCTCAATCATTATGGAAATAACACAACATGAGACACATTAAATCAACAGGCATTTAAATAGCGATCTCTTCCTGAAAACCTTAAGGTAGCGGAGTATTTCATATGAAAGTTTGAATTGAGTGAGTGGTGCAAAAATAATAATAGGGCCAAATAAACATCAAAAATAAAAAAAATTGAAGTAATAAACATACATAAATAGGAACTTACAAATATACCATGAATTTTTATCTTTCTCGGGGACCACGTTTCTTGATTGAGGTATATCAAGGCAGACATAGGCACTCAATGCTCGAAATGCAAAAGATCCTAAACAATGTCTCGATAATAGTACATTATGATACAAGTGTGCTAAGTTGGTCATTACAGTCGAGGCGGATTTGCAGCCCGAGCCGTAGGCGAGACACACGAGTTTCATACGACGTTTTTCAACACACTTGCGAGGAAAAAAACACCCGTTTATAACTGAAATATTTAATTATTAAAACAAATAGTGAAAGTACAATTATTGAAATGATACACAGTAGATTTCGACCGCATTTGTACAGTATGTTTTTGCCTTCGTCGAACGTAAATTTTCGTATTTTTTTAACTATGAATTGAATTAAATGTGAATTGTGAATGATCGCGGTATTTTGTTTTTAGTGTTAGTAATTTTTACTATAACAGCATTTTATAACAGCATTTTGCCGTGATTTTCTATGTCTTTTGTAGCAATATTACTCAGTTCCTGACGTCTACATGCTCCAGTAATACTGAATATTAACGAGACCTGAAAGTAAATAAAATACATATTTATTTACTACTGCCTGCAAATTAAGCATGTCTGGGCGGATGTCCAGTTATTTTTGTAACAAACATATTTAAAATCAGTCTAGTCGTTTAGATTTGATATGGCTGCCAAACAATACATATCTACACACTTATCTACATAGATATAAAACATATATAAAATAGTTGAGTAGGTGAGTAGCCTCATGAGTAGTCGTTTTAATTTTTTTATAAACATAATCATTCAGTGTACAGAAATTACGTAGGTATTTAAATAAAATAACAATTTCAACTGACCTCTGTTGCTAGGTAGTGGCTATCCGATTCTTGTTTCAGAAACTTTTCGATGTCCTTTGAGGACAATACTTTAGATTTTTTACTTACGCGCCTCTTCAAGAACGCAATCAGATTGGCAATGGATTGGCATAATTATGTTTTAAGTCAATACCATTTTTGTTCCGAACAGTGCTTTTTAACATGAAGTAGATATAGACCACAGCGAGGTAGGCTTATATTTATTTGCTAGTTCATGATAATAAGCTAAAAATACGTTTTCTGAGAACAAATGGGCTTTTTTGCTGGATTTCCAATGAATAAAATTTTCATAGGCTATTGGATACTTTTCATTAGATTTCAATGGCAACAGGCTGTCAGTAGCATTTTTTGCATCATTACGTATTTCCGGAGGCATCAATTCCACATCTAAATCTTCTTCATTACTAGAACTCGACATTTTTGTAAATCTAATCAGTCACAAACTAAGTACAGCGATAAACTCGAATAAACAAATTTTATGCAAAGCAAAATGGCGCGGAGATTTATTTTTTACACGCCTAGCATTGGTTGAATTAGTTATGCGCGCGCAGGTGCAAAATGGAAGCAATGACGAAACTGTCAAACAGCCAAATATTAAAAATATAATAATATATATATTTAATTATACCTGGTGCAAATTAGTGTCAATTACATGACAAAATTAAATAATTTGATGAAAATAATTGTTTAATTATTGCGTTTAATGCATCACAATTACTTTATTCACAATAAATTTGCTTATTATATAAAAGTAAAAACTCTTTGTTGAAATTAAAAAAAAACTGTAAAGTAAAGACACTAGTGCGTAATAGAAAAGTCAAAAGCACGCGTGTTTTATAGTATACTTTACGGCCATAAAAACAGTTTAATATGGACCACTTTACGAGCAAGTGTGTTGAAAAGTGCATTTTTAACTTTTAGGTAAATATCGTAAAACAAAACTATGTAGAATTAGCGCCCTGGACCCAAATTCCATATCCTATCTCTGACAGCTAGAAGAGATATCCGAAGTGGCGATATACCCTACCTAAGTATATCGCGTCACTTCACCAGCCCGGTAGCTTTAAGTTTGCACCTAATTTATAAGCGAAGCCGTAGATATCCGCAAATATACCGGGTATCAACGTGGAATGCCGCTTTATGCAGCTCGATTCGCAAACATCGAGAGTCCGCAGCAAGGTCCGCTCAACTCCGCGTTGAGATCGCGCGCTTACGCTTTAAAATGTTGTTGTTTCACCTAGAGGAAGACAGGACGCTAGCAGTAAAGTGAGAGCGCGCTAGCGGGGGGCGTGCTTACCGCCGCCCCCCCGGACCGTTCCCCGCGCTAGAGTAATTCGCTGCAGTTTCGCAACAATTTTTTGTAATTTATTTTAAGGTTTTCGTAGTTACGCTCTCATTTTAAAACTACGAAATCAATTTTGATAAATATTTTTTCTTATCAAACTGCATAGTTTAATCGACACCGGAAATAGGTTTTGACTTCAATCTAAACTATATTTTGGTCGTAGTATGCCGCCAAACTGAACAACTTTCTGGGGTCTAAATATGCAAAACTTGTACTCGCTCTATTTTCTTTCTATTAACATTTCAAGAGTCATAAACTAGTTTTAGCCCTAGATATATCTTATCTCATTATATTTAGAGAATTTCATGATAATGTGACATGTTATATTAAAATAAGGACGTAACTACGTTTGTATGAAGAATCGAGCTTGCTGCGGACTCTTAAGGGCAGTAAAAGGCGATATACCTCTGATATCGATAATATGGCGATATGACAAGTTACAATCGAATAACCGTCCTGGTTAAGCTTTGTGTTTCACGAATTATAGCCCAACTGGGTTTTTTCAGCCTACGCCCTATTGCTGATTTTAGTGGTAGGTAGGTACTAATTTATTTTACTGGCAACGACAAATTTTTGGTAACTGACGTGGGAAGTCGATGAATGTCACTTATGTAAACAAAGAGGAAATAGGAATATATTTTTTGCATAATAAATCCAAAAGTATCCACAGTAATGAAAGTCAAGTTTTTTTCAATAGGAATCAGTATTTATTTCCCAAGAAGAACGAAGGATTGAGCATTCCGATAAACAATGCTTTGAATTCGGTTAATAACAAATCCTTGAAAAATCGCTACTAACGTTTAATACTGCATATTTGTAATTATGACGTATGTTCATTATTACTAGAAAGCTGTTTGTAGCGCCACAATCCCTAGGCCAGACCAACACTTGTTAGGTTATACATCTCACAACATTACATATTGGTTCGATGCAAGCTACAAAACCGAGAAAATGGGCTATTTAATGACAGGGGGAAGACTTAGTATACACGTTACTTCGACTAAGTCTGTGCAAAACTATTAACATGATACTTAATGTTTGTGGAACACAATGTTTCATTGTGTTACGTATGCTTGAAGTTTTATGAGATGATGGATAAAAACAATCCAGTGTTTTAACACGATGTTATAATGTTACCTTGTGATGCTACGTAGTTAGTGTTGTATACGTTGTAATGTATTACATTTTATTCGATTTTGTGTTATCTTTAGTTTAAGAGTGAATTAGCTTAAAGGCTGCAATGCTGTGTAACGTAATAAAGGAATAAAAATAAAAAATTGGTTTAATATGGAAACTCCCCATTTGAAAAATTTAAATGCGTAACCTGGCTCAAGAGACTGGGAATCGAACCTGGTAGGTACCCCTAGATTACCTGTCCACCTAAGGGACAAACCCTTTGAAACAAACAATGCAAAGATGAAAGAGAATGTCGGGCGAAAATGTCGAAATTACATGCCTAAAATGTTCTAGTCAACAAAATTTGTTGGGTAGTTCAGTCTGAATACAAATTAGTACTCCGCGTAAATCTCTATCGTAATAAACAACAGACATTTCATTGCGTAGCGTAGGTATTGCTTTACGTTTTGAGAGAAGTTTAGAAGTTGCACAACAAGGTTTCATATTTTTTACAGATTGAGTTTGAACTCTTTATACCAAGACATCCTTAAGATATATCATTGCATAAGAGTATGCATTAAGAGAGCTTACATGGAACAATCAAAAGAGAGATTGAACGTCGTGTCGTACCAGGCTGCCAAGGAGAAGGCGCAAGAACGAGATGCATGAAAATTGCTCCACCGACAAGAGCGTAGCTCTTAAATTTATGATGATGATGACATTGCACATATTACGATTTTTTTTTATCAGTTTGAAAAATACACCGCCCAGCCCAAGTCAGTGGAAACGTTCTCTAAACGGTCAAAGTATGTATAATGGAAAATTCAGGAACCTTATCTTGACGTCCAAAATACAAAGCAAGCAACCTCCCAAGTGCATATTTTGTATAAATTGTCTATGTCTGAAGAGAGTTCATGTTTGTCTTTAATTAAGCCTGGATGTATAATAAATTCTCTTGAGATGATTTATACTCGAGCAAACATGCTTGTTAAAAGTCTTGAGAGACTTTGAAGAAAAGGAAGTTTCTTAGATGGAATTATTGTTGATACTGTACGTTAAACACCGGATCGCTTATTCGTGCAAATAAAAAACGAGAATATAAAAACTCAAAAAAACTGTCACAGTGCATGTCCAACTGCTAACTTCCTCATTTTTTAAATACAATAAAATATTAAATATTAATATTGGCCAATTGTATACTTCAGTAAGCATAAGAACTATTAGGAGTAGGTATTTTCTTCGGTTTCCGCGACTGTCACACGTTAAAATAAAACAATTTAAACGGATAATATCGCGTATATTAATTATTTGAGTCTCCCTGACATTTGGGTAGCTTTCTTTAGGTTCAAATGATTAATATACGCGATATATACATATAATGCGTTTAAATTGTTTTATTTAAAGGTATTTTCGAGTAAAATAATAAATCAGTCATATTCGGGTCATGAAATTGGTGGGTTTAGAAAAATCTCTATTCTTACGGAGATGCCACCACTTTGAGCGACCAGCGGCGCGGCGAGCGGTCCGAGATCCGAGCGTAGCAGCCATATAGGGAATGCAAACCGGTAATTTATTTATGGATACTACCGGTAATTTACTGGTAATCCGGTAAATTCCATATATTTACCGGTGTGCATTTCCTACGGCCATACGAGTGAGCGAAACACGTAGCGCTGACCGCTGCCGCTGTCGCTGTCGCGCAATATCGTGGCATCTCCGCTAGAGTCGACCAGCGAGGGCAGCGAATGATGTCACAAGGGCCAAGAACTTTAAATACGTATAGGAACAGAAATGAAGATGCGGTTGGCGCAGTGCCAGCTGCCTACTGAGCCGGCGGTCCTGGGTTCGAATCCCGGCAAGAGCAAATATTTGTGTGATGAACACGAATATTTGTGCCTGGGTCTTGGATGTTCTATGTACTTAAGTATTTATTTATCTATATAAGTATGTATACCGTCGCTTAGTAGCAATAACACAAGCCTCCTTGAGCATATTGGGAACTTGGTTGATTTACAAGTACAATTACTCTTTATTGCACACCTCATAAAATATACAGGAGAAATACAATGCAAGAAATTACAATTAGAGGTAAACAACAGGCGGTCTTATCGCTAAAGAGCGATCTCTTCCAGACAACCTTAGGGTAGTGGAGAACTTGAAAAAATAAGATCATATCATAATATAGTGTCCTTAGGTCCTGCCACTACTGCACCTCAAATTACAACTAAATCCCTTGCGGGGGCCACTTTTGTTAGCTTAGCCTGCTAGACCCTTTTCCCGCATTTTTCTTGTGACACGCTTGACAGTCAGACAAAAATTGGATCTCCTATCGCTGAAAAATAAAAACAACTAGCGGTTTTACGAATCGATTTTGCCGGGTAAATAGTAGACAGTACAAATTATCGAATTCCAAAATCTTCCGTCTAATTTGATGAAAGGACGACTTCTATCAATGTGGTACTTAATCACACTACCTACTTAACATCGACTAATTTAAGTGCCAATAGCCTCTAATTGCTTTAACCTGTATCACATTTCATCACACTTAACTATTTCGCTCACACAATACCTTCACAAACACGTGAATATATCAGAAACGCAATCACTTCGCAGCTGTTCACAGAGATACCATCAAAGATAAGGGCCACTAAGGGAGGCAAACTTGTGAGTCAGGCTAACATAAATAGGAAGTTTGGAAAGCAGATGGTTATCGTTTATAGTGTTTAGTTATGGGCTGTGCGAGTGGGGCGTTTTCGTAAACAAGCGAGGTGTACACCGCTAAGTATCAATCTTATAATAACACCAACATATTGTTATCTATATAGCGCCTTGGGATGTGCTTTTCCTGGAACTCTTTCCTGTAGTCCCAATTCGTGTTTGACATTCTTGTTGATATACAGATTCCTATTTCGGCAATTTTTATCATTGAGATAATTATATAGAAGAGTTTCTAACGTAGGTACATGAGACATTTCATTAAAATTTTCACTCAATGCGGCTTGAAAACCTATGTCGCAAAGCTTGGCGTTCTTGTAGCAAACTTGTAAATAGCCATGTATGTTTGGATGGTTATAGAATATTTTTTTTAACCCAAGTTCAATTCAATAAAAAAGAGGTTTTGATTTGTCAGCAAAGAATGTATATTTTATTACACTAGGTTTCACAAGCGATTTAGTCGACATGACTCTGTTTCATTCACGGCGACGCCACCACGAGCATTAGGTGGCACATATTTCAGCCGGCTCGCGCGCCATCAATCCTCCACTATACACCTGACTAATCAATCTTCTGCTGATTCCTCGCTCCTACTGTCACCCAGTACTGACATAGCTTAAATAAGATACGACTGTGTTTAAACTTTATTTGTTTATTTAAGTGGCACATATCTCAGTCGGCTCGCACGCCATTAACACTCCAATACCTGACTAATGATAAACAATCTTCTGCTGGTTACTCACTCCCACAGTACTGTCACCCAGTACTTCAGTAGCCTTGACGACGCGGTTGGCTCGATTTGTAGAGACCTGCCTACTGAGCCGGCGGTTCCGGGTTCGAATCCCGGCCAGGGCAAATATTTGTGTGATGAACTCGAATATTTGTATTCGGATAGTCTCAACTTGGAGCCACCTGAGACAAAGTCCTAACAGCATTCTAAAAGCAGTTGCTGGGAGATGTGACTGCCCTATACAAGGATGGTGGACAGAGCTGGGGCCCAATTCGAGAATGCCGTTTGAGTGAACGCCAAACGTCACATCTCTATTAGATAACTGTTATATCGCCGTTGAACTGTCATTAAAATGCGATGAGCTTTAAACTGACATATCTCATCTCAATTTTGGAAATACGAAGGCGATAATGATTGTCAAAAATGTTATTCATGCATATGAATTTCTGTTTTGAATGAAACGTAACGGACTAATTTCACGCACTACGCGGTCAATTTAAACTATGCGCCTGTTATTTATGCCGTCACATACAAAGGAAACGAAAATTTAGCGCGTCCGAATTGACACACGTAGTACACGGGTAGGCACACGTCAAAAGTGACGGATGGCGATGAAAAGGAGAGATCTCCATTATATCTCTAAAATTGGTCGAATACCCCCCCAGGGTTAAAGGCGTAGCTTTATTTGTAAAGTAAATATTTAAATATCTCGTTTAATTTTAAGCACATACTAACCTTAGATTAAGACCCTACTAATATGCTATGGATTTTATTATGTCCGAAATAAAGATTTTCATTCATTCATTTGTGCTTGGGTCATGATTGTTCTATGTATTTAAGTATATATTTATTTTATATAAGTATCTATATCGTCGTCTCGTACCCATAACATAAGCCTGCTGGAGGTTAATTTGGGACTAGATCGATTTGTGAGAGGTTGTCTGATATTTATTTATTATTTATTCATTACGTACGTTTGTGTTTTAACTTTATTCTGAACGCTACCACGAGCATTAAGTGGCACATATCTCAACCGGCTCACGCGCCATTAATCCTCCACTACACCTGACTAATCAATCTTCTGCCGAGTCCTTGTTCCGCGCACAGTACTAAGGCACAGTATTGACATAGCCTAATCCATAATCTAATATTTTTCTATGCCAGATATGAAGAATGGATATAAAGCGCTCAGTTACTACCAGTAACTGCCGCGGTGGAATGAATGAGGCGGCGGCGCGCGGAGGTCGTGATAGCATGTTTTTAAGTAATATCACTGATTTTCTGCATGCCCGCCGCCACCGCTGTATATTATAATAATATGGCTGTAGAAAATAATGCTTAAAGAATACTTTTCGTTTCAGCTGCTCAGAAAATACGTCGTTATATCTTAGTCATGCAGCGCTAAAGTGGTAGTTTTAGCCCTTAGGATTTAAATGGAAACCATAGTTATATTTTTTTTATAAAAAAGCTTGTTAGCGACGTATAAGATACGGATGATTAAAAAGCAAAGGTAAACATTTCTAATTCTCTGACAGCCCTTTATAAAAAAAAAACACCTAAAACGTTGGGCGCAATTAGACGTTTGTTTATGATCTTCTTAGGCGTTTTCCATATTTACAATTATCTATGCTTGGTGATATTTCAATTTTATTTATTATGTCTAAATATTTTTGATTATCTCACAGTTAAAGTGAAAAACAGAGTGAAGATATATTTGTCCTCGCTCGCTGCGTTCCCTCGTCCAAATAATCACTTCATGCCTCAATGGTTTATTTGAACCCCTTGTCAAAAAATCACTATTTTATGCTGCGGTAAAAACGAGGGTAACATGATCGAAGCTCAATGGTACCTTCACGTATGAGATATTTCAGTTCTGTACAAAGGTTAGCTGTGCTGTGGTGCACGTTAGTTAAATTGATGCGCCAAATGGCGTGGAAGGCTTTGCGATGCTGAATTGTAAACGAGATTTCGTTTGTAGCGCTGGTCTACGTATAACCTAATACCCATTGAAATTCATCTTTATTAAGGTACGGTTGAATTGTCTTTGGTTGGGGATATAGTCAGATTTTAACCGACTTCAAAAAAGGAGGTTCTCAGAATGTTTTTGTCTGTAGAGTAGCACACCGTACAAGTTTCATGAGGGGAACAAATTACATTATTTATTATTCGGCTGCTTGTGTACTTGTACGGGAATTTTCATTAACTGGAGCGAAGGAAAAACTAAGCAGCTTGGCATAGAAATTTATTGACAAGCACTGGTAAAAACAATATTATAAAAAAAAATAGACAAAGATAAACATAGACAATAATTTAAACTTTTAAAACGACGCGGTTGGTGCAGTGGTTAAGCAACTGCCTACTGAGCTGACGGTGCAGGGTTCGAATCCCGGCAAGGGCAAATATTTGAGTGATGAGCTCGAATATTTGTGCCTGGGTGTGCATTGGTGTTATTTGTATTTAAATATGTATTTATATATTGTATAAGTATGTTTATCGTCGTCTAGTGTGTCCATAACTGTGGAACTAGATTGATTTGTGTGAGGTTGTCCGATATTTATTATTATTTATTTATTATTATTTAATATAAAACCTCAACAGTACTAGTAAAAGTTAGAATCCGTTCAAATTCAAATAATGTGGGTATCATGAGGCCGTTAAACATCTACAAACATACGAAAAATGAAAAACAAAAGAAATCAGATGTGGTCTCTCAGTAGCCATATAATTTATTTTAGTAAAATATATTTAATGTACAGATAGACATTCCATTTTACCAGTTTTATAATTACTGTCTCTTTAGATTGCTACGGTATGTGCTGGGGTTAGCCGTCAGATAGATGACGATGACAATTTTTTTTTGCTGGAATGCTTTTCCTGATCTCCTACCCCAATCCCTTACAATAATAAAGATCACTGATACAAAGCTCAAAACTTAAAGAAAAATTAAAATGAGTTACCTTGTGGAAGAAACCGGGAATCGAACCCGGTACCTCTGGATTTCCGGTCCATTCGTTAAGTTTAAAGCCTTTCAAATTTCAAAGCATAAAGAAAAATTCGATAGGTTGCTTGGGAGTTAGGGTGGCGGAATGGTTAACGCGCTAGACCGGCAATCCAGAGGTACCGGGTTCGATTCTCGATCTCGTCCACCAGGTATCTCATTGCAATTTTTCTTTAAGCTTTGATCTTTGTATTGTTTTAATATAAAAATTATGGGGTGTACACCCACATTAAAAATAATGAGACATTGCATGTTTCATAAATTTATAATAATAAAGATTTTACCAACTTAAAGTGACGGACTTACCTACCGTATGAGTCATCAAATTAAGAATCGATGACGACTACTCCGATGAAAACATGCTACTCTAATTTACTGAAATTTGGGTATCAATCCATCTATCAAATTTAGACAAATTTACTTTTTATCGCTTTTTTCGTAATGACGCAAGTTATCGACGGTCGCATCATGTTTGATAAATCGATGATAAAACTCGTAGTTACGTGATATCCATAAATTACAGGCATCTAATTTCCATATACCTACATTTCTCTGATATCTAGGAGATCTCTAAAATGACGATATAGCTAGAAGTCGGTTAAAAATAGGCAGGGATTCTCCACACACGCCCTAACACTTTTGTCTACTACATATGCAAAAACCCGCTATGTTAATATTTCATATGAAGCAAATCTGTTCTCAAATCATGTCTCGGTTAGATTCGTTTCATATATCTCACGGAAGTCGAGTTTAATGTCACCCCCTGACACAGTTCGTTACCTCCAGCTCATTTCATTTTTCGCGGGTCGTTGACTTTAAACTTGTAGCATAACCGAGCTTGTAAGAGAAAACATCATCTCTCGTCCGAACAGCTCATGTGTGAATGAAATAATGAAAAATGACGGTGAATAAAAGTGAACGTTTTAAGGCTCCTTGTCTGGTCTAAAGTAGGTTGCAGTGTGAGCGGAAAAATGTACAGTAGTGAGACTGTACAAAAAGTGAACGTTTTAAGGCTCCTTGTCTGTTGACAAATGCTCTATGATCAAACATGTTTCTTAACATATTATAAATATTAACTACTTAGAACAGGGCTATTTAGATTTTAAGGTTACAACATCAGAATGAATTTTTCATTTTTTAAATTTGTTTCAAAAACTACTCGATATTGACAAAATTCACACAAAACTGGTTTTTCAACTTATTTTTGACTGCACGCAATAAAGCATGAAATAGCTATGTTACTTTCTGGAACTAAAGGAATTCACTTTTAAAAGTTGGTTGAAATTATATTATCGATATATTTACTGTCATAATTTAAAATAAATAAAATTTAAAAGGTTTTGAATTTAATTTTTCTTAAAATTTATAATTTTGACTCGCGGACGATGTCGAATTGACGACAAATCTTTCTTTTAAACTTCTAAAATAGTTAAAGTAGGTAAAACTAAACTGTAGCATTCAATTTAAATAAATTAAAACCCTATTGCGGTCTAATTGCAAACGACCAACCCGTACCTTGATTTTATCAAATTAACGTGTACATCAAATAAACTGTTCCCAATATTTTATGCGTTTGCTATTTACCTTACTACAATGTTTCTACAGTCCATTTTAGATGAATATACGTAACAAAAACTGAAACCTTAGGTACCTGTGAAGCCGGTCACTGTCTTGATTAAATTTCCCATACTAATATCTCATGAATGGCCTGAACCCCGAGAGGCTTTACGGTCACAAAGGTATGGGACGTTGAGTGTTCAATAAATATCAGGCTCGCCATCTTTTGGAAGAATTTTATCATTTACGATAGTCAAGCGTTTGGCCTCGATTCACCTAATCTTAAAGTGACAATAAGGCCTAATATGAAAATATCCAAGTTATGTTTTCATAGAAGAGAGTTCCACTTTTTTGCTGTCCTGATAAGAAAATTAGATGCAAAGCGTTTCATACGAATCAGTGCAACTGAATGCAAAAATAACGGCCTAGAATATGCCGGGTCATGTCGTATGTCGTATGTGTATTATGGTAGAAAAACGCCATGCATTTATCCTTTTCCTCCGCTTCTATCAGATTTTTCTTTGATATAAGACGAAAACGAGCAAATGGATTGCCAGAGGGTAAGTAATTACCGTCGCCCCATGGACGCCTATAAAACCAGAGGCGTTCCAAGTCCGGGCTTCTCAGAGGGGAGTTAGTTCAGGAATCACACAAAAAACCAAACAAGAACTAAAAACGGAAACAAAGCTTGAAGCTTATCTTCTGATTCTATGAAGTCAACTAAGAAGAGTATAAGAGACGAAGAGGGGCTCGGGGGGCCGAGCCTCCCGAACAAAAACTAAGAACGGAAACAAAAAAGCTAGTGATTTGATTCTATAAAGCCTTTCAGATTTTCTAGCCTTCAAGAAAGGAGTGTAATGAATGTGCATGACAATTTGAAGATCATATTGCTCTGGAAATACCGCGAAATACACATTAAATAGCAGTACAGTCAAGGAAATTGCAACACGTACCTTTTTTCACTCTTGTCACAATGACAATATTTAAGGGTCAAAAAGGTACGCTTTTCAGTTTTCTTGACTGTACGTTGCAAGTCTATGTACGAGTACGCGATGTGTACAATTTTGTCAATCCTTGAGAATTGAAAACATTTTATTTTATAAATACCTGGGTTTTTTACGATATTATCTAATAAAGGATACAAAATTAAACATTACCACATTTTAAATCCTGCTCAAAGCATAAAATTTTTTGCTTCAATATAAACATTACCACATTTTTACATTGTCGAAATTTTTCTAATATTTTATTGAAAAAGTAATTTAAAAAAGTTCCTCATTCTAAAAGAGCGTAGGCGACTAGCAATATTGGTTCGTGGTTAAATCGGTCACAGCGCAGAAAATCATACAGTCGGACTATTAACTAAGGCGAACTTGAATTGTTATGGAAATTGTACCACAATTATTTTTTTTGTGTGTTGTGACCGTCAAATTTTCCGCAAAGTGACGTCATCTTGAGGGCCGATTCTTCGACGACGATGCTTTTTTATTATTATTTACATAACTAGTCGGTATAATCTAACATAGTAGTTTTGGTTTCTGTAATAATAAATTAATGAGATTAGTAGTTTAGGCTTTGAAATTTGAAATGTTGACAGTTCATTTCTATTAAAGTGCTCAGCGCTGCCATCAAAATCCAAATCGTTAATGAAAACCCAAAACCGCATTTATACGGAAAATGTATCAATAATCGAATACCTAGTCCAAATTAACGTTGATAGTTGCCAAAGCGGGGTATTAACTCTTAATTGCTTGCTGCATTATTCCTTTGATATTCGCTAATAAATAATAAGGGTGTGCCATCCCACTGTCACGGATCTTGACTAAGCGTGTTGGAAAAGAGCAGTCCGATTAGAAGCCGCACAGAGCAAAATTTTCGAGCATTGGTAATAGGCCCTTATTCCTTACACATAACCGTTGTTTTGTGGAATAACTAGTTATCTTCAAGAAAATTATTCTGTTATCTATATATTCTTCGCAGATAACTGTTTTTTTTAACAAGTATCTGTGAGGTAAATCCGTTCATCGGAGAAAACTAGTTATCTCGAAGGATTTTGTTTTCCTCACAGTTTTTTTTACTGTTTTTTTTTTACAGTTATTTGTGCGGAAAACTAGCTATCTCCGAAAAAACTTCACTATTCACGTTCAGCCACGGTTATCGGTAAGGAACAAGGGTAATAGATCTATTTGCGGTCTGCTGCGTCCACCTCTGTGCTAGTGGAAACGCATCCTAAGAATGGGCTTGTGTATCTATTAAGTACTGTAATGAGGTGGTTAATGTCGATAAACTGTTACAGTATAATAAATTAATGAAACTTGTAATGTCGTATTTTATTGTACACACATCACAATTTTTATATTAAACCGTTGATACACAGACCAAAGCAGAAAGATAAATTGAAATGCATAACCTGGCGGAAGAGATCCCTTTCAAACATATAAGGCGTAAAGCCTTTCAAATAAATAATGATAATAATAATTCATTTATTTCAGATATCCATCCATATAGTGATAGTAACATTTTGTACAAATAATGAAATTTAATAATGTCAGTTTCATTCCAAAATTGATAACGCAAATATCGACACACGAAGCATAAGGAAAAATTCGAAAGGTTTTCTGGCGTTAGCGTGGTGAAGAGGTTAACACGCTGGACCGGTAATCCTGAGGTACTGGGTTTGATTCCCGGTCTCTTCCGCATTTAAATTTTTCTTTGTGCTTTGATATTTGTATTAGTTTGTTAAAGTATATAATTAGTAACCGAATGTATTTCGACAGCAAACGTTCATTAAGAACGCCAGTCTGTTTAAATAGAACCCAGTAGGTTATCCAAGGACTTGCTTAGTATTCCCCAGGAGTGCTTTTCTTTTCACCGCCCCCTATTGTTGATCGTACGTGCGTGAATGTATTTTCTATTGCGTATTCTTTATAGGCTTTGGAAATAATTCCTTAGTTTATTTGCCAAAGGCGATTTTATAGAAGAGAATACAAATTTATTTGTTTAATTTACGCATTAACACGTTCCCTGTGTATGCATCATATCTGTAGCATTTTAGGGTATATATGATACGTGCATGCATCACTGATGATGCACGACCCCTTGTTAACTTAAGGCATTGCCAAAATTGACACGTGTGAGCTACGTCTTTTTCATTTGCGTGCACATACCGGCTACGAAAATGTTGACAAAAAACACGTGCGTCCGGATGACATTTATATAATGTTGCCAGATTATGGCTGTTACGAATAAAACACAGAAATATATATTTTTCAAAAGGTTTTTATTCGAAATAATAAAACAATACGAATTACTTGCACTTACTGCACATCATGATAAAAACAAAAGAATAATCAAATAAAATTTGCAAAACAAAACGTTAAAAAAAGTGGTGGGGTTTTTTAATAGCAAGCTAGCATTGTAGCATCGAAGACACAATGTTTTTTTGCACATCAAGCATTCAGTGTCTGCTTGCTTCGCCTTTTTGCGAGCTTCTGTAGGTGTGCTACCCTGTTCGGTCATTAATTTATAGCATACAATGCAACGGTTTCGAAAACTTTTATTTTTACGGCCTAGAATTTTGATCAGTTCATGGCGGCGGGGTAAGGTAGTCTGTATTACTGAAATTATGAAATACTTAGTCTGAAAATTACACTAAACGAAGTTTTGACAAATTTTAGCGTTTATATGGCATTGACTGACGTAAACCACAGATATACGATTAAGAGAAACGACAAACTGCCTTAAAAACGTGCATATGATGCACTGCGCAGTGAGCTAGTACGTGCATGCATCACATTGTGGGCACCAGTTTGATAGCTCATACGTGCATGCATCACATGTGGGGCACTCGGAAAAATAGGAAAATAGGAAAAAATATCTTCATGAATGATGTTTTTAAGCATAAATGTAATAATATGAACTATATAAAAGTAATTTACAAAAAAATAAAATTGCACGCGAGGAGACGATTTCTTGTTCCTAGTTACACAGGGAACGTGTTAAGTTCGTAGTTGTAGCCTTTACGGTTCATTTAGGTGTCTACGTAATGAGATTGGATAAACTTAGAGAAAACTATTATGTTATCTATACTACGAATATCATAATTAATATTATACAATTTTCTATGCAGAGGGGTCCTGATTTCAGGAACTATCTTAACAGCGTGATGCAGGATCGTCATTTGTTTTGTACAGGCACGCGACATAAGTTAAGTCTATGGTACTAACCGAACATGGGCGTGAAATTTGAATTCGTTCGAACGCTTATAACTATAAAATTTTGAAGTGGGCTATCTTAGGAACAGGGCCATCTTTGGCGCAAGTACTTTTATCTGTAAATAAAGCTTAAACATGATTGTGTTCATGAAGGTCACCGCCTACGCGTACCTAACGACTAAACATTCGTTTAGTTTGACATTATGGTAGTTATTTGTTTGTAGTTCATATTTTAGTAATCACAGCAAAATTGTTCACGTTGGAGGAATGTTCAAGATTGTTTTTACTGCCCCAAGAATGTAGGAATACGAATTGCGCCATAAATTTTAAAATGATCTCCATTCACACTAATATTATAAAGGCGAAAGTTTGTGTGTTTGTATGTTTGTTACTTCTTCACGCACAAAAGGCTAGACCCATTTTGATAAAATTCGGTATGGAGGTAGCTGACACTCTGGACTATGTATGTAAGTATGTAAACTCTTTATTGTACATAAAAAATACAATAGTTATAACAAAGGCATTAAAAAATAGATATGTAATGTACATTGTACAAAGGTGAACTTATCGCTGTAAGGGATACCTACCACAGGCTAGATTACCACATACGCAACAAAAAAAACCGGCCAAGTGCGAGTCGGACTCGCGCACCGAGGGTTCCGTACAAACACTTTCCATCCCTAGGTGGTTAAGTTAAGTTTGCACCTGGTATGTATAGCGCCCCATATAAATTAGGTGCAAAGTTAGGTATTAAAAAAAAACTACTTACTAGATCTCGTTCAAAACAATTTTCGTTGGTAGTTTTTATAGTAATGTACATCATATGTTTTTTTTAGATTTTTAATTTTCTTATTTTAGAAGTTAGAGGGGGAGGGACCAACTTTTTTCCACTTTGGAAGCGTCTGTCACGCAAACTATTCGGTTTAGAAAAAAAATGTTTTAGAAACCTCGATATCATTTTTGAAGACCTATCCATAGATACCCCACACGTATGTGTTTGATGAAAAAATAAAATTTGAGTTTCTGTTCTAAGTATGGGGAGCCCCCAATATTTATTATAATTTTTTTATTTTTGCATCAAAATCTTAATGCGGTTCACAGAATACATCTACCTACCAAGTTTCAACAGTATAGCTCTTATAGTTTCGGAAAAAAATGGCTGTGACATACGGACGGACAGACAGACGGACAGACAGACGGACAGACAGACAGACATGACGAATCTATAAGGGTTCCGTTTTTTGCCATTTGGCTACGGAACCCTAAAAACCGCGCGGGGAACACCGCGGGCCGCAGCTAGTTAATCCATATTTAACGCTGAAGCATTAAAAAAATTCAATTCAAATCATTTTATTGTAGACTGTGGGTAGGTACAACATAACATTATGTAGGTGGTACAAAGATTAAATAACATAATGCCAGTACAATCAGCCAAATTTGGCATACAATAAACAATGATTAAAGCATTCTCTTCCATGTCAATAAAATTTAAAAATAATGATAATGAATAATATTAAATAATATACTGTTAAAAAGCACATTAAAATCTTACTATACTAAAAGGATTACAATTTACATTTCAATCAATGACTCCTTACATTATCCAGAAAGTGGTCATTTACATGGTGCATGTTATTAGTATTGACAAATGCTAACCCAAAGTTTCCTACGTTAAACATCCCAAGCCCCAGAGCTTGGGAAATATTAAACGCAGCCTGAAAACTAAAATTAGCTCGTTTAATATCACCACAAACAAGCCAGGCAGATCTCAAAGCGTCTCGAAACTTGCAACACCTGGAAAACTCACCAGGTTTGTAGATAAGCAAACCACTTAATGGATATTCCGACTGCTCCGTGGATCTGCGGTTTTCTTATTTATTCGCTTGAATGAAAACAGGGCGACCCCAGAGTAAAATGTGTAAGATTGGACAATTTGGTTTTAATATATACTTACTCTCCGTGCATTTTTATCCTGATTTAGGGCTGCTATGGGCGATTGTGCACTACAATGAATTTTACTGTCCGGCAGTCCGAGTTTTCATGGTCGATATGGCATGAAAAAAACGGTTTTAGCTTGTGCACTTGTCCGTCTTTTTACTCGCAGGTGCGGCGCAGTTTTTGGTTACCTCTCTCTTTGAAACTACACGCCACGCAATCGTATTTTCACTAAGAATGATGGATGAGTTTGTTATGATTTTTGCTATACCGCTTAAGCACATGGATCAAGAGGCGACGCGGCTGGCGCAGTGGTTAAGCAACTGCCTACTGAGCCGGCGGTCCTGGGTTTGAATCCCGGAAAGGGCAAATATTTGTGTGATGAGCTCGAATATTTGTGCCTGGGTCATGGATGTTATTTGTATTTAAGTATGTATTTATCTATATAAGTATGTTTATCGTCGTCTAGTGTCCATGACACAAGCCTACTACTAGAGCTTACTGTGGGACTAGATTGATTTGTGTGAGGTTGTCCGATATTTATTTATTATTTATTTATTTAAGAGGCATGGTACAAAATTTAGGCTGGGTGTACCACCAAATGAAATGCTTGCAGTAACGTTAAGGTAAGTTTATACAGTATTTGTACAATGAGTGAGCGAGTGAGTTGTTTAGTGAGTATAGGCACAGGGCGGACACTGCCTACTAAAAACTGAACTTGAATGTCAGCGTCAATGTGTGTGTGTAACACGCACAGGGCTGCCTCAGACGCATTGCAACCACTAGTTGGTGTTTTGGTGTTTTAGTTGCACATAAATATGACATAATAAAGATAGAAAATTATCACAACCACACGACAACTGTAGTGGTGGTGATGGTGATAGTGGTGATGATGATGCTGGTGATGGTGATGGTGGTGATGGTGGTGGTGGTGGTGATGAAGGTGGTGGTGATGATGGTGGTGGTGGTGATGATGATGGTGGTGATGATGATGGTGGTGTTGGTGGTAGTGGTGGTGATGGTGGTAGTGGTGGTGGTGGTGGTAGTGGTGACGGTGGTGGTGGTGGTGGTGGTGATGAAGGTGGTGGTGATGATGGTGGTGGTGGTGAAGGTGGTGGTGATGATGGTGGTGGTGGTGATGATGGTGGTGGTGGTGATGATGATGGTGGTGTTGGTGGTAGTGGTGGTGATGGTGGTGGTAGTGGTAACGGTGGTGGTGGTGGTGGTGGTGATGAAGGAGGTGGTGATGATGTTGGTGGTGGAAAAAAACGGTCCGGAATGGGGAAAAGTAAAATGTCGGATGGTAAAATTACGTATAGTGCACAAACTACTATATACATTTAATGGCGTGCCATATCGGACCGTAAAAAATCGGACTGCCGGACAGTAAAATTCATTGTAGTGCACAATCGCCCTATCTCTAAATTCGCCGACCAAAGACTTAAAAAAACCTGAAAATTTGGCGTAAATCGCATTTTTTCCCCGGACACAGTCATCGCCACCGAAAATCATAATATAATGTTATAAAGAAAACAACCGCTTCTTTTTCATTCACTAACTTCGATTTCTATAATATTATATATTCAAATTTCGGACATCTCTGAAAAACAACGAAATTTGATTTGACCTCTATTCTAATATCAGTCGAGATGACGTTTAATTCGAAATGAGTTGTCAATTTACAATCAAATTTGACAAATGTCGCACGTAAGTAAGATATCGAACGATATGATAGTTGGGGTCGAGTCTAGTTTGTCTCTGAATTAAAAAAAAAACTATGACAGCTGCTAGAAAACTTCATTACTTACCGCCAATACCGGGTAATATTTGTCATAATGTGCTCCTGAATGCATCATATTGGAGACTTATGATATGTGGCTAGATAAAGTAGTGTATGTAAATGTACATAATTAAGGCATTAAAACACTCGTGTATTGTTATTATTATGAAACTTGCCTTCGGCTCGTTTCATAAACCCACACTTGTGTTTAATACCCTTCATTATGTACAGTCACGTAAACTACTATTATTTAATTGTTGTCCAGGTAATTAAATAAACACTTGTTATAATAATCATTATTTAAACCCCCTCAACCTAAGTACTTAGGATGGCGTCAGACAAAATAATATGGAATATGGATAGTCAGTATAAAAGTCTAGTATTTTTGTTAAGTTAAATGTGTTAATTGTAGTCTGCAGGGCTGTGATCTCGGGGACATCAGATTTAGTTAGGTTATCTTAGAATAGGTTAAGTTGGTTATTGTTGTTGAATATAAGTGGTAATAGCGTAGTCAATTCCGATATATTATAGGAATTGACTACTCTATTACCACTTATATTCTTTGAAAATACCGCGCGATAAACTTTGTCTTTTCACTAAGGAATTTAATAATGGATTTATGCGATACTGTCCGTCTGTGAGCTCTTTAATCCTCGTTTCTTTTAAATTCCCGTGAATTGATTGTTTGGTCAACCTCTCTTTATTCTAATCTTCTATCAGAGATTACAGGAGTTAGCCTTATGTGCGGTTCGTAGAAAATGTACGTACAATTCACGACACGTAAGTTTAATGTTTGAAGTTAGTTTAAAACTGGTAAGCCCACGAAAGTTTTTGTTCTTCACAAAATTTGCGTTTGAACCGTACTTAATTAGTTTTTTGTGTAAAATTCTCACTCTTATAGCGCGGAGACATTTCTGTTACTCTCACACAAAGTGCGACTAACTGGTAGTGAAGTTAGCGTTAACCCCTTTTGATCGAGTTGCTTTAGCATGAGATGTGCCTAAAAAGCTGGTTACCCTAAACGAAAGATTCCGATGAAGCAGTATGCCTGAAATGTGAAATTGACTTAGAAGCAGTTTGCTTAAACTTTAGAATGCTTTTCCTTCCATGTCAAAATGTGGCTTATACGCCAATAGTTGAAAAAAGAAAGATCGAAAATATACCTTATCTGTCAGCAGGGAAATTGCTTTTGACAGCGTCAGCCATTATCCCTTTGGTGGTCGTTGGCGTGGTAGGCACGACAGCACACGACCACTTTAGTGGCTCTTGACGTTCAAAGGGTTAAAGTGGATGCCTACAAGGCAAAATGCCTACAAAAAAGTAAATACCTAAGTGCTTAAATGTCTATAAAGGTGGGAAAGACATTTATTCCCACCAAAAACACAAATGTGAAAATAGCAGCTACACCCCGTCCTCTTGCCACACTGTTGGGGATTGGACCTAAAATAGTTCCATCGTAGTCTACTACCAGTCCTGGGGGGTATTCGACCAATTTTAGAGATATAATGGAGATCTCTCCTTTTCATCGCCATCCGTCACTTTTGACGTGTGCCTACTTGACAAGTGGCGATATCCCTAGAACATCGCAACTTCGTCAATTCAACGCGCAAAATTTTCGTTTCCTTTGTATGTGACAGCATAAATAACAGGCGTATACTTTAAATTGACCACGTAGTACGTGAAATTAGTCCGTTACGTTTCGTTCAAAACAGAAATTTATATACATGAATAACATTTTTGGCAATCATTATCGCCTTCGTATTTCCAAAATTGAGATGAGATATGTCACTTTTAAGCTCATCGCATTTAAATGACAGTTCAATGGCGATATAACTGTAATCTAATAGAGATTTGACGTTGGGCGTTCACTCAAACGGCATTCTCGAATTGGGCCCCTGATACAGTTTAAGTCATGCCGAAATAAAAACATCTGAGAATCTCATTTAATTGGTTGTTTGTGTAAAATGCGACCTTATAGATCGTAAGACGTGTGACGCTGACGCCGACATTAGCGGGATCCTTTAAGTGTTTACAGCGCGTGACCTGCTTAGCTAAGCACCTTATACAGTCTGACTAAAAAGAGTAAAAAATTAAAAGCGGCAATACTGTACTGTAGTGTCGTCCCTTTCTAAACAATCTCAGAAAACGGGGACGACACTACGGTATTGTCTTAATTTCTACTCTTTTTGGTCAAACTGTACCTACTCACATGTTCACACTGCATGAAATGTTTGCATATCATTTATTATTGTTAGATTTTTTTAAAATGATTAATAGTATTTTTTAATATTTTTCGTATGTGTCTCTACTTCCACGACAACGGCTATGCTCTGCTTAAACAATTTTTGGTGAATACTTCTTAAAAAAATAAAATTCAAACGTGGGCAAATTGTATGTAGTTACGCAACGTTAAGGTCTTTCCATTAAATCAGGGGGCAATTCGACCAATTTTTGATTTATCTCCGTGAAATCGCCTTCTGCCACCTTTGACGTCACAGATGGCGAGATATGGCGATATCTCTAGAAGATTGCAACTTCGCCAACCCGGTCGCATTAAAATGTGTGCGTCTCCTTGTACCTATGTGAAGGCATGGATATTTATTTATTTATTTATTTATTTATTGAAAAACAGGTTACATAACATTACAGTTTACACCAATGCGTCATGAACCGAACAATGTTTATTTTGACGGCGAAACGGAAACAGGATATCAGGCGTATACTTAACTTGATCGGGTAGTACATGAAATCAGACAGCAGGATAAGGCAAAAAGGGTAGCTTATTGAGTCTTCGTTGTAATAAAAAGGGGAAAAACAAGTAAGTTAGCAGTCCATACGGCTTTCGTGTTACGAGTTTTATCCCTGCTTTGTACGCAGATTATTTTATGAATCCAGATTAATGACTTGTTGTTCAGTATGATAAGCCTTCAATCAAGTTCGATTACTGGGATACTCTTCTTTTATAGAAAAACACTTCAGCGAATTCATGCTTTACTACCCGACTATGTTTCAGACAATTTCTTCCCAGAAAGTCATACATTTTTAGAGATTGAATTTGCTGGACGTCCAAAAATGCTTATGACATAATATTTACTCGGATACGATAAAAAAAGGATTATTTAGGTGTGTTCTAGTTAGTAAGTAATCGAGCCCTCCATGGTTGTACAGTAAACCCTGAACCAAAATTGGTTAAAATCCGTCCCGCCATTTCGGCATGATGAGAGGACACATATTATTTTACCAAATGACACATATTATCTTACGGTAAGATGTTTCTTGTAATAAGAACCCCTCTCCACAATAAAAAAAACTATACAATCTACTGTTCAACCCAATATATGGGAGACAATCATACGATAAAAAAATAAGACTTCCGATAATCATGATCAAGTCATTCAGTCGTAGTCATATATAAAGTAACGGCTGCTTGTTAATAATTACAAAAGATACCAGAACAAACCCAAGACTTCACTTAAGGCGCCGCACCACTCATAAACACACCTATCACTTACACGCGCCAAGATGTAACTAACCCCAGATATGACATAAATAAGCAAACAGTCGGATAAATTCATAGCTGCGCAGATCAAAAGGCGGTGCAAAGAAGTGCGGATCCAATTTATACAACAATGCTGCCTGGAATCGATCGCGCGCAGACAACGGCTATTGCAATTTCCCGCTTAAGAGCGCCTGTTATGATAATGGGGCTCTTTGGATCACGAAATGGCGGCGAATGATCAAATATTTTAGTTGCTTGGCCTTGGTCGAGTTTGATGCGAATTTATTGGACGAAGCTCAAAATTTAATTGACGTATTTGGCTATAATCGAGATCTATCTATCTATCTATCAGCCACAGACGTCCACTGCTGAACATAGGCCTCCCCCATGACTCGCCACAAAGTGCGATCCTGTGCATCATATTATATGGGGGGGTTTTTGCCCTAATCGCCACGCTGGGCATGCGGGTTGGCGATCGCAGTAGGTTGGTAGTATGTTGTAGTTGACGGCGCTGCTGCCCACCGCCACCATGTGCACCTTAGTCGCCTCTTACGACACCCAAGGGGAGAGATGGGGTGAACCTATTCTATGCCGGGTCCACACAGCAAACCGAGATGGAGCTAGGGAATTAAGCAATAGTATATTTATACGGATAGGAACGTCGCTGGCATTCGCAAATGCTTGAGGCATTCGAGATAGATATGATGCTGGCAAAGAATAGAAGAAATAAGCTGGACAGAAGAAGTCACCAATGAGAAAGTATTGAAAAGGGTAGAGGAGAAGAAACATATACTACATACCATAGAAACTAGAAGAGAGAAAATGATAGGCCATTTAGTACGATACCCCGATATAATACAGAAGACGAGGGAAGGAGAGGAAGAGGCAGGCCGAGGATTAGTTATTACCACATAAAGAAAAAGGTAGACGTCGCGTCGTATCACGAAGTGAATGAAATGGCGTTAAGTTGAACGGACTGGAGAGAACTGCACCGAAAAGGGTAGAACTCTTCAATAATAATGATGAAGAACCTCGCTAAGGAGTCGCCACCTACAACAAGTTGATAGTTAACGCCTTCGGCTTTGGCAGTCATCTTGCATGATGATTTCACTGCAGAATCGTGCTAGCAGGGAGGTGAGCATCAAAAGCTACTGACAATTTTACTACTGAGTTTAAACCTATACATACATACTAAAATTGTTACAAATTAAGTATCTAATTGGACATAAACCAGTAGTAAAATTAACGGTTACTTTCGATGCTGACTGTACTACTTAATTATAAGTTACCTTTTGATTTTAAAATCGTAAATATGGATTGCTGAGATGAAAATCTGCTTCAGTAGGCGGACCGTGGTTCAACGGAAAAGTTTGCTATTAAATCAATATTGGCTGATGGATATTGAATATTTAATTTCAATTTCTCGATTGAAAGTAAATGCAGATTCCTGGAAACTTTGCAATAAAATTTAAAGCATGATTTCCTTTGGATTTTTATAATTTGTTATTAATTTATTCAGCATATAATATACTGTGAATGCTTATAATATAAATACGAAGAGATATATAGAGATAGAGAGAGAAACAGAGAAGGGGGGAGAGAAAGGGAAAGATGATTGCACTGAACAAACTAAGCATTTAAGGCTTCTTATCCGTTCAAAAATGCTGATTGTTTTATATTTTTTTCTCTTTGATCATGTTTCTTAACATAATTATCAATGTGACTACTGAGAACAGGGCCATTGCAACTTATTGGTATATATTTAAAACCTAGTTTGAATTTATCAATGATAATTTTTGTTTCAAATACTACTCGAAATTGATAAAATTCACGAAGAAAACTTATATGGTTTTATTCATGAAATAGTTATGTTACTACCTAGAACTCAGTGAAAACTATTATTCACGTCAAAAAGTTAGTTGAAATTATCGATATATTTGTCATAATAAACATATTTTTTTTAAGAAGGCCTCTTAATTATTAATTTCATGTTTATAACTTTACTGCCCCAATTCAAATATATGTAGTTACTATTTTTTATTACATACTAGCTGCGCTCTGCGGTGTTATCCGCTTATCCCACGGGAACACAACATTTTTTCGGGATAGAAAGTAGCCTATGTGCAGGGTGTACTCCATACCTAAATTCATCAAAACTGGTCTAGCCGTTTGAGCGTGAAGAAGTAACAAAACATACAAACTTTTGCCTTTATAATAATTATTTATTTTTAGGGTTCCGTACCTCAATCGGAAAAAAACGAAACCCTTATAGGATCACTTTGTTGTCCGTCCGTCTGTCGAGAACCTTTATCTCGAGAGCGCGAACCTTTATATCGAGTTGAGATTATCACCATATACTCAAATCTACGGTCCCTTGAAGCTGTAAAAAAATCAAACTTCTACGTTAACGTGAAAAAAAGATGTGGCCGTTTATGTCGCAAAAAAACGTACATTTCGACACTCAAGGGAATCAAAATGATAGGGTAGGTACTTCCCGATGACCTAGAACTATGAAATTTGGCAAGTAATAGTGTCACATACTACAAATACTTATAAAAATCTGAAAACAATACATTTGTAATAAAATCATAAAAAATATAGTCCTTTTCAAACATCATATTTGGAGAACTCGGTTGCGTTAAGTTTGCACCTCGTTTGTATTTATGCGGCGCCATACATTTCAGGCAATCTTAACTCAACCAGGCGAATTTAGATGGGATAAGTGAAAGTTTGTACGGAACCCTCGGTGCGCGAGTCAGACTCGCACTTGGCCGGTTTTCTTTATATTCACTTCGCCTGATGGTAAACAAAAAGGGGAGCCCAAGTCGCAATGGCAACTGACAAGAAACCAATGGTGCCTTGTCAGTTGACACTGCCATGTTCGCCTGAGACATGATTCTTCACGCTTCGTTTGAAGGGTCCCATGTTATATCAAAATTATACGATGTTTTATGTAGGTAAATAAATAATGACATCTTACAAGTACCGTAAGGTTGGTGCTTTGACCCCACAAGGTTACTTTGTCTATCCATAAAAATGCATTTTATCGAGTCCATAAATTAAAAAAAATCCGACCAAGTGCGAGTTGACTCGCGCATCGAGGGTTCCGTACAATGGTAGATTAGTCAAGTCATGGTTTTCTATGGGTGGACAAAGTAACCTTGTACGGTCAAAGTACCCCGACCTTATGGTAATATATTTTTTATTTTGTGAGTACGAATAGTAATAGGTATATTAAGATATTGTTTCCGTCGGAGACAATTTGTAAAACTCAATAATCTAACACGCGTGTCCCAAATTACAAAGAAGTTTTATTTTATTTTGTAACGGCCGCCTTAATGACATTCGGGTCATTCGATCCTCCCGAATCCGTGCAGAGTAATATATGTATAAAAGGTAAAAAGATTTATTTTCGTCTTATTCACGTTTTCAGCAGCTTAATACATTGACTCGTATCTGTTTGTATATTCGCATGGAACATGTTACACTCGGCTTGGAACGATCGACTTTGGCTAGCTAATTTCATCCTTTTTTAAGAAAGAGATGGTCATGTGTATTTGTCTGCTAATAGTTTCATAGTATAGTATACAGACTCATAACATAACCTACCTAATTTTAACTATTACACAGTAGGTATACCGGGTGTTTCCTGTAATAGGAGCGATAAATTAAAACATAGATTCTTCGCTTGAAACTGGACAACATTTGTTAAGCAACTCCTGAAAATAACGTGTATTAAATTATATTTTGTAGAATAATCTTTAGACAAAGAAGCAATGTATTGCGAAATGTCCAATATAGTAGAGTGACAGCTATGTCAATGCTATGGGAATGTCAATGTTGGACGACGTACATTGAAAATACTATTTAATTGGTTTGAAATACTAAAATTCTGAAAACTGACTTTTTTTGTAGTTGCTGAACAAATGTTGTTCAATTTGAAGAGTAGTATCTATATTTTAATTTATTGCTCCTATTACAGGAAACACCTGGTATAACTTATAATCCAGTGAATAAAGGAGTTAGACCTTATAAACGGTCCGGTAGTTTTGAATTTTGATATGTTGTCTAGGATGGTTAGCGAGTGTTTAAAATGCAAAATGCACAATCTCAACAAAAAAACTCCGCGCCCGCCGCCATATTGATAAAACCGGCAATTACCTACTGCAGATTTTTGGTTATACCTTCGTTAAGGACCATTTTAGCTAGAAAAAAGCTTAAGCAATGTTGTAGAGGATTAAATTTACTATAATTTACATTTTAAATTTTGTATCAAGGACAGATAGTTACGGAGATATGTGCATTTAAAAAAAATCTAAAAATCGCAATTTCCAGCAATGTATCAAACTACTGGCAAAATGGAGAATATAGTAAATTTAACTCTCTCCAACATTGTCTCAGCTTTTTTCTAGCTAAAATGCTCCAATGAAGTGCATTTTGCATTTTAAACACTCACTAACCATCCTAGACAACATATTTAAAATTCAAAATTACCAGACCGTTTGTAAGGTCACCCATAGTACTTTTGTCTCTATTCACCGAACTAGGACTCCTAGAAATTAATTCGTCGAATGTTTAATTTCGTCGAAAAATCATGTCGCAGAATCTTGATCCATCTGTAAGTAGTAAAAACATTTTCATGATTGTTGCAAATATCATCCCAATGATTAGGTTAGGTTTGTATTACAATCTAAAACATTCGACGAAAAGTAATGCTAGGAGTCAATGTAGACCCGAAATACAAACTTACAAATGAAACTGGAGCAATCACTAGTAGGGGAAAAGTATCGATAAGTGAGTTTATCCAAATTCCAACCTTTACCTGTCACTCAATTCGTATGTCTGCTCGTATCGTGAGAATTCCATTTTCTAACACAATTTTAGAATTCTATATAGTTATAGATCGAGACGACTCTTTTCTTAAAGACTGGCCTGATGTAGTAATAAACAGAAATCAACGGAGAACGTGTGGAGAGGCCTTTGCCCAGCAGTGGGACACATTAGAAATGCAATAACAAGGTAGTTTAGATTCAAAATGAATAAAGAATTATTATAATAATTTAGTATATATACGGTTACAATATATTTATTAAAGCAGTAACGTCTTCAAACGTAAACCAAAATGCTTTCATTAAAGCGAAAAACTGAAAAAGTTCAGGCAGGGCTCGAACCCGCGTTTCCAACGGCTCTCCGAGCACGGATGTCCTACCTATTAGACCAACTGAACCGATGGAAGAGCCATTGAATTTTTCAATCAGTTGCTTTTACTTCTTGCGCCATTACAGTTTGAAGTTTTTTGCTTCAATTAGAACATTTAGACATATTATATGTATTGCATTTGGTAGTCACTTATAAGTAAACCAAAATTTGACGGACTAAATAAACGTTGAATTAAGCTCACGTTTATTTCGAAGCTCTACGTTTAATTAAAAAGATAATTAGGTAGGATCCCTAGCACGTGTTTAACATAAGTTGGCCCACATTTGACTTGTCTTGTTCAAAGGTACGGCTGTCCTATTATAAAACCAAGTACGGACACCGATACGGAATAAATAAAAAAGCCGGTAAAGTATGAGAAGTCGCGCACCGAGGGTTCTGTACAATCTATGAAACGACTGATTATTGCTCTAACGAAAACCTAAACTGGATTCAAGGACAAACATAACTTTTCCGTGAATAAACTATTGTTCCCGTACAACCTAATACGAGTAGGTCGTTGTTAGTTTACTAACTGCAAATAAGTTTGTATTGACATAAAATTCGTTTAGGTATTACAAATTTACGGTTTTTGGACTCATTCATTTACTTGTGTTACATGATGTGTTGGATGACAAATTGCGGGATTTTTAGTCAACGAGAATCTACTGGTTTTGATTCCTTTGCCAGCGGCAACATAAGAAGCATAAACGCTCATATGTTTTGACTGCGTTGACTTAGCAGCCTGATTTCTTTAGGACTTCAAGGGATTGCATAGCTACAACTCGTTTACTATACTTAAGCGTTGACAGTATTTATATGAGGTCACTTTAATGTTTTGATGCAGGTCTACGATGGTAGGGTTTGTCGTGCGACAAATAAATGTCGTACAATAAATAATTAACAGATAATTTTCTGTCGCTAAATAAGTAAGTGCGAAAGTCAAGGTTCGTTTTCATAGTATTGAGATATTTCTTTTATAATTATCTTTCGTCGCTGTACTTATATATTATATTAGTTATATGTATATATCTAAATTATGTATTGCACGTCATAAAATGACGTGTTGGTATTTATGTGTAAGTTAGTTACACCATCTACAAAATCATCTGTTTCGCCCTAAGGTTAATGACTGGTGGAGAGTTGGGGCATGAAGTCCGCCCTTTGTACGATACGACTTCTTTTGTGCAATATATAAATAATTAATTAAATAAATGATTTGTTATTTGGATATCTTGTCATCATTTTTGACCATGCTACTCGTAGAATTGGTTTGAAGCACATACTACGTTCTGATATAAGACAGACGGGTACCTAAGTTTATTATGTTGCAAAAGACGACAGGTTGTCAACGACCCGGCTCCCGTTCTTATCAATGTCCTTTGACGCAAGATGTGGGCGGCGATGATAAAGTTAAAATTAAGCTTCGAACTGAGTAGTACGTTTTTTTCACTTTAATTAATGATATTCTTGCCTTGCCTCCATATTTATACCTACTAATGAGTTTTAATCTATGACACGATGATGAATATGTTTGTAGATAAAGTCCAGTCTGTATGATGATATTTAACCAAACATTTGTCAGTTCTCTGTTGATGTTTGTAGTGATGTAGCAAAAACATATTGTTTGCCAAATCTAAAATGGTTGATCAAATCGATTTTATCGACGAACTTTTTTCAAACCTAAATATATTTTTGTTTATTTTGTGTAAATCAATATTTTTTGAGCTACGAGGCGTCGGACTCACTGAAGCATTCTATGTAAATTAATAGTTTGTGTTATTGTTCTTTCTTTAGGTTATAAACTTATCGATTTAATCGCTTTCTACCAATTTACAGAAATAGCACATGAATCGAAACGCAAGATTTAGTCACAACACCAGCTTTTTAAAAAAAAAGTCGTAGCACGTAACTGTTTGAGTAATGATTTATTATTATCGTTAAATACGTCTACACCATCATAAAAAAATTATAACATGAACTCAATTGTACTAGGTCGATGCAGAGTAAGCCACCGGCTAAGCTTGCACCATAGATTGGAGCGGAGTTTTTTTTTTTTTTTCGAAATTTTCTCTTCGTCACGACCTAGCGAAATTTAATTTGTGCATTTTATAACAAAAATTTCTAAAATCGGTTGAGAACTCGCGGAGATCTGCGCATTGTTACAAAGTCCATTCGAGTCGATCCATGGGAGCTTCGCTCGCTTCGCTCGCTCCGCTCCAATCAAATAGAAAGTGAAAAACTGTTATAGATAATATTTTCTTCGGTTTCCGCGACTGTCACACATTTAAATAAAACAATTTAAACGGATTATATCGCGTATATTAATTATTTGAGCCTCCCTGACGTTTCAGTACCTTTACAGATACCGTTGTCAAAGGTTGACTGAGAAAAACACAATTTTTCTCTGTCAAAGTTACATTTGTGCAAACTACCCATTTTGTAAATATTAATTTAAAATAAAGGTGTTCATACATGCCATGGACGACGCGGTTGGCGCAGTGGTTAAGCAACTGCCTACTGAGCCGACGGTCCCGGGTTCGAATCCCGGCAAGGGCAAATATTTGTGTGATGAACACGAATATTTGTGCCTGGGTCATGGATGTTCTATGTATTTAAGTATTTATTTTATCTATATAAGTAATGTATATCGTCGCCTAGTACCCATAACACAAGCCTTCTTGAGCTTAATTTGGGACTAGGTTGATTTGTGTGAGGTTGTCTGATATTTATTTATTTATGCCAGATGGGCCTAATGTTTAAAGACAGTTACACGTGTGCCAGAAGGGCATTTATTATTTTATTTAAAATATCTACCAGCGGTTCACTAAAGGCTTACTGAGGAGAAAGAACCGCCAAAGAAAACTCCCAGATTGCCTTATTTATTACTATGAAATACTTTTAAACAAAAACTCTACATATACTACTTTTAACACTAATTTGTTTTACACCGTTCGAGGCCCAAGGTTTCCAGTCTTGTGTCTTGCTTGATCCTTGATAAGATGTACAACAAGCTCCCAAACCGATGGACCAATTTGATTGTAGTTTTTTTAATCGATAAACTTGGCCATCGGAATGGTTCTTAGCTTTGTTTGGTGGAAATAGGACCATTCCAAGATATTCAGCTTTAATTGGAAAAAGTGACAAGATCCCAGCCAATCTTGAATCTAAGAATTCCAAATTTCGTAGAGATGAAATGTTCAGTTTTAGTCGCATTTTCTACATCACTCTTTGAATGTTTGAGTGTTTTAAATTTGTAATTAGGTTATTTGCTTGTATTACGTTTTTATTTCATAATGGTATTAGATTTTATATCCTTGTTCAAATAATGTTTGAACAAGTTCAAACATGAGCCAAAGGGCCACTCTCACAAATGAAACCTTTTAGCCGTGTAAAGACAGTCGAGTGAATCCTCGCACGGACGGCCTCAGAATAGCGCTTTCATTAGAACCATTGCGCTTTAAGGAATGTAGCTGGAACAACGACTTTTGAAGTAAGTCTACCTTAGGTGTATAAATACAGCGGCTATTTGAAAAATGCATGAATTGAATGGTTTCAATAGCCTTCGTGGTTGAGGCGCCTCTCTCTCTGGTCCGTTTAGATGCTAGTTTAGAGATACAATTGGTCAATGTGGAACAGTTTAGGTACTAAGGTTCGCTTTACTATGATACTCCTTGAGTAGACTTTTCAAAATAATTGAATTGTATGTTTTAGTACCTATAACTGTCTTAGCCCAATGTTCTTTGCGTGTGGTCGTTTTGTCACCAACAAGGTACGGGCTGAAAATCAGCGTTGCGCCTGCGGGCTGTAGCCAGAGATGGGCAAAAGTTAATCGATTAACGATTAAGATTAACCTACTAAATCGCGATTAACGATTAAAAATGACGATTAGTTAATCTAATCGTACGAGATCCGATTAATTTAATCCCGGTTAAGTTAATCGTAGATTAATATCCAGCGATTAAATTTTTAATTGATTAATTAATTTGATTAATTTTCTCTCGATTAATATTAGGAAGAAATAAAATATTTTTTGTAAGTCTAATTCACTACCTAGGAGATCTTAGAGTAGAGCACTATAAAACCTCCTTGTATTACTGTAACAAGTTTATTTCACACTGCACACTAGAATTTTTTTTTTTTCTAGTTTACACATGACAAGAAATATTGTATTTTTGTAAAATGCCCAAATGAGCATGTTCCAACTTTTAATCGAGAATTAATCGTGAAATTTAATCGATTAAAATGACGATTAGTTAATCGTTAATCGAAGACTGTCGATTAATTTAATCGTGATTAAATGAATCGCTATTAATTTTGACGATATTTTTTTTTAATCGATTCGATTATATTTCTCTGATGTCACAGAGAGATCTCCGAAGTGGGGGATATACACAGTACTGGTGTCGCACCAGTCTAAATACTGTGACACACGACTCTTTCTCGCGCGAGAAATATTACCAATCTCTTTCTTCACAGTACTGTCAGGGAGTGACGGGCGATGCTATGTCGCGCGACAAAATTCGTCAAGCCTAGTTGTGTTAGACGGGCAGAGAAGTAATAGACGCAGTGTAATTTGGATTTTTAACATGCACACTCTTTAGTTATTCCTATGATTGTGTAATTTAATGACTGGTCCTTAACACAATAAACCAAGTAAATTGATATCTAAGTACAAGACTTGCGAGGAAGTTCTCTTGTTAGTATAATGTTACAACTACAATAATCCTCAATAACAGCCTCATTGTTTCATGATAATGAGAATTGACAGCTGATGATTTATTTTGATACCCTACCAGAAACTTTGTTTAGATTCTTGTATTACAAGTGCTCTGTAAGACTGCCTCGCTGAATGCTATTGTTTGGCACGTAATACGAAACTTAAAGACGTCTGCTACATTTTGTGTATGTATCGTCAAGTATAAGAGTAAATATCAATTAGCCGGGAGTTGCCGGGAGGTTGGAATGTGGTTACAACGTTAACTTGAATTTATTTGTGGTGAGGGTGCGAGCGAGCTATGCTTGGAGTTTCCTTGCGGGATAAAACCCGAAATGATAAGATACGCAAGAGAACAGAGGTTGTAGATATAAGCTGAGGCAGGCGCCAAACTTAAGTGGCAGTGGACGGGGCACATTGCTCGTAGAACTGATGACCGTTGGGACAGAAAGGTACTTGAGTGGGGACGGAAGACGCAGCGTGGGCCCCCAACAAGATGGACCGACGATCTGGTTAGGGTCGCGGGCAGAAATTGGATGAGGGCAGCCCGATCGTTGTGGAGAACTTTGGGGAGGCCTTTGTCCAGCAGTGATATGATGATGATGATTACGATTAGCGTGCGATCTGTCTCTAGACCAGGGTCCCACGGTTTTCTCTGGAGCGAGAATTCTCTAGGAAATCTTCATCATCGTCATCATCAAGTCGTCCACTGTTAGACATAGGCATTCCCAAATTCGCGCCACCATACGCGGTCTTCCGCGTCCATCCGCTTCCCGCGACTCTCTTCAGGTCGTCAGTCCGCCTCGCGGGGGGCCGTCCCACAGGACGAGTCGTTCGTGTGATCCATTCCTGATTCCAGAAGTCCTCTACCCCATCTTATCAGCACAATGCTGCAACGTTGCGCCAGTCGTATATCTTCAACTGTTGGTAAAATTTTGTTTGTTCACTATGCTCCGAAACGGCTTGGTATAGGGATATATCTGAACATCCTATATCCGATGATGGTTATTGGATACATGTTTTGCGGGTCACCTTTTAGTTTCCTAAACAAAACTGAAAATTATTCCGAAAATTTACAGGAATGATACAAGTCCAAAATTCTAATACTCGTCACTGCAACGGATGAAGGTATATTCAATCACCATTACACTCGCGTTATATCCGAAAGTGTATATAAAAGGTAGGACGAAAACATGTCAATATTTCATGAGAGAAATATTGTTGAATAGTTCCCCTGACATATTAAAATGTTAGGGTTGCCACGTGCAGCGGTTGATGTATGTGTTAGAGATATTTTGAATAAGGCGCATGAAATGATATATGTGGAAGATACGAAATATGCAGGAATATGGAAGAGATCGCTATTTAGCGATAAGACCACCTGTTATTTACATCTGCTTCATATTTAATTGTATCTCCCATGTTTTGTATTTGAGGTGTGCAGTAAAGTTGATTTTGACACCATGTCTAATATTAAAAAAATGCAACCAAAAACGCAAATACCGTAAAACTACCCAACTATAGTCCAATCATCTAACTATGTTCCAAAACAAAACTCGTTTTTTTTTATCAAAACCCATATTCTATCAGTGATTTTATACGGTTTTATTTAAGTTTTTTTAATTATGTTGTTCACCTTAGAGTTTATTCATAATAATTGTCCTAATATTAACGAGTAATTAATCTTTCGGATTAAATTGGACCATAGTTGTAAGGACTGGACTATAGTTGGGTAGTTTTACGGTAGGTACTCAATATGTTTTTCGCTTTTTTGTAAACGAGCTTTATGAAAATAAATGTGGATTGCAACTCAGCTCACAAAGCTCTTTTATTTAATGAGATCATGATACGTTTCAAGAAATAAAAGCAACAAAATCCTGTGCAAAAACCCCTCCCTACAAAGAGACTACCGCACTTTTCATATTTAGTAAAACATGCTGAATATATCTACCGATAAGTAACAGATTCATACCGGTAAACAAGTACAAACCGCGAGTCCGGTAGACGAAGCTAATTGCCAAGAAAATCGTTTTTTGAAGTTTTTTGTACAATTGGGTACTCTACGATATCACATGAACTTCTAGTGTAAGCTTCCAACCTACAACAAAAATTCTGGACCACGGGAGTAATTCGACAATTTTAGCGAGATGATGGAGATCTCTCCATTTCATCGCCATCCGTCACTTTTGACGTGTCCCTACTTTACAAGTGGCAATATTCCTAGAACATCGCAACTTCGTGTCGCGCTTAGTTTGCGTTTCCTTTGTATGTGACGGCAATTTATACAGGCGCATACTTTAACTTGACCGTGTATTGCGTTAAATTAGTCAGTTACGTTCAAAACAGAAATTCATATGCATGAATAGCAATTTTGACAATCATTATCGCCTTCGTATTTCCAAAATCGAGATAAGATATGTCACTTGAAGCTCATCGCATTTTAATGCCAGTTCAAAGGCGATATCACTGTTATCTAATAGTTTGACGTTTTGCGATCTCTGAAACGGCATTCTCGAATGTCTGAGGTCCCTGGCTTAAATGTTTCGTTTAGGTATTTCGATTTTTTTATTGATTTTGTTTTACAGGATTGTAAGAAGGGAAAAGTTTGCAGTTAGAACATAATTATTTATATTTCAGTAAAACCGCTGCACCATTTAAACGTACATTTAAATTGGTACATCGTAGAATCTTATTAGTGTGACCCTGGATTTTAATTCATTGATTTTAACACATGAATACATGACATGTGTACATGCATGAGCGCTTACGAGTATATCCTGTGTATAATTAATTAATTATAATCAATGCCTAATTCTTCATAATCTATTTCTTTATACCTTGAGTATTTGCGTTTTTGAAGTTACTTTGAATCAAATAATTGTAACCGACATAATTTTGCCTTTTAAATATATTCAAAAGATTGTAAAACTAAAAACTGCTAATCTAGTGTGTTGGTGAACTGCTAAGTTTAATGTCAACTTCTTAAAAACAACATCTCTGCAGTTTCTAAGTACTTAAGTTTAAGTGAACAACAAATTTCAAGAAAGGATTTTTTTACGTATTTTACGTACTTAATTTTTTCTTCATAAGAAACTTCTTTATCCTCCATTAACGTTACTAAATTCCATTCCGGAGCGTCTTAGAACTTTCAGATTGGATCCCAATGACGTACCAACTTTATTCTACTTCGCCGTGTTTAAAAATACTCAAGGAAGATTAGTCTGTCTAAGTACTTAACCTTTTGAATAAAAAGTGTGCAAAAGAAAATGTTTCTGTGAGAAGCAATAACTGCAATCACTTCAGCAATCCCTATAAGTTTATAAATAGTCATCGGATGTCTGATAGAACGGTAGGGCTTAAAAGAGGTATGGAGCCGATATCAACATTAGAATACAATTTATACTCATACTCATAAGCGTATTTAATTAGTAATTTTATTGACAAGGACAAAGTCAGGCATTTTTTTTCGTCGTCTAAATTAGATCCACGGTTTAAGAAGAAAGATCTAGTTGGAAAATAAAATCTCAGTTAATCCATAATGGAGCTAACGAATGGATCTTAAGAGATAGAAGGAATATTGGCGACTTTTTACATGTATTCTGGAGTTAATTGGGTTTTATATTGATCGAATAGCCAGCTATGGTTTGAAAATTCATGAAATCATCAGTTAATATAGTTAAATCTAGAGGTAATATTGTAAAAATAGTTTATTTATAATTTTAGTAATTTAATTACCCGGGAATGTTAACTATAATAACCATAAAGCCAATTTGGAATGAAATAGATGATTGAGTAGGTATGAGTATGAATCGTCTTTTAATGTTAATATCGGCTAAATACATAGCTCTTTAAGGGGCTACCCGCTCTCAATGACCTTCGATCTGTTGCGATAGATTTTCCCATATTATAAATAGCTAATCATAATAACATAGTTTTTCCACAACAAAATACCGTATCAAGTACCCTTCACATGTCACTGACTTTGAGATACAGGCCGTCAAAGTTTACGATTTTTTCGGGGAAAAAGTTGTGGAAACGGTTTTTTGCGTTTTTCTCGAAAAGTATTGAGAAAAATAGAAAAAGCTTCACAAAAAATTTTATGGAATATGGTTTAGAACAATAAAATGTAAGATATTTTCTACATATACACCGGGGATAAAAGTAGAAACGAGATTAGTGTATTTTTGGTCCTTCACCGAATATTTTTTTATAAAATACACAGTCGTTAAATCAAAATTCGGGTCACTACAAAGTGTTAAGCATAGACCATACTACAATATATATTAAATAGGACATTATAACTCTATAATCCACAAACAAGATACGATGTAAAAATCATCAAATTGGCTGATTTCTGCAGGGAGCCCCTTAAGTACCTACCGTGCTATCCGTCCGTAAGTCCGATGCCTATTTTTAAATAAACATACAGCAAAATCTATCACTAACCTTCAAAAAACAAGTTACCTACTTTTTTAATGTGTTCAACATTAAATTTAACAAAATTACATCTATTTAACAAATGTACCTATTTGTAATACATTTAGAAATACCTACACTTGTAAATCTTGTCAGACATTACATTTTTACAATTTTATATTAATTATAGAAGGAAATTTTAGATATCTGCATTATAAAGGCATTGTAGCGTCACTACATACATGCCTACATGCTGATTGCTGATTCAGCATGTCGGCATAAAGAGCAACATAGTGAGTGGGACGGGGAGTCGATTGCGAATACTTGAGCGTGACTCACGCCTGACCGTGACGATACGTAACTCGCCCTGTTTTTACCACAACAACCGGTCGTTGTCAATTATCTGTTGCTATTACTACATATTTACGTGTGTGTATACTTATAATAAACTGTGTATTAATATAATACTACCTATCATTTAAAACTCCACCACCCTTAGGTAGTTAAAGCATTATTGGCACAGTTCTCGGAAATCGAATTCTCAAATAACCTAGTTCGTATTCAATTTCCTTGTAGACTATTCTGAGAATCTAACTCAACTCTCGTTCATGAAGTTCTATTTAAGTAGGATTGTACCGGTAAGTTACGTAGGTAAGGTTGCGATTATTGGACCACTTTACTTGGGATGGCCATATCAGCTGAAATATTATAATTAGGGAAGTATGAAATAGTTCGTTTGATAAGTCGTGTATAAAAGAACATGTAGGTGCCCATGTAGATTTTTTTTTAATTACCATATATTAATAAAAAAACAAAAACCGGTTTCGCAAAGGTTGCTTTGTTTGAACCACTGTTTCCTTGATTGGACCAGTTAGTTGCTATAATTGGACTTGGGGAATTTTTCGTAGCGGTCCATTCAACGCACCCATTGGAATTCAAACAAATAAAATAAAATTTTATAATCAAACCAATGATTTATTATCAGAGCGGTTTTTTTACAATTTTAAAACTTATTAATGTTAAAAACAAAATAACACAATCTTCTTACTTAAACTTAAACTCTTCGAATAGTTTTCACAACTGTTCAGACCAACTTCTTGGTTACGTAAAGCATCTAATGCAAGTTTCATGTTTTCTTCATTCCATGCATAATATTTGCCACGTTTTGCCATGCTAAAACAAAATACACCAATTAAAATTTCAATTTTAAATGTTTCTATGATTGGACCAGTCCAATCAAAGATCCTCTCTCCGGTCCAATCATGGCAATTTGCTGTGCAAACACTAAACCATTTTTAGAAAAAAAAGAACGTTATTTATCGAACCATATTGATTAGAAAATTTGATAAACAGATAAATAAAGTACGCAATTATTAAAAAACCCATATGAAAAGTCTTCAAAAACTGTACTTACATGATATAAAAAAGCGCCGTAATTTAACATCGGGAGCGCGCGAAACACTCCCACGTACGTGCTTCCCAGACGAAGGCCACGGGCGAACTGGCTGGAGCGGGGGGGTTTACTGGTACTAATAGGTAGCGTTTAGACGCCATCGTGGATTTTTAAATTTGTTCGTTTTCGAGAAACCAACGCGGTCCAATGAAAGAGCCGGTCCAATGATCGCAACCTTACCTACTCTTATTATTGAAATTATTTCCGTTACAAATGATGGCAATGGATGAAATTGATTGGACATCTGATATAAAACTTTACCCGATATAGACTTGTTCTGTTCTAGTGTTCGACGACGCGGTTGGCTTAGTTTGTAGAGATCTGCCTACTGAGCCGGCGGTCCCGGGTTCGAATCCCAGCCGGGGCAAATATTTGTGTGATGAACTCCAATATTTGTGCTTGGGTCATGGTTGTTCTATGTATGTATTTAAGTATATAAGTATGTATATCGTCGTCTATTTAGTACCCATAACACAAGCCTTTTTGAGCTTAATATGGGACTAGATCGATTTGTGTGAGGTTGTCTGATATTTATTTATTTATTTATTATTTATTTAATCCCTATTCATAATATAAATACAAAATTCTATTTGGGTCATTGTCAGTTCAAAAAACAAAATTAGTCCTTTCGGTGGTCAAAAGTTAAGAGCTTGTATGAATCTAGGTTAAGTTGCTATTAGATCGGATTATAGAAGAGGGAACGTTCTTTATTCTCACAGGCATTTAATCAGAAAATTAGGCCCTGGAATCCTCAATTTCGCAAATTTCCACCGGAAAGACGCGCACCTAAATCTGACAATGACCCAGTGCCTGTGAAAATAAAGAACGTTCACTCTTCTATAATCCGATGTAATAGCAACATAACCTAGGTTCATACAAGCCGTTAACTTTTGGCCACCGAAGGGACGAATTTTGTTTTTAGAACTGACAATGACCCATTTGTTACATACCTCTTCACGCTTTAGTCTCGGGGACATTATGATGGTGTTTGTCAACGAAATCATCCCTTATGGGGGGTAAAAAGCGGATTAACAATAGAAGTACGATTACCCGTGGGTGCTATAATTGAATATTTCTCACTAGGTACACTAAATTTTATTTAAGACGTTTTCTTAACGATCTTTTCTGGCGTCACTTCTATCGTCTGTCAATTAAAATAAATGCTTGCTAGCGACTGATCGTGAATTGTATAGTCTCCATATGAATCGGCAGTTGCTAGCGATTGTAGTAATAATGAAATAATGAACTTTATTCTGCAAGTAGGCCACACGGGCACTTTTACATGTCTGAGTCTATCGGCATTTCACAAGAGGAGACCACTGTTGAGAAGAAACGCCGAAAGAAACTCAACAGTTAATAATTTTTTCAGAAAGGATATAGTAGTTTATGCAACTGATACATAATGAGAGGCCTTAAAACACGAGTGGGGTTTTATGAAACGAGCGTTAGCGAGTTTCATAATAGGATCACACGAGTGTTTTAAGGCCTAATTATGTACAGTTGTATACACTACTTTATCTATACACATATCATAAGTACTCTAAGATGGGTTCAGAAGCCATAAGGAAATGACCGGCACCACTTAACTAGTGCTACCTGTAAAATATCTAAAGACTACATTATACTTAAAATGCAGTAAGCAATAAATCTGAACAAATACATAAACAGATTATTTATTCTAATAGTTGTAATTGACATTTACATTGGAACAATATTTTCAACTAAAATGTAAATTACAAACAAATCTTCACAATTCTACTTTCGTAACAGCAAAGAACCAACAAACAAATGACAACAATAATGGCGGCAATTCGAACCTCCGTCAAGACGAATGTTTTTTTTTCTAAATCATATGTATCCATATTCTCATGTCACTCGAGATCAAAATGTCGTACGGTTTTTATAAAAAAAATACGGTTTTTATAAATAAAACATACTAAATTGACGTTTCGTATCGATAAAAATATTAATATCTATGGATACTAGAATAGAGACCAACTTGTGTTTTGACAGCTGTTCCTAATTTAAACTCGTAACCTTACAAAAATCGGTACTGTAATAACATTACAGTACATATTTTACCTACTACCACAGACAAAAAAGTTCTCATAGTAAAATTGGTTGTAATAATGGCTGGCATTTCCTACGGTTTCTGAACGCATTTTAGAGCATAATATGTGCGTAGATAAAGTACTTAACTATTACAGTAATATGAACATAACTATACGTAGTTCTCGAAGAAAACATATTAAAAGTGTATTTTAAAATATAAATGAGGAAAAGTGTAAGAATAAAATAGAAACTACAAGAAAGTTTGACGGTTTATCACAATTTATGTACGTTTGATATGCTTTCTTATTAGAACTGTGTCATTAAACTAGTCAGGTACAGTACAATCTAAGAAGGAGTCAGTTACCCGGTTTCTGGCTCAGGCCATGCATTTTTGTCTGTCAGATAGTCCTCTTCCTCTACTGTATAATATGCTTTTGACATTAGATTTTTTTTTAATATTTTTTGAGACATGGAAAGGCTTATTTTAAAACATGATCAGGTAACTTATTATAAAAAATAAATACATTGGCCTAAAAGTCCTTCTATACTCATAGTAGCGTGACTGTTGCGCATCGGACAAGTTTTCTAATTCGGTTGTATGTATACCTATATACAGTCCGTGAGCGTCAGATTGCCATTCGGGTTTGGGTGAAAACTGAGAGGTTCCTATCTGGATCGCCTTAGAGCGAGCAAGACAGGTATAAAACGCGCAACGCATTTCAACAGCTCACGTACTGTACAACTATCGATCAACTTTCACGTCGGTCCTTTGTTAATTTCATATACCAAGGCTCGATCCCACTACAATTATAACCATAATATTTATCTTTCATTGGCTAACTAGCTGCACCGCTCGGTGTTACCCGCTCATCCCACGGGAACACTACATTTTTTTGGGATAAAAAGTAGCCTATGTGTTAATCCAGAGTATCAGCTACCTTCATACCAACATTTATCAAATTAGTCCAGCCGTTTCAGCGTGATATTAGTGTGATTGCTTTTCAAATTGGCATGTGTCATTATTGCCGATCTTTAGTTATCTTTTGTTCTATTGTTACCGCCTAAAATGCCCTTCTTAAGTAGAATCGGGCCTTGGTGTATGAAATTGACTATAACTCTTAAGAAATTCTAACCAAAAGCCAGAAGTAAATCTTCATCTCATCCACTTTAAAATAGTTTCACGACATGCACGTACACCATATTTTTAAAAGCATTATTCCTTACATTTTCTTACTTTAAAAGAATCTGACCGCGCATAAAAGACGTTGCGTTTTATTACGAATAAAAGTTTAACAACCCTATCCTTTCTAGACCTCTTTTACAATTAGACTCTTGACCTGACCCGCCCATAAAAGCGGCCGAAATGTGACGAATGTTCTTGAAATTGCTTAAATTATAATCTCATTGTATTAATTATGAGGGAACGACCTGCCTTGAGCTAAGAGGTTGAATTAGACGTTTCATCGCAGCTTTTGGGATATCACAACTGTACGTCTAGCATAACTGTGACACGCGGTATGGAGTCAGTTCAAGAGGGGTCGCTTTATTGTGTAGTTGATTGATAATAAAAGAACGTCTGTCCTTTTCCAAGATATGACAACATGAATGTAGAAATGACGGGTGCTTCATAATAATATCGGTCGTGCAATAAACGCAGTCATTATAGGCCCGCAGGTTTACCACGTGGAAGACATCTTGACGTCCTCGGTTAACTTTCTCTGGTCGGTTCTACTTTACTCTTCGTCGCGCGATAAATATTACCCGTTACTTTCCCTACGTGCGAGAAAGACAGTGACATAAGTCGCGCGAGAAGCGAAGCCACGGCGAGATATGTTAGCCCCACTGTATTTCTATTTTAACGACATTCTCTTTGTTACTTATGAATCTTATGATGCTTATATGACAACTTTTTCATATCACTCAACGCACCTCGAATATATACAATTAATAAATAAATGTATATCAGATATTACACGGCAATACTATAAAGGTAATGTAGGCAAAGGGTAAAGGTGTTACAAAGATAATGTCAAGGCCAGTTGAAGAAAAAAAAAACACCAACGTCGTAGGGCAACTAAACAACGGCTAAACGGCTGAAAGGACTTTAACCAATTTTTGTTACTGCTGGTCATCCAAAAACGGTTATAAATTACTTTTAACCCGGTACGATAAACAATGTCAAGCACGGATGAAGTTTCCCCCTTTAGTGATAAAACATTTGTTGTAGTTAAACAGATTTTGCCTTCACATCATGATATAGGCCCACATCTGCATCTTGAATATGTTATTGATACTATTTCGGCCGCCCGGGGTATCTCTCTCGCCCAAAGCAGTATATTTTGTAATAACTAACTATAGATTAATTAATGCGGGCGCTAACATCATGTTAGGTACGCATACATCTTCTAGCCGACCGTAATACAACCATTGTCGCGGCCCTAGCATGATCTACAGGGGAAGCGGGGGCGAGACGGGCCTAACCAGTTCCGATAACCCTTCCACGGCCGCTGCCGCGCCGCCACCGCCGAGCTCCCTTCTCTTGCTTCACCGACCGCGCATGCGACACACGCAGCGCACATACGGCTCGCGCATACCATTTTTTATTATTTAATTTAATCCAACCTTTGTGGAACCTCGAATTACAAGAATGTAACGAACATCACGCCTTCTTTATTTTTCTACTGAGACCCCGAGTCTTAACATGGTGACCCCGACGTGATAACGTGATCTTACGTAATTCGCCGCCATTGTCCACGCCGCGAGCCACACCTTCGAGAACGTCGAAGAAGAGGTCAGAAGAGAGCCATTGCCACGTGCCTTCATAAGAGCAGCCATCCTGTCTTCAAGCCGCCGGCCATCATCACGCCGCAGCCACAGCTTAGCCAGGGGAGTGTACCTTTTTCCATTTATTTCCTTTCTTTCCAAAAATCGCTCCGCTCTACTTGACTATTAAGCCTTGCCAGTTATTCTCTACTTCCATTTGCACAAGCTTTAGTCTAAATTATTTGCGCGTGTCATTTTGCATCCAAACCTTAAAATTTTAACCTTGAAATTCACTTCAAGCATTCTTTTCCAAGCTGCAATTGTCCAATTAATGTATGCGCTTAACTATCTGTCCGATATTCTTCTTACGCTCAAGCTTACTTCATTTATTGCGCTAATCATTTCAAGCAGTTAAGCTACATTAAATCATTATATTATCCGCGACTGCTTTAAATCAATCTATTAAATAGATTTCGAACCACGATTAGCTTCCCATCTTTTTTATAACCTTTCGAACGATAATTTACCTATTTTAAAGGCTTCCCATAGTCCTCATAAGTATTTTACAATCTAATTGACAGTGCTATTGTTGTTTTTTGCGTAGTGCCATAAACCGGCCCAGGTGCGCTCCACGTGGCCGGCCGCTTATCGCTGCACTTTGCCCCGGCTGTTGCTGTGCGCTCGTTGCTAGCCGCCTGCATCCATCTAACGCATCCTGCGACCACTGGACTGGGGACTTAAGCCGAACTAATTTACGTAACATTTTTGTTTATTTGAATTTAATTGTTCATCCACTTGTTTCGAGTGCTTTTGCGTAGTCATGTCAAATTTGATAAATTCGAGAAGTTCGATTAAAGGTCGCGTGACCAAATTTCGGAACTTTTTAGAGAAGCTAAAGAGGGCCGAATTTGTTTCACAGAAAGAAGTGGATGAATGCTCGATGAGGTTGGATCGTGCACGCATTTTATTAACACAGTTCGATGAACTGCAGAATCAAATCGAGATAGCCGCCGATCCCACCGCATTGGACTCGGAACTTGATGTGAGAGAGGAGATGGAGAAGGAGTTCTTTACGCTCATATCGGATGCTCAACAAATAATCGAATCCTCCACCGAAAAATCCGAAGTCGCAAGCGTCAAGTCGGAAGTTCATAGTCATTGCAATCATGAAAACGAGTTAAACTTCAGACTGCCTTTAATAAAAATTGCTAACTTCGACGGTTCTTACTTTAAGTGGTTAGAGTTCCGAGAATCTTTTGACTCGCTTATCAATAAAATCGAACGCATTAAGCCGATTCACAAATTCCATTACCTTAATTCTTATTTAGAAGGTGAAGCGGCACAGGTTATAAGCAATTTGGAAGTTACCGAGGCTAACTATGCCGAAGCTTGGCGTCTCCTCTGCGAGAGATACGACAATAAGAAGCAGCTGATTAATAATCATTTGATTTCTTTATTCAATCTTCAGCCCATAGGCCGCGAGTCGGCCAAGGTTCTGCGCTATTTGGTGGACCACGTGTCCAAAAACTTGCGAGCCTTAGAAACGCTGGGTTGCCCCACTTCGAAGTGGGATGTTTTGATTATTCATATGGTATCTGCCAAACTCGACAGTAATACCAGTTTAAAATGGGAAGAATTTAAAAATAATAATTTTAATGACGATTTGCCTTCCTTGGCCGACTTCAATCGGTTTTTAAAGGGTCGCGCCGATGTTTTAGAATCGGTACAGCGAAATAGGTCTGAGAAACCGGTCTTTAATAATAAACGTGAACCCCATTTCCCTCATAGTAGGCAAGATAAATATAACGTGAAAACTTTCACAATTTCAGCCACTCCCAGTACTTCGTCACCTGCTTCGCCTCCTTCGTGTGTCTTCTGTCACGGGAGTCATCGTATCTACGACTGCTCGTCCTTCCTGGCACTATCTGTTGAAGATCGCATTTCTGGAGCAGCTAAGTTGAAACTCTGTCTCAATTGTTTGCGTAAGGGACATACTTCGCACCGTTGCAGAGTAGTTCCATGTTTCACTTGCAAGAAGCGCCACAATACGTTGTTGCATAGGGACGTTCCTCAGGCTGTAAGTCCGCCACCCGGCGAACCGGTTCATGCGCCGCCGCCTGCACTCGCGTGCAATAATATGACCGTCGCGCGTTCCGATAACGTGTTATTGTCCACAGCACTCATCGATGTTTACAATCCGGGTACTAATGAATATGTTACCGCACGCGCGATCTTAGACTGCGGTAGTATGGCGAGTTTAATTACGGATAATTTAAAACAAAAGTTAAAATTAACGCCATTGCCGAATACGGTTAGTGTGGTAGGAGTAGGCAATGTACCTTTGTCCGGTACGCCAGATCGTTGCGTTATACAGATACGTTCAAAACACGACAGTAAAATGCAGTTAGATGTATCGTGTTTAGTGCTGCCTATTATCTCTAGTAAATTGCCGCATAGGTACATCGATGTCTCGCGCTTATCGCTGCCTAGAAATATTAAACTAGCTGATCCCGCTTTTAATGAGCCCGCGCCTGTCGATGTTTTGCTCGGCTCTGATGTTTTTTGGCACTTGATCGGATCTGAGCAAATTGATTTAGGTAAAGATATGCCAGTGATGCGTAAATCTAAATTAGGTTATTTACTTGCTGGACCCATGAGCGTTTCATTAAGGTCAAATGACGCTTCATTTAATTCGGTTGTTCAATGTAACCACCTGTCCACCTGCGACAATAGGTTAGACGAATCTTTGACCAAATTTTGGGAACTGGAGCAGATTCCTCAACCCACTAAGCCCTTTAGCGACTTAGAAATCGAATGCGAGCAACATTTTGTGACTCATACTTATCGCGACGAAGATGGTAGATTTTTTGTACGTTTACCGTTAATCACCGAACCTGATTGTTTAGGTAAATCATTTCGTTTAGCGAAAAATCGGTTTCTTGCGCTAGAGAGACGGTTTAAAAAGAATCCTGAACTTAAGTCACTGTATCAGAAGTTTATTAACGAGTATTCGGAATTAGGTCACCTTTCTGTGTCTGACGTTGCCATTCCGAACCCGTCGTATTTTGTACCCCATCATGCCGTTTTGAAACCCACTAGTGAATCCACGAAATTGAGGGTTGTATTCAACGCTAGTTTGGTTACCTCATCGGGATATTCTATAAATGATTTGCAAATGGTGGGACCCACCATTCAGGACTCATTGTTCAATATTTTGTTGCGATTTCGTACTTACAAATACGTTCTGACTGGTGATTGCGAAAAAATGTACCGGCAAGTTAGGGTCCAAGAATGCGATCAGGACTTACAGTTAATTCTCTGGCGGAACAATGAAAATGAGCCGTTACAGACTCTTCGCCTTAAAACTGTGACGTACGGGTTTTCGTCAGCTAGTTTTTTAAGCACTAGATGTTTATGGCAGCTAGGCGAAGAGTGCAGTGACAATAAAATTAAAAATATTATACAAAACGACTTTTTAGTCGACGATTTATTGACAGGGTCAGACACAGAAGAGGAACTGCACTATATAAAAAATTCTGTGGAACAGGCTTTGGCAGCTGGTTGCTTCCCATTGCGTAAATACCGCTCTAATTTGCCTTCTATTTTGCGAGAATCTCAGAGCCCAAATCCAGAAGGAAATTTAATTATTAGTTCTGCGTCGCACACATTAGGTGTCGGCTGGGATTCTACCACGGATTTCATTAATTTCCCCACCGAATATTCTGCTAAGACTGAGTTCCCAACTAAGCGATCAATTCTCTCGGATTCTTGCAAGATTTTTGACCCATTAGGAACCTTGTGTTTAATTACGGTTATTCCGAAAATATTAATTCAAAAATTGTGGGTGTCGAAAATTGGTTGGGACGTACCTGTGCCCGAAGATATTAAAATTTCGTGGCAAAGATTTGTTAATAGTTTATCGCATTTAACGTCACTTCAAATACCGCGTCATGTATTATGTAATTTGCCCAATAATATTGAGATGCATTGTTTTGCCGACGCTAGTCAATCAGCATATGCCACGTGTATTTATTTAAAATCAGTTAATGATAACGGAGAGGTTGTCGTTAGGCTTCTGTGTGCCAAGGCCAGGGTTTGTCCGGTCAAGGCCCTTACAATACCCCGTGCCGAGTTATCTGCATGTGTGTTAGGCGCGCAGCTCGCATCAGCTGTTTCTAAGACGCTGCGTTGCCAGATCGCGCGCACTGTTTACTGGACTGATTCGTCAATTGTTTTGGCGTGGCTAAAAACGAATTATAATAAGCTTCAAACGTTTGTTTCTAATCGGGTTGCTATTATTTTAGAGTTGACCGAAGGCAGCGAGTGGCGCCACGTTCCCACGTCCCTCAACCCATCTGATTTTGCGTCACGTGGGGTTGATGTGTCCGCGTTAAGTAACTTAGATATGTGGTGGAACGGGCCATCCTTTTTATATGAGCCTGAATATAACTGGCCGCAGTTTGCCGCGAATGTAGGTGTCGACGTTTTACCCGAATTAAAAGTTAATGTTAATTTAACAAATGCGACAAACGAGGAAAATTTTATTGATTTCGACAGGTACTCGAAGCTAAAAACGTTACAGCGCTCATTAGCGTACGTGCTTAGGTTTATATATAATTGTTTACATACGAACGATAGGTGCGTAGGTATTTTGCAGCCTGAGGAGCTAGAACGGTCGTTTAAAGGGTTAGTTCGATTGTCACAACAAGACAGCTTCCCTCACGAGTTAATGATACTTCGTGACAAGCGATCGCTTTCTTCTAAAAATAAAATAATTTCTTTAAACCCATTTCTCGACGACGATGGGCTTATGCGTGTAGGCGGAAGACTTACCTCATCTTTTTATGCGTTTGAAAAACGCCACCCTTTGATTTTGCACGCTAAACACAGAATCACGATTTTATTGTTTCGGCAGGAGCATATACGGCTTCTCCATGCTCCTCCTCAACTGCTACACGGTTCGATCAGAGAGTTTGTATGGGCTGTGCGCGGACGCGACCTTGCTCGCACGGTGGCTCAGCAGTGCGTCACGTGTCGTCGCGCCGCTGGCAATACTTCCGCTCCAATGATGGGTCTTCTGCCTCCTGAGCGTGTTACGCCAGATTATCCGTTTGTTGTAACCGCCGTCGATTTTGCGGGTCCCTTTTTTATAACTGATAGACATGGGAGGGGATGTAAAATCACTAAGTGTTATTTAGCCGTGTTTGTTTGCACTCGCTACAAATGTTTACATTTAGAGGCCGTAAGTCAGCTGTCTTCTGATTCCTTTATATTGTCGCTACGCCGTTTTATCGCTCGTAGAGGAAGACCACGCGAAATTTGGTCGGATAACGGTCGAAATTTTACGGGCGCGGCTAAGGAACTTAGCGCTTTATTAAAGGCGGATTCTGATAACATCTCCAATTTCACATCTGACGAGTATATTAAATTCAAATTTCAGCCGGCTTATGCTCCCCATTTCGGTGGATTGGTCGAAAGTTGCGTAAAGTCAGCCAAATTTCATTTAAAGCGCATCTTAGGAAATTCGCATTTAACTTTCGAGGAGCTGGCAACCTTATTTAGTCAGGTGGAGGCTATCCTAAATAGCCGACCCTTATGTCCCTTGTCTTCCTCCCCTAACGATTTCCAACCTCTTACTCCAGGTCACTTCATCATCGGCAGAGCGTTGACGTCATTGCCATCGCCCAGTTTGCCTGACATAACGCAAAACCGTTTAGACAGGTTTCAGAGGCTTGAGGCGCTGAGGCAGCATTTTTGGAAGAGATGGCAACTCGAATACATCTCCGAGCTCCAGCAGCGGACGAAGTGGCGCGTTCCTGGCCGATCCATGCAGCTGGGCGACCTGGTGCTGATCAAGGAGGAAAACGCTCCTCCTCTTCACTGGCGGATGGGGCGAATCACCAAACTATTCCCTGGCAAAGACGGGATTTCCCGCGTGGCTGATGTTGCCACTTCTACAGGCACCTACAGAAGAGGTGTCGCTTATCTTTGCCCTTTACTGGACGAGACCAAGGAGCTGTTGAAGACTGCAGTCTCCAAGGGCCCCCAGGATGTCGCGGCCCTAGCATGATCTACAGGGGAAGCGGGGGCGAGACGGGCCTAACCAGTTCCGATAACCCTTCCACGGCCGCTGCCGCGCCGCCACCGCCGAGCTCCCTTCTCTTGCTTCACCGACCGCGCATGCGACACACGCAGCGCACATACGGCTCGCGCATACCATTTTTTATTATTTAATTTAATCCAACCTTTGTGGAACCTCGAATTACAAGAATGTAACGAACATCACGCCTTCTTTATTTTTCTACTGAGACCCCGAGTCTTAACAACCATTTTGTGTATTAATAGGATAATCCCGTGTATGAACTACAATTACCTCGTAAATCACTGGTCTTTATCAGCCAGGCCAATGCAACTTACCGCGACTTCGCTTGTTGCGCGACATTCGACTATAGATGTGCTGTTTCAGAAAATTAACTTTCGTAATTTTCAATACAAATTGAGGAATAGATACAAGAACGCCCTCTTCATTCCCTTCGAGAGCATGACGTAACTAAATTAGTAATTTTATGCAATCGTTGCAAAATGAAGGTTCTTAAAGTCGAGTACCGCGTTTAGGTCACGAGGCTTGCCGAGTGGCCTAAGTAAGGTACGAGATTTTAAGACCTAATTGTGTAACAATACTTTTTATACGAGCAAAACACAAAGCAACATTTTTTACTTTAATCATCATTCCCCACTATGAATTGTTATTTTTGTGTAACCTTTTTCCTTGAATACTATTTAAAAAAACATGAACGCGATGGTCATGGCGGGTGCCTCATGATTGGTTAAATTTTTTGACAAGTAATTTCAACCAATCAGTGAGCAGTAGCGTGCTTTTTTTTAAATCAAATATGCTGATGTTCTATTTTTGAAATTATGAGAGTTAAGTAGAGATATGTCTTATGAATATTAAAATTCTATAGCGGGTACCATAGAGTATATAATTTTGTTACAGGATTAAACAGTGCGTTATTGTAATTTTGTCTGTGAAATTTTCGAAAACAGCATAACTCTATTTTTCAACCATCTTGCTCGCGAAGAAAAGAGTACCAACCTGCTTTGTAAGATCACGTCTTAAAGTTGTTATTGCAAAAGCTGCAATACATAATAAGTAACTTTAATACGATTAGTTTTTCCTTATTTAAGTTCATGTTGTATTGAAGGAGTATTAAATCGGCATCAAAAAATATGAGGACCTTATATTTTTTTGAGCAATATATATCATTTAATTTGTTTCGATATTGCCCCGATGGTACTTTTGAGAGACGAAAGTTTTGGCATCATTCTATAGAAAAGTACTTGTTCTATCTATTACTTATTCATTGTTTTTCCTTCCATTTATCTCCGTTCCCGAGAGAAGACTCATGACATTCCAATATTTTCAATCATGCGCGGACACACATAGAAATTGATTGGCTTTAACTGGATTTGCTTAACTATTCTTTGATTAATTAGAAAAATTCAGAGAAATTCAATTATACTCGGGTAAATATCGTTTAAATGTTAAGCGAACCAGTTACAATTAACTGTTTTCTTTTTTTTATCGAATTGGAACGATCATTTTATATGTCCGGTCCGTGCCAACAGCGCTCTATTATGAAATAACGTTTACCTGATGAAATATTTCATATTTGAGACCAAATCACAATTCTATATCTCAAAGTACAGTAAAACGGGGTAACTTTAATATGCAGGGGCTACTTTGGAAAAGCGTTTTTACGCCATATCCTTTTTTTTACTATCTGTGGCAATGAAATACCTACCTTCAACAATGACCTAACCTTTTACTTCATTTGCTCAATCGCACTATGAATATTTGCGTTTTTATAACCAATTTAAATCTATCAAAGTAGCCCCAAAATTTTCTAAAGTAACCCCGGTATACTGTATACGCGAAATTGTATCCAGCTGTCGAGTTACCCAAAAATTTTATCACTTCCATTTACCATTTATATAAAACCGCAAAACAGTCGTAAAAGCGGAAACATCTGAATAAATTCGCGTTCCTGCTCAAAAACATGCAATATCAGCTTCAAGCGTGTTACAAAAATACATGGTTCCCAAAACTACCCAGACACAATAAAGCGGGAATAAAATTGTGAATTTATTGTCGTTCCTCTTGAATAATGCATGTCAGAGTGACGGGAGACGAATGCGTCGGTGACTTATTTGAATAGAGGTGTTGTTTACTCCTCTATACTCAAAAAGACGTAAATGTCATCAAAACTTCTAGAAACTCACCCCTTTTTGAACGGCAACGGAAACCCATCTACATGCCCATTGTAGGTCTTGTCTTGCGTCTGCTAACGCTAAATTCCAGCAACGAAAGGAAGTATGTTTGTATAGAATGGTTTAGTTATTATCCACTTCTTGAACATGGTGGGTTTCTTTGATTATTTAAAATAAAACTTGTTTTTTTTTAAATGACTTACCCCTTCCATAAATTACAAAGCCTCGATCTCATCTGATCAATTAACAAAGAAGCTTGAGATAAAGCATAGGTATATGCCTATTAACGCATTCACTGCCAGGAGGCGTGGCCTAGAAACAAATTTGTATAACGTGAACCCTTAATATGCGTTGCTGGCAGTGAATGTGTTAAGTATCTATTCACTCTCAACTTGAAGAGATCCTATTAAGTTTCAGTTTAGAAGTTCGCCGAAAGAGAGTTCCATTTTCTAGCGAGTTCTAAGGATTATAAGTAATAAAAAAATTGGGCAAGTGCGAGTCCGACTCGCGCATGAAGGGTTCCGTACCTATATATATATATACATACTCTATAACAAGTTTGTTGTATGGGAGCCCCCCTTAAATATTTATTTTATTTGTATTTTAGTATTTGTTGTTATAGCGGCCATAGAAATACATCATCTGTGAAAATTTCAACTGTCTAGCTATCACCGTTCTTGAGATACAATACAGCCTGGTGACAGACGGACGGACGGACGGACGGACGGACGGATGGAAGGACGGACAGCGAAGTCTCAGTAATAGGGTCCCGTTTTTACCCTTTGGGTACGGAACCCTAAAAAAGCATTTCATAAAATCATAACTAGTTTTAATCCCAACAATGCTCGACGATGCTACACAATGGAGTCTTCCACCGCCCCATTTTTTATAACCTTAAAAACTTCGCGGTTTTGGTGCGTGCAGGAAAAATAAATTATGACCGTCCATGTGTTATTGTGAAATATAACGCCATGTGATTTATGGTGGCCAGTGTCGCCCACATTGTCCACCATGGAACACAATTCCCTCCAACCTGAATCCATGAATTTAACGAATTTATTTTGCGCAAGAAGCAAATTTTATATGACCAAAGTTGGTAAACACTTTTTTTAATTCTGGGCCAGATTTGATGGAGCTTTGCGATATATTCAGCTTAGTAATATCTCGACTTTCACAAGGCATTATACTTATTGGATTATTTTTAACCCCCGAAAAAAAAAGGGTGTTATAAGATTAATATATTGTGTATCTTTGCATATGTATTGGTGTATCTATCTGTGGCATCGTAGCTTCCAAACAGATGAACTAATTTGAGTGTGTTATTTAATCGAAAGACTTGTTCGTCGAGCTGGTTTTTAGCTATGTTTGGTGGAAATAGGAACAGTAGTTATCATGATATTCAGCTTTAATTGGAACTAGTAGCCAATATTGGAGCTAAAAATTCTAAATTTTAGTAGCATTTTCTGGGTGTGTAATGATAAATATAACAACATTTATAATTTCAATAGATATAACAACATTTGATATAATGTTTCACTTGATATAACAACGTTAGGCATAATTTTACTGGGTATAATTTGAATTAGTATAAAAGTCATTTGATATAACGTTTATATTTGCAAGATAACCTTCCTTAAGATAACCTCGCTTCGCTCGTCGTCGTACCTAACCATGACTCAATTACAATTTAACTTTCATGTTTGAGCAGTTTAAGTTTGTATTGAGCTTTGAAACGTATTATATCATATGATGATTATACTATATGATATTAAACCATATGAAATTATAACAAACGTTATTATTATTATTCGTTTATTATACCACTTGATCGTTATATTGACCAATATTATATCATGAGTTGTATCACTCATTGAATAAATCTGTTTAAAATTATTAATTTAGTTTTGTTATTATATGAGCTGCATTTCTATTTCTAGCAGAAATTTATAAAATTTTATGAGTACTTTGTTCTTGTAAGCAGTATAATATATATGTAATTGTATAGCACAGTTCAAAATTTTATTGCCGGTTTACAATTGTGTGAGTTAGATTTAGGTACTAACGGTGTTCACAATCATAAGGTTAACAGATATGTTATGGTGAAATTAGACATAATATTGTTCGCTCCCATCACTTGCACTTTAACGACATGGCCGACAATTTTGAATTTTATGCTTATGAAAAAATACTATATTGCCAAATAAAGAAATAAAAATCGTCACACGGTTCAATAGTGAATCAAACACCGCTACCTATTGGTAAGGCAAAATATATATTTATTTGTAAAAATATATTTAACTGTTAACAATTGTCAAATGCTAGACTTTTACGAATAATGGCGAAGGAAAAATCTAGAATTTCCGCTTAGAAGTGTCAGACGTCACATACTTAATGAAGACAGACAAAGGAGGGATGCGACTCCCGCACAAAGAAACCGTGTTTCAAATGTTTCAAAGGAGCTATATTGAAGATTGTGAAACGCTTTTTGATGTATATTTGTCGAAATATAGAACGAACGGGTTAGGAGTCGAAAATAGATTCACCTCTATCCTTATTATATGTACATTGCTTAATGGACAGCTTATAATACCGTTCAAATTCTTAAAAAAATATATCAAATACAAACTTAAAAAAATGCCATATTATGAACAAGGTTGTCAAAAGACAGATTACCACTTTTCCACATGAATAAAGCTGTGAGAAACACTTAGTAGAAGACTTTTCTATTACCACGTCCTACGAAGCTCCTACAAAGCTGAGACGTGGTTTCTAACTGTGCTTTTTAAGGAAGCTCAGAGTCACTCCGCGAGCTATAGACAGATCTATGCTCGGGATCTCTCTATGAGATCGAATCAGGAATGAGGAAATTCGTAGGCGAACTAAGATCGCTAACATATTAGAAAACTGGGTTAGCAAGCTGAAGTTTTTTGGAGAGTGTGCGCAGGAATTGCACGATTTAATTCCACCATCCCCGTTTCAACATCGGACAACCAGGCGAGGGGAGCGATTTCACCCTTATGTTGTCAGTTTACCACTCATTCGCACGAAGCGATTTGCTTCATCATTTCTAATGCGAACCGCTCAGGAATGGAACTCGCTCCCATCGTGTGTATTTATAAAAAAATATAATTTAGGTATCTTCAAGGTAAGAGTGAATAGGCTATTACTGAACCAGCGAGCTACATCCTCGACCCTACGGGGCCCCGTAGTCACTTTCCATCAGGTGCTACTGAGGTCAACCGCCGCACCGGTCAGTCTGTGAATAAAAAAAAAAAGTGGCAATGGGCGGGTCACATAGCTCGAAGAACGGATGGCCGTTGGAGCAGAAAGGAAGAAAAACTCGAGTGGAGACCATGAAGCGCAGAGTAGGACGGCCACCCGTAAGGTGGTCGGCCGACCTGGATAGAGTGGCGGGGACTCGCTGGACGCGGGTCGCTTCTCTCCGGGCCATGTGGAAATTGAGGAGACCTGTGTCCAGCAGTGGAAATTTTATGGCTGAAAATGATGATGATGAAAAGACTGAATATGTTCATACTTCTGATTTAAGTCATGCAGTTTTTACACTTTTTACACTGAAATGCTTTCGTGATAAAATATAAAATCAGTTTCGGAATTCAATCTCCGAAAATCAATATACGAGTAAATTGGTGAAACTAAAGATAATAACAATCGGAGAGACAATATTATTGTTCCAAATTAGACCCTCAAATCTAAAGCAAATCGTTTCAATTGACATTTAAATAGCGGAATTAGTTTGTTTTGTCTAAACCCCAATTTGTAGAAATGTAAATATATTCCCTTGATTTCTCTAAAATAAACCAAGACTAAATATAATTCTGGTCCTAGTATGAAATTTTTGTCAAGATATAACTATAATTGCGTTCGTTTGCTTGTTTATTAAGACATTTGTATTAGACTCACTTGTTAGTTTATTTGTTTGTAACTATGATATAAAAATTATTGGAATATATAAACACTTTATACTCTCGCATATCGGGTCTATCGCGATATATTTTATTTATATTTACCTTTATTACGGTTTCACGTGCCGTGGCCTCACACATACTGATGAAAGAGCGAGATGTAACTGGATATGTCGACTACATGTATCAATACCGTTCCTACCCATCCGTTTTATTACACATTCCGTTATAGGTACTGTAGTGATAAATTTGGCCGACTGCTCCCCCGGCCGATAGACCCGGTTTAATATTTTTTTACAAATCCTGGAAGTAAATTTTAACCAACTTCTAATTGTTGTATCGAAATGAAACTTTGCATGTCTATGTAGTTCATATGACAGTACAATAATTTAGTATCTTGGTACTGATCTGATCATGGAGACGGAAGGTGACCGTAAGAACACTTAAACAGCACAAGATAAACCTGTAAAATGTTTTCAAATCACCTAGTGTCCATTTGTAAGATTCTAATAATAAAATCCTTGCATTTTTCCTGAGCGTAATTTTGTAAAGTAAAATATATTTCTGTTCAGGAAATTGACATTTATCTGGCAAGGAAGTGTCGTAGATTACTGGCCGCACGGAACAGTGGGCTTTACTGCTGCTATACGTAACGATCGAGTCGATAAATTCTAAAAATAATGACACTTTATAGGTGATTTTATTAAAATTTGTGCCCTGCGGCAATCTACCGGTTTTCATAGCTGGACGTTACTTCTATTGTGAGTTCTGAAACTTTTAAGGGCTTCTTATTATAACCGGATTTAAAATTGTAAAAAGATGTAGTTTGATGGGTACTTTAGAAAAAAAAAATTATAATATAAATTTCTGAAACCTGTAATGTCTCATTATCTACGTAAACGTTATTTGTATCAATAGTATGACAATATTTTTATGACAATGTTGTAGAATCATTTGCGAAGAGAGGATAAAATCGCAAAATCTTGAACAATTATGCAATGCGTCATGTTTATGACATATGAGAAAAATCACTTTCAATCTTATTTGATTAAATATTCTTTTACCTTTAGGCTGCGTAAATTTGTTGATTTTATAAAACCGGTAACGTCTACCAGCGTTACACAAATGTTTATAATTTACGATGCCACCCTAAGGCTGCCTAGGTAGGCATCATTGTCATCAGTCTAGACAGGTATCCATAGTAGCGTAGACATGGTGTAAAATGGATCAATCACATCCCTCAGATATAAATACACTTCTAGCTTGACAAACACGCAACTTGATTGATTGATTTTCTCCGCCCCTCTTCTGTGGACTAACAGTCTGAGACATGTAAGAAATATAGAATTGAAAAATTCAATGGTTCGGGCAAGCTTTAGTAACCTAAAAGGTAACAAGCCAGGAGAGCCGTTGGAGACGCGGATATGAACTTTTTTCTGCTGCATCTTGTAAAAGTAGTGCAGCTTTTTTGCAAGAATATTTTTTTATTATTTATTATAAGCCTACTATGTCCCACTGCTGGGCAATGGCCTCCCCCCTCTTTTTTATCTGTTGCGGTTGTCGCGGCTATATAGCTCAAAACAGCAAGAATATCAAATATTCAAAAACTTGTCAAAAGTATTATGTCAGGATTACGTTTCTGCTACTTTTTTTACGACAATTGCATAATAAAAACTTTAAAAAATGCATAAAGTGCACGTAATTATAATACATAATTGGATTGAATCCTGAGTGTAACATTAAAATCGTCTCTAAAATTGAAGTGAAGAACTTTACATTAACCGTATTAATTATCGCATAGTTCAATGTAAACTAATTAAAGGAGCTTATGAAATAATCTTCGAACCTTGGGGGGTATTCGACCAATTTTAGAGATATAATGGAGATCTCTCCTTTTCATCGCCATCCGTCACTTTTGACGTGTGCCTACTTGACAAGTGGCGATATCCCTAGAACATCGCAACTTCGTCAATTCGGACGCGCAAAATTTTCGCTTCCTTTGTATGTGACGGCATAAATAACAGGCACATACTTTAAATTGACCGCGTAGTACGTGAAATTAGTCCGTTACGTTTCGTTCAAAACAGAAATTTATATACATGAATAACATTTTTGACAATCATTATCGCCTTCGTATTTCCAAAATTGAGATGAGATATGTCACTTTTAAGCTCATCGCATTTAAATGACAGTTCAATGGCGATATAACTGTTATCTAATGGAGATTTGACGTTTGGCGATATCTCAAACGGCATTCTCGAATTGGGCCCCTTAATAATGGTTTCTACTCTAATTAATATGCACATAAATTATTGTTTCATATCCAGATTATTGTGACAACATCAATCGTGTGAATTATAGGAATATATATATATACAAGGTGAAGCAATATCGCTAACGAAGTTCGCAAGCAAGCAACAATATAGTAAATTGGAATTGGACAAGAAATTTGAGCTGTCGCTCAACAAACAATGACTCAACGAGTGAGGCAAGTAAAAATTTAATCGAAAACTAATCATTTTTCTGCGATGGACTTGGTGTAATGAAAAAAGAGCTGTTTGCTCTTCGTGCTCCTTGTGGCATGCTTTTTTTTACCCCTTATTAAATTGTATGCAATGGAAATAACATTTATGGGCAAATTTTTATTTTGTGGTCGATTTCTTTTTTTCTCAGATTTCAATAAAATTTGGTGAGTTGGTAAAATTACTTCTTCTGACCATGGTAAGCCCCATTACAGGATATGTCCTATATTTTTTTTCCATTGAGTTACACAAAATGTATTACAGAAATAGGCCCATGGGCTAATTTTTATTTTGTTGTCGAATTTTTTATTTTTTATTTTGATGTCCTCATTTTGTACTAAATTTTAGTAGGTACAAAATACGAAAATTAGTTAAAAAAATCCATATTATGTAATTTTTTTGTAACTCAATGGAACATTTTGTAGGACATATTGTGAAATTGGACTTACAGTCCGATCAAAAAGAGTAGAAATTTAAAATTGGCAATACTGTAGTGTCCTCCCTTTCTAATAAAAAAAAACAGAGACGACACTACAGTATTGCCACTTTTTATTTTTTACTCTTTTTGGTCGCACTGTTCCTTGTTCAGAATAAGTAACTTTACTAACTCACCAAATTTTATTGAAATCTGCATAAAACCTAGAAATACGTGGCAAAACTGCAGCCGATTAAATGAAATAAATGAATAGCGATGTACTAGTATGTATGTATTACGTTTTATATACGTATATTAGCTGCAACTCGTGGTGTTATTCGATCATCCTACGGGTACACTACATTTTTCAGGATAAAAAGTAGCATATGTCTTAATCAAGGGTTTCAACTACCTCTGTATTAAATTCTATCAAAATTGTTCCAGGCGTATGAGAGTGAAAAAGTAACAAACATACGAACACACTCACAAACTTTCGCCTTAATAATATTAGTGTGATACAACATTATAGACGAAATATGATTCGAGTTTTATACCTGTCTCGCTCGCTCTTATACGACGTAAATAAGAACCTCTCCGATTTCACCCAAACCCGAATCCCAATCTGAGAGTCCACGTACAGATTATTTATGTCACGATTAGAATTTTTCGTATTATCAGTCTGTAATATAAATATCCAAGTTGATAAAAATAAGTATATAAGATAAATAAGTCCTTTTCACCCAATTTTATATGGGAATGCTTCCAAATCTTCCAATATTCTAGTTTAAGTGATGAAGCGGCCTAAAAGCATTACTGGTCTGAATTTCAATTCAGATAATCTATCTTCATTCTAGGCACAGGAACTCAAATGCAGCACTCCACGGAAATACCGAAACAGAAGTGCATTTCGATGTACACACTTTCAATTTAAAGCGATACGTGGGAATAGTGGGATTTAATTATTTTTTACTAGTTGCGCCGCGCCCGCTCATCCCACGAGAACACAACATTTTTCGGGATAAAAAGTAGCCCATGTGTTAATCCAGGATGTCAGCTACCTTCATACCAAAATTTATCAAAATTGGTCCAACCGTTTGAGCGTGAAGAAGTAACACTGCCGAGGTTTTCCCCGGGGGCTACAGTATGCGGTTCTTCAAGAGAGGAGTAAATAGGTTCTTAAAGGGTCGGCAACGCGCGTGTGATGCTCCTGGCGTTGCAAGCGTTCATAGGCGGCGGTAACCGCTTAACATCAGGCGGGCATGCTAGTTTGCCACCGTCGTAGTATAAAAAATAGAAAAAACAAACATACACATAAATACACTCATAAACTTTTGCCTTTAAAATATAAACTACATAGTGTGATTATAAGAGTAATGTCTGCAAGCGTAAAGCAAATGTTTATGATGGCCAACATGCTCGAAAAGCCGTTGGAGGCGTCCGTCAGTGAATCCCGCTCGAGTCATTAGAATTTTGCTTGAATATAAAGATTTAATAGTGGGATTCACATTGAAATGTAGCTTTAACAAGATAAAGCATTTCCTGGATAGGACTACGATTCTCATTTTAGATAAGACATTTTATGCATACTCCTAATCGAGTAATTAAGTAGGGCCCAGGCTTACGTCAGAGAGGGCCCCTAATAGGACATTATCAGTGCGGTGAAAGTTATCCTCGTATATTTGGTACATACGAGAGGTCCTAAATTACTGAAATTTATATCATCCATCTCCAGGAACAGAGAAAGTAAATAACTGTATTTAAATATCGTTCTTCGTTTAATAGACTTTGGCGTCAATTGTTATTTGGTTTTTGGATTGGTGATGCTTGATTGATGACTGGATAATTGAAGAATAACGTACAGTTCGATCAAAAAGAGTAGAAATTAAAAAGTGGCAATACTGTAGTGTTGTCTCCGTTTTCTTATATTGATGACTGACGGAGGCCTCCAAACCCAGAACGAGCACAGCATCGATAAGTTTTTGTCATTTATTTTTGGGTCAGTATAGCATTCTATTTTCCTGACTCCACCACGATCCATCTTTACAGTCCACTACCGGCTTTACGCCCCAAAGAGTGACATGTAAATTCGATGCAGAATTTGATGCCTCCGCCGCGCCATGCATTTCCCTCAGAGGTCCGGCGGCCGAAAGAATAGAATTCCTTAACAGCTATAAAAACCTCGAGAGCCTTTCTGCTGCAATGATTATAGTTTGAACGACTAATGTGGCAATTCTCTGAACTGTGAGCGAAAGCCATTGTCACGCAAAAATGTAGTGTTTGTAAGTACAATCCAATATCAGAAACGATTAATTCGTTACCCTATCTACACTACTCGTAAAGTTGACCGCGGTTGGCTGAATATGATAGTGTGGGGAGAAAATTCGCTGCAGAAACTCATACTTCGGCTAACTTCGCCTCGGTCAACTTCGGGATAGTGTGGAGCCGGGGTTAGTCCTTCTTGGCAGATGCAATCTAACATTTCACGCTGCGTTTTCTTTTACCTACATGATTGGCATCTTCGTCTTTATAAATATATATTATGATTTTTATGATCGCATAATAATACTTATTTCGTTACTTTGTCTTCTTTTTTTTATTTTATGTCATAGGGGGCAAACGAGCAAACGAATCGCCTGATGGAAAGTGATTACCGTCGCCCATAGACACCTGCAACACCAGAGGAGTCACAAGTGCGTTGCCAGCCTTTCTTCATTGTAGACACCTTTGTATTTTGTGCCTCGAAATGATGGCACAGAGTTATTGACGTACTTAGGTCGTTGTAGTCCTAACCGTCTTTTATTGCTCTATCAATATTATCGAACTCCGTGCGGACTTTAAGTGAAGTTTTCGGTTGTCTTGTAGCAGTCGCGGCTTTTTATTAGGTATTACAATTTATTATCAAAAGGAGGTTCTCAGTTTGACCTGTACGTATGTACCTATGTTCGTCCGTGTTTATCTGGCGTTTGGCTATACCGATTTTGATGCGGGTTTCAGAAAAGTGTATAATTGTATCCCTATGCTGTTCTTGTATTTGCGTCTGATAGTCATCATCTCTCTATGCTGAGCTATAACTCCTTAACAGTTAGGAGTTAAGGAATACTTAATTCAAACCAGATGCATGCAAACACTCCCCGACTAACTCCACTATACGTATTTTACTTAAATCACTAAATTTTTAATAACGTAATGACTCCTATACCTCCTATAGCCCCAGCCTCCAGGAGAATATTAAGCATGACCGACCCGGCACTTATTATTCTTCCCGCTTTGTTTCACCAGTTTGTGCCCTGATAGTAATTAAAAAAAGTTATCCGAGTACTCTAATTAAAAGGGAATCTGTAGAGGGTTCCCGCTGTTTGGGGAAATTAAAAAATAAGTGGCTAATTATTAAGTCGTCTCATAAGTTATGTAAAATACTAAAGGTAGTGCCTACGCGAAGTAATTAAATATCCAGTTATTTTTACTTTTAAATGGTAAGGTCATTTTGTTCCTATGGTTGACACCCATCACACTACCATTATAAAGGCGAACGTTTGTGAATGTGTTTATGTGTATGTTTGTTAATTCTCCACGCTCAAACAGCTGCACGAAATTGATAAATTTAAGTGAAATGATAGCTGATGACCGGGATTAACACACTACTCTTTATCCCGAAAAAATTTAGTGTTCCCGTACGCAGCTATTATTTTCATAATTAACCCACAAACAAGACTTGTTATATCATTGCACCTTTGCCTCATTATTTTTATTTATTGCACGTCAAGACGCCTAGAGACTTTATACATTTTTGGGAACATTATTAGTATAAAATAAATAAAATTTATCTAAATGTATCTACTTAACATTGATTTGGAGAATATATACATTACGTGTAAGTACCAATGTTATTGATTGTTCTAAGACTGCGCCGAGCGAAATGTGAAAAATAGGCAGTTGCCGTTAAGTAGATAACGTCAACACTAGTTGTTTAATCCATTTATAAACTATATATTTAGCACTTCGAAGAATGTGTTAACAACTTCTCCGTGGAAAAATTATAAGATTATTAAAATTTTATCCTAGAAAACTAAGTAAAGTTGGACGAAAATTGTAAAATCGTAAGCAGGCGTTAAGTGTTTTTTTATAGTTTAACAATAGAATCTTTTCTGATTTTCAGTTAAAAAAAAAGATAAATGTTTACATTACAATTTGTCAATATTTCAATTAATGTTTGGTAGGTCCAGATTTATCAAAAAGTGCTTTTAATTCTCCATACATTTTTACTATGGCGGCCGCGCGCCGATCTAAATACGCATTCCCCGCGCTCTATGGTTCAGTCGCTAACGCTCGGCGCAGTCTTAAGTATGATTTATTTATTTATTTATTTATTTATTTATTTATTTATTTATTTATTTATTTATTTATTTATTTATTTATTTATTTATTTGTGAAAAAAAAATACTTACTGTAAGTTTCTCTCGGCTTTCTTCTCAACAGCGGTTTCCTCCTGGGAAATGCCGGTAGATTCACAAGTCTTGTAAAAGTGCCCTTGTGGCCTACTTACTGAATAAATTATTTCAAATTTCATTTAATAATGTGAAGTGTGTATATTGAATCTCAACCATTTTAATCAAATAATGTGCACTATTCGTTTTAAATCGTAACATCGTTCTTATAAAAAGTCTTGTTAGTGATTTTCTCGTTGGCTTTTTACATCTTTATGTTAGCTCCACTTTGTAACTAAGTTTACTAGTTTGTAACAAATAATGTATCAAAGCTTGGAATTGCAATTTCAACTCGTATATGTTGTAACAATAATTTGGTATCTTGTTGTGTTAGAAAGTACAGTAATAATATAAGTATAAAAAAAAAACTTTTTTGGCAATAACTGACTTATCAACTGATTCTCTAAAATTAAATACGTGCATAAACGAATCGACACCAGAGCTGTTATTAGTAGTGCGGGTACTGTCATAAATTATTTCCCTATTTACACAAATGTCACCTAACCTTTTATATAAATTAAATTTTAGCACACGAGGGCCGAAAATAAAAATAGCTTACATTCCCACACAATACGATGGCCTTACTTTTTCCCACATCTTAAGCTCACGCACGTATCGGGTGTAGTTTCTCTAAAAGAATTATCTGCAATATACGTATATTAAATTACTTAGCCACTCAGGGTTGGCACTGCGGGCGTGATAAAAACTACCTACTGTATACTAGAGCCAGCCCTATGTCACAGTAATCATAGTTGAATCAGTGAAGCAAATAATTAAATAAGTAGGTAACGTCCGAATCGACGCACTCACACAACGAGGCAAGGGCAAGACGTAATGTGTTGTGAATTGGAATATTTGTTTCTGGGTGATGGATTTTATATATACGAAACGTAGAAGTTAGATATATAATTAAAATTATTAAAAAAAATATATCGCTCGACACGGTCGTCGTAAGTAGGCCTTTTTTGTATGTATTTTAATATGTCCGAGGCTCAAGATCTTCTATGTAAATTAGTTTTATATGTATATATAATAAGTCATTATGTATATCGTCGTATACCCTGGCAACGATTTGTGTAAGATAGTCCCATAATGCTTATTATTATTTATTTTACGGTGCTTTGGGGTTGGGGTATTGAGCGCCTAAATAGACAGCTACCGTACTCTATTATAACAAAACGGGACTTAACCGCGTTCAAAATGTCCATTCTTACCTATATTATTTAATTTGAGGATTTTCTAAATTAAACGTCCAAAATAAATAAAAAGACACATCTTTTCCAAAATAACTCAAATAAATTAACACTTAGTCTATGCAAGCTTCGCTTACTTCTACATGACATTTATTTATTTATTTAAACTTTATTGCACAAAAGAAAAACTTAACGTACAAAAGGCAGACTTAATGCCATGGGGCATTCTTTACCAGTCAACCTTAGGAAAAAATGTAGGCGGTGCATCCAAGCAACATAATAACATACATTAACATAATAACATACACAACATACAATAACATACATTAGTAGAAATTCAAATTTTCAATACGGACACGTTACAACGTACAAGAAACTCCTTCCTTAAGATTTTTCTATACAGAAGTGTCGTCTATTCTCCAAACTGCTTTAGCTCATCATTTACTGTGCCGTTTCTTTCCTTCGGGACTGTATCTCCTAAACAGCCAGCGAGGGGCCACATTTCGGACTCTTTATTACTTACAAATCAGAGCTTGATATGGCCTGTGTTGCGGATTTTTTCTAGCAAATAGGACTTTTTACGAAAGAATTTGGATACAATCTAAAAAAAACGGTTCCACAATTTATAGATAAATAATAATAAATAAATAAATATTAAGGGACAATCTTACACAAATTGACCTAGTCCCAAACTAAGCAAAGCTTGTACTATGGGTACTAGACGACGATATACATATTATATAAATACATATATAGATAACATCCATGACCCAAGAACAAATATTTGCACAAATATTTGCCCCGGCAGGTATTCGAACCCGGGACCGCCGACTCAGTAGGCAGGTGTCTACAAACCGAGCCAAACGCGTCGTCAAATAAAGTAATGTATATTTGACCTACTAGCCAACTCTAGAGAAATATTGGTCAAAATTTGGATACAATCTAAAAAAACCGGTTCCACAATATAAAGTAATGTCCATTTGACCTACTAGCCAACTGTAGAGAAAAAAATTTCAACATCATCACATCAGCCGATCATCTCATCACATCTGTGCACTGCTGGACAAAGGCCTCCCCCAAAGTTTTCCACAACGATCGATCTTGCGCCGCCCTAATCCTATTTTTTTCCGCGATCCTAAGCAGATCGTCGATCGATCGGCCTTTCCATGCTGCGTCTTCCGTTACGCAGTCGCCAATCAATCTTCCTGCTCCAACGGCCGCTGGTTCTACGAGCAATGTGCCCCGCACGTATAGCTTATAAATATTATTATTTAAATATTTTTTCGAGTTTGAACTTTGACTCGTACCAACAAGGTGAAAATTAGTACCATGTACACTAAAATGTAAGTAATGTATAACAGATAATGTATGCTATACATAATGAGAACATTTTTTTTTCTTAAAACATCTTATTTGCAGATAGTGCTATTACATAACACACAATACAACATAAAGACAGAACAATTTAATTGTGTGCCTCTTTGAAACAATGTCATGCACATATGCTTTATGATACAAAAATACGTGTTTCTCAAATGAAAAGCAAGGTATGGACAAAACTCGTTATGAATAAAAAAATAAGCAGCATAAAACACTTCGTACAAAAATGCGACAGAATTCAAAACTGCCCGAAGGCTGTACTCAAAAATATTACCCGAAGTTTCATTTGAAATTGTGGGTTCCATTTTGATATCACTCTGAGAGTTTATGATGTTCAGGGGCTAAATTTCGAAGTTTGTTATGACATATGTCTGAGATCTCGACTGTAGGGTAACTACTTGAGCCATATGCCATATACGAAATGATTATTATAAATAAGTTATTACAATGTATCCTTTCATACACACGATACATTAAAATTATGTGATTAAAAGAACCAGTTTTAAAATGGCGATAGGTGATTATTATAATTTTATTTATGTAAGTAAATTTAAGGCAACTATATAATGTACAATGTTTAAAATGTATAGCCCCATCAGTTGTTCTTTAACCCTGGTCATATTGCGGATTTTTAGTGATGCTAATTTATTTATTGGCCAGAAGGATTCATTAGTAACTGACGTTGAATGTCATCGAATATCACTGATATAAAAGTGATATTACAAAGAATAAGCAAGGATAAATACTCCACAAACTTTAAATGACTTTCGCATAATAAGTCAAAAATATCACACAGTGGTACTAGAAAAGTTTTTTTTTTATATGATTCAATATTTATGTCAGAAAAAGAACGAAAGATTTGGCAATATTTCGATTCACAATGCTTTGAAATTTGATCTTGACACACAGACACTGACATCTTATAATGCATAAAAACATGACGCATGTACATTATTTCCATATACAAATCTGGGGGGGGTATTCGACCAATTTTAGAGATATAATGGCGATCTCTCCTTTTCGGCCCCTGGGGCCCAATTCGAGAATGCCGTTTGAGATATCGCCTAACGTCAAATCTCCATTAGATAACAGTTATATCGCCGTTGAACTGTCATTAAAATGCGATGAGCTTTAAATTGACATATGTCATCTCAATTTTGGAAATACGAAGGCGATAATGATTGTCAAAAATTTTATTCATGCATATGAATTTTTGTTTTGAATGAAACGTAACGGACTAATTTCACGTACTACGCGGTCCATTTAAAGTATGCGCCTGTTATTTATGCCGTCACATACAAAGGAAGCGAAAATCTTGCGCGTCCGAATTGACGAAGTTGCGATGTTCTAGGGATATCGCCACTTGTCAAGTAGGCACACGTCAAAAGTGACGGATGGCGATGAAAAGGAGAGATCGCCATTATATCTCTAAAATTGGTCGAATACCCCCCGTTTGTTGCACTATCCCATGGTTAAATCACAACGTGTCAGGCTATAGGACCAATCTTAAACTGAACGTTTTGCAAGTAACAGGCACAAGTAGTATTTATATTAATAGACCGAGACATAATATTGCCCTTAAATTCACAGTCAGTCAACTCAGCTCGGATAGAAAACTACTTTTGTCCGTTGCATCGCCTCGTTCCTTTAAAAAAAAAACATATTTATGTCAAATGTATTTAGAATTTTTAACCAACTTTTTGAAGTGAATAATACTTTTCCCTGAGCTCTAGATAGTAACATAGCTATTTCATGCTTTAATTGCGTGCAGTCAAAAATAAGTTGAAAAAACCAGTATTCTGCGTGAATTTTGTCAATTTCGAGTAGCTTTGTAGCTTTCGAGTAGATTTTTGTTTCAAAAAAATTATCTATGAAAAATTCAAACTGTAGGTTTCAAATGTATACCAATAAATTGCAATTCCAATTACCTAGGGACATTGATAATATTATGTAGAGAAAAATGTCTAAAACAATCAGCATTTTTGAACGGATAAGGAGCTTCAATTATAAATATTACAATGCTACGTCGAATTAGGCGCCAGCACAAACAACTGAAAATTCGTTACATTTTGTGACAGGGGCTTCCGTGTGACGTCACTGAGGGACGGATATTAAAGTTGTGGCGGTCAAAGTGTGCTGTTTACTTTTCGCGGTTTGGAAATGTGTGAAAGTTGTGACGTGGTAAAAATTTTTATGACAACGAAATCAGTTGAAATGGGAATAGAATAGAATCATTTATTGTATATAACATTTCAAACATAGAAGGTGTTTTAAATAAGACAATATGTATACATGTGACGCCCTGCAAAGGCATAGCAATGTCAGAGGGCATAAATAATTACTATTAATGTAGGTTTGCAGGTTAATGTTTTATTTAGTGGCGTATAATCCCAAAAGTCCCAAATGTCAGTACACCAACTTACCAATCACCCGAGAAATTATTTGAGTTGAGACCGTCGAAATTTTGGGTTTACGAGTATATCTGGCGTTAAGAATTTTTAAATAATTATTAACAGAATTGCGTCAATACGGGACAGATGTTTATGCAATTTTAACCTTTGTTATTAGGGTCGGGTCGCCAACAGTGGCTCGGATTTTTTCGACCGCTCAAATTGTGAAGAAAAAGTCGTGGTAGCGGGCTGAAATTCACACTCAACGTGCTTTGGTTATTAAACTTTTTCCCAGAATTATCAGTTTTTCAATCAAGGCAACAATAAAGTAGTCAGACAATGTTTTAAAAAAAATGGGAAATGAGCCACTGTGTACGGGTACTGGGCTATTGTGACTCGCCCCTGTAGTACACAGAGACTCTAACAGTATACAGTGGCTCAAGTATATAATATTTAACTAAAACTATAATTTACATTCAGTTTCATTTATTTGTTTGAGTAGAAATATACTCTAAGCCTCATATCTATCAATATTAGACACATAAAAATTATAAAATCAAATCTCTTAGGATATTTGAGATCAACCTCTTTTCTGACTTTGTTTCTTTGTCGTTAGAGATCTAAAAATTAAAAACGAGTTTAATTTTTATTCTTAGTCCAAGCAAATAACATAACAGTTATCAAGATACATTAAAAGGATCAAAAATCCAGAAAAATAACCAAAAAAAAAGTAGGTTTACACTAGGATAGGTTACACTCGAGTGCAAAAGTGTTTCATGCATATAGGTTTATTCTTATTAAAAAAAATACAGTTTTGTTTTTATGTTTATTTTATTTTATTAATTAGTTGGCATTGAACAGTAGCATAACATAACATTATCCAATAGAAATAATATAAGTAGGTACACAGTGGCTCAAGAAAGTACATAGTGACTCACGAGTCACTGTGTACTTCTTAAATTTGAGCCACTGACCACGCCGCAGCCATTTTGAATTCACCGGCGCATAACTATCACGTGGCTTGCCGAAGGACATGCGAATCTATGTCATTGCCTAGCATAATAACGTCACTTTGCATCAAAACAACAATACTTGTCTTAATGCTCAAATTTCTCTACATAAAAACAAGTGTAACTTATCTTAAAATGTAATTTTGCACCCTCGGCCACACGAAACACTTTCCTACACATGTAAACTGCGCGGGAGCAGGCGAATAACTGGTTTGTACGTGTTTGGGTGTCGAAGGCTCTCGGCTAATGAAGGAGACAGATAGATATTGTTGCTCTATCTAGGAAATATAGCCGCGAGTCAGTGTACCCGACCGAGCCACTGTTGGCAACCCGACCCTACTTCAAAAGATCCATTTTTGTTTAAAGCAGTCATGACCGAACCGGTTTTAAGTCGGTTCACTATGACAGACAAAAAACAGCTTTGGATCCCCTACCTATATGTAAGTAAATTTCAGAAGGAAATTTTAAGTAAGTAATCGCGTATACCTAAGTAGTCTAATATAATCAAAATTCAGTTACTTTCTTGTTTATTAACTTTACTGTGACATTAATCAAGTAATTAAACTGCTAAGTGCTTCCCTGTGTCGTCTACAAAGTTCTACTTTCATAACTTCGAAGTGGCGGCGCGGTTTCCTCAGTCATCGTATCAGCTCATCTAAGTGTTCTGGAGCTAGGCAACGAACTGGGGGGGTATTCGACCAATTTTAGAGAGATGATGGAGATCTCTCCATTTCATCGCCATCCGTCACTTTTGACGTGTGCCTACTTTTTAAACAATTTACACTCACGCGAGATTATTAGGAACGGCCTTTGAAAATTGAATTTGAATTTGGCCTGACATGTTTCGAACTCGTACGGAACTCTTCATCAGGGACTGCTACACATCGGCGCGGTAACTTTGACACTAATTATTTGATCGACGCTCCGCTCTAATATCGCGTGCCGACGACGGTGCGAGGGCAAGGGGGCTTGCAAGCCTGCAACTTGGGCGTCCGGCATTCCAACGTCACAATAGGATTACTAATATAATAAGAGACTAAAGATTTTGCTGGAATTAGTTATTTGTTATTTATTGGTATTATAAAGTTATAAAACACAGGATCAGTAGGTATATAAAAAGAATATAGAGACTAACAGGAAGAACTGGCTAAGCAATATAAATATATTTTTTTATATTAAGTGCTCACGATGCCTGATGTCTGCTTTTTTATGTCATAGGGGGCAAACGAATCGCCTGATAGAAAGCGATTACCATCGCCCATAGACATAGACACCTGAAATACCAGACGATTCACAATTTTAATGTCAACTAGTCATCAAGATCATATGATTTAAAGGATCATAAAATGCAAATCAAGCGATGGAATAATATTGTATAAAATAATAATAATAATAGTCGTTTCGGCGAACGGTCTTATAGCGAAGAGTCTCGACAAACACCTTAAGAGACTCTCGCTAGATGGCTGGATCAAGGGTCAGATTCAGAAGGCGGTACTCCTGGAGACGCCGCGCATCGTCAGGAGGTTCCTCTCTCTGCAGCCTTAACCACCGGTAGCCTGGGCCCTACCCCACTGCCGGCGGCACCCTAGGTTAGGTTCCTTATAATGTATTTATATTTTGTAATTACTTTATTGTATTTTACTTTTTATATAAATTTATTGTAAAAACCCTAGCCTAAGGTACAAGAGAAATAAAGGAGACACAAATAATATTTATTCCACTTCGATTTAGTTTTTATAATATTTTATAAAACAGATCAATTCTCAGTAAATGCAAGTCTTACATCATATCATATGTCGCCGTAACCAAGGCGTGTATACAAAAAGAGAACCGGGGTTCTTTTTTTTATTAACTTTATGAAACATAATACTACACTAAACTTTCTGATTATCTGCCAAACTGCACAGCAGTTTGTTAGCAGAAAAACTTAGTGCCCGCTAACATTGCAATGAGCTGCAGAATTGCATGGCCCATTTATGAATGAATTCATTCATAAATGGGCCATGCATTTCTGCAGCCCATAGTACATACATTTCACTATTGAGTAATATAGCGTTTTAACTTACAAACTACAAAAAGTAGGTATCTAGTCTTAACGCTGTGGGACCTTTTTCTTTGGAGTTTTGTAAAATCTCAAGTTTACTCGAATGAAGTAGAAACAATTCGACGCGTTATAGTGAGATAAAACCAGCAATTCCTTGAAAAGAGCAATAACTGATCATCAGAGCCGTGGGGGCCATTAGCGGGAAATTATTATTGTATACATAATCGTAACATGTGTTTTTTAAAATGCAATATAAATATCACAACAAACTCAAAAATTAAACACGTGTTTTAAGTTTTTGAAACAAATAGTACTCTTATTGAGACAATTATACATAAGGTCCGTAAATAACCAATTATTTTATTAATATATACTTAGTTTAACAATGTCAATTCACTAGTTACAAGACAAAAACTACCTTAATTAGGTACAATGCTACTGCGGTCTTATTTCTGAAACATATAGAATAACATTTATCGATTGGAACTTTATCACTGTTTGTCGTGAACGTCAAAGAGATTCCCTAACAACGGCTCAACACTCTCATTAGTGGAAGGGTGACAAAACTGACTGTTCTCGTACAATATTATAGACCGAAAACCAACCGTCGTCGACTCTATATAATAATAATGTTAATGAAACCACTATATAATAATAATGTTAATGATAAACATGATGTAGGGGAACCCGGGACAATATGGGCCCCTTAAGAGGCCTTATTCGTTTTAACATTTATTTTTTTCATATTATGACAAATATATTGAAAATTTCAACCAACTTTTTGTAGTGAATAATACTTTTCCCCGAGTTCTAGGTAGTAACATAGCTATTTCATGCTTTCATTGCGTGCAGTCGAAAATAATTTGTAAAAAACAAATTTTCCGCGTTAATTTTGACAGATTTAGATAGATTTAGATTGAAACAAAAATTATCAATGAAAAATTCAAACCGTAGGTTTCAAACATATACCATTAAATCCCAATAGCCCTATTCTAGATAGTAACATCTGGGGGCACGGTAGTGCCCCCGCCAAGACGAAAAAAAAAGAGGCGGGGCACTACCTACCTTTTCTCGAACCGTTTCGTCTCATTTTCAAACCCTCATAGTTTCGTCCCAGTCCCGTCCAGAGCGCCCAAATTCACAGGTTAAGATGCAGTTAGGGAACATATGAAATGTACTTAATTTCATTGATCTAGCTTTTATACTTTAGGTTTTATTGGTACCTAAAATACGCCGATTTTGCCACTCACTCACTTATGTATCAAAACCTCTGGGGTACTTCCCGATGACCTAGAAAGCTGAAATTTGGTATGTAAGCTAGGTTTAGTACACAAACAATAGAATAATTCTGAAACTTGGAACTTTTACCCCCCAACCCCTTAAACTAGGGGATGGAAGTTTGTATGAGACTTCTGCAAATTTTGATACTAGAGGTCTGAAAATTGATATAGGGACTCCTTTATTATTTATAAATAATAAAATACATATTCTAGGATTTTAAAAAAATCACCCCCCACCCTTTAAATAAGGGGATGAAAGTTTTTATGGGTTTTCCATAATGGGCGATAAAAGTAGTATATATCGGGCTAAACGTAAGTATTTCTTATACACAATTATTACTACTTCCATATCTACACTTCGACTTCGTATTTTAAATATCTGGGGGCACGGTAGTGCCCCCGCCAAGACGAACAAAAAAAAAGGGGGCACTACCTACCTTTTCTCGAACCGTTTCGTCTCATATTCAAACCCTCATCAGTTTCGTCCCAGTTAACACTAGAGCGCCCAAATTCTCAGGTTAAGATGCAGTTAGCAAACATATAAAATGTACAAAATTTAATTGATCTAGCTTTTATACTTTAGGTTTTATAGGTACCTCTAATACGCCGATTTTGCCACTCACTCACTGACGTATCAAAACCTCTGGGGTACTTCCCGATGACCTAGAAAGCTGAAATTTGGTATGTAAGCTAGTATTAGTACACAAACAACAAAATAATTCTAAAACTTGGAACTTTTACCCCCCAACCCCTTAAACTAGGGGATGGAAGTTTGTATGAAACTTCCGCAAATTTTGATACTAGAGGTCTGAAAATTGAAACCTATAGGGACTCATTGTTATAAATCAAATACATATTGTAGGACTTTTAAAAAATCACCCCACACCCTTTAAATAAGGGGATGGAAGTTTGTATGGGTTTCCCATAATAGGGGATAAAAGTGTATATATATATATGGGGCTAAACTTAAGTATTTCTTAAATACACAATTGTTCAGTTGACGCTCAAGAAACCCTACAGCCCAAAAAAATTAAAAAAACTAAAGCACCTTACAAAAAGAAATGAGATCCCACCAAAAACATTTCATGTAAAATTGACGGCCAAGACTCACATTCTCATAACGCTTTCGCTGTAAAAAAGTTATCAGATCCCAGGAAAAGCCAAGCCCCTAAGCCCCGACTTTACTAACCCCACCACCTTGGTTTAAAAAGTATGGCATCAACTGGCTTCAAGCCCCTAAACCCGGAGTTTACTAACCCTACACCTTTGTTTCAAAAGTATGGCTTGGCCGTTTCATAGACTACCGTAAATAAGTCTAGCGGACTGTCCGGCCTATATCGTAAGGAATTAAGTTTATAAGTATATATTATCAAAGACATTAACTTAGTTTCTTGATACCATATGGGCCAGACGGTCCGTTGGACTTATTTACGGTACTCTATGAAACGGCCAAGCCATACTTTTGAAACAAAGGTGTAGGGTTAGTAAACTCCGGGTTTAGGGGCTTGAAGCCAGTTGATGCCATACTTTTTAAACCAAGGTGGTGGGGTTAGTAAAGTCGGGGCTTAGGGGCTTGGCTTTTCCTGGGATCTGATAACTTTTTTACAGCGAAAGCGTTATGAGAATGTGAGTCTTGGCCGTCAATTTTACATGAAATGTTTTTGGTGGGATCAATAATACGTTAAGAAACATGTTTGATCATAGCGAAAAATTTCTAAAACAATCAGCATTTTAAAAGGAGTAAGGCCTCTTAAGGATATGTACGTAAGTAAGTAAACACTTTATTGTACACAAAAACAGTTAAAAAATACATCTATTACAACAACATATAGGGACTACATAAGGGATCTCTTCCAGTGCAGGATATGTTGTGATGAAATGGGAATGGAGTAAAATACATAATTCCTTAGGTAGTCATTTATTACACTAACCAACAGTCGTTAATTATAACAAAATAATTAGCTCAGTCTACCATATCTTTGGTCCATTGACATTAAACCAAAAAATCCAATTTGTCATATTGCCCCGTGCTCGGGGCAATATGGTCATACCTGGGGCATTATGAGCCGGGACACTATGGGCAAGAAACAAAAAAGTAAATAAGCTAAAATATAGCACAAAAGGAACAGATTATAAGGATTCATCAACGTTGTCTTTTTCTGCACATGAGCAATGAGCCCACGCTCACGTGTCACGCTTTTACACGCGCGACAAGATACCCAACCCTCTTTGGATTGAGAGTACCAATCGCCACAATTTAGGCACTCTACATCTTCATCATTTTTCTTTGGAGCTTTGATTTTTTCAGTTCCATTTTATACGGTGAACTTGTAACTCCAGTAACTCCATTTTTTGACTGTCCCTACCACCGCGATTAGCTTTCCTTTTATAATTTGTAACCATGCTTGCTGCTGCAAGAAAAATATCATCAGATTATTATAATTATCTTAAAACATCTGAAATCAGAGGCCTCATCAGTGCCCATATTGCACTTATTAAATTTAACGGGGCAACATGGGCATTGCCCATATTATCCCGCCCATAATGCCCCAAAATCATAATTTTAACTAACTAACCCTGACACCTATAAAACTTTATTTACATTAAAATTACTTTGAGTCATATACAAACTAAAGATGTTTCAGTATTAAAACGTAATTGTTGATTAAAGGTAACACAAGATATTATGGAAAAATTAGATCAAAATTCGTACTTACGTAAATTTGTCGCCGGCTTCGCGAGACGCGCACGAATGTCAACATCACCACTCACCGCGCGGTCGCGGGGCCATCTGACGCCCGTCTAAGCTCCAACCTTTAGCGTTCGTGGGTTGGCAGGGGGAGGAGATAGAGTGCTCATATTGCCCCGGGTGCCTATAATGCCCCTGTTTCCCCTATTGTTAACCCCACACTATGTGACAATCATTGTATGTACGATACCGTTATATGTTATTCCTTACGAATTTTGTATCTAATCCCATAAGTGCTATAAGGGCAAGTGCGAGTCCGACTCGCGCATGAAGGGTTCCGTACCATAATCTATAACAAGTTTGTTGTATGGGAGCCCCCTTAAATATTTATTTTATTTTATTTTTAGTATTTGTTGTTATAGCGGCAATAGAAATACATCATCTGTGAAAATTTCAACTGTTTAGCTATCACCGTTCTTGAGATACAGCCTGGTGACGGACGGACGGACGGACGGACAGACGGACAGCGAAGTCTCAGTAATAGGGTCCCGTTTTTACCCTTTGGGTACGGAACCCTAAAAATGTGCTTGATATGCATGAATGGGACTTCACTTGTCAAAGATTTCGTTGTGTTAATGAAAATCTACATAGTGTTGCAGATTGTTACAAAAAAATATTGAGGAGCAAACTTCGTGGAAAAAATCCGCTTTTATAATTTTTCAAGACAATTTAACGTTATTTTTCTCCTTATCTAAGACCCGTAGGCCCATAACAGTTTATCGCATGATAAATAAATGGCTCGACATTCGTCACTTCTCCAAACAGTGACGGGTGATTTGTTGTCGTGTAATCGCGTGAGGCTCACGATGGAAGTTGGTTTCAGGCTCTAGCCGCGAAACGAGACACCGTAGTGAGAGAGGAGAGAGAGGAGAGGACGCTTTACCAAACCAATCATCAAACGATTCCCTATTGAAATGTCAATCTTGCGTACGTGACCTGCATCGGACTGTATAGTCATTTCAAACACGGCCACAAAAAAGCTGCATAAAATCATCTGATAAAGATGTAAAGGCATATGATGATGCCCCTGTTAATATTAACTGAGAAATTGTAATTAATTAAGTATTCGACTATATTTGAAAAAGTTACGTGTTACTTGTAAAATTAATTTGCTTTTTTTAATAAATTATCTGTATCTGTTGGTATTCAATTACGTAGGGTTATCGACGGTCACATCTTGGTCTATCAATACTACACAATACGAGAAACATTTTGCGTGTTCATTAGTCCCTGTATCATTGTAAGAATATCTGTTATCCTTTGATGCACGGTACATTTTCGTGGTTCAACTACAAATGAGGACTGTTAGTTTATGCATTGTTTACGACTAATATTACAGGTGCTATTGTATAAAGCGCTTTGTGATTGAACGACGTTTGATACAATAGGTTTAGTCCCAATTCTCGGCTTCGTTTGAGACAATATTTAGGACTCCTTGGAACCGGAACAATCTTTATCTCTTATAAATTGGGTATACATATAGTAAGTGTGTTGTATGACTTTTCTAGGCATTCGTAATAACGATATATTTTAAAAGTACCTGAAAGTTTTATATTAAGAGGCCTTATTCCTTTTAAAATTTATTTTTTTCATATTATGACAAATATATTGATAATTTCAACCAACTTTTTGAAGTGAATAATACTTTTCCCCGAGTTCTAGGTAGTAACATAGTTATTTCACGCTTTTATTGCGTACAGTCGAAAATAAGTTAAAAAAACTAATTTTCCGCGTGAATTTTGTCAATTTCGAGTAGTTTTTGAAACAAAAATTATCAATGAAAAATTCAAACTGTAGGTTTCAAATATATACCAATAAATCCTAATAGCCCTGTTCTAGAAAGTAACATCAATAGTATGTTAAGAAACATGTTTGATCATAGAGAAAAATGTCTAAACAATCAGCATTTTAAAAGGAATAAGGCCTCTTAAGCGGTTTACACTCACGTGTAATTGTCAGGAACGGCCCGACATGTTTCGAACTCGTATGGAGCTCTTCATCAGGGACTGCTACCCGTACATCGACGATAACTTGGTCAGTCTACGTCTCGCGAAAGTTTTAATGAGATTATTACCTGAAAGTAAATTAAATTACCTGTGTTCGTTGTTTATGTATGAGGGTTAGTTAATTGGTAAATAATTTATGTATGTTTACATACATATAAAATCAACTGGTACATTATTAACCTATTCGATGTTTTGCCAAATTAAAAAGCTGTCTGTTCCACTTCTGATTTCTTATACGAATTAGAATCGGGACCCAGAAGCGGGATAGCACTTCAATTAGAAAGGTTCACGAATTAATCATGCTAATGTAAATGAAAACTTAACATTGCTGCTGCCAAAACAGACTATCAGCTTTTTTCAATGTTCTATTAGTTGGGTCAATCAACTTTTTTCTATGGCTTGTTGCCATGGTGATGTCCCCTGGGTTACTCTTTTAAACTACGATTTTCGGCGGCAATATTCAACAAAAATGTTGTTATTGCAACAGTTATAAGCCCATTCTTATTAAGAATATCTCTTGAAAATACCAATATTATACATTATCAACACTTTTCTAAGAAGTTTAATCACCATTGTCTCCTAGTTGACGGGTCAGAATAACAACAAGAAAAAGTTGATCTACCCAGTTATCATATTCGATAGCAGATTCCTCCTGTGGCGCGGAGATATTTCCAAAGTCCGACTACTGGGTATTGAGGGCTAACAAGCCCTGATACAGTTCAAGTCATGTAAAGAAAAACCGGCCTAGTGCGAGTCTGACTCGCGCACTGAGGGTTCCGTACACTTATCCCATCTTAATTGGCCTGGTTGAGTTAAGTTTACCTGAAATGTATGGCGCCGCATACAAACGAGGTGCAAACTACGACGCGTTTGGCTCGGTTTGTAGACACCTGCCTACTGAGTCGGCGGTCCCGGGTTCGAAACCCGGCCGGGGCAAATATTTGTGCAAATATTTGTTCTTGGGTCATGGATGTTATCTATATATGTATTTATATATTATGTATATCGTCGTCTAGTACCCATAGTACAAGCTTTGCTTAGTTTGGTACTAGGTCGATTTGTGTATGATTGTCCCTTAATATTTATTTATTTATTTATTTTAAACTTAACGCAACCGAGTTCTCCAAAGATGATGTTTGTAAGGGACTACCTATATTTTTTATGATTTTATTACAAATGTACAGTTTTCAGATTTTTATAAGTAGTTATTAGCTAACTACAAATGTAGTATGTGACGATATTACTTGCCAAATTTCATAGTTCTAGGTCATCGGGAAGTAGGTACCCTATCATTTTGATTCCCTTGAGAGTGTCGAAATGTACGTTTTTTGCGACATAAACAGCCGTGTCTTTTTTCACGTTAACGTAGAAGTTTGATTTTTTCCAGCTTCAAGGGACCGTAGACTTAAAAATATGGTTTAAATTTCAACTCGAGATAAAGGGTCTTGACAAACAGACAGACGGACGGACGGACAACAAAGTGATCCTATAAGGGTTCCGTTATTTCCGATTGAGATACGGAACCCTCAAAAGATCGCAGACTATCAAATATCAAGGAACTATAGTTTAATTTTAAGCTTTGAGGTGTTTTATTATTACAGACTGTTTGTACATTTTTTTTTACATTATGGAAACTGTGACGTCTCGTGATCTGAGCAAAAATAAGAAGAAACATGTTGTGTACGAGGCTCTCGCGAAGAAGTATTACAGTGACTAATTATTATTTTCGTCATTAAACATTCAGATGATTGATTGGTATAATTTGTCCTGAGGCCTTTGCTTATAACTTTGATGACTTCAATTGAAAACTGGAACTAGCTCGCAAATAGGCTTAATTTTTGGTATTTCATCGTCAGACTCTGTGAATACTAATTTGGCGTCTTATTTAAGTTTATGATAAATATTGATGTTTTCGAAAATTAAAGATACATAATTGCCTAAGTTTCTTAGGTTTAACGGAAATGCACAGAATTCGATTACGAATCATTATTATAAAATCTAATAATGTTTTTTTTTTGTATCCACAATGGCAACTTTGGATTTGGAAATTCAATTTCTCGATGTGGGTTTTATTTTTTATACTTTATTATATTACTTAAGTTCAATTTGAAAAGTATAGCTCAATAAGGACGTCGAAAAAAAAAACTGCAAAGAAATCACGTTTGTTGTAGGTATGGGAGCCCCACTTAAATATATATATTTTATTTTGTTTTTATTCAACTGTAAATTTTAACTGCTTCTTCTTCTTTGTCGTGACACTCTTGTCAGAGTGGTCGTGGTCGTCACATCAGGGTTGGTAGCAAACTTTACAATCCGTCGCCATTCCTCCCGTACTGTAGCTCTTCTTGTGCATTCGTGGAGTGGACCATTGAGTGTATTCTTGACTTGGTCGGTCCATCGCATCGGTGACCTACCGCGCGCTCTAGTGCCTTCGACTTTAACTGCTTAGATGAACTATAATAATTCATGAAATACAGCCTGGTGACAGACAAACAGACGAACAGTGGAGTTTTAGTAATATAGGGTCATGTTTTTACCATTTGGGTACGGAACCCTAAAAACATGCAGATGAATTGAAAATCGCTTTAAAGGTGGATGAAAAATAATATCCGGTACAAAAATGTTAAAAGTACAAAGAAACCCCTTTTATCCGCCTTTATCCGAATATAAGCAGAGGTGTGTGTCAGGTACTTTATGTATGGGGTGTTGCATTAGGGTAGTGTCTTTATTGTGTATTGGGGCAAAAACACAATTTCATGTCGTGTGAATATCTACACTTCGTGCAACTTTAAAAACGATGGAACGATTATTTGACGTGGAACATTGCACCAAAGTGACGTTAAATAATAGTTACTGCAGACGCCGGGTAAAAAGAGCTTCCCGGGTGAGTAGGTATAGACAATTAGACAGATATAGTGACACGAGGCCGGCAAGGCCTTTTCACGGCTAAGGCATGTATTATAGTGCTTTTCTAAAACATATTCAATAAAAAAATAACCACTCAAAAAAATATAATTCAGCTGTTTAGTAAGTTCATGAACGCAAACGCCATGTTTGAAAAAAATCTTCGCGGCTTAGGCCTTAAATTTTTTATGAAATCCCTTTACAGTTGTCTCGAGTTGATCTGCCCACACGTGACTTCGAAGCCGTTAGGGCGACATTTCGTTGCATGGCCTAATCGTCGTATTGAAGTTATAAATACAATTCAACGTATAAAAAGCTAGAGCTTTGGGGGTTTTAAAATAATACGAAACGGTTCGAGAAAAGGTAGGTACTAGGTAGTGCCCCGCTTTCCTGTTCGTCTTGGCGTGGGCACGGCATGCCCCAGGATGTTTACGAATAGCCTCCATTCACGAAAATAAATATAATCGGATTGAGCTTTTCATTTTAATTTAGTTTAATAAAAATATACAGAGCAAATCTTACAAAAATCGACCTCGTCCCAAACAAAGCAATGCTTGTACTATTACTACTATGTACTACTTGACAACGATATACTACATAATATAAAAATACATATATAGATAAAGAACAAATATTCAAGTATAAATCATACAAATATTTGTCTTTGCCGGGATTCGAACCCAGGACCGTCGCAGTAGGCAGGTACGCTAAAAAATGCGCCAACCACGTCATCATAACAAACTAGTTTAACCCAAACAAACCAATTTAGAAAATTACATGTTCATTCTCCCCTCAAGTTCACTCTTCACTCAAGACTTACAAAGTTATTTTCCCTGTAACTTAGAAGACAATTAGCCCACACGTATCAGTGGTTGTTAGTAACCAAGAGAACACTATTACCAAGTTACCCAATTTAAGTTCAAGCTGAGGACGAGAAGATTTATTTTAGGTTAAGCCTTAGACACTTAGTGGCATACGACTCGGCTGATAAAGGTAAGGAAATTACTGGGGTTGCAAAGAGATGCCTTTAAAGGCGAATATAAAGAAGGTAAAATAATTAAGGTAAGGTTCTTTGTCGGGTCCGTGCGTTAGCGCGAGTAGCGCAACTACTGCCAATCTGCCGCATTGAGGGTATTGTCACCATAGTCAGATATATACCTACCTAATTTTCTAATATCAACAGAAGGACGCCATTTGCATATTTCAGATACGGCGATAACTAAGGTAAGCTAGACAATATTGAGTTGGTTTGGCTTTGAGTTAGTAAGGTCCTCTTAGATAGGTGAGAAATTTAGGTAGTATTATCAACGAAGTCTTAGAGTAAAATACACCTAGAATTAGGATTCCTAGGGGCAGCGCTTGAAATTGAAGCCAGTTTTGGTAAGCCATGGTCCGTCACGGGCTTAGTTTAGGAGTAGTGCGGTAAGATGTGAATATAACATATTCACATAGAGATCGCTAAGGTGTAAAGCCTTTCAAATAAACAATGCAAAGATCGACACATAACGCATAAGGAAAAATTCGAAAGGTTGCTTAGGCGTTAGGGTGGCGGAAAGGTTAACGCGCTGGACTGGCAATCCAGAGGTACCGGGTTCGATTCCCGGTCTCTAATGGTTTAATATAAAAACTGTGGTGTGTACCCATATACATAAATGAGACATTACATGTTTCATACATTTATAATGTAACTAGCGACCCACCCTGGCTTCGCACGGGTGGAAAGTAGGCACGCGTGTTTATTTACGACATTACATAAGAAACCTTTAAAATTATCAGTGTTTCTCTACTATACTATGCATGTTTTATATATATAAACCTTCCTCTTCATCTCTCTATCTATTAAAAAAAACACTATCTATTAAAAAAAACCGCATCAAAATCCGTTGCGTAGTTTTAAAGATCTAAGCATACATAGGGACAGACAGACAGAAGGAAGTGACTTTGTTTTATACTATGTGGTGATACTAGAGATGAGCACAAGCGTAAACGCGAAAATGTACTCGTATTTTTACCCTCAATGTTATAATTGGATTCAAAATATTCTATGAGATTCAATGGATAATTTTTACACAAATTTCTGTTCAATACCATTAGCTATTCAATTAATATCATAAAATCTATACAGCTTCGGGGAGGTCTCAAGCTAAGAAGTCATTGACCGGAGACTATAAGAGAAGAGATCGGGGATAAATGGCACAGATCGGTTTTTATGTTCAAAAGAAGAAAGCTGTAAGTAAGTATTACGGTATACGGTCTTGATGCTTTTTTCTTCTGGAGTCCGATTAGAACAGGACCTTTGATCTTCAGTACGAAGAACGTTGTAAGTTTGCATAGGGTTTATAACTGTCTATACTTTTTTCTTCTGGAGTTCAGTGAAGAGGACCTTTGTGCTGCACTATCGAGTGCAAACGTATCAGCTGATATAGATTGAATGGCAAAAGACTCGGGTTTTAAAGTATAATAACTAGATAGTGACATTGCTTTCCACCATACTGTCTGTGGATTATACCTATATATAACAGTTTAGATCATTATTCTGGTCGAAGTGAAGAGAAAGGTCCACACTTTATGTTACACTGAGTATTTTGGTGTTTCTAAATGATATTTGTTTTAAATATTTAACTATATGTTCTATTTTCCTTCAAATGACAGCTTAACAATAATGTAAAGTAACCCACTGAAATGTAAGCAAAGCATTAAAACATTTGCTACATTTTTTTTTTTTTATGAAAAACATTCTTTAAACTTAAGAGGCCTTATTCCTTTTAATATTTTTTTTCATACGACAAATATATTGATAATTTAAAACACTTTTTGAAGTGAATAATATTTTTCCCCGAGTTCTAGGTAGTAACATAGATATTTCATGCTTTCATTGCGTGCAGTCAAAAATAAGTTGAAAAAACGAATTTTCCGCGTGAATTTTGTCAATTTCGAGTAGTATTTGAAACAATATATATTTATCAATGAAAAATTCAAACTGTAGGTTTCCAATATGTACCAATAAATCCCAATAGTCCTGTTCTAGGTAGTAACATCAATAATTATGTTAAGAAACATGTTTGATCATAGAGAAAATTTCAAAAACAATCAGCATTTTAAAAGGAATAATGCCTCTTAGCATATGCCCGAGATATTGCGGATAAATCGTTCGTAATAAACGCTTTCTTAACAAAAATAACTGAAAAGTACTATAAAGTAAGTAAAATTATGAGTATTCTGAAAGTAGGGCAAAACTTTTATAAGTTTGAGTCTACCGGTATTTCCCAGTGGTCTACCACTGATAAGAAGGCAGCTAAAAAAAGCAACAGCTTTTCCGGAGATAATTCATCCCTATTACAATAAAAATAATAATATGAACGTACTAGGAGTAACACGCAACTTCTTACGCGTAACTTTTTTTTTACACAGTAGTGGGGTAAAAAGTATCTTGTAACCATCTTTGGATGTCCAGCTATCCCTGTACCAAAATGGGTTAAAATTTGTCCAGCCGTTTCTGCGTGATGAAAGAACAAAGGAAATTATGACCAACAGATGGTGCCAGACTGGCATGGCACCGCATAACCTGTATAACCGTAGTTATATATAGGTATTAACCTCGATAGGTGTCGCGACCTGTCTTCGTTTTGTCTTAATTATTGTTACATAAATTGATAGTAGATGACGCTAGCAGTCCTAATTTTATGTTTGACAGGTTGTAGATTTCATGTTTAGTTATATACAAGTTTTAGTATATTATCGTCCTAAAAGATGTCGCTGATCCGTGTAAGGGATCTGCTGCATCACGCTGTTAAGATTTTTCCTAATTTGATAACCCCGACCTGATGTATTTTATAACCAACCAACAGAGACCTGTATATTAACCAATATACGTACTCCGAAAGTATCAACGTCTTTGATTTCACTCACGCCCATAATATAAAACAAAAAACGATCCTGCATCACGCTATTTTTTTTTTTCTGCAATCATGACTCGTCGCCAACTGATTTCAATACAATTCTAGAATTTTATAATAGTACCTATAGATATGTATATAAAAGTTTCAAATTACAAATCAAAATTGAATAACCATTTAAACAATTGGAACTTGTGAATAAGATGGCAATATATATTTTTTAATACAGTTGCTCAAAAAGTGGTACTTTTTGTGGCTGCGTAGCGTGCGAGAAGCTCAATTTCTCGAACTAGTGCTTTTTACTTTTTAGTTCCAAACTATACTTTCGAAACGCAGTTAGTTTAGATTTTTTACTTGGAAATTATGAAATTAAAAACGCTTACGAATACTAGGAGTATTTATTTAAAGTATTCATTAATATATAAATGACGAAAAAATATTAAGAATTTGCATTTTATAGCCTACTCTGTCTTAGGTATCTATGTATGAAATATTTACTTTCCTAAAAATCGTTCTTTGATTTGGCTGAATGATACAAGCATATGCCTAGAAAAAAAAAGTTTAAAAGCAAATCAGCCCGCCCTTTTGAAATAACTTCTAACATTATTTAAACACATTAACGCATATAAATATATAATTTGGTACGAGAAGTTATAAAAAAATATTGAAAATGAGTGATTCAAACATTGATATGACACCACCAGACATTCGTGCTAGAGCAGCAATTGCCAATGACTGTGTTATTCCAGAAAAATCTAAAAACCAATATAATGCCGTCTATGTAAAATTTATCGAGTGGAAAACCTTACATAACGCAAAGTCTTTTTCAGAGACTGTTTTGATGGCCTATTTTCAAGAGCTGTCTGAAACCTATCGGCCATCAACATTATGGTCAAAATATTCTATGTTGAAAGCTGTTATAAAGTTAAAACATGACATAGATATAAAAACTTACACCAGATTGATTGCTTTCTTAAAAAGGCAAAGTGCAGGATTTCAGAGTAAAAAATCGAAGGTACTAACAGCTGAACAAATTGAGACGTTTATTAATGAAGCTCCAGATCAGCAACATCTAGCTACAAAGGTATAAACTTAAATATAAATCTAATAAAATATGTACACAATTTAAGTAAATTAACTCTAAAAATAAAGTAGGAAGTTAAAAAAAATAGAATGAAATAAACAATTGTCTTACAATATATAATAAATATGTAACTTTGTTCATAGGTTGCTCTTATATTTGGAGTCTGTGGTGCATGCAGACGCGAAGAGCTCACAAATGTATCAGTAAAAGATATAGAAACACATGGGGACATACTTCTTGTCAAAATACCAAATACAAAAAATAAAATTCCCAGGTTCTTCACTATTGACGGCCCATTTGCAGAAATAGTCAAGAAATATCAGAGTCTGCGGTCTTCTAAGGGCAAAAGTGACCGATTCTTTCAGAATTTTCAAAGAGGAAGGTGCACTGCCCAGGTAATAGGCTTAAACAAGTTTGGGAATATGCCGAGAGATATCGCTCAGTACTTAAATTTGCCTGATGCAAATCTTTACACCGGACATGCATTTAGGAGAACCTCTGCTACATTACTTGCCGACTCAGGAGCTGACATAACAACTTTGAAGAGGCATGGAGGTTGGCGGTCAAGTAATGTAGCAGAAGGATACATAGAAAACTCCATTGATAACAAATTAAAAATTGGAAAACAAATTGCAAAATCAATTAATGTAAAGTCGCAAGAGTCCACAGAATTTTCGTCATCCACATTCCAATCTGGTCTTAATGTACCTGTTAATACTGAACCTCAACCAGGACCGTCACATGCTAACAACACTTTGGTTACACCCAGCCCTGTTAACCAACCAGGACCGTCACATGCCAACAACACTTGGATTACACATAGCCCCTCTAACTTTGACCCACAGGAATTATCACAACAGCAGGAACCTGAAAATACACCATGCCTGACTAGTCAGACACTTAATTTACATGGAAGAACTCACAACATAACTATGAACTGCACTAATTGTACCATTAACTATAATTATTACTGAAAATAAAATATTTCTGATATCAACCTTGTTTTAATACAAATATATATATATTTTATTCTCATTTAATCACAAAAGCAAGTAATTCTTCTTAGACCTCATTTGATATAGTTGTCTTTTCGTAATGTTAAACATAATCATCATTTCTTCTAAACATGGTCATCAACGTGGCACTTGAGCAGCAGTTGTAGGTACATAGTAATTGACTGGTTGACTTCCTAGGAGCCGCTTTGAGTGAATATTATCCTTCCGCCAATTTGTTAGGGACCTGCAAAATGTTAATAATTTAGTAACATTTATAGATTTCACCAGCTTCTTGTTCAAAAAAATAACCTTAAACATAACTAATAATGTGATTTAATGTTTCTTTTACCTCTAATTATCCTTGATAGTCTTAAAATATTCAAACAATTCATGATATTTTAGTTGTAAACGTGTCCTTGGTCACATGTCGCAGATCACAAATTTGGCACTAAAACTCTTGTTGCATGATCTGTTTCTGTTTGTTGATACTGTAACGTCTTGTACTTCTGTTTTGATAATGTTAAAGGTTCTAATTAATGTCGTTTCAGTATTATAATTATCTGCATTGGGCTGTGGCAAGCTAAATATTATCCTTATAAATACTGTCAGTGTCAACTGCCAAGTGTCAATTTAGTTTCTCAACTCGAGGCCGATGGCGCTGATTCCAATAGTATGTTGTCACTGTCAGTGTCATTTGTAAAGTATGGGTTCGTTCAAAAATAACTTCGAAGCAAGCATATTTTATCGCAATGATATATTAATTTATTATTTTTTCGCAATTGCATTAAAAAACGTCGTTTACAACACGTGTGAAATGTCTTTTTACTACTCGTACCGAGTCTTGCCACTCGCTTTCAGCTCGTGGCAAGATACCTCGGTACTAGTGGTAAAAAGACATTCTTTTCACACTAGTTGTAAAATGTACTATTCTTAATCCATACATTATAAATTAATCATCAATTATAGTTAAATTTAAGAACCCACAATTGAATCTTCTGTCCCTGTACTGCATTAAATTCGCTTCCTTACATAAATAAGTCACCAGCAACTCAAATGCTCAGGCATAGGTTTTCTAAATCAATCAAAACATTTATTTTGTAAGTAGGCCACAAGGGCACTTCCACATGTCTAAATCTCAATCTACGGCAATTCACAAGAGGAGACCGCTTTTGAGAAGAAAGCCGAAGGAAACTCAACAGTAAGTCATTTTTTCGTAAATTATACTTAAACGTGAATTATACGTAAAAGACTTTACCATTATTAGTTGACGTGTGGCCAGAGGGCTGGTTCATAATCTCGCACAGCGGATCAACATTGCCATTCAACGCGGCAATGCTGCCAGCCTTCTGGACACGCTACCAATAGACGGCGATTTGGGCCAAATTTTTTATCTATAGTTTATTTTTAAGTCTAGTTTTCAGGGTTTTATTTACGCTTCCTTCCTGTCTCAAGTGTAAGATTTAAAATGTAAACTAGAGGATCGCAAATGAAAAGGCTTAAAACTTAAAGTCCTGTAACAGGAGCAAAAAATTAAAACATTGTTTTACTCGTCAAATTGAACAACATCTGTTCAGAAACTTTAAAAAGAATACTGTTTTCATAATGATCATTATTTCAAACAAAGTAAATAGCATTTTCAATGTACGCCGGCCAACATTGACATCGCCTTAGCATTGACATAGCTGTCACTTTACTAAATATCAAATGTTTCGCAATACATTGCTTCTTTGAATAATCTTTATTTTACAGGTTTACGTTATAAATGAGTTATTTTTAAATAACATTACATAACATTTTTAAACATTAACTACGCTGAAATGGCTGGATGGATTTTAACTAATTTTAAAACAAGGATAGCTGGCAATCCAAAAATGGTTTTAGAATACTCTTTACCCGACTATGGAAAATAAGGGTGACGAAGTTGCCTGTAAGTTTTATTGACCCATATTGGTAACTAGAAGGTGCCCTATTTACCTATTTAAGATTTAAAAAGCTTTGAAGTTTTTTTAATAAAATGTGAAATGTTTTCCAAATATTTCCGTTCAATCCATTGGTTGCCTTGTAGGGAATTGTAAAAATATACAAGAAAATAAAACCCACCACCGGTACCGAGCAAAGTAACTGACGTGACAGTTTTGCGCTGTCAGCAAACTCTGAAAACACCGTCTTAACAGGCTTTATGCGTGTCAAATAAAATTCTGTAGCGACGTCAGTGATAACCGGCCGACTGTAAAACGCTCCACCTTCAGTTATAGGAATGTTCCGATTGGCCCCTTACAATAGGTACACTAAGTCTGGATTATTATAACATATTTACGGCTTAAAATAGTTACAATCAAAGCATTTTTTAACTAGTGGCTCTGAGTGTGCTTGTAGACCTCGCAAGTTTTTTTCTAAATTTCCGCTATTTAGAAAAAAAAATAAAAAACAAAAAAATCTATATCCTACTTATTAAAGCTACTCACAAAATTTCATGAGATTCGGTTGAGAAATGTGGCCTATGGGCGAGAACAGCTGGAAATCCGAACATCTAAACATCCGGACATTATGAAAGAAATTTTAGCGAAGCTGAAATAGAGGCTTCGCTCGCTCGACCAGTTAGAGCTAATAATTTTTGACGCTAATATTGGTTTAAAAATAAAAAAGAATCTTAAAACAGATCTAATTCTACAATACATGCTCATGCAGCTTTCAATCAAGATTGTCATGTCTGCCATATAAATATGGGCCTTGAGTCACGTAGCAGCACGGATAGCTGTCCCTGATGAAGACCTCCATATGAGTTCGAAACATGTCGGGCCGTTCCTGACAATTTTTACGTGAGCTGAAACCGTTTTTATACTATAGATTTTATATCCTTTGTATACAAACGTCACTGCGCAGTAACGTAATGAATTTTATGCTTTTGTTTTCATCAAAATCAATTCTTGCACGTAAATGAATAAGAAATAGAGTTTACAATGCCTTTTGGTATGGACATTTAATTCCGGTAATTGAATCATCACCAAATTACTAAAAACTTCGGGATTGGCAATTTTAGAAAAATTACTATTGCGTTCCAATAGGAGCAAACCAGGCTGAACGGGGCCAATGATCCGGAAAGTCACGCGCGTGATAAAATCGTGTTTCAGGTCATGTACAGTCGACAACGTAAGTAACTGCGTCCACGGTGTGCTTAAAATCTGAACGGTACTGGGAACTTCTGTTGGTTACTGTTTTTGTGTTGCCAGTGATGACATATGGCACTGAAACGTGGTCGCTCAGAATGGGCCTCATAAGCTCGAAGTTACTCAAAGGCAATGGAGCGAGCTATGCTCGGAGTTTCCTTGCGGGATCGAATCCCAAATGACGAGATACACAAGAGAACCAAAGCTGTAGATATAGCTCAGACAGTCTCTAAACTTAAGTGGCAATGGGCGGGGCACATTGCTCGCAGAACCGATGGCCGTTGGGGCAGAAAGGTTCTTCAGTGGCGACTGCGGAACGGAAGACGCAGCGTGAGCATGCCCTCAAGGTGAACCGACGACCTGGTTAGGAACGCGGGCAGAAATAGGATGAGGGTGGCATAAGACCGATCGTTGTGGAGAACTTTGGGGAGGCCGTTGTCCAGCAGTGGACATCTATCAGCTGATACGATGATGATGATTATAATGATGACTGTTGTTGCTTGAATCGAAATGCAGTAACACGAGGTACATGTAATGTTTTAAATTTCGGCGTGTATGAAGAGGCCCGTCCGAGATATCATCGAGAGATTAAATTTATGCTCTAGTATTTAGTTTTAAGAAGGTAAAAGGGAAAACCGAACTTATAACAGACATATCACAGCCACATATTCGTGATACGCCCAATACATCGCTCAATATTGCTATGTCAATGTTAATCGAGATAAGGCATATACTACATATAGCATAAAGGAACACTGAGTGATTCATTCAAGTTCAAACTACAGATCATCTTTCTCTTTTATTTTATTTTTTATTTATTTATTAGGAACTTTTACATTTTTCTTACGGCTAAAAGAATGACCCACAAAACCAGAGGCTGGTTTGACGGTGGGATTTCTTTAGGGAATATCTATTTTATCCACATAAGCGAGTTCCTTATTTTAGGTACATAGGTATATTACAGTTTAGTAGTTTAAAAAAAGTGTATTTTTTTATGATTTTTTCCTTGTTTGGGGCTATTGATTAGGTACGGGATGCGTTTCTTTAGGGATATATCCCCAAAGTAATTGTTGTACTATGGATATGGTTTTAGCTCTTCGAATACCATAACCTTTTTGTTTTTCAAACAATTATACTTTTATTTAAACAAAAACTAATTAAAATATAAAGCCTTTGACACCTTAGAGCCGATGACCACTGGGGCAAACGAGTCCTGGAGTGGAGGCCACGAATCGATAAACGTAGTGTAGGGCGCCCTGTAACAAGGTGGAGCGACGACATTCGTAGGACAGCGGGTAGTAACTCGAGGACGAGAGCTGAAAATTGAGCTCAGTGGCGTGCCATGGGAGAGGCCTATGTCCAGCAGTGGACTGAAACAGGCTGCTGATGATGAAACAAAAACGTTTGATATTAGTCACGGTTTTTTCAACACACGATATTGAAACGGGAACGTTGCAATGCTTCTTTTTATTCCCGTCGGGTCTCTGATCACTTGTAAGGATTTTATTGTACAGAATTAACGAAGCCTGGAAATTTAATATAGTGCAGGGAATTGTAGCAAAGTAATAAAAAAAAAATATTTTCCTCTCGAGAAGGTCTGGGAGGGTTCACCTTTCATCTTTTTTAAACTAGAGCGTTTGTGGTAATATTTTCTGACTTTTGATTAATCTTTTTGTCACTCAATGCTAGTTGGCTGACAGGTCTGATAAAGACACATTTTTTTGCAATGTCTTAAAAAAACTGTAAAGGAAATCCATACTAATAATTATTATAAATGCGAAAGTGTGTATGTCTGTCTGTTACCTCTTCACGCTTAAACGCTGAATCGATTTTCATGAAATTTGGCATGGCATGAAAACTATCCTATGTCCTTCCTCGGATCTTAAACTATCTGTTTAAGATCCGAGGAAGGACATAGGATAGTTTTCATCCTGGAAATTATCCCTAAAAAGATTGAAAAGTGAGTAAGTAATTCATGATGACATTGATGACCCTGTAGGAAATGTAATTATTAGACCAAAAGCACAATTGCTCTTACATTTGCTTAGGCGCTTTTAATAATCCCTTTTGATTAATTAAGGTGATTAGATGGATATCTATCGTGTTGTACGAGGTTGCTTCCATACTTCCAAGTTCCACGCAGTCGTAGTCGCGGGCAAAAGCTAGTTATTAATAATCCGCTTTAAATGTACACAGTCAATGCTTACCTTTTTGTATCAACAATTAGCCATAAAAATTATAATAGGTAACGTAGGGTAAGTAAGGTAGGTAACCTGGAAGAGATCGCTCTTTAGCGATAAGACCGCCTGTTGTTTACCTCTAATTGTAATTTCTTGCATTGTATTTCTCCTGTATATTTTATGAGGTGTGCAATAAAGAGTACTTGTATTTGTATTTGTATTGTAACCTATTTTTAAATAGAAAAATTTAAACGTATTATATCGCGTATATTCATTATTTGTAAAGTAAAATCTGCAACTGTAAAGTTGCCGTTGTCAAAGGTTGACTGAGAGAAACACAATTTTTCTCTGTCAAAGTTACGTTTTGTGCAAACTACCCATTTTACGAATATGAACTAAAATATAAAGCCTTTGACACCTTTGACAACCGTAACTGTAAAGTTGCTAAAACGTCAGGGAGGCTCAAATAATGAATACACCCGATATAATCCGTTCAAATTGTTTTATATAAATGTGTGACAGTCACGGAAACTGAGAAAATTTTAAGTACTAAACCTATAATATATTTTCATGTCTGTTTATGTCTTATTATTATTTTAGTAGATTTGAATAATTTGAAGTAGTTTTCTTGATTAGTTTTTGCATCACCAACTCATCTCATTTCATTTATTAATCCGCTACCCAAATTTCGTTTGAAAGAGATCGCTGTTTACGCTAATAGTCTTACTTGTTATGGACGGTTTTGGCCTGGAAGCTGCACTTTGTGATGGAAGCAAGCCGTTTTGCACAGTGATAATATAGACCAAAATAAACGATTTCACTCGAGGCGAAATTAGTTTCACCCCTTAGGAACAGAGATGGCGCCACTTATTCAAAAAAAGTTTAAAAAATTCTAAATCCTGAACGGATATTCCGATTTTAACGTAAGAGGTGCCAATCGGCAGATAATAACCCAATTTAACATGAAAAAAATTAAAATTATGTAGAAAATAATTTTGGATACCTAAGAAATAATATTTTCTGAAAAAAATATTTAAAATTTGTGATTTTTGGAATTTTACTCGTAAAAATGTATGTACATGGTACTTTTTTTATTTATTTATATTAATACACAACTAATTTTACATTTACGAAAAAAAACCGGATATCATTATCTCGTATAATTCCAAAGTTATTGAAGAATACAGACATGGCGCCGCTGGGTCAAAAAATCTTACAAAAAATCTAAAACCTCAACGGATATTCCGATTTTGATAATTAAGGTGCTAATCGACAGATAATTACTTAAATTAGTTTAAAATAATAAAATAAAAATTCAAATAGGCAAAAAGTACTAATACTTCCAAAAAAAAACATACATTTTGAAAAAATATATTTTTTTTGGGGCTTTTATGTAATTTCATATAAAAAAAATTATAAATATGGCTTTATTTTACTTATGTATATTATAACACTATTAGGTAATTGATCCTTTAATAAAAAACCGCATATCGTGAACTTGTACAGTTCCAACGGTATTGAAGATTTTACTATAAGGTGCCGGTGCGATGTTGCCGCCGCACGTGCAACTTATGTACATGTATCTAGAAAAGTATTCTCCCGTTTCGAAGGTACTGATTACCCTGAAAATATAACCACAATTGAAAGTACAAATAATAATCATCCCAAGTAGCACACAACACACTTATATCCCTTGTACAGCTTAAATTAGAGTTTTAATGGGTGAATAGGCTCTTATACAACCAGTTTGCTAATATCACAAGTATATTCTGCATATTTTCACTAAACTGTGCATTGTTACGTGCATGTTAGGCCGTTGCATCGGCTGCAACAACGCATTTTTTCATAGCTCGATTTGCACCTATACTAACTGTTCTATTGTGGATCGCACCTGCAACCTGCTTCCAACGCCATTCCATTCCCAAAAAGAAAGGACTTGGGACAGGATATATCCAAATTAAGACGTTTATTTCACATTTGGCTCGCTTGAACTTGAAACGCTACACGCAGAACAAGTTGTTCAATGGCAGCTGAAGTAGTCGGCGAAAGGCTTGTCGCCAGCTCTGTGAAAGCATCGAAGCATTCAAATTGCAGTCGTCAGTGCAACGGTCTACTAGTAGCAGTTTACAAAACAATTATTACTTTAAGTAATGAAATTATGACTGCACTTCAAGGCTTTCACAAAGTATGACAAGACGTCTAATTTTAATACAATAAGAAAAGAGACCTGTTTTAAAATTTGCATGTTATACCCTGAAATAACTACTGCTTTTGCAAGTACATCGCTATCTATAGAAATTCTCTCTCGATACGTAACGGCTCATGTGAAACGATTACTTAGGGCCATTTTTGTTTCTTTTTTTTAGGGTGTGTTTACATAATTAATGTCATTCATTATTATAAGAAAACGGGATTTAACCGAGTTCAAAAATGTTTATTTACCGCAATTAAGTCCCGTTTTATTATTTTAATATAATGAGTGAAAATCGTGTAAGATTCAATCACTATATTAATGTCATTAATTGGTTCTCAATTAATCGTAACGTTGTTGGTCCCAGATTCACATGCAGGCTATACGATGCTCCAACAGAGCATATATTATTACTGTTAATGCGATTCGAAAAGATCTGTTTAAACTAAAAAACACTAAACTAAACAAGCTTGTGAGATACCTTCCATCTATTTCAGCTGCCATTGAATACCGTTTCATGCAAACCAAATGTGGGTTCACGTTTTAATTTGGAAATATCGAGTCCCAAGTCTTTCTTTTTGGGAATGAAACAGCATCAAAGGTAGGTGGGGTCCACAATAGTTGAAGGTTAGTTCAATTTGGAAACTCCTTGAACATTATGGATACAAATTGGGCTGTGGCATAGTGCGTTGTTGTTTTTTTTATGATGCGACGGCCTAACTTGCACGTTACAATGCAAAACCTGCAAAGACTAAAGTGAAAATAAAACGTAAAGTAAGTAAAATATTGATTCAGAAATGCTATTTAGCATCTAATATACTTGTGATATTAGCAAACAGGTTGTATAGGAGCCTATTCACCCGTTAAAACTCTAATTTAAGCTGTACAAGGGATATAAGTGTGTTGTGTGCTACTTGGGATGATTATTATTTGTACTTTCAATTGTGGTTATATTTTCAGGGTAATCAGTACCTTCGAAACGGGAGAATACTTTTCTAGATACATGTACATAAGTTGCACGTGCGGCGGCAACATCGCACCGGCACCTTATAGTAAAATCTTCAATACCGTTGGAACTGTACAAGTTCACGATATGCGGTTTTTTATTAAACGATCAATTACCTAATAGTTTTATAATATACATAAGTAAAATAAAGCCATATTCATAATTTTTTTTATATGAAATTACATAAAAGCCCCAAAAAAAAATATATTTTTTCAAAATGTATGTTTTTTTTTGGAAGTATTATTACTTTTTGCCTATTTGAATTTTTATTTTATTATTTTAAACTAATTTAAGTAATTATCTGTCGATTAGCACCTTAATTATCAAAATCGGAATATCCGTTGAGGTTTTAGATTTTTTGTAAGATTTTTTGACCCAGCGGCGCCATGTCTGTATTTTTCAATAACTTTGGAATTATACGAGCTAATGATATGCGGTTTTTTTTCGTAAATGTAAAATTAGTTGTGTATTAATATAAATAAATAAAAAAAGTACCATGTGCATACATTTTTACGAGTAAAATTCCAAAAATCAAAAATTTTAAATATTTTTTTCAGAAAATATTATTTCTTAGGTATTCAAATTTATTTTCTACGTAATTTTAATTTTTTTCATGTTAAATTGGGGTATTATCTGCCGATTGGCACCTCTAACGTCAAAATCGGAATATCCGTTCAGGATTTAGAATTTTTTTAAACTTTTTTTGAATAAGTGGCGCCATCTCTGTTCCTAAGGGGTGAAACTAATTTCGCCTCGAGTGAAATCGTTTATTTTGGTCTATATTATCACTGTGCAAAACGGCTTGCTTCCATCACAGAGTGCAGCTTTTTTTCATAACAAATAGGACTATAAGTTATCTGTATTTGTTTTTCTTTCTTGTTGAGCACAATGAAGAGTAGTATTCTGGTCTATTCCATTCTAGTTTTAGTTAGTTAATTTCAATGTGATCGTTTTAGCTGCTGAATCAGGCTTATCCCATTAAAGGGCTACGCAGCCCCGTGCTCAATACAGGCGCTTTGGGATAATCTCTTAACACTAACACGTATTGGGATTAATTCACTTGATCACACGTATTATTACGTACCTACCTAAATAAGAGCTTTTCTGTGTGAATTATTAACGGTTGCTCTCAACTGTTGCTTGTTTGTTTTAACCAACATTCTTTTGAATTCTACAGGAGAGCTATTTAATGTTTCTTTTTTTGCCAAGCTTAAGCAAGCTAAGTTATTAAGTATCTAAAGACAGTATATTATATTAAAATCCGTGCACTAAAATACCGTTAACGTATAAACGTTCGATATATTGCTGACAAGTTTATTGGGAACGGTTGGTTTTATTTGTGGTTTTCAAAATTTGTTCCAGCACCAACACATTTTGAATAAGAACTATATTTAACATGGCACTCATGCCGGCAACGCAAATGTAACTCCTCTGGTGTTGTAGGGTGACGGTAATCCTACCATCCGGCGATCCCTTTACTCGTATGTGCCTCTTATATGATAAATAATAATTATTATAACAAGCGGTACAAGCGACGATGGCGGGAGGACCTGGACGCATTCTGAAAGGATTGGGGGGGGTTGCTGCTTTGGATAGGGAAGAGCGGAAAAGAGAGAGGGAGGCTTTTGCCCAGCCGTGGGATAGTTCAGGCTGATATAGATACAATATAATGTTACCAAGCTACAAGGTATTGAGATCGGTGTGTAAGTTGGAGGTCTAGGATATTTATGGTGGTATTCGAAATTTATTGCAGCACCTAAACAACAAGCAAGCATTAACTTAAACTAAATTTCTGGCAGGAGACAGTGAATTACCAGTGAAATAAACGTAGTGGCATTTTACAGTTAAATCAAGTCAAAACTTTCTCAAAAGTTTGCCCCACTTAAGTATAAACTTGCAAGTTCAACCTTTCGTACAGTTAAAATAAGGGGCGTCCAAGCAAGTCTGATGCGAGGTTAACGAAATTGGTGTTAAAATTTCGTTTCTCAGCGAGAAACACTTTCCCAGTAATCACGGGCAATAATCTATGTTAAAGACGTCACTGACTGTCAGTTTGAAAAACGACGTGTACCTAAATTATTGTTTAGTGGCATTCCTGCAAGCTGTATAATTATTTACAGTCAGCAGCAGAATTAGCTAAGCAGAATAATATTCAATGATCTGTATAACCCTTAATTCCCTCGATAATAGAGGTCGTGTGTATATAATTTTGAGCACGTGCGTAGCGTCTTCTGCTAATGACTGTCCACGGGTGGCAAATTATCTTGAGGGTGAACTCTAAACTGATTAAGTCAACCAAATCTAATGAAAGAATCATCAACATTATGCTCAACGCATATAGGCTGAGTCTGGTGAAGGCTTATAAGGACTATAATTTCCAGTGAAATCTGTACACATGCCGTGTGCCTAGCGCAAGAGGTTATCTGTATGCACACTTAAACAACCTTGACAAAGTCCTCTTTATAATACCAGCCAAAGGTATATCCTGACCAAAAATCATACGATCATCAAAGTAAATCTGGCGATCTAGAATCATAAACTATAAACTCAAGGTTAGTTATTTTTGGACAGTCATATTGAAAATTCAATCGTAAGAATACAGATTGTAGATAAATTGACAGTCTGCGGAGCCCTTAACAAGGCTGAGAGAGGTTATGAGTTTAACCACCGTTCAATTAAAGCCGCCGCCGAAGTGAAATAGGAAGGAAAGTGGCTTTGGACCGTCATTTAAGAGGGAGCGTTTGAAATTAAAGGCCTAACATTCGGTTACGGTTAGGGTTAGAACTGGTAAATACGAAATAGATAATAATTAAAATACGTTTAGGGTTCAAAACTATCTCATCAAACAGATGTCGATAAAGTTCTCATTTCAATAAAATACTTAGCATTTGTTTGAATATTGATTCGTATCTTCGCTTGTTACTTACGCGGTATTGCACTATCCCCGACGATATGTCGCCCAAGATGCCCACGCCCAAAGCGATCATGTGCTGCTCTTCCAACGTTATCACCAAACTAATAAAAACGCTTCTTAATTCACTAGTTTTATTTTGCGTGCCGATATACGTATATTGGTCCTTCGAACCGGATCGCACACGTTTACCAGCTCAGTACACGAGTCACGTATGATGGGTCCTCCATGAAGACTAAAAAGACGCCGCAGTGGAATTGAGGCGCTTGGAATGGTCGTTATGCATTATTATGGCAGGATACTTAAAGTCGATACGGGAAAACGTAATTGGACTGGTTCATGCCACATGGTCCCAGAAAACATTTACAAAATAAAGTGTGAAAAAGTAACAGCAAAAGTTATTCAGAGAATAGATTGCCTTATTATTATCGGCAATGTTTCGTCGAGAGTACGACTTCAGGCTGATATGTAGATTCTGATAAAGGATGTAATTTCGTTCCTGTGATGCTGGTCTCAAAGCTCAAAGTCGCTCAACGTGCAATGGAGAGGGCTATGCTCGGGGTGTCTCTACGTGATCGAATCAGAAATGAGGAAATCCGTAGACGAACTAAAGTGACCGATATAGCTCACCGGATTAGCAAGTTGAAGTGGCAATGGGCAGGCCACATAGCACGCAGAGCAGATGGCCGATGGGGCCGAAAAGTGCTCGAGTGGAGACCTCGGACCAGCAAGCGCAGCGTAGGACGTCCACCTACAAGGTGGACAGATGACCTTATAAAGGTCGCCGGAAGGCGCTGGATGCAGGTCGCTTCCAACCGGTATATATGGAAGTCCAAAGGGGAGGCCTATGTTCAGCAGTGGACGTCCTATGGCTGAGATGATGATGATGCTGGTCTACAATGTCCCTCAAGATTGGCAGCATTTTTTTAAATTGTTAAATTTTGACTTTCTATTGCACTCAAATTTTGGTGGACTAACACCGTCCATGTTGTTAGGAGCCCATTCCATCCCACACAAATCTGTGGAACATACGTTTAATTGTGTGTAAAAACACCGAACAGGGTGGGATTCGAACCTTATAAAAATAAATAAACGTCATTGCGCTACCTGCAATGGCTTCCTGCAATCGTCACAACAGATAGCCTCCAAATGTAACATCTTCCAGTTCGAAGTCTAAAGTAAACAGGTGAAATTGCAAACTGAGAAGGCAGATTTCAGCCATTTTGTTTCTGGGATTTATTCCAATCCTATCGACATATTATACTTGAAATCGTGGCACTTTGTGTCTACTTTAGGTATGTGTTCTTATTGTAAGTTATCGTTGTAACATTCGCTTTCCCTTTAAGATCATCCCTATTCTGACAGTAAACTGTAGTAAATCTAGTACATACTAGAAATTATATATTATTATCTCAAGTTTTGATTATAGTACCCTTTAAATTGTCAATTTCATTTATGCGATAGTGTGAATCATTAATACAAAGATCAAAGGTCAAAGAAAAATTTAAATGCGTACCCTGGTGGAAAATTGTGGTGTGTATCCACATAAAAAAAGAGAATTTATGTTTCATAAATTGATAGTATGGAATGTTGTATAAAGTGTTGCATAAACCCATCCCTCTAGAGGAGTCAGGGCTATGTCTCCAAATAACACCGACGGCAATAATAAAACCGTCGTAAACCGCTGTTCGCTTTGTGCGACATGCGACAGTAAGCGCTAGTTATTGCTGACGCGTGCTGAAATGTCTTTATAAATCGGCCATAATAGGCCAAACCTATACTATTTCCTATTCTATTCTTTCTTTCTTTCTATTATAAAAACCTAGATTTGTATTGAAAAACAGTTTTGTCGGGAGATGGGTCATGATTTCAGGACAAATGTTAACACTTTCAACACCAGGAACCCGCTCCGTAGGCGCTGTGCGCGTAGCAAGTTAGTTCGCTACATACGCATGTCCCTATGTTATTGGCTACGCGTGTAGCGCTACGAAATCCTTGGCTGCGAAAGTGTTAGTAGCGGTATGCAGAATCGTCTTTTGTTTGGTATGGGCGCGCGCCGCTGTGCCAGTCTGTTGCCATGTTGGTTATAATTTCTTTGTTCTCTCATCATGTTGAATCGGATGGACATATTTTAAACAATTTTGATACATGCTTAATGCGTAACACATCAACAGATGGCTATAGGTTATTTTTTACCCGACTATAGTAAATCACTTTTTTACTCGGACAAAGTTATACAACCGAGAGGCAAATAAGTAAGTATTTTTGCGCTGCAACAGTTTCCCGCTATCTTCACAAGATCGAAGGCCTTTCTCGTTACATCTTCGGGTTCGTAGTCTCTATCATACGAGAATATTCGTGTACCATTCGTGGATTCTTAGACCGTTGTGCATTATGCCCCCGGATACATATAATGTGCTACCACCAAAATAAGTCATTGTCATTATAAACGGCATGTATTTAAATCGATATCTGTATATTCCCTTTTTTCGATCAAAATATTTGAAAGTTTCACCAAAAATACTGACTTGCACACTAATTATGTACACTAAATAATGCGAATTAAATATACTATTTAAAGGTATTTGCAAAACTTACTGGATATAAAAAAATAAAATTGGGCAAGTGCGAGTTGGACTCGCGCACCGAGGGTTCCGTACAAACACTTCATCCTTAAGTGGTTAAGTTAAGTTTGCACCTGGTATGTATAGCGCCCCATACAAATGAGGTGCAAAGTTAACGCAACCATTCCGTTTGTTGTATGGGAGCCCCCCTTAAATATTTATTTTATTTTATTTTTAGTATTTGTTGTTATAGCGGCAATAGAAATACATCATCTGTGAAAATTTCAACTGTCTAGCTATCACCGTTCTTGAGATACAGCCTGGTGACAGACGGACGGACGGACGGACGGACGGACAGCGAAGTCTCAGTAATAGGGTCCCGTTTTTACCCTTTGGGTACGGAACCCTAATAATAGGGTCCCGTTTTTACCCTTTGGGTACGGAACCCTAAAAACTAACCTAACCTAACCCGGCTGAGTCGGATCTTAGTGTGCAGTGCGAGGATAATAAAATTAGTGTGCAATAGTCAGTATTTTTGGTGAAACTTTCAAATATATCCGATGTACGAACCGAACCATATTTTTGGTGTGAATTCGGTTAAAAAGGTCATCTCGTTTTGTTTGATGTTTAAGTTTTTTTTGTAGGACATGTTCAGTCAATCAATTGTTTTTTTTGCACAGCATTAGTTTTTTTGGTATGCATTCAGTTAATTAGTGGGGTTACCTAGTGTGCTGAAAAATTATACAGATGTGCATTTAATAATATCCCAATAATAATGGTCAAATTAATTTAAGTAAAAGTTAATTAACTAAAGTAATCCCTGTAACTTTCTTTGCAAAAATGTTATTCTGACATTGAAAAGATCGAGCAAAATAAAAAGAACTTGATACAAAGCACCTTTAGCGCTACGTAGGAATGTTGAACTTTGACGGTCATTTCTGACTTTTAGAGCAGTTTAAATGTAGTCAGTCCCATATAGACATTTGATCACAATAAAAAATAGAATCGATTGACATCCTCAAAAAAAATTAGTCAACATGCCTATTGCAATCATCGCGTTTTAATTATGAAAATTAAACGCGATATCAGTAGGTACGTCTAGCATAACTGTGAGATACCTAACTGTGACTGTACGCGTCGCTTAGGATTTATTTGATGTCTCTGGAAAAATAAATAATAACAAAGAATATGTAAACAACGTTTTTTGTCAATATTCTTGATGTTAACGAGTTCTCGCCCCAGGCTGGGAGTTCAGGACGATACAAGTCAAGACAGAAAAGTTCTTGCATGTTTTGTTATCACAAAAGTGTTTTTTTTATATATTGTACCAAAGATCAAAGCACAAAGAAAAAATTAGATGCATAACCAGGCGGAAGAGACCGGGAGTCGAACCCGGTACCTCTGGATTACCGGTCCAACGTAACCTAACCTAACCTTTCCACCACCCTAACGGCAACGCCTAGGTGCTTTTTTATTGTTTTTTTTTAGGCTGTTGCATTAAATTTAAAATTAAACATCAATAGTTTATTGTTTAATCCGCGACGGAATATAGGAGTTATATTAACGTGCGTGTTGTCGTCTAGTATAGCGTTTGCTTAGTTTGGGACTAGGTCGATTTGTGTAAAATTTTCCCTTAGTATTAATTTGTTTATCTATGTAGATATTACTATCAGTGTATTTACCTAAGTAACGGTCTGTGGTATCATAAGATCTCCTTAATATACCAATTTGAATGAAGTTTATTTTAATCGAAAGCCTTGTCTGTTTTAAGCATCGAAAATGTTTTACCTAATTTATTTTTTAACTACTCGTTTAAATAATAATGTTAAATGTTTAGACTCGGCTCAAAAAGCCCTTATAAGTGATGTTTTATTACATAATAATGATAGGTTTCAGAACAAAAAAACAAAATTTGGGGGTTTCCCTTCTTGATTTTTTTATTTTATTATACTGGCACTAAAAGAGGTCTATAATTTTATTAAAACTTTCGTGAGACATATTTAATTATTGTATTAAGCGGTTCACACTCACGTGAAATTGTCAGGAACGGCCCGACATGTTTCGAACTCGTATGGAGCTCTTCATCAGGGACGGCTGCCCGTACACCGCCGCGGCAAACTCGTCACTGCTGATACTTTGATCGACGTTCCGTTATAAATAAGTCAGTATATCTGTTTGTGGCATCGTAGCTACTAACCGACGCTGCGCTTTTCTAACCTAAACTGCAGTAAAAAGCCGGCCAAGTGCTAGTCTGATTCGCACACCGAGGGTTCCGTACAACTATTTTTTTTTATTTTTTTTTGTATTTGTTACTGTTTAACTATCACGGTTTATGAGATACAGCCTGGTGACAGATGGACCTCAGACGGACGGACAACGGAGTCTTTGTAATAGGGTCCCATTAGATACGGAACCCTTTATGCCGGGTTACACCTTTTTCCCAGGTAAACGAAGTTGTTGGCGCCGTTAAGTGTATACATTTCAAGGAGGCATTTGCGACAACGATGAACTCATTATGCAACAATATTCGTATTTTGTATTTCCTTCATGAATGATGTATTAGAATTATTGTGAAGAGCCGGTTAATTTACTTAAATATTTAATTTTCAAACTTTACAGGCCTTTGTACTTATTAAAATTAATTTAACAAGCTCAATTTGTATTAAATTGCTCAATTGTAACATTTTTATTGTTGGTATTGGTGTACAATAAGGAATTGTTGTTGTTGTTGTTTTTGTTGTTGTTGTAGTTATTGTTGTTGTTGTTGTTGTTGTATTTGTCTGAAAAAAAATTAGGTTATTTGCTATATAGATACAAATAAATATCAGTGAAAACAGCGCCATTTCTTCATTCTTTGACACTGCTGTAAAAGAGTGCAATGAAATATTATCACGCCAAGGGAATACATTGGCGTTTACTATGTTTCCTCTGTTTGCCATCGATGTGGAATTCCCATAGATGGCGCTAACCAATCAAAGTAAAAATACGTACACGTATCAATTAAAGGTGCAGTGCGTTATCGATCAAAATTTGGTGGAGATGTTGGACCAGCAATGCAAAATAATCATGGGTTCGATTCCTGGTAGGTATGGACTATGTGTGAGTGCAATCAAATGTTTTTTTCTTTAGCTTGATTCTTGTATATAAATACCAGGAAAAAATGTGATGTTAAAAATACTTCAAATCGTAATAGTCTATTTATAAATAAATATTAGAAACATTATTTTATTAAAATGCATGGAAATGTTCCTCTAAGTTGTCAAGATGTGAAAAAGATGTATCCTTAAGGGTCCCACGGATCATCATTCAAACTGACGGAGGGACACGGCCATTTTTTACAGTTGGTATATTTATTGCGTTTTTAGAGCTGGTAGGGGTCTGCCACGCCAAACAATGTTGTATATAAAAATACAACTATGTATTTAAATAGGTTAGAAAGGTATGAAATATTAGTTTTAATTAATATCTAAGGCGACAAACATTTTGTGTTTCAAAAATTTGTGTTTACTCTAAGTTGGTCTCGTTAATGTTGGTGAAGATCCGATGAAGAGATCCATGAGGAATCGAAGGAACTCTTCAATATAGGTAATAAGCATCGTATATACAATATCTCGTTGAAATAGGTTATTTTTAAACTATGAATACAAAGATCAAAGCTTAAAGAAAAATTTAAAAGGAGGATAGGTTATTTTTGTGAAAAACTGATTATTAAGAAAAAATATAGAAACAACCAGTTCAAAAATGCTGATTGTTTTATACATTTTTCTCTATGGTCAAACATGTTTCTTAACATATTATCAATGTTACTACTTATACTGTAATAAGTAGCCACAGGGCTATTGAGATTTATTGGTATATATTTGAAACCTACCGTTTGATTTTTTCATTGATAATGATTGTTTCAAAAACTACTCGAAATTGACAAATTTAAACTAAATAGTTTTTTTAACATATTTTCGACTGCACGCTATAAAAGCATGAAATAGCTACTTTCTAGAAATCAGGGATAAGTATTCTCCAAAAAAATTGTTAAATTATCGAAATATTTGTCATAAATGGAAAAATAAAGGAATAAGGCCTCTTAATTCTATCTTTGAAATATAAACTAACAAAGACTGATAGCCTAGTTTGAAAGTATATTAAATATTCAAAATAACGAAGTAATCCGGCACTCGGCTAGTACAATTAATATTCCTTAACTAGTCAGTTCTTTCATTTAGAAGATAAATGACGCTATTTTGTATCTGTCGGGCCAATAAATCTGTCTTATTAGAGGAGGTTAGGTACCATACGGTAAACGTTTTTGAAAATTATCTAAGCATACTCGTAAAAAAGAGAGTATTCTTAAACTAGTGTACTCCATATGGAAGCCGGCAGCTACCTGCGGATACGTTCGTGTAACTAGAAAATAATATTTACATTACAAGTTGCATCTTAATCTGCAAAAAATGTTCGTGGATAAAGCGCTTAGTGCTTGTCAAAAGGAGCACTAGCTATTAAGTTCTCTCTTGTTGAGTACCTATTATCTTGGTGGCAAGTCATGGGGGAGGCCTATGTTCAACTGTTGACGTCTGTGGCTGATAGATAGATACAAAGCGTCGATTTTGCGCCTTACCGATGAAATCTCTCTTAAAGACTAAATAAACGCCACAGATACCACAAGATGTTCTTAAATAAACATTCCATTGGAAACGGTTTAACTTACTCGTTTCAAGCGTCTTACTAACATATCCAAATACGTATCAACTGGAAACAAACAAACGATGCAGTGCGAACCTGAGCCAAATTATTAACAAGTTTCACAGCAAACTTGGCATTAGCTTCGCAGACGACGTGTGACGCCAGATGTGACTTTAACAGTAAATTGCAAGTGTTTATATTGTGAGCAGTATTTTGATCAGTATATAATAATAATAAATAATAAATAAAGTATTTATTGACTCCACCACAAAGTTTACATTTGTTACAGTATAAATTCCTTAAGACTATTTATTTCTAATGCAGTATCAACGGCAATAAAGTTTTAGTACCCTAGGCTGTAAAGTGGCATTTTCTGTCCGCTACGTGGGAAGAAAATCTCACTTCCTGACCAAGACAAGACCTAAAACTTCAGACGAACCATGGGTGGTAATTTGCTAAGTCCTAAATAGATTGCATATTTATGGTCCTCGCCTTCGGGTCGGGCTACAAACACCTACGATTTGTGACACTCAGAAATACACCGCCCTAGGTATTTAATGTACTATTACGTAACAGGGAGAAATTCTCACTTGCTGACCAAGGCAAGACGTAAAACATTAGACAAACCACAGGCGGTAATTCGTTAAGTCCCAGATCGCATATTCATGGTCCCCACCTTCGGTTCTGGCCACAAACACCTACGATCCTCCCGGATTCATGAATTCACCACCCTAGTGTAATATGCAGCCATTTTTAGGTAGGTGTTCATTCATTTTTTCTTTGCCCTTCCTCTTATTCTATTTCCCTCCATATTCATCCTCAACGATTGTATGGTTACATCACAATCTGACAAAAGGAAAATAAAATTGTTTCATATAAATTTACATCCAACTGACGTCGAATGTGAGTTTTTCCGTTACACATTCTCATAAAGTTCCATTTCACAACGTTGGATTGTAGAATTGTGTTTTGATTCCTATGATCAAGATACTGAGTTCTCCACTACTGCTGTGACCGAGAATGATTAAAGTTTCAGACAAGACCCATTTAATGCCAGAATGGATGGTTTAAAGAACCAGCTTAGACAATAATGAAGTGGTTCAGTGCAGTCTGCGTCGCTGTCATTTTTAGAAAAAAATACTTGAATAGTGTCTGAAGTCTTCCAATTACCCGACCACGGATTACAAGGGTTTTAGTGTTTTTTCTATTACAAAAAAAAAACAAGGCAAATCAGTCTAAAGTAGTTTACGAGATCGTTCCTACTGCAACCATCAGAATTAGTAATTATAAAAACGGTTTAAGATCACGAGTCAAAATTGACAGAAACGGCTTGACATGTTTCGAAGACATAATTATGGATAGCTGCCCTTGATGAAGAGCTCCATATGAGTTCGGAACATGTCGGGCCGTTCCTGAAAATTTTTACGTGAGTTTAAAACGTTTTTATAATTTTTAAAGATGTCTCACGATAGTTTTAATAATAACATCATAATTAGACTTAAAATGTTCAAACATCCATACTAATCCATACTATATTATAAATGCGAAAGTGTGTCTGTCTGTCTGTTACCTCTTCACGCTTAAACCTCTGAATTGATTTTGATGAAATTTGGCATGGAGATAGTTTAAGATCCGAGGAAGGACATAGAATAGTTTTCATCCTGGAAATTATCCCTAAAAAGATTGAAAAGTGAGTAAGTAATTCATAATGACATTGATGACCCTGTAGGAAATGTAATGATTAGACCAAAAGCACAATTGCTCTTACATTTGCTTAGGCGCTTTTAATAATCCCTTTTATTAATTGAGGTGATTAGGTGGATATCTATCGTGTTGTACGAGGTTGCTTCCATACTTCCAAGTTCCACGCGGACGTAGTCGCGGGCAAAAGCTAGTACACAATATTTTATACTTTTACTTATAATTCTAAAATTACTTTTCTGACCCGTTATTTTATTCAAAACGTGTTTCGCTTATTCGTATTAAATTATAAATGATACCCATAGCAACACCTCAAACAACTGTATTATTTATTTGGCTGTACTAAAGTTGATGAGGAAAGGTCAAACTAATAAATCGAATGCCACAAACACCCGGCATATCAAATTAGCCACTTTTTATCACATTTATTGCTGAAAAGGCATGCCCTCCTAGAAACCAGCATTAAGCAACCCCTTTTATTTACTACCCGGTGATGCAAAAAAGGGATTGGAACTATTTGGAAACTAATCACACGAATAGAATGGCAGGACTGGAATTCGATGAGGTATTGCGATTACCTCAATTTAGCTATACTCCCGTGCCGTAAAAAACGTCAGAAATGAGTAGGCGATGCAAAAGTAATCATGGAATCCATAGAAAATGACTAAAATAATACATAAATAAACGTCCATAAAATACCACCAATATAAATATGTATATACGCACAAATAAACTTACCTATATACATAACATATAAACATATCCTAAGTATAATAAAGTAATATTAGTAACGAACCACACTTCATACAACAAATAATATATAGTGGCGAAATGTCGGACATATGTTACTAGAAACACCGAATTCAGCACTTTGAGTACAGTGGGAATAAATTCCAGAAACAAATAGCCAACAACCCGCCTCTAACGACTTTCCTCACTTCGCAATTTCAGTCATGAAAATAGTGCAAATAGTGAATTGGTGCGTGGAACTTTTGTTTTTGTGCGGGTCGTGTTGGGACATTTTGTGTTTACGAGCTAAGTTTAGAGTTAGTTTGAACTTTAACACAGATCACCTTTATATTCTCAGAGAGCCTTTGGACCAAAAAGCTGAAACGGATGTATTCAAGAAGTTTATTTAATAACTCGGAGGTGCCGGCAACTTCGTCTGAGTAGTTTTTTTTCTTTACCGCAGATCGGTAAAAAATATCTAATAACCATCAGCTTAAATTGAAGTCGTCTCGTCATGATGAGTGAGAGGATAAAAATAATTATTACAAATTCCACTTACTTTAACGTATTAAAAAAGACTTAAAAAATCGGACCCCTTTGGCATAGTCCCGAAGACGCTGGCAGCATTTCCTCGCTGTATAGCAACGCTAATGCGTTGAGCGAGGAAGCTGCCAGCTCTTCGGTCCCCCGTGATGTCAACCAGTTTTTTTGAGATCTGCCTAAAAAGTTGATGAGCACTGGGCCCCCACGGACCAAGGGTCTCAACCCCGAATGCAACAAAATCGTATTCAGAGCTGAGACCCCTGTACTTGTGAACTTTTAATTTTTCGGCCGCTTCAGCCGCCGCGCCTGGTTTATGAGATGTTCCATGGAGATGGGAAGGAGCCAGAGTGTCTACACAGGTGGCGTCCCACACCAGTGTCCTTCCCAATCTCCATGGAATCAAAGACATCCCATCCGGTCTCTTGCCATCGTCTCTGGCGATGCCGGTTGGTTCCAGCAAAGCCGGGACATTGACGCTGGCAAGAGAACGGCGGATGATGTCGTTAAGCGCGGCGTGTCTAGAGAAACGGCCGGCACTTTTTCGACAAGACAGCCCGTGGTGGCCCAGAGGGTCGACATCGTTGCCGCAAGGGCATCTATGGGGTGTACATATCTTTATCCCCAGCCGCAGGCACGTTGCCACACGTAGTGTGTCGGGCTCTAGGAAGGTGCCGGTATTTGGCGAGGGGTAGGCGTGAAGCCAACCGCCGGCTTCCTTGGTGCCCGACGCTAGCAGCCGGGCTCTATCAGGACCTGTGCTGCGGCTAAGGAGAAAATCAACGGAAATTTTACATAAGATGTCATCCCAACTCCTCTGGGACATGGGGTGGTCAGGGAAATCCTTTCCCGGACAAGCAATTGACCAAGCATTTTTAGCTTCTGCCAAGTCAGTAATCTCATAGTTTGAGGGCAGAACCCTTAGGATTTTACCTACAAGATTAACTGAGCTATGGACAGAAGACAAAAATGCCGGTAAGGAAACACTACTAATTTTGCGTATTCCCATCCCACCGTAACGAATGGGAAGGGATGCCTGAGTCCAGGATTGTTCGCTGAGTTGTAACGTATTACAAAATACTGAATTAAAGAAATTAAGACCAACAAATGGCGCCACATTGGCGTGACAACAAAATCTTTTATGAGAACATGGTTTTCGGAATTATAAAAAAATTCGGAATGGTGATGAATTCGGACAAATTAAACTTCGGAGTATTGTAGTGTACCCGTCGCACCCCACTACAAAACAAAAGGCGACCGTGCTATTAAGATTTTACCTGAAATCATGACCCCTTTCCAAAGAAACACTGATTTTGAATACAACTTTAGTAATTTATATATAATACAATAATATATAGATACTACTTTTTTTAAATCCATAACATGACAATAATATATCCGTGTTCTAGCACAGAATAAAGACACTGTTCTAGTTTAATCTTAATTTGTTCCGTGGTTTACGCCGACGTTCCAAAAATTGAAGTATCTTCACGAACTTTTGCATTAAGGTGACATTTATAATATGATCAAACATATTACAACTTTTGTATTCAGCTGAAATCAACTGAGTAGATTATATACGCGCATAAATACAAAATAGACAATTTCAAGTACCCTGTAAGGAAAAACTGGCTAAGTTATATTTTTCAGGGTTTCCTACCCAAAGGGGTCACCAGGCTGTCTCATAAAAGAAGCGTGGTAGTTGAAATATTTACAAATGATGTTTTGCTGGTTGCCGCTATAACAACAAAAAATACTGTATAAAAATTAATATTTAAATTGGCCTCCCGTGCAACATACATGTTTTTTTTCACGTTTTTTTATTTGTTGGTACGGACACCTTCGTGCGCGAGACAGACTGACACTAGTCCGGATTTTTTCAAATTGATGTTTCCTAGTATAAGGCCACATAATTTTGGTTAAAACTTGCTGGGACTTGATTTTTTTCGCTATATTTTTACCGTCGTACAGCCATTGAAGCATATGAATAATATGACAGTTTCAGTCTTCTTTACCGTAAAATTGTATAACTGTCATAGATTTATAACATCGTAAGAGTAAGAAATAAAAGAGTAAGTATGTACCTATATTCGGAAATTAGAACTTACCGAACTCCGTATCTATAAGAAGTGTCCAGAATAACACCAGATTGTAAATTTCATCATATTTTCCATTATTTTTGTAGCAAAACGGAATTGGCCTATCGATTTAGTCCATCTAAACTCATAAGGGGGGTAGGGTCTAAGTTTTTCAGACCCCGCCGTAAAGATAGACCTCAGAAATTGTCTGATCGAACCTTAAACCTCATGGCTGAACGACGCTCGCTACAGTTGCAGTCTCCCGATGACGCGAGGTCATATAGGCAGCTTAATAGACGTATATCGAAGTCCTTGCGACATGATCTGCGGCTCTTTAATACGAACCGTGTTAAAGAGACCATTGAGCAGAACAAAGGCTCCAAAGTGTTCGCAAAGGACAAGTCTATTGGACAAAGCCAGCTGACCAAGCTGAAACGGGAAGATGGCAGCATAGCGTCGACCAAAGCAGAGGTTCTAGGCGAGATCGAGAGGTTCTATGGTCAGTTATACACTTCAGTCGCAAAGCCCGTTGACAGCTTGGTAGGCGATCCAAGAGCCAAGCTGTCCCGACATTACACCGAAGACATCCCGGACATCAGTCTGTACGAGATTAGGATGGCCCTGAAGCAACTTAAGAACAACAAGGCGCCGGGTGAAGACGGAATCACCTCAGAGCTTCTGAGAGCGGGTGGAACACCGGTACTTAAGGTCCTCCAGAAGCTCTTTAATTCCGTCTTGTCCGAGGGCAAAACGCCTGAAGCATGGAATAGAGGCGAGGTGGTACTGTTCTTCAAGAAAGGTGATAACAGCCTATTGAAGAACTACAGGCCCATCACGCTTCTAAGCCATGTTTATAAGTTGTTTTCAAGGGTCATCACGAACCGTCTCGAACATAGACTTGATGACTTCCAGCCTCCCGAACAAGCCGGTTTCCGAAGAAGCTATAGTACCATAGACCACATACATACGCTGCGGCAAGTTATACAGAAGACTGAAGAGTATAACTTGCCATTATGCTTAGCGTTTGTGGACTATGAGAAAGCCTTCGATTCGGTGGAAACATGGGCGGTGCTCGAGTCACTTCAGCGATGCCATATTGACTATCGGTACATTGAAGTGTTGAAGTGTTTGTATAGTAACGCCACCATGTCGGTCCGAGTTCAGGAGCAGAGCACAAAGGCCATTCCATTGAGAAGAGGCGTGAGACAGGGGGACGTTGTGTCCCCGAAACTGTTTACGGCCGTTATGGAAGACGCCTTCAAGCTCCTGGAATGGCGAGGACGTGGCATCAACATCAATGGCGAATACATCACTCACCTTCGGTTTGCCGACGACATCGTAGTCATGGCAAAGTCGATGGAGGAACTCGGCATGATGCTCGATGACCTCAATCGAGTTTCTCAACGGGTGGGCTTAAAAATGAACATGGACAAGACGAAACTCATGTCAAATGCCAAGGTTGTGCCCATCCCAGTCTCTGTTGAAAACTCGGTACTCGAAGTTGTTGACTCATACATCTACCTAGGACAAGTGGTCCAATTAGATAGGTCCAACTTCGAGAAAGAGGTCAACCGCCGAATCCAACTCGGCTGGGCAGCGTTCGGGAAACTACGCAATGTCTTTTCGTCCGACATACCTCAGTGCCTCAAGACGAAAGTCTTCAACCAATGTGTGTTACCAGTGATGACTTACGGCACCGAAACGTGGTCTTTCACTATCGGCCTCATCTCAAAGCTCAAAGTCGCTCAACGAGCAATGGAGAGGGCTATGCTCGGGGTGTCTCTACGTGATCGAATCAGAAATGAGGAAATCCGTAGACGAACTAAAGTGACCGATATAGCTCACCGGATTAGCAAGTTGAAGTGGCAATGGGCAGGCCACATAGCACGCAGAGCAGATGGCCGATGGGGCCGAAAAGTGCTCGAGTGGAGACCTCGGACCAGCAAGCGCAGCGTAGGACGTCCACCTACGAGATGGACAGATGACCTTGTAAAGGTCGCCGGAAGGCGCTGGATGCAGGTCGCTTCCAACCGGTATATATGGAAGTCCAAAGGGGAGGCCTATGTTCAGCAGTGGACGTCCTATGGCTGAGATGATGATGATGATGATGAAACTCATAAGCTTAAAAACTGGTCTCTTCCACATTGTGCCTGGGTGAATACTCAGCGTTAGTGTTTTTTCATCGTGATTATTGGAAGTCGATTTTTTATGTTTCCCGAAGCCACTCCCGAGTGTGATTAAAACGACAGGCTATTCCGTTGTGTTAATAATCCATACTATATACTATACTATACACTTTCGCATTTATAATATTATATCCATACTTAATATTATAAATGCGAAAGTGTGTCTGTCTGTCTGTCTGTTACCTCTTCACGCTTAAACCGCTGAACCGACTTAGATGAAATTTGGTATGGAGATAGTTTGAGACCCGGGAAAGGACATAGGAAACTTTTCATCCCGAATAAATGTAGTGTGTAATAAATAATACAGTTGTTTGAGGTGTTGCTATGGGTATCATTTATAATTTAATACGAATAAGCGAAACACGTTTTGAATAAAATAACGGATCAGAAAAGTAATTTTAGTATTATGGTATTATTATCATTTTCCGATTTTTGCACCGCCTAATAACAAAATCTTATTTTTTCAAGTTCTCCACTACCCAAAGGTTGTCTGGAAGAGATCGCTCTTTAGCGATAAGACCGCCTGTTGTTTACCTCTAATTGTAATTTCTTGCATTGTATTTCTCCTGTATATTTTATGAGGTGTGCAATAAAGAGTACTTGTATTTGTTCCCGTGGGATGAGCGGGTAACACCGCGGGGCACAGCTAGTATAATATATATATTATTATATATCCATATTCATACTTCCATACTAATATTATAAATGCGAAATTGTGTCTGTCTGTCTGTCTGTCTGTCTGTTACCTCTTCACGCTTAAACCGCTGAATCGATTTTGATGAAATTTGCCATGGAGATAGTTTAAGATCCGAGGAAGGACATAGGATAGTTTTCATCCTGGAAATTATCCCTAAAAAGATTGAAAAGTGAGTAAGTAATTCATGACGACATTGATGACCCTGTAGAAAATGTAATGATTAAACCAAAAGCACAATTGCTCTTACATTTGCTTAGGCGCTCTTTTATTAATTAAGGCGATTAGGTGGATATCTATCGTGTTGTACGAGGTTGCTTCCATACTTCCAAGTTCCACGCGGACGTAGTCGCGGGCAAAAGCTAGTAATATTATAAATGCGAAAGTGTGTATGTCTGTCTGTTACCTCTTCACGCTTAAACCGCTGAATCGATTTTGATGAAATGTGGCATGGAGATAGTTTAAGATCCGAGGAAGGACATAGGATAACTAGTTTCATCCTGGAAATTATCCCTAAAAAGATTGAAAAGTGAGTACGTAATTAATCATGACATCGATGACCCTGTAGGAAATGTAATGATTAGACCAAAAGCACAATTGCTCTTACATTTGCTTAGGCGCTTTTAATAATCCCTTTTATTAATTAGGTGGATATCTATCGTGTTGTGCGAGGTTGCTTCCATACTTCCAAGTTCCACGTGGACGTAGTCGCGGGCAAAAGCTAGTAGTCAATATAAACGAGTCGGACTCGCGCACCGAGGGTTCCGTACAAACACTTATACCATCTTAACTGGCCGGGTTAAGTTAAGTTCGCACTTGGTATGTATGGTGCCGGATACAAATGAGGATTTAGGCCAATTTGAATTGAGGATTTGATGTATGGGAGCCCCCTTAAATATTTATTTTATTCTGTTTTTAGGATTTGTTGTTATAGCTGCAACAGACATATATCATCCTGTGAAAATTTAAACTGTCTAACTATCACGGTTGATGAGACACAGCCTGGTGACAAACGGACGGACGGACAGCGGAGTCTCACTAATAGGGTCCCATTTTTTACCCTTTGGGTACGGAACCCTAAAAAGAATGACGCTAGAACCGCGCGGTTAGAACCACAGAACGTTCGGAGAATCGCCCGTCTATAGTGGTACAAGTATAAATTATGTCCCAATCTATTTGGTTAAACGTCCAACTCGATAAGATCAGGAACAAAACTGTTCACCTTTTGACAAATTGCTTAATTAATCCCCCTATCGTGACCGGCCCGAATTAGAGACAGTAAAGTTGTCTTGTAGCCATAAATCCATCGTAAACCACGAGTATTTGTATATCTTTAGATTAGTATTTCGGTTACATAAACAACAATTAAGAGTAGGTATTTATGTATAAGGTAAAATACTTGCAAAAATAGTTATAATTTGAATACATCCATAATTACTACAAAAAATAAACCGAACTGAGCTAAGATTCGTCATCACCAGATCATATAATACACCAAAATCATGAAATTCCTAGGCATATTGTTGAGTATTTGGTATTTGCTTTGCAATTTTAAGCGATAATTTCCGCTAATAGAAACGCAACGTTTTCCATCAAATTGCTTAAAGGTTTACGACACAAATACTTTACGAATCCCTAGAAATTTCATGACCAGGCAAATTATACGATCGGCCAATGATAAATATCTTCACCGTTCGCGTAGACAATAACCGTAACAGTTGAAAGGGTCTCAGTAGCTTGGTATGTAGGTACTACGAATCTGCCCTTCTAGAACAACTGCGTCCAACGTAGAAATGTGCCATTCTCGAAAACATCTCCCAATTTGTTATGTTTATTGTTACGACGACGCGATTGGCGCAGTGGCAAAGCAGCTGCCTACTGAGCAGAAGGTCCTGGGTTCAAATCCCGGCAAAGGAGAATATTTGTGTGATCAACTCAAATATTTGGGCCTGGGTCATTGGATGTTATTTGTATTTAAGTATGTAGGTATTTATCTAAATAACTAAGTATGTTTATAGTCGGCTAATGCCCAAACCCATAGCACAAGCCTACCAGAGCTTACTGTGGGACTAAATCGATTTGTGTGAGGTTGTGCAATATTAATTTATTATTTTATTTGTATAGGAACGTTTTTTCCCCATACAAATTGGGAAATGTTCTCGAGAACGGAAAATCTCTAGTCCAACAATACGTACGATACGATACGTATATTCGCACGGATATATTGCCTCTCTTTTTGCATCCAGCACGTTTGAGAAAGACGGTTGATGATGTTTTATGTTGCAAGCGAAGGTCAGTTAGATGTCCATGCACGAATGGCTGTCAATGAGTTCTTGAGTTTTTGGGGGAGTTCTTTGATGAGGCAGGAGGAAAAAGTCGCTAGATGCAGTTGCAAAGTCGTTCATCCCGAATATTGGAAGATTTTTGCTGAATACGGTATAATATTACCATATTACCATTAAAGCTGGTAGAGAAAGCACTGGCAATCCATATTCTCGATGAGATACCTAATGGATAATACTTCGCTCATAATATGGAAGAAAACTGTAAGTGGTAGAGTAGTTACACATACAGTCAACTCTCAAGAACGGAATTATACCTCCGGAGCAAAAACTTCCAACATTTTATTTGCTCTTGATAAATTTCCATGCAATTTGGGTTAAACTTAATTTAAAAATATATACCTAAGCCTTACATCAGCTCTTATAAATTTATCTCCTAAGTTAACCATACCGTAAGAAATATCTGTCTAGTTTTATTAAATCAGGAGCTATCTGAGAAGACAGGATTGATTTCCATTGTGCTAGTCCAACTGCCGTCTTCCCACGCATATTGGGGACAATGAAAATGCAGATAGGTACTGTTACTGAACCAACATACACTTTGTTTCTGTTGTGACAGATAACAGAAAATTGGTCATCAGGAACTATAACGGTAGTTTGTTCTAATAATATTATGCTCTTAGAATGCTCTAATAGGCTTTTTTTTTATTTTTCGAAGACATTTAATTTTTTTTATCTAATTAAAAGAAAAAAGTGTCCTATATTTTTTTCGTTCCATTCCGTTACCATTTCCATATAACCACATAATATAACCTACTACGATAGCGGTAACGGAATGGAAAATCAAAAAATATAATACGAATATTTTGGGTCACCTTTTTTCCTAATTATATCAAAAGAACGCGTGATTCTGAGTATGAAATACCTGAAATTTACAAAATAAAAAAGGGTTTGTACAACAAAAAACAAAATGGCCCTGTAGCGTCGCATGTTAGCCAACCTGTCCACAGAAGCAGAAGCATTGCGGAGCGGAGATGTGTAAAATGGAATATAACAGCCTCAGATTTAAATGCACTTAGAGAGACACAGCCTGATTGGTTAATCTTCTCCCCTCCGCTTGTGTGGACAGGCAGTCTCAAAAAAACGGAGTTTTTATCCAGAAAAAGGAAGTCAAATTGTTAAGCAAATAACCTTCTCACTCATGCAAATGAAATGTCGTCATAACGTGCGTTCTAACAGGCTTCGAAGTATTATGTTTCGGGCGGAACAACAGAAGAGAACTGTAAAAAAAAATCATTCAAAATTGAAGGCCTAAGCCGGGAAGTATTTTTTTTAAGATGTCGACTGTGTTTAGGAACAGCTGAATTATATACATTTTTTTTTGAGTGGTGTATTTTTTATAAGCTTTTATTTAACTTGCATGGTATGTTTAAAGTAGGTATGTTTGTTCGGGTGAAATCTTGCAACTCAATTTTGAAGCAGATATCGTCAACCGATTGAGCTGAAATTTTGCATACTTACTTGACTTTGATGACAATACAATAATATGGTACCATGGGGCTGATCTGATGATGGAGCCGGAAGGTGGCCATAGGAACTCTATAATAGAAAAAGCAATCCTACCGAGCTTGGGCTCTTTAGAATCGTCTCAGTGAGCATTTGATGGATATCCAAAGAAAAGTACAGTCGGCTATAAAAGCTTGCCACTAAAATGTCATTTTTGACAGAAACTTATTTATTTCAATGCATAATAATATGTTTGATATCTATACTTACTCACCCGGCAACCCCTTCTAATGTACTATAAAACCAAAGCCGTGAAAAAGCGTAAAGGTAAAGCCTATAAGTATATTATAGGTTATGTTAAAAGACATCCGAGTATCTACTATTTACACTTACTAAATATGCGATAACCTTCAAGTACGTATTCAAACGCAGCCATATCCACCAGGGCCGTAGAACGTCCGAGATACCGATAATGGCTTCGAAGGGACACTTTAGTCCTTTCTTGTCCATGTCACCTCTATCTTAAACCTATTACTGGCGCGCCTAGCATGCTCTCGAGACCTGAAATAATGTCACCAAGCTTTAAAATGTTTGTTTAAAAAAGATAGTAAGAGGAAATACCACTGCTCATTTTTCTATACCAATTAAATCGAGGTTTTATTCTCGTCTGTTTCCTCCTCCAAAACGTAACCTTGTCAGGCGTCTGGTTTTGGAAAAAAAAAACACTGCAGACGGCCGCCTGGTACACAAGTTCTATAAACATTTGCGCAAAAATCAAAACGGCCCGACACATAACATTTCCTTCCTGTTTGGTTCCCAAAATTTCGCAAAGAGTGGTTAAGTTTTAGAGAAGGAAATAGACGAGAACGAAATCTCCATTTGTATAAGTCGGGGCGAGCCTTTTTAAGTCCTTCTTCACCTTCCAAGATATTTGTTATCGATCCACAACGTTGACGAAGCCTGTTGCGGATGTCACGTTATTGGTGTGTTGTTTGACGATGCCTGTCGCTGATTAGATTTTGTATTCTCTCTGACGATGCCTGCGTTGCGGATTTGACTTTAACACTTTGTCTTTTGCATTATTTACTGTTGAATAAATTATTTTTTGTTTGTATAAGGTGACGTTAAGTGGACCTCATTTGTATCCGCTGCCATAGTTATCAGGTGCAAACTCAACGTAAACTGATAGTTTGGGAAAAGGAGCAGCGATATATTCATCTCATATTCAAGCGTCGCGTTCTGTCAAATACGAGAGCGAGAGAAATGATGACACGATGTGTACTTCGAATTTCGAATGTCAGAGGAGCTAAATGAATGGATTTTCCTGTCGACACGCTTTTTCATGTCGCGTCAGGATTACCTTCCCTCGATGCCGCACAATATAATTATAAAAGTACCATCAGGAACATCCAATTTAGCCTTTTACTACGTTTTTGGAAACCAATGGAAAAAGCTTTATTTCCACGCTTCTAAAAAAGTTCCGATAAGCAGCTAGAATGATCCGGGGAGTTAGGTACTCTGTAGTTATCACCGTGAAGTAGGCACCGTTGCGTTCATTTACTCGTAACTACGAGAGCGAGAGAAATGGCACGATGCGTACTTCGAATTTCGAATGTCAGGGGAGCTTCCTACGCGAGCGTGCTAAGCACCCTCTCGGATATCGAAAGTTCTATCAAATACGTTAGGATTTTCCTGTCGCCTCGCTCTTTCATATCGTGTCAGGATTGCCTTCCTTCCCTCGATGCCACTCAAATAAATTACAAAAGTACCACCAGAAACAGCCTTTTACTACGTTATTGGAAACCATTGAAAAAAAAAAATAACAAAAAAAGAACCGACTTCAAAATAAATTTAAAAGCCAAAAATAACCCGTTCATGTAGGTACAGTTTACATTTGAATCACCTTTTGAAGTCGGTGTCAAACCACCCACTACGAAAACAGATGCCACGCATGAAGGCTTTAATGATTTATTTGGTGTTTACGAGTATTTTTGTTCGATAAAGAAGTTTACGTTGAGATTAGGCACCGACACCGGCACGATACGGACTTCGAAATTCCAAATTCACAGTTACCTTCCTACGAGCATGCTAAGCACCCTCTCGGATATCGAGAGGTCTATCAAAATACGTTAGGATTTTCCTGTCAATACGCATTTTCAGGTCGTGTGTCGCCTTCCCTGGCCCCACTAACACGGGTCCTTTGATGTCTCTATGTATATTCAAATTGCATCTCACCCTTTGTGAATTGAATATAGGGGTGTTGCTTTTGTTTCCAAAGCTTTGAGAGTCGTGTAGTTGCAGGTATTACCTAATTGTATCAAGGGAATTATTCTGTTCATTTGCCCGGGTTTTTAATCTGTTACAGGTTAATCACATTTTTATCTGTACACCTACACATCTCTTTATCATAACATCTTTATAATAAGTTCAGACACTGTATGTACCATGGACTACACTATGGGTTAGTTCGCTTTTTAGGGTAATAGGGTCCTATTTTTAACCTTTCAGTACGGAACCCTAAAAAGCGAACTTACCCATTGTGTAGTCCATAGTACATACAGTTTCTGAATTCCTCCGCTATCCGTTCGTCTGTCTGTTTGTTTGTCACCAGGTTTTATATCATGGACCGTGATAGCTAGACAGTTGAAATGTTCACAAATGATGCATGTGTGAAGATGATGATGTATTTCTGTATTACAACAAAAAAAGTTAAAAATTATTTAGTGCGAGTCCGACTCGCACTTAGCCGGGTTTTGTATTCTGGGCCTAGTATGGTTGCATTTTTAGGGCTCCCCCACATCTAGCGTCTCCCGAACGTCGTCGCCTCACCAACGCCCGCGCGGCATCGACGCCGCGCTCCCGCAGCGCCGACGCGACGCTGCGGCGGCTCTCGAGCGTCGACGTCGCAGTGACGTCCGCGCGGCGTCGGCGCCGCGTTAGCGCCGCGCCTCCTCGACGTCAGTGTCGACTGTCGAGCGTCGGAGCGTCTTGTCGGCGCCCACGCAGCGTCACTGCGACGGATAGAGCACCCAACCCACCGCGCAGGGTTGCTAGACGTACGATAATTATCGTACATGTACGATAATTTGGCCTCCGGTACGATGTACAATACAATGAGTACTATCGTCTATGCCACTGCGACGTCGACGCTCGAGAGCCGCCGCAGCGTCGCGTTGGCGCTGCGGGAGCGCGGCGTCGACGCCGCGCGGGCGTTGGTGAGGCGACGACGTTCGGGAGACGCTAGATGTGGGGGAGCCCTTAACTGTTATTGTCTACAAACAAAGTGTTTACATACATACATAAGTACATGCATTCATTTTGGTGTTGGTATTGTGGCGGTTATTATATTTTAATATTTTGGTTTGTTTGTTCATCTCAGACAGACAATAAACAAATCTACGAGCTTATTTCAAGTAAGTTGTGTCCGATAAATTATTCTAAACTATTTTCGTTACTTTCTCTCAAAATACCTAGAACTAAACACTGCTAAAATCTCTTTGGATATTAACAAATTCTTCCATTATTCTATTACATTCCCTGTGAAACTAAAACAATTTGCCCTTTGTATTTATGAAAATTATACGCCTGAGATTAGCCGGAGTCGGGACCGTCTATAAATTAGACCGCAAATAAATTTAGGTCTCGATTACATTTATTCTGAAATTAGTGATGTGAAAAGACTTTTACTAAATTAAAGTGACACGGTAAAGAATAGTGACATCATCATTATGGCATGATGTTATAATAACGATGACACTGGTGATTTTCCAAAAGACGTCAATTGCTGGATTGCTGGACAGAGGCCCCAAAGTACGCCCCATGACCAGTCTTGCGCCGCCCTCATTCACTAGTCTCCAGTGACCGTCACAAGCTTATCGTCCACCTTGAGAAGGCCTGCCCGTGCTACGTATCCCGGTATGTGTGGTCGTCATCTATATTAATTCGGTTTACATTGGCATTATTGCAATTTGTTTTTATCGCCCGTATCACGGACATAACTATAATTAATATAACTTTGTCATGTATTTAGACATTTGTTTAGTTTTTAAAGGTAGAAAAGACAGAAAAGAAAATTGACATTAAAAACAAAGTAATTTATAAAATAATATCAGATATCCCAATATAAATTCCAGCTATAAATATATTAAGTAAGCGCCCTTATGGACTCAAAATATTCAATTATTTACCTAAATCTTTTAAGTCGCTTGAAGGTACGCAGTTTAAGAGGATACCTACAGACTGGCTGGCTTCTAGATGTTTCTGCAATTTAAATGAATGTTATAGTGCAGATTATCAAGTTTTAGGTAATTTTTAAGTGAAAATAATTCTGTAATATGAACTTGTGTACACAGTCTTGACAATAAATAAATGTCTTTTCTCAAACATGCATTGAAATGTCGTCACAACCTGCGTTATAACAGGCTTCGAAGTATCACGTTTCGGGCGGTAAATGAATTTCATACAAAATGGAAGGCCTTAGCCTGGAAGTAATTATTTTTTAAGCATGGCGTCTGTGTTTAGGTGCAGGCTAAACAGCTGAATTACATTTATTTTTCTATGCCGTATTTTTTTTTTTTATTGCATATGTTTGAGAAAAGCACTATATACATGTCTAGCCGTGAAAAGGGCTTGCCGGCTTCGTATCACTATCCTACTTACCCGGCAAGCCGTCTGCAGTAGGTAATGTACTATTATGCCATAATGGATGTGATGTATTCACACATTCATACAGTGAACTGAATTGTGTCAGGGGTCGACAAAATGTGCAGTTTTTGAATACTTTAGCCTCTTATCGAGGTTTGCATGACTGCCCGTGTTGTTCTGCTCTGGTTATTTTCCAATAGGTTTTGTTTCCGTTGCTATTGTTTGTTTCAAAGCATTTTAATACATTGAATATAATTATGTAGTTTCCTTTTCTCACACATATCGCTGGTATTACACAGATGGAGCATTGGAAGGTATATTTTATTCAAAAAAAGTAAAAAAAGTGGTGTTTTTTTAATTTCTTTCTCTAATGAGCCTACACACAAATAGGAAAATCTAGTTGGCGAAATGCCCAGTGGGAGAAATATCCCAATAGCAATTTGGAATATAATTGTATCGTATATGTACCCATAGTATTTACTTAGTTTTGAACTAGAACGATTTGTGTAACATTGTCCCTTTATATTTATTTTATTATTATTCCCAATCTATTCGTCAGTTAACCCCAATTTTTGCAAACAATCCAGTTTCTAAAATTAAAAAAAGGCTCAAATGTGACATTATGGAATCGGAACGGACAAGGACACTTTTTTCTTCACATTGGAAATCCTATCGTTTTGAGTAAGATGAACTCAAACACGTCAAGCTCAGGACAAAACAGGGATTTGGGTTTTTTTTTTTAAAGCCTTAGCTAGCAAAAGCTTGTTGAATACTTTGACTACAGCAAGCGATCCGTGGCAGTTCGCTCTGTGTCGAGCAATATGAATGTGCTTATCGTTTGAGTCAGCTCAAAAATTGGAATCTCCACAGGGATGTCCAATTTCAAAGTCGTTTCCTTTGCAAGTGAGTTTTTGTGCCATTTGAACAACTGGATTTTGGGAAATGCAGGATTTACTGATGAATGGATTGAGAATAATTGCAATCAGGATATTTCTTCAAGGGGTAATGAGAGGAGTAGAATGCGGTTGCCCGTTATTTAAAACTGAGTGGCTATGTGTGATGTAGGTAGACCTTGTGATAATTTTTCGAAATTGCTAAAATGTGACTGTGTTTGGTTTCAACCCCCATAACTCTGCCATTTTGAAAACTTATACTGGTTAAAAAAAACTTTATAATTATTGAACCGGCTTACAAAATTTCATAAGAATCGGTTGAGAAATGCGGTAGGCGAGAAAAGCTAGAATTCCGGAGAAATGGACATCCGGTGATACGAAACATTTTTTGGCTAAGTTGTAACGGTCGAGGGGGAGTTTTGCTGGCTGTGTCCAAACACATGATTCCAATTAAATGGTTAGAAGGACGTAAATCTACGTAGGTGTTCTTTCAGTTACTTTTATACCTATAAATAAGAACGTTCTAAGAACGGACCCTTTGTTGGCTTTCGGCGATTTTTCTTCGTCAAAAGATCCATTGTATATTTATTTACAAACATTACACTAGCCCATTTATCTTCTTTCCACACTGTTACTTGACCTGGGTTATTTTAGTGGGTACCTGTGCTAACTCGGGGCACGTTCATAGGGATTTGACATCGATAAAAAAGATGTCGATATATAAATATATTAATACATATGCTCGTTGAATGTTCTCGATTACTTTAAAAAGGTTCGATATCATGTCTGATAAAGTGGATATTTTAATTTAGACGGCAATCTTTTATACCGACGAATGTGGAAAAAATATTGATTGTATGCTTAGGTACTATGAAAACTATTTTAAAATAAACGAATAATAGACGTTATAGTTTTTATTTTAAAATTAAGAGAAAAGAGAAAATCCTGATAGTATAACGTCAATATATTTTTTGTCGATAAAATTTATTTATTTATTTATTTAAATTAGTTACACAGCTTAACAGTAAATAAACCAAGGCACAGTGAACTACAAAATTACATTATAAAAAAAAAAACTTAAAATCTAATTTGATTTAGGTGACGTTGCGTCGTCTAATTTGGTGCAGGATTCGGCAGATTGCCCCGGAACTGCCGAAACACAACACCCTTCGGCCAGAAGTCTGCACTTGCGATGGTGTTGTTTGCGATATTTTGCTACATTACTTTAGTATCTGTGCCTCGAGTAAGCACAGGTATGCTTATTGTATATACTTTTACTTACTAAAGTCGGTGCGTTTACTTTGCAAAAGGAAAAGGTATACATCAAAGGATAAATCGTGTATGTAATACATAAAACTATGAAACGAGGTAAGGTTACGTTTTTCAATAAGTTTACAACTTGATGATCTGAATGATAATACATGTTATTATTTTGTGTTTTTAACAATCATTGGTTAACCGCAACAGAATATTTATGAAAAAAAAAACTAATCTATCAAAACACTTTGGTATGGAAAAAACTTCATCCAACAAGTTATTTCATCCGAGCTACCTTCCCAAGACGATAGACGTCCGTTTGAGAATATTGCGGCTTGATGTGATTTCTTGAAAATAAAACAATGTTTCTTAATAATCCAGTGAAACGGTCCGGTGGTTTTGAATTTTTGATATGTTGTCTAGGATGGTTAGTGAGTGTTTAAAATGAAAAATGCACAATTCCTCCGCGCCCGCCGCCATATTGAAAAACCGGCCAAGTGCGAGTCGGACTCGCGCACCGAGGGTTCCGTACAAACACTTTCCATCCCTAAGTGGTTAAGTTAAGTTTGCACCTGGTATGTATAGCGCCCCATATAAATTAGGTACAAAGTTAGGTATTGAAAAAAAACTACTTACTAGATCTCGTTTAAAACAAATTTTCGTTGGTAGTTTTATAGTAATGTACATCATATGTTTTTTTTAGATTTTTCATTTTCTTATTTTAGAAGTTAGAGGGGGGGGACCAACTTTTTTCCACTTTGGAAGCGTCTGTCACGCAAACTATTCGGTTTAGAAAAAAAATATTTTAGAAAACATTTTTGAAGACCTATCCATAGATACCCCACACGTATGTCGGATAAAAAAAAAAAATTTGAGTGTTGTACGGGGAGCCCCCAATATTTATTATTATTTTTATATTTTTGCATCAAAATCTTAATGCGGTTCACAGAATACATCTACCTACCAAGTTTCAACAGTATAGCTCTTATAGTTTCGGAAAAAAATGGCTGTGACATACGGACGGACAGACGGACAGACAGACATGAGGAATCTATAAGGGTTCCGGCCAGTTTTTCAGATTTTTGCTTACACCTTCGTTTAGGAGCATTTTAGCTAGAAAGAGCTTAGAAAATGTTGTAGAGAATTAAATTTAATATAATTTACAGTTAAAATTTTGTTTCTAGCACAGATAATTACGGAGATAATATGCACATTAAAAAAATTGTTAAGAGTTGCAATTTCCAGAAAACTTCTCTGGCTTTATATCTTCGTTTAGGAGCATTTTAGCTAGAAAAAAGCTGTAGCATTGATGTAGATAATTAAATTTACTATATAATTAACATTTCAATTTTGGTTACGGAGATATAAACATTAAAAAATCTGTAAAAAATCGCATTTTCCGGAAATTTTAAAGTTCTGGCTTGAGAATGCTGTAATTTAGTTAATGGTACAACGAAACCATAAAAAGCTTTTTTCTAGCAAAAATGCTCCTAGACGAAGATATAAATCAAAAAACTGAAGAACATGCCGGTTTTTTCAAATTGGCGGCGGGCGCGGATAGGTGGAATGCATTTTGCATTTTAAACACTCACTAACCATGCTAGACAAAATATAAAAATACAAAACTACCGGACCGTTTGTAAGGTCACCCCCAGTACTTTAGTCTCTATTCACCGAAGCATTAATTAACTTCCTAATTTTCATTCAAATTAAATACCTACTTAAATAAAATTAGAAACTATTTATTCAATGCATTGTGTAAAATCAAGAATTCAAATTATCAAGTTATCTCAAAATTGAAATTACAAATACATTACTAAAATATTATATTATTTTCGGTAAATTTAATGAAAATGGGCAACTTCTTATTGCTTCGCAGTCAAGGCTCGCAATTACAATATTGTAGCGCATTTATACGGGCGTTTCAACCGCTCAGTATTTTTTTAAAGGTCTATAGGTTTCAGGGAAATGTTTACCAATAGATGGCGCTGTACGGATGGTGCCACGCGCGTCTACAAATTGTGGATCACGCTATTTAGGTTTTTTTCTCAAAAAAATACCCCTTTTAAAGATTCTGACTTTATGATTGCCACCATTGTCTCCAGTTACCATTCAGTTGATAATTGATCATTCTATAATGTTTTGTGACAGCGGTAAAAACGTAAAAAACTGCGTTTAACATGATTATATCACATTCTGACAGATAAATATGCATGGCCTGAACCAAAAACAAAGTACTCGTAACTGACTCCTTAATTCGTGTTAGATTGTAACCTGACTAGTTTAAGGGACACAGTTCTAATAAGAAAGCATATCAAACTTACATAAAATGTCATAAACAGTTATACTTTCTTGTAGTTTCCTTTTTATTCTTACAGTTTTCCTTATTTATATTATCTTAAAATACACTTTTAATATGCTTTCTTCGAGGACTACGTATAGGTACGCCTAAATTCTTAATATAGGTACAAATTAAGGTAAGTTCATAGGTATAGTTAAGTACTTATGCTTTCTGAAAAAATGACTGACTGACAAAAATTACTGACTGTTGAGTACCTTTCCGCGTTTCTTCTCAACAGTAGTCTCCTCTTATGAAATGCCAGTAGACTCAGACCCTTGTGGCCTACTTGCAGAATAAAGTTCATTATTTCATTCGAATCATCGAGGTAATTAAATAAACATCTTTAAACGCGATTTAGTCCCGATTTGTTATTATAATGTGTGAAAATCGTGTCAGTTTAAATCAATATAGCGTCTAAAACGCTCGTTTAAACGTAAGTACCTAGCGGGGAGGCAAATTTAATCAGCACACCTTCATTGAATTAGACTGTCGTTATCTGAATGTTACCTGTTTCTCGGTGTTTTTGTATAATTTGTCTCTCTAGGCTACAAGGGGATTGTTTCAAATTGTATGTCTTTGTGTCAGTTTGTATACATGACAGCTCCAAGGATAATTGTATTTGGTTTGGTTACGTGTGAATACGATTGCGCTTATACGCACGTAAAACCTTTACTAGGCACCAGGCCTTGGAAATAGAAGATAGCAGTATTACAGTTTCCTCTTGTATTTTAATACTTATACTCTACCTTCATCATAATGTTTTCATCGCAGTGTCAATCTTTAAACGACCATGACGCTTAACTACTATAAGTATTCTCTAGAGATTTCCAGAACAAACAGCTTACACTACCTTCATCATCATGTTTCGATCGCAGTGTCAACCTATAAACTACAATGACGCTTACTATAAGTGTTCTCTAAAGATTTCCAGAACAAACAGCTTATACTACCTTCATCATGTTTTGATCGCAGTGTCAATCTATAAACTACCATGACGCTTACTATAAGTGTTCTCTAGAGATTTCCAGAACAAACAGCTTATACTACCTTCATCATCATGTTTCGATCGCAGTGTCAATCTATAAACTACAATGACGCTTACTATAAGTGTTCTCTAGAGATTTCCAGAACAAACAGCTTACACTACCTTCATCATCATGTTTCGATCGCAGTGTCAATCTATAAACTACCATGACGCTTACTATAAGTACTCTCTAGAGATATCCAGAACAAACAGCTTATACTACCTTCATCATCATGTTTTGATCGCAGTGTCAATCTATAAACTACCATGACGCTTACTATAAGTACTCTCTAGAGATATCCAGAACAAACAGCTTACACTACCTTCATCATCATGTTTCGATCGCAGTGTCAATCTATAAACTACCATGACGCTTACTATATGTATTCTCCAAAGATTTCCAGAAAAAACAGCTTATGCCATCCAGCGACCAGTCGACTGGAAATCCAAGCATACCTATGTATCTCTCCCCAGAGTACGTTGATATTCATATACGTCCCTTTAGGCCGCAAGTAGGATTTACTACTACGCAAAGAGTAAGTAAATCTCGCTTTCCGGCCAAGACAAGACCTAAAACTTTAGAGAAACCACGGGCGGTAATTAGTAATTCCACAGATCGCATATTTATAGCCCTTACTTTCGGTTCGGGCTACAAATACCTGCGATCTGGGGCATTCACTAATTCACCGCCCTAGGTAGGTACTACACTAAAAGGAGCATCTAAAATTTTTATAATTCACCGGGAAATTGCCAACTTTCTTCCATAATTTGACTCACTGAGTTCAATCAAGAGAAAACGTGAAAATGGGTCACCAAAGATGCACATAAATAAATTCAGTCAACATCACTAAATTTATGTCTTCGTTACCCGTCAAAGGCACGTCAGGAAAAATAATCAAATTCAAATAACTGCCTTTCAACCATTTTCAACTTCCGAGCGAGTGACGTGATGTTGACGTATGTATGCCATAATTTATTAAGCAGTGAAACAATTTACCGTATCATTAGAAAAACAACGAAATTTCATTTATTTTCATTACATGAAATTATTATTTTCTATTATACCTTATTCACGTTGACGCCTAGAGACCTAACACATCTCTGTGGACTTAAATTAATTAGGTAATTGTATCTTATTGCATGTTGTGAAGTCTAGGGACTTTATATATCTCTGGAAATAGTTAATTTTTTACTTAAATTGATCGTTTAAATTTAATTTTAATGTACCTACCTAACATTGATTTGGACATCTATAATCTCCTTTACGTGTGTAAAGGAGATGTATAGATTCACCAATGTAATTAGTTGTAACTAGGGATCGGAAGTTCCGGTAGATATTTACCTAAAATTGAGAAAATCGTATTGCTATCTCACTCATACCTCAAACGAAGCCCCCTATACCTACAACTAAACAATAAAGCAATGACTTACTGTTGAGTTTCTTTCGCCTTACTTCTCAACAGCGGTTTCCTCTTGGGAAATGCCGGTAGATTCACAATCTGACCCGTAAAAGTGCCCTTGTGGCCTACTTACCGAATAAATTAAGTATCCAAGTGTGTTTCTTTAACCAATGTTCCATAATCGGCGAGCCGTCAACACTCATTGAATTCTTCATTTATCAATAATTTAGTTATGGCGTGTCAATTAACATAATTTGTGACGCGCCAATAGGCACTGCGCGTCACGCCGAACTCGTGACGTCACTTAAAAAGCCTTCGCCCTTTTATTGTAGGGTGCATTTCCTCTGATCTAGAAAGTACCAGAGACGTGCTGAATTAGACATTAGCCAATATCCATAGTAACTAGTTGACTAAATCACATTATTAATATAGATACGAAGGTAAAATATAATGTGAATTATGAAAGAAAAATATAATGTGATCCTCTGCCATGTAAGCAGGACTCGAACCTGCGATCCTACGTTTCCGGCGTAGTGCTCTCGCAACTGAGCTATCACATCGTTACGTCAGTCACACCAAATCTTTAATTCCATATTTTTTTAAATCTATAATTTACCTGTGTGTCAATATTTAATAAAGAAAAATGTGATAGGTATTTCCTCATTAAAACAAAATCGATAAAAAGATTCTATAAAAAAAAACGTTAAAACACAACATTTTATTAATTTCCCTTTTTTGTTAAAATTGTTATTTTCAAATAAATTTTCTGTTTTATCGAACAGTCTGGGCACGGCCAGCAACCTGTAGTGAAATCTGTATCTAGTACATATTGATAGGGGTCACCGCTACATTTGCTGCTATATGCACGTAGGAATTGTATCAACTCGCACTAACTACTTATTTAATCGTATGGCATAATTGAGTCGCTTTACATGTTGGTTACAAATGAATATCTAAGTTCTTCACCCATTTGGTTGCGTCTTCGCTTAGATTTAATAGTAAGTCCAGAGGGTTCCCGGTGAACATGCGTTTTGGGCAATCGTGGACTATGTGATGGATGGACTGGGTAAGCGCACCACAGTCACAGGCAGGAGTATCTCGCCAGCCGCACCTAAACAAGAATTCGCCACATCGATCGTGCTGGGTGCGGAGTCTATTTAATTGGCACCATTCTCGTCTCGGGGCCGAGAAACCCTGGGGTCTTTGGGTGGGGTTGTTGTTGGTGTGGGCACCCCTAGGCAGGTTAGAAAGCCATTCTTCTTTCCATTTGTCCTTGATGTTGAAGTTATGTGCCATTAGATGCTGTGCGATCACGTACGGCGGGTGTCTGGATTTTAAGCGGTGCTTTGGAGGACACATAAATTCTGGGTGGGCTGGCAACTCTGGATTTGAAGCAATTTTGTTGGCTTCATTTAGCAGGGCTTGTTGTCTCCTGAGGTGAGGTGGCGGTATGTGGCTCAAGGTGGGCAACCATTGTATCGGAGTTGACTGTAGGGTGCCGGATACACAGCGCATGGTTTTCCGCAGCTGGACGTCGATCTTCTCCACGTGAGCGCTATTAAGCCATACAGGTGCGCAGTATTCTGCAGCGGAGTAAACCAGACCTAGTCCAGTGGTACGAAGCACATCTGCGCTGGCTCCCCATGTAGTACCGGTCAGTTTATGCAGGATGTTGTTGCGAGTTCCTAATTTCTTGCTTAGCTTGTTGATGTGAGAGCTGTACGTCAGGGACCGGTCAAGGGTCACGCCGAGATATTTGGGCTGAGGATTGTATACGAGGGTTCCACCATCAAAGCCAACGACAGGGTTATACGATGCCAATCTATTGTTTAGGTGGAAAGTAGCAATCTCGGTTTTGCTGGCGTTCGGTACGAGTCTCAATTTTTTAAAGTAGGTATTAAGCAGCTGCAAGTCTGTGGTGAGCTGCACCTCCGACCTCTCAAAGGTTTTATGTTGGTGAGTCAGAGCAATGTCATCGGCATATACAAATTTTCTGGATACGGTTTCTGGTAGGTCGTGTGTGTAGAGATTGAAGAGTAGGGGTGCCAATGTAGATCCTTGGGGCAGACCGTTATTGAGTTTCCTACGCCCACTTTGCTTGTCGCCGAGATGAACGATGAATTCTCTGTTACTGAGCATATTCATTATGAGGCTAGTGATTCGTCGTGACGGGACGGCTTTAATTAGTTTGAGGTAAAGGCCATGTCGCCATACTGTGTCGTAAGCTGCGGAACCACACTAACTACTAACCAATGCGTAAACAGGGGGGGTATTCGACCAACTTTAGAGAGATGATGGAGATCTCTCCATTTCATCGCCATCCGTCACTTTTGACGTGTGCCTACTTAACAAGTGGTGATATATCTTGAACATCGCAACTTCGTCAATTCGGACGCGCTAAATTTTCGTTTCCATTGTATGTGACGGCATAAATAACATGCGCATACTTTAAATTGACCGCGTAGTGCGTGAAATAAGTCCGTTACGTTTCATTCAAAACAGAAATTCATATGCATGAATAACATTTTTGACAATCATTATCGTCTTCGTATTTCCAAAATTGAGATGAGATATGTCACTTTTAAGCTCATCACATTTAAATGACAGTTGAATGGCGATATAACTGTTATCTAATAGAGATTTGACGTTTGGCGATCACTCAAACGGCATTCTCGAATTAGGTCCCAGGCCTAAGGCGCGAAATACACACAAACGGCGAAAGGCATAAGGCGCAGCGCAGGCGCGACGCAGGCGTGAAACGGCGCGGACGCGACTCAAATTATATAGACGAGGCGAAGAGACGTCACGTTGCGTCATTATACCGGCTGATTTGGTTGCGATCATGTCTTCGTCTTCAGAAGACGTGCCTGCGCTGCACCCTGCGCCACGCCTTAGCCTTACACCGGTTGTGTTTATTTCGCGCCCAAAATTTTAAGTACCTAGTAAATTTTCGACGTCTCTGCTACGCCTCAGTGGAACCCTACCCTTAGTCCGTGAATGACTTTTTCTTTTCGAAAGGTTAATTTAAGTTGCGAAATGCCTCTTATTTCTTACAATTTTATATTCTAAGTGCGTTTAAGCTCTCTTAATTACGAAAAATGCCCGTCTGACATCGACTTTTACTATTTTTGTGAGATAAAGATCACTGATTTCTCGTGGCTGAGATTAAATTAAGGTAATAATTAAGCACTGGCGAGACAAGTTAAAATAGCTTCAAAGTAAATTAAGTTGGAACGCTGGTATCGATTATTGATGCAAATGAAGTAGGTGCTGAATTCGACGGTTCCGCCGACATGCATCCGCGATCTCGCTAATGTATAGCTACTTTAGGTATCTATTCTATTCATAGTAAGCACCTGTAATGACATTAATTCCTTTTCTCATTGAGATAAATAGGTACCCAATAATGAGGTAAGTATAATGTTTTTGAGAGAAGTAAGAACAGTAAGTAGTAGGTATGTGGCGATATGGCAATACCTCGTCGAATTACGGCTGAGGGTGACTCTATGTTAAAAATTTAGATGGATTTTCGGGAGCGGACTTTCTGTGTTATTTAGGAACTTTTTCAATCTGCCCCTGTTTACCCGTGGAACGTAAATAATATCTGATAGTTGGGCGCTTGGTGTACGTAGGGTGTGATGAAAAAAGTTTGCCGTGTCTGTTCGGCTCAGTACTATTAGGTATCAGTTTGGACAATTGAATAAAGAGATAATACCACTACTCATCTTTCCAAATTGTCCATTGCTCTAAACTTGCACCTGGTAACTATGGCGTCGCATATAAATGAGGTTCAAACTCCGGGTTAGAGAAATCGAGGTTTCTCGAGTGTTGTTTTGGAAACTGAATGGGAAGGAAAGTTTCTGTGTCGGACTGTTGTGTTGTGTTTTTGTAGAATTCGTGTATTTGGCGTCTGTTCGCAGTTTGGATCGAAATTTTGGCCAAAACCAGACAACTAGTGCAGGAAAATTGAGCAGTGATATTTTCTCCGATTACCTCAAGCGGTGCTAATATTTCGTCTCCATTGATGCGAGTCGGAGCGGAGACGTGCCGAATAGACAAATCACCTGAGTTGAAATTTGTATCTCAGCTCCGCTTAATTTTTGAGACGCACCCAAATGTAGCCATCGATAGTGCAACATGTTTGAGCCGTTTGGAGTAGAAACGCTTGGGTTGGGTCAAAGTGCCCAATAAAAGTACTAATCCAGAAACTGGCGAAGACACTTGTCGATGCGACGGGTGACCCGAGGGCTGGTTCATACCTATGCCAAAATCCTGGCTATTTAGCGTAGTAATGCGGCCAGCCTCAGCCCACCCAGGATGGTACCCTCCCGCTCGGCACCGATCTGGAGCATGTGTTTTAGTTATATATATATTTATGTATGTGTAGATATATTTTTCAAGGGTCATCACGAACCGTCTCGAACATAGACTTGATGACTTCCAGCCTCCCGAACAAGCCGGTTTCCGAAGAAGCTATAGTACCATAGACCACATACATACGCTGCGGCAAGTTATACAGAAGACTGAAGAGTATAACTTGCCATTATGCTTAGCGTTTGTGGACTATGAGAAAGCCTTCGATTCGGTGGAAACATGGGCAGTGCTCGAGTCACTTCAGCGATGCCATATTGACTATCGGTACATTGAAGTGTTGAAGTGTTTGTATAGTAACGCCACCATGTCGGTCCGAGTTCAGGAGCAGAGCACAAAGGCCATTCCATTGAGAAGAGGCGTAAGACAGGGGGATGTTATATCCCCGAAACTGTTTACGGCCGTTATGGAAGACGCCTTCAAGCTCCTGGAATGGCAAGGACTTGGCATCAACATCAATGGCGAATACATCACTCACCTTCGGTTTGCCGACGACATCGTAGTCATGGCAAAGTCGATGGAGGAACTCAGCGTGATGCTCGATGACCTCAATCGAGTTTCTCAACGGGTGGGCTTAAAAATGAACATGGACAAGACGAAACTCATGTCAAATGCCAAGGTTGTGCCCATCCCGGTCTCTGTTGAAAACTCGGTACTCGAAGTTGTTGACTCATACATCTACCTAGGACAAGTGGTCCAATTAGGTAGGTCCAACTTCGAGAAAGAGGTCAACCGCCGAATCCAACTCGGCTGGGCAGCGTTCGGGAAACTACGCAATGTCTTTTCGTCCGACATACCTCAGTGCCTCAAGACGAAAGTCTTCAACCAATGTGTGTTACCAGTGATGACTTACGGCACCGAAACGTGGTCTTTCACTATCGGCCTCATCTCAAAGCTCAAAGTCGCTCAACGTGCAATGGAGAGGGCTATGCTCGGGGTGTCTCTACGTGATCGAATCAGAAATGAGGAAATCCGTAGACGAACTAAAGTGACCGATATAGCTCACCGGATTAGCAAGTTGAAGTGGCAATGGGCAGGCCACATAGCACGCAGAGCAGATGGCCGATGGGGCCGAAAAGTGCTCGAGTGGAGACCTCGGACCAGCAAGCGCAGCGTAGGACGTCCACCTACAAGATGGACAGATGACCTTATAAAGGTCGCCGGAAGGCGCTGGATGCAGGTCGCTTCCAACCGGTATATATGGAAGTCCAAAGGGGAGGCCTATGTTCAGCAGTGGACGTCCTGTGGCTGAGATGATGATGATGATATTTATGTTCTTAGTTTCAATTGTTTACTTTTATTTTTATGTATATATTGCAAACGTATGACACATGTACATATATGAACATGTACTGTAACGCCCAGTCAATAAGAGTCGTGTTCAGATATTTATGAACGCCTTATATGCTTCGACATATCTGATGGCGACTGTACAATGACAACTGGCATTGTGTAAGTGTGTGCCAATGTTACACGGAAGAGACACTCCGGAGTGACAGGATAGACTTTTGACGTCATCACGCTATGATTGGTTGGTTAGTTCTGTCAATCCGTTTCTGTGTTGCCAGTGGTGTATCATAATACTCCCCGATTCTCTTGTTACCTGTGTGAATGTCATCAAATCGTCAGAGTTTTAAATCAATTATAACGGCAAAATAAAATGTAGTCATTGAACATGACTATCGTAACGCATAAACGAATGATTTTTGAACGACTGGCGGCAAACAATTTTTTCCTTACAATTATTTTGTTACCATTGAGCTGCGTTTCCACCAGAGATGAGAGAGGATGCGTAACGAGGGATGTGTTTTTGTTAACCAATAGAATCAGCTGCGTCGAGCGAGGATAAGTAGATGAAGTTATTCCATTGGTTCTTAACAAACACATCCCTCGCTACGCATCCTCGCAAATCTCTGGTGGAAACGCAGGCTAAGGCGGCAACTAAACAGTGACGTAGAAAGGCTCACCAGCCGGAGTGCCATACCTTTGTTTTCTTATACCATGCAAAAGATCAGAATTTCAAACTTCAAAATCAGAATATGCAGAACCAGATTAAACACAAAACTAGCCTGTTCACTGGCTGCTGAGAGCATTAATTCACGCTAATGAACTATTCAATGCCAGAATCATTGTTTCACAGTGAAACCGCGAAATTCATAACTACAGAAGGATCGTTTCATTGATACCGTCATTTATTCCGGATGATTATTATTATCGCGAACGATATTTAGTTAAATAAGCATAATTATTTGATACTCGAAGTTACAAATAAAACAAAAATTTGACATGTTCTAAAAAGTGTCAATGAATCTGTAAAATCTGTACCAAAATAGAAATCAAAAATTGTTTTGGATCTCACTTTTCTATGATATCCTCTTCATAGCATATTCCTGTATCTATGAATGAGGAATAATCATAATAACGCGTGCGCGGCGCTAACGCACCACGCCACCTGTTGGTAAAATTTCTTGGTCTCTTATCGCGCCGAAATGGCTGAGCGGATAAACCAATGATAATGGGATGTCCAAAGATGGTTTTAAGATACTTTTTAAATTGTTACCCGCCTACGGTAAAGAAAATTTGATTTATTCGTAGTATAGAGCCGTCCTTCTGTGGTTTGATCCATTTCGTGTTCGAATGCGTTCAGTAAATGTAAGCGGATGAATGCAAAGCGATCCACGTTTTCGGTGTGCAATTCCTATGCTTAATTGCATCGTTTCAACCGTGCATAATCTAGCACTGAATAGCGAAGCAGTTATTTTACCAGCAGCATTATTTTTATGTGTGGCATCGTAACTCCAAAACGCATGGACCAATTTGAGTGCGTTTTTTTTAAGTCGAAAGATTTGTCCGTTGAGATTGTTCTTAGCTATGTTTGGTGAAAATATGACTAGTAGTTTTCACAAGTGAGCAAGTGACAAGATCTGAGCCAATATTGAAGCTCAAATTTCCAAATTTTGTAGATGAGTTCAGTTTTAGTAATATTTTCTATATCATGCGGGTTCTCATGATGATAAGCTACTTGTGTCCGGGGTGTTTTAACACTTTGCACGCCGTAAGTTATAATCGGTACCGCGCTCCAACAGCTGATCACGGGCACCACTCGTGATGCTCTTTTTCCCAAGAACGCCGCGCATTTTTTAAGGCGCCACCTATGGTTCGCCGGCGATTTTCGGTGATATTGTAAGATTTATAAAATAATAATTAACGTAGATACAGGAATAATTTCTTTTTTATTTAAGAGGTGTTTTAGTATTTTACAATAATAAAAATAAAACAATGTGTTTATAATATTTATTTTATTTTAAAACTGTCGCTGAAAAGAACTCGTTTTATGAAAAAATAAAAACTAACATGGATTTGTTAGGTAGCCCGCGCAGCGCACTGACGAGGCAGCGCGGGCGACGCATCGTCATGCCTTTCCCCCAATCCTCACGTTAATAAATTGTATGTGTGCGGGTAGCTTAAACGTTCTTCTACACGTTGCTATTAAGCGGATCACGAACTGTGTTCGATATTTTAATACAAACAGTATGAAATCTGATCACGAGTACTATTCGTTATCCGCGACTCTAAGAAAAAAAGTGTCACGAGTGGTATTCGTCATCGGCGAGCTAGACATGGCAGTTATTAAAATGGCCGGCGAATTAGAGAAAAAATGCGTACCGAGTGATTCTCGTGATCGGCGTGCAAAGTGTTAAAGTTTAATTTAGGTTATAAAACGTTTTTTTAAACTCTCACGTGACTTGAAGAGCGATTCTGAGCGATTCCTAGGAAGTCTCAGTGGAAATAAGCTAAAAACCATTTTTAAAATGGTTCTCTAATTATGAAGAACGTGGTGTTCATATATTTCGACGACGCGTTTAGCTCAGTTTGTAGACACCTGATGCCTACTGAGTCGGCGGTCCCGGGTTCGAATCCCGGCCGGGGCAAATATTTGTGCAAATATTTGTTCTTGGGTCATGGATGTTATCTATATATGTATTTATATATATTATTATGTATATCGTCGTCTAGCACCCATAGTACAAGCTTTGCTTAGTATGGGACTAGGTCGATTTGTGTATGATTGTCCCTTAATATTTATTATTTATATTATCAACATACTAATCGCAGATGGAGTTCTTGTACAAGCTCCTATCATAATATTTGCTTATATAAATACATTCTTCTATGTCTAAGTACGGCTCTGGTCAGAATTATCTAAGATTTGACCGAACTGAAGTTAAATAAAACCTTGCAAAGTGCAGCTGCAGCGCTCTTGACATGTGACACTAACGTCGGATCGTATATTACACTCAATTCGTCTAGCAATAAAAGGTATTAAGTTGTAAAAGTCTTTCACATGTGCGACGCAGCAGTCACTAGTTATTACTGACGACTTATCCCCAGAGAGTTTAGAATTGTTAATGCTCAGAGTCTAGATAAATCAGCTTAGGTTGGCATGGAAGTTGGAATGTGTTAGTGTGCCCGTATTTAGATGTAATCCTTGAATATGATCCCTGGATCGTAAAATGCGACGAAAATCGATTAAAATGACGTATTAGTCACTGGTGACGACCCTAGCTTTTCAATGAATTTTGATCGCATTTTCCGAATTAGCCGTGATTTCGCTTGTCGCGCGAGTAAGCATTTCCTATCTTGCTCGCACGCTACTGGAAGGAAAGTGACAGGTAGTATTTATTGCAAAAAAAAAAAGTGTGCATGTTAGCAGTAGAATGAATATCAGGGTGAATCAACTTTTAAGTGCACCTTGTTGCTATGGTTACGCAAAATTTGTCCCTCGGACAACCTAAGCATTTTTCTATGAAACAGTATGAAGATGTCACTTGGACAATGGGGACAGAGTAAACAACACAAAAAAGTTGATTCACCCATCACATTAAAGCTGCATATAAGATACTCAAGGGATGATACTGTTATAAAACCGAAACATAAATATGTATTGTAATGTATATAGTTTGTGATGATGTAAAAAAACACAACAAAATGGATTATTTGGAGGTAACTCATAAAATGTTTACATATAGCGAAAAATTGAAAAACTTAACGGTTCAGGCAGGGTGCACTCATTAAATTTAAAATATATTTATTTCATAGCAACGCTTTCAATTTATTTAGGTACTTCTTCCGATGTATAGGTAATCGACTGACTTGTTGCATAATAAAACTAAATATATGTAAATGTATATTAAACTTGCAATTCATAATTCACTCATCGTTCATTCAAATAATATAATTAACGATACAGATACACAATAACAGATAACAGGAGCAAAGGGGGCAAACATAATAAAACGATACTTTAATTACTGTTTCTTACGCAAATTCATTGTAATTATCTTCAAAACAACTGCCGGTAAAATGTTCTAATGACCTTAGATTAATAACTATTTCTCATCTATTGATATTTACTTATTGTATGTACATCCATACTAATCCATACTATCCATACTAATATTATAAATGCGAAAGTGTGTCTGTCTGTCTGTCTGTCTGTCTGTCTGTCTGTCTGTCTGTCTGTTACCTATTCACGTTTAAACCGCTGAATCGATTTTGATGAAATTTGGCATGGAGATAGTTTAAGATCCGAGGAAGGACATAGGATAGTTTTCACCCTGGAAATTATCCCTAAAAAGATTGAAAAGTGAGTAATTAATTCATGATGACATTGATGACCCTGCAGAAAATGTAATGATTAGACCAAAAGCACAATTGCTCTTACATTTGCTTAGGCGCTTTTAATAATCCCTTTTATTAATTAAGGTGATTAGGTGGATATCTATCGTGTTGTACGAGGTTGCTTCCATACTTCCAAGTTCCACGCGGACGTAGTCGCGGGCAAAAGCTAGTAATATTATAAATGCGAAAGTGTGTCTGTCTGTCTGTTACCTCTTCACGCTTAAACCGCTGAACCGACTTAGATGAAATTTGGTATGGAGATAGTTTGAGACCCAGGAAAGGACATAGGATACTTTTCATCCCGAATAAATTTAGTGTTCCCGTGGGATGACCGGGTAACACCTTGGGGCACAGCTAGTATAATAATATTAATACGGTCAGGCGAATTAAACTTAATTATGTCCTTATCTTGACGAAGCGGTTGGCACAGTGGTAGAACAGCGGCCTACTGAGCCGGCGGTACTGGGTTTGAATTCCGGCAAGGCCAAATATTTGTGTGATGAACTCGGTCATGGATGTTCTATGTATTAATTTATATAGGTAAGTACGTATATCATCGTCTATTACCCATAACACACCTCTTGAGATAAATTTGGGACTAGGCCGATTTGTGTGAGGTTGTCTGATATACAGATTGTACTAATAACCGTTTATTGTATTTGTACCTATTATTAACATAATTTAATTTAGGCATACTAAGTTGTTATTATATTTATTAAACCTGAGCGCCTCTCGCCATTAAACGTCACAGTTTGGCGAGTAATATTACATTGTTAAATGTTATTGTTTAAAGTTAAATAAAAAAATATATTATATATATTTTCATCGTATATCGTCGTCTAGTAGCCAGAACGGTTTATCATCATTTGCTAAACAACTTTTTACAAATAATCACTTAACAAACAACGATTCACAAACTATTCATTTCACAAACCTCTCATTCCTTAAAATGCTCATTTTACAAAATAATTACTTCACAAATATACATTTCGTAACTTTGACGCTTTATAAACATATTGAAAGACAAAGTTTCATTTAAAAAATGTTCACTTCACGAATAAATCGTTTTAAAAATCAGTTATTTTACAAAACTTTAATTGATAAACTATTGTTTCGTAAAAATATTAAAAATAACTCTCTATGTAACGAAACGCTGGACTTAGGGCTGTTGCTGGGACTTTTTGCTGTTTTTGGGCTTAAATTAGATTGAATCTTGTAGATTACGCTAAAAAAAGCATGTTTTGTTCTCTAAACTTTTTCTCTCAGAGCGATATTTACCGAGATATTGGGGTTCAAAAAAACTTTAATTTCATTGCCATTTTTAGGCTTAATTAGATTGAGTGATGTTCCATTTTTTAAGCAAGCATTTTGACGCTCCGCTATAGATGTTCATGAAACAAACCTAACCTAACCTACAGTTTTCGGTTTTTGAGCCATGTTACCTAAAAAACCTTAATATCTCGGTAAATATTAATCTGAGCCAGAAACTTTAAATAACAAAACATACTTATTTTAGCATACGGCAGGTTATCAGGGAGTATTTCTTTTCAATAAGCTACCAGTAGAACTCAAGACGATCTAAGTGTTAACGCGTTCAAAAACAAGCTCAAAGCATATCTGTTGGAAAAGTGTTTCTATTCCGTTGAGGAATACTGTCAAAATTCAGACTGACATGTGAAAAACTAAAATGTACTTAGGCTTTAATAAAATTAACGACATAGCTGTTTGTGACATTTAGTAAATTAATTTTATACTTTATTGTTATTGTTATATTATTTAATAATGTGGACATGTACCTATTCTTGGAATTGTAACTTTAATAATTTTATCTTGACACGTTTATGACATTTTTTTTATTTATATTTTATTTTGATAATGATTTTGTTCCACACGTTTGTAATATTTACCTACACTACACGTAATTTAGTTAAGGTCTTTTTTATTGTTTAATTTTATGTATTATTTCAAACACAATTGATATTGTTCAGTGAAATAAATAAATGAAATGAACATTATTTATAAAATACATTAATAAAAATGAGGTGTTACATTGACATAAATTTATTTGTCCCGAAATTTCATGTCTCGGAACCCTTTAAAATGAGTAACGTTTGAACCTCAATATCTCGGTAAATATTAATCTGACAAATAACGCGTTCACACCATGATGATTTATTAAACGAAATTTTTACCAAACAATGCAATTTATTGACGTTGTTTTATCATTCGTTATTTTGTTAATTGACTAGAATAATAATTGAATAATTTGCTAAATAATGTTTTGTGATAATATATGATGTTTTGTCCAACAAATAAATTGTATCATGATCTATTTGTAAAACTATATTTTATGCAACGTCTAATTTGGGAATCGTTAATTTGTCTAACGTTGTTTGTAAAATGAATATTTATGACGTCGGCCTAAATCGCAAACCTCGTAACTCAATCTGACCAAATTTTACAGGAGGCACAAAAAACTTGATTACCAAAAATTTTGCATGAAAACTTACTTAGTATTTTTTTTACATAATGTTAAGTTAAATTTAGCCGTCAGATTGCTAAAACCTATTTTTTTGTAATCACCTGAACCTGGAAAATTTGGAGTTACGAGTTTTTCCTGAAAATTTTAGAAAGCTAATCGGGAGTTAAGAGCTTTGCTATAAAAATCCGTAAAAATAGAGGATAGTCTTTTGATCTGAGCAAGGTAATTGTGGATAAAAAAAAATAAAAAACTTGCAAATTAAAAAATATTTATTAAACTTTAAACAGAAAAGCCTCTTCTGGCTTCAAAAATGTGGGTGGCAAAATTATAATTATAAATTTTATTTTTTTTAACTCTAAATAGGGCTAAAAATATTATAAACTACAACTTTTCTCAAACAACAAAACAACGCTTCTATAATAATCATGCTCACGAGGTGACCGCCATGTGGGATCTTGACTCGACGATCATCGTCCCGACAGTCGTTTCGGCGAACATCTTAAGAGACTCTCGCTAGATGGCTGGATCAAGAGCCAGATACAGAAGGCGGTACTCCTCACTGTACACGGCGTGCATGGTCAGGAGGTTCCTCTCTGCAGCCCTAACCACCGTAGCCTGGGCCCCTCCGGCGGCACCCTAGGTTAGGTTTTTTTTATAATGTGTTTATATACTTTTTAATTTCTAGAGAACAGTTTGTATAAGGTTGGCAGCAGACTGATAGGTCGATAGTTGTTTATATCGGAAGGATCTCCCTTTTTGTACAATAAAATGATTTGAGACTCCCCAGCTCCTTGGAGTTTTCTGCATATCCAATATATAAAATTTTATTAAATAGAGTTATTATTGGACCTATTAGTATTTTCTGCCCAATTTTTAGAGCTTCGTTTGGAATATTGTCATGGCCCGGGCTTTTATCCTTCTTCAATTTTTTAATTTTTTCTATGATTTCTCTGTAGTCAAAATGTATAGGTGTATTAGGTAAGCTGTGTTTCGTGGTTTTGTAATACATTTTCTTTTTTGTGTTCATCGTGGTAAAGATTCCGGTAGAAGTCTGTTGCAATGCTTATTAGCTATTTTCGTGTTTGTATCTTGCCTGTTTCTTTTTGCGCTTTCAATGGGGTTATCCATGTTTTCTCTGTATTTAGTAGTTTATACGCTTTCTTTTGGCTTCCGTTGTTGACGAGGTTTTTGTCGATCACTTCCATTCTGTAGTTTCCATAGTCCTTTTTTAACATTTGTTAGTAGTTTATAGAGATTCGCTAGTTCTTTTTTCTCTTCTTTAGTTTTTGATGGTTTCGACTGTAGTAGAGTCCTTTAATGTCCTGAGGTATTCTTGTTGATTTTTTTCGCACGATAGATCGACTATGTTCGCTGAATGTCGCTCGACTTCTTCTAGTTTTTTGTAGTTGAACGGTGCCTCTCACTAATCTATGGTCGCTGGGGAATATTCTGTTATTCAAAATTTCTATGTTTGTGAAGAGCTGTGAGCAGTTGCTCAGTACATAGTCAATCTGATTTTTGTGTTGTTTATCCGGCGTGGTCCAAGTCCAAAGGTTTTTGATGTTTTTCTTAAATATTATTTTTATTACTTTGAATTTATTGGATAATGCGTATTAACGTTCTCGTCCTATATCCGGCTTACATTACGGACATAATTCTTCGTATTAGAAACGTCGGGATTTATAAATTAATTATTTAAAAACGAGATAAAGTCTCGACCAAAGTCACAGAAAGATTAAATAATTTGCGTAGAAGACCACGTAACTAATCTTCATGCGTAAAGATCCACGCGAAGCAAACCTCGTATGTCCACGGCACGCAACCAAACGACATTTTCAATAGTCTAATGTGTTAATATGGTAAATATCTATCAAGAATACACAATCAGTAAAATCGTAGAACCTTATAACACATACCTGTTATTCAACACCCGTTTTCTTCCTAAATATTTACGCAAAACTGACGTGCAGTCACAACGCCATCGCAAACTGTACTGAAGTGAGTGGCGGGGGGGGGGGGAGATACGAGGTATTCCTTTTACAAAATGGTGGTCGGGAGTTGCGAGGTTTTCTATTTTGCTTTTTAAAAGTAAACGGTTTATTTTTGGTATTTAAGAGTTTTGCCGTTAGATGCGTTCAGAATAGTAGTATCTAAAAGTGTCAAAACATGATTTTCAAAAAAAATGGAGTTACGAGGTATGCGATTTAGGCCGACGATGAAACGTTGTTTAGCAAGTGATTGGCTACCAGCCAGAACACACCTCCTCTTGAGATTAATTTGGGACTAGGTCGATTTGTGTGAGGTTGTCTGATATATTTTCATTTATTTATCTTATTCAGCATAGTAAAAATCTGTCTTTTTCTCTTTCCCATAATTGTTTATCATATCATCTAAGGTCATAGGGTATGCTCCAGCCTAGGCTATTAAAATAGGCTAAGTACAAGATAATCGTCACGTGGGATTGAACTCACATGCTCATAATGTTTATATTATCTTGTTTATTATTATATATTTTTGCAGTCTTAATACTTTAAGGATAAAGAAAATAGAAGAATCTCTCCATACATGAAACTGATGGTTAATTTTATTTTTCGTTAACCTTATAGTACATATTATCTAAGCTAAGCTAATCCACTTACCTGCATTCACAATGGTATTGTGTCTAATACAATCCTATCTGCTTTTGTTCTCGTAAGCGCCAACCAGTTACTTACAAAAAAAGGTTAGAACTACATTGCGTGGATATTGAATTTTCAACCTTAATTCCTTGTTGAATAGGTTTAAAATGTTTGTTAACGAGAGTTCATAGTCCTTTTTCAAGAGAATACGTTCTTGTGGAGAGTCGGTTGAAAAATTCCAAAAAAGTTATGATCACCATTATTCTGTTAGTGCATTTTGTAGTCTAATGTCCAAGGAAATAGAGTCGATAATCTATATTAACCGAAGGGTTCCGTACCTATACATATATATAATCTATAACAAGTTTGTTGTATGGGAGCCCCCCTTAAATATTTATTTTATTTTATTTTTAGTATTGGTTTTATAGCGGCAATATAAATACATCATCTGTGAAAATTTCAACTGTCTAGCTATCATCGTTGTTGAGATATAGCCTGGTGACAGACGGACGGACGGACGGACGGACGGACGGACAGCGAAGTCTCAGTAATAGGGTCCCGTTTTTACCCTTTGGGTACGGAACCCTAAAAAAGATAGAATTCGGACTGCATTAGGTAAAATTCGTTGTTCCTATGCCAGTATCAAAATATCACTACTATTAGGTATTTTTAGCGACGTGTTTTATTTATCTTTTGACGACGCGGTTGGTGCACTGGTACTGGTAATGCAGTTGCATTACTTTGCCTACTGAGCTGGCGGTCCTGGGTTCAAATCCCGGGAAGCAATTTGTGTAATGAACTCAAATTTAATATTGGTTCCTGGGTCATGGATGTTTTGTATGTATTTACGTATAATGTATATCGTCGTTTAGTGCCCATAACTCAAGCCTTACAGAGCTTACTGTGGAACTAGATCGATTTGTGTCAGGTTGTCCAATATTTATTTTTACCTGCCGAATGCAGCCGGAATAGCAAAAATTCACATTTAACTCCGACATATTTGTATAATATGTCCATAAATGGTCGAAACATCGTTTAAATCGTTGCGAGGCTGCTCAAATTAAGAGGCCTTATTCCTTTAAAAATGCTGATTGTTTTAGATATTTTTCTCTATGATCAAATATGTTGCTTAACATTTTATTGATGTTACTACCTAGAACAGGGCTATTGGGATGTATTGGTATATATTTGAAACCTACAGTTTGCATTTTTCATTGATAATTTTTGTTTCAAAAACGACTCGAAATTGACAAAATTCACGCGGAAAATTAGTTTTTACAACTTATTTTAGACTGCACGCAATAAAAGCATGATATAGCTAGCTATGTTACTACCTAAATCTCGGGGAAAAGTATTATTCACTTCAAAAAGTTGGTTGGAATTATCAATTTATTTGTCATATTTGAAAAAAAAATTTTTTTAAACGGAATAAGGCCTCTTAAGGACATGTGAGATAAATAAATATAATAAGGTCTTAAAATGATAACGTTTATTAATGAAAATTAAGTATGACTCAAAAGTAATTTTATTAAAATTTAATTTATTAATTCCTAGCACTCGTGAGCACCACAACGTTGATCTGCCGTGGTTCCAGATTAGGATATATGTGGCACAGCGTGCGTGTGTCTGTGTTTGTTTGAGTATAAAATAGACATGCAAATACCAACATGAAAAAACACGAAATCCTCGCTAACATTTTAAAAAGATAATGACAAATTGAAACATTCAGGAATAAATCGCGGGATAGCAAAATTAATACAAAAATTTAAAAATTCAAATGTAATACAAAAATTCAAACACATTAAGAGGCCTTAAGAGGCCTTATTCCTTTTAAAATGTATTTTTTCATACTATGACAAATATATCGATAATTTCAAGCAAATTTTAAAAGTGAATAATACTTTTTCACGAGTTCTAGAAAGTAACATGGCTATTTCATGCTTTAATTGCGTGCAGTTGACAATAAGTTGAAAAATCCTGTTATCTGCTTGAATTTTATCAACTTCGAGTAGTTTTTGAAACAAAAATTATCAATGAATAATTCAAACTGTAGGTTTCAAATATATACCAATAAATATCAATATGTTATGAAACATGTTTGAACATAGAAAAAAATGTCTAAAACAATCAGCATTTTTGAACTGATAAGGAGCCTTCATTGTGTTGCTTTCCGTGCTAAATACGTTTCTGTTAACTGTTTATTATTTAGTAGTAGGTATTCTATATCTTATAGCAATATATAAGATATTACACTGAAATCTTCCGTAGCGTCCTCATACACAAATACGATTTACGGAAAACCTTTTAGCAATTTACTTTAAATGAGTACGTAAATCGTCTTGTTTGCGCATTATTTCTTGTTCAATAGCTGTTTGGGAGATACAAAAAGGGGATTTTAATGCCTAAGTGCCGAAAACAAACAAATAGGCAGTTAATAATGTACACTGAAAGGCACTAAGCTTCTACCGCAAAACATTGGTTACCAAGAATTTTGTCGTATTGATATTAAACCCGATCATAAGTATTTTATACGTTGATAGGAAAAGTATAGTAATTAATTTTTAACAATAAAGTGGGTTGTTTTTAATTTTAAATGTTGTATCTATGTATTTGTGTATCTAAGTGTCTTCCTGTGGCATCGTAGCTCCCAATGAGTTGGTTCGATTTGAATGGCGGTTTTTTTAATCGAAAGCCTTGTTTTAGTTTGTCGAGATGGTTCTTAGCTACGTTTGGTAAAAATAACCGCAGTCTTTTCTAATATTTTCCTTACTTCATTATTTCGACCCAAAAAATAAACTTAAGTTTGAAAAAGGCTTGTAATATTAATCAAGAACGGATACAGGATCTAGCTGACTTCCGGGACATAGGATCCGCTTCCGGCGTTACTCGCGGAGTTATAATCGAAACTGTGAATATTAGACTCATTTTGTTATAAATTATGAAAGCGCTCTCTGCCTTTTGTGATGCTCATCCCTCATCCAGATTATTATCTTTGTTTTGTTCTAGTCCAATTTAATACTGATTTATTTGGAGGATAGTGACACATTTATACAACAAAACAGGACATCGTATGACACAAACTATCGTGGCTTAGTTGATTTAGGTACATCAATTCAAAGACGAGCGAGCTACGGAAAGAGCTATGCTGCCGTGTTACGGTAAAAGGATATATCTCTATATGAATGTCATAGTAAGATACGCCCTTTTACCGTAGCACGGCAGTATGCTCGGGGTTCGGAAACAAATCTGAAACAAAGTAATTCGACAGAGAACTATAGTTACGAGTACTAGCTTAGCGAATCATCAAGCTGGAGTGGCCACATCTGTCATCTGTAGAGCTGATAGCCGCTAGGGTAACAAACGAGTTCTAGAGCGGAGACCACGAATCGGTAAACGTGGCGCAACAAGGTGGAATGACGACATACCTTACCGACATGACAGATGCCCTAGGAATACCCTACGTTCCAGGAAAGCTAAATAATAAATAAATAAATATTAAAGGACAGTTTCCCCTCCTTTAGCCCGAAATACTTTCATCCTAATTTCATTGGCCCTAATTTTGGTAACCCGAAAATCACTAACCCGAATTTTCATTTATCCTAATTAATAAATAGCCCTAATTTCAGGATTCCGAATTTTCGTAATGGCTAATTACTTAATACCGAATTCTCACTAGCCCTGATTTGAACTTAGTCGATTTTTTTTAGACTACTAATATTATAATACCTAATAATGCTAAAACCTAAATTGTATAAAACCTAATTCTCTATAAACCTAAATATGCCTTTAATGGATAATTTCAATATTAGGAATAACACTCTAGGGGTAGGACAAACAAGACCACGTGGAGTCGGGGATTGCCAGACTCTGGATGTACATGGGAATCTTTTGACGCTTCGCTCGCTCGGCTATACGTGGTCACAATACAAACCTAATCTAACCTACAGTTTTCGGGGTTCAGCCAATTTGATATTTGTCCAAATCCGGTTATCTATTTTCGTTTTAACGTAAAAAATAGGTTAAATAATCTCTGGTACTCTAGACATTTTAGGGTCAGTAATGATTAGGTCTAATAATCATTAGGTGTGGTAATTATTAGGTTATTTCATATTAGTATTGTTAATAATTAGTACAAATCATTATTAAAGTATTGGATTATTAGGTTCAACAACTAAATAGGGTATAAAAATAGGTGAAATGACATTAGGACTAATGAAAATTAGAGCTAACGTTGATAGGTGTAATAATATTAGCACTTGCGTTATTGGGTCAAGTAGGGGAGTACCCAAAGGACAATCTTACACAAATCGACCTAGTCCCAAACTAAGTAAAGCTTGTACTATTGTATGAGTACTAAACGACGATATACATAATATATAAATATATTAGATAATGTCCACGGCCTAGTTACAAATATTCGAGCTCATGACAGAAATATTTTCCCTGGCCGGGATTCGAACCCAGTACGCAGGTGCACTACAAACTGCGCCAATCACGTCATCAAAAACCTGAAAAACGAATTCAGTGGCGTGTCATTGGAGAAGCCTTTGTTCAAAAGTTGTCTAAGGATGACTATGTTATCATCAAACTCCCAAGTTTAACAAAAACATCGTAGTTACAAATATACATTCGTGAAAACAGTGGATTATTATCATATGTCAGTGAATTTTCAGGTTGGTATTAATTTCAACTGCAATTTGTACGTTAAGCTTACGTGTTAACTGTTTGTGGGATTTGTCTTGGCGATGAACAAAGGGGATCTGCACGTTAGCGAGCGACGATTACGTATGGAACAGTGTGTTTCCAATGGCAACCGATACGGCATCTCAACGAAAAGTAGCTTTTATGGCTCCTTATCCGTTGAAAAATCTGATAATTTTAGACATTTTTCTCTATGATCAAACATGTTTCATAGGTACAT